>CAXKVW010000446.1:0-685467 GCA_964058825.1 Carex arenaria | reverse complement strand
TTTAATTGGAATTGTTAGAAATTATTTAATTGAACTTGTTAGAAATTGTTTGATTGGAATTATTAGAAATTGATTGAAATTGTTATAATTGTTTGGAGCTGTTAGAAATTAATTGCATGGGGTTAAAATTGCATGAATTGTTAGAAATTACGAGTTTTATTAAAATTAGGTTTGATTGGATTACGAGTTTTATTTTTTTAAACTTGATATTTTGAAATGCAGCATGACTAGACCTCGATGTGGGCGATCACGAGATACGTCGGAGATCGGCGAGAGTTCGCAACCTCACGCCGATACTAGTGGTAGCACAGAGAGCTCCACTGCGGAGGGTGTCGATGCAGGGGATGCCGCACCACATCGTGCAGATACGTTCAGTCCTCTCCTGTGGGTCCCTCACAGACGTCACCGTGTCTCACTTGCATCGATGGAGGTACGTTGTGTTATTCAAAGAAAATGCAAAAATTACGTTCCAAACATATAGTTATTCAGTCCCACTAGTCTAAAACATTGAAAAAATGCAGGATGAGACCATGTTGACGGTGCGGCACCGCTCACCGGAGGTACGGTACATCGAAAATCCACTGATGGATCGGTACATCATGAACCTCGGGTTGTACCAGTTAGGCACGATGAAACAACCACTGCGGATTGACCAGGCACTCATGTGCGGTCTCGTGGAGAGATGGCGACCTGAGACTCATTCATTTCATCTTCCTGTGGGGGAGATGACAGTGACCCTACAGGACGTGAGTGCCTTATGGGGTTTGCGGATCGATGGCGATCCTATAGGGGGTGTCTCGGATCATCATGTACTCCAAACGTTGATCCCAGAGCTGTTGGGTGTGCATGTGGAGGGGGTGGCAAAGAAGCTAAAACGGAAGAATGAGGACGATGATAAGAAGTTCTCCCAGTACTGCATCAGTCTGAAGGCTCTCCGCCAATATGCCACCGAAATTGCCATTACTCCATGGACGATTGACGTGGAGAAGGTCAAGAGGTAATTTCCAAATCCATTACATTACATTAAAATTAGTTTTATCAAAAAAATAAACAGTTATTTATTTACTCTTCAAACTGTAGGTACGTTAGGACATTCGTGCTTGACTTATGTGGTGCCACGATGTTCGTCGATTCTAGTGGTGACTCGGTTCCGATTATGTTTCTCCAGCAGCTGGAGCAACTTGATAAGCCATCGCGGTGGAACTGGGGTGGAGCCGTGCTTGCATGTTTGTACAGAGGGCTGTGTCACGCTTGTCTGGTAATTCTTAATCAATTAATGTTCTTACGATTGTTTTAAATTTGATAATAACTAATACACATCTCAAATTTCAGAGAGACAGCCAGCAGTTCAATGGGCCACTCCTTTTGCTGCAGCAGTGGTCCTGGTCGCATCTACCAGTATGCCGACCCATCATCCCATCAAATGTGAAGTGGCAAAAGAGCAAAGACATCAACAAAAGCCCCCCATACGGTACCATATGGGGTAGCCGCCACCGCTATGAAAATACGCCGAGGGGAGGGACAGCGGGTATATCCTACGTCCGGAATCAGCTCCAGATGTTGCACCAGACAAACGTCGACTGGTTCCCATATCGGTCGTGGTACCGGGCAAGTATTTTCTGTCCATTGACGATGGCACAGAGGGATCTCGGATTGTACCGCGGTCCAATCGTTTGTTACTGGATGGTTGAGTATCACTATCCTGATCGGGTGCCTCGTCAGTTCGAATTCGATGCCTTCATCCCTAATGATCCGATATTTGGTGAGGATGAGACGGAGAAGTTGCACAAGTAAGTAATACACACTCAAATATTGATATTATTTTACAAATTGTATCTAACTGACTTATAATTGCAGTACCTTCCATAAAAAGCAAGAGGTGGATTGGAGCACCCACCATTTTCGTCACTACAGGATTGCCCGCGCGCCTGAGAACCATTTGTGGGCTCCGCCTGACCCGATAGACGTCAGTTTGGGGGCGGGACCCTGGGCATTGCGGTATATTGTCTGGTACCAGCGGTGGTGCATGACTTCGGTGTACTTACAGGGCGACTACGGTGATACTCTTCGGCGGAGAATAATGGGTGACGAGAGTAAGACCCATTTGCCGTGGGGCCCGACCAATACTCGAACGGTAAGTACTAAAGATTATTTGTAATATTGTTTTTTTCCGTATAACTCGTTTTCTAATCGTTATGCACAGGTACTAAGGGGGATCCGAGGAGTTGCACACAGCTTGGTGTGCATGGCGAAAAAAGGTTTTCGGGCATTCGGGTGTACTATGCTGCATCACACTGCTCCGATCGTCGAGGATTCCCAGTTCGATGGGCGCCTCATTGGCATGCTGCACGACGCTGGTGAGAACATCAACTGGCGTGAGATAAAGAAAGAATCACCAGCTCCGAACGAGTCAAGCCGAGAGCGGGTCCTCGTATACGACGATGACCTACCACCACCACCCGAAGGTATTATAAGTTAAATTATTTTTTCATACACGTCAATTTTGTTTTGAAAGTGTGTTCTTAAGAAGTTCAACTCAAATGTTGCAGAAGACAACCCCAATTGGGCGTTCCATGATTGGGTGCTTGACAACAAGAAATGGCACGCCTACTACAATAAATATAATGTGCCGTTGCAGCTTGGCGAGGTAAGTTAGTTTGTCTCTGTATAAATTAAATTTTAGTTATTTTCATAAATACAAAACTAACATTATAAGTTAACTACAGGATGGTCACCCTCTATGGTGTGCCGAACCCACTTTCACTCCGGCAGACTTTGGCCTCACCGCCACCGGTGTAAAGGATCTCACCGGAGCCACACCATCGATGTCACCCCCTAGGAAGCACGACCATGAAGCGAGTGGGAGTGGGGCACAGCAGCCCACTGATGCTTGGGAGCCTCATATGTTCGGGACACAGCCCCCGAGCACGTATATTGGGGACTGGGAGACCGATCCATGGGAGACAGGTCCATCGCAAGCTACTCAGTATGATCCATGCCTCGATTCATACCGACGATCCACGGGCACTATGCAGGAGGACATCCATGTAGATTATTCTGATGACGAGGAGGACATGCATGTGGATCATTCTGATGACGAGGATCCTCCAGAGCCACAGAGGAGGCGTGTGCAGCCACAGAGGACGCGTGTGCAGCCACCGAGGGCGTGCAGGGCGCCTTCCAGACTGTCATTGTCCGGTAGTCATCGCTAGGTTTTTATATTTCATATTGTAGACCTGACAGTACTATTTTTATATTTATGTTTCTATATATTATGTTGATCAGACGTTGTTTGGTGATTTTATTCAGTTTGTTTTCGTTTCTATATTTTATGCTGATCAGACGTTATTTGATTATTTTGTTCACTTATGTTTTCGACTATTCAATTGACATAACAAATCATAAAATCCCTCGTATCCAAATTATAAACAATAACAAAAATATAAATAATAAATAAATAGAAAATAACAACATACAATATACAAATACAATAACAAATAGATTAGAAAAAAATACAATACAATTATAATAACAAATACATGGCCGGTTTTATAAAAAAAAAAAAAAGAAATATGTGGACCGCCCCCCGGGGGGGCGGGTTGGTCCAAGGGTAGACCGCCCCACAGACCGGCGGTTTGGTCTGGGGGTAGACCGCCCCACGGACCGGCGGTTTGGTTATGGGTGAAAAAAAAAAAATTTGGGTTATTAATATTATTTTATTTATTTTTTTGGTTTTGAAAAAAAATGACGGATTAGTAGGGGACCAATATTCTAACCTACCTTACGTTTGATCTAAAACAGTAGTAAACAGCTAGCAATAGCATATGTTTGATATGCGTTCTTTTCAATTTATTTGACTAAGGTATCATTGTCCTTCAATATAGACAATGCAGTCAATTTAAAGTAGTGTGTTAAATAGAGACCTTTTTGATTTGATTGGTAATTTAGTACTGGTAAGAAGAGTCAAGTTATCTCAAGTACAAAACATTGTTTTTTTATCTCACCTTGAACTTATCTAATAGGTACAACAAGAATATTGCCTTATTATTTTTTTCTCTACGTATCTTGATCCATATCTGACTTGCTTGCTTAGAATAACTTATCTTCCTTTCTTTCTTTTTGTTTTTTTGTTTTTGGAACATGCAATCCCTCTTTTGATGACAAATCAAATGCCAAAAGTAAAAGAATGATCATAAAAGTTGATCCCAGGAGATTGGATCACTTATCTGCCTAATGTTTATTTATTCCCTTTCCTCTGTAATTTCAACCAGTTACAATTGATGGAATAATTATATATATTTGTTAAATTAAACAGGGAAATCCTACAGAGCAGGTTGGGTCCGATGCCCATTGGACACAAACTGAGTTCGATGGGATCTATAACCGTCTGATCCTCTTTAAGATCTATGTGCGTAGCTTTAATATCCGTCTGCGCTTTCTTTAATATCCGTGCACACAGATCTTAAAGCGAATCAGACAGTCGTGGATCTCATCGAACCCAAATTTGAGTCCGATGTGCATCGGACCCAAACTGCTCTCGAAATCTTAAACTTCTAATAGGATATGTGCATCCTAATCAAGTTGAGTCAGCTCGTTAATAGTTCTTTCATGCTGTAAATTGTAGGGAGTAAACTTCTTTGTCAATTTAGTGTTGTGATACATATATTGACCACAAGTTGGTAAAAAAAAAAATTCTTACAACAAGTTTCATTATGTTATGTTGGACATAGATAGAGATGGTAAAAAAGTCGAAAAATAACTTCATCTACTTTTTTAACGAACTTAGAAACAAGCTGAGTTGATTTAAGCTCAAACTTATGAATGACAATTGAGACATAATCAAGCGAACTAATTACGTCGAGCAAGCCATGAGCTTTTTTTTGCCAGGTTAAAATTGAATAGAATATGGTAAAGCAGAGTGGCAATTAACATAAAAGGAACATTTCACATGTTTGAAATTTGTATAAAAGCAGATGAAGTTGACTGGTACTTCTGAATTCTGACAAGCATGAGTAGGACTGTAAATGGATCTGGAACTTAGAATATACTAAATTTGTGGAGGCAACTGGCAAGTTCTGTGCTGTTGTTCACTAAAAAAGACCCAGCATTTATCTTGTTGTAGAAAACAGCCATCAAGACTGACTAGTTGGCTGATCAGTACAATCGATGCACAAAAATTCCAAAAAAAAAAAAAATTAATTTGACTGATTCTTTTTGTCCCTTTAATTGCAAAGTGAAATTTGAAAGTTTAAAATTTTGTATAATATTTAGACTTAATATTTTTTTCAGAAAGTCATTTGTCTTTTAATCAAGTGTAATTATTTTAGTAAGTGGTTGATTTTTTGCACGCTTCACAAATGTAAACTTTGGGAAGCATTCATTTTAGTATTTCTTATCTCTCTAATTAGTTAATGAACTTTTAAAAATTATTAATTCCAATAATTTCAATTGCTATTGTCCTTTCTTAGATAAAAATTATTTGATATTAATTATATTAACTATATAAACAATTTGTGCTTTTTTGAATTATATATGTTGTTATGGATAGTTAGGTTAGTAAGAAATACAATTTGCTTTATTAATTCTCCTATTCCGATCTCTAGTTTCTGTCGCTACCTCCATTATTACTTTATCTTCTTATTGGTATAAATTAAATTTTAATGGTGTAAAGCTAAAAATAATAATTCATTTTTTAAGTAAACTTTACTTTTATCTTTAGACGGTTCTACTTTGAACCATATATGTACTATAATTGTGATCTCGAATTCAAATATCTAGAAAGAGGCAAACACTCTGGGTATTTTTTATAAACCATAAATAAAAAATTCAAAGTTATGAAACCAATACGAGTACGCTGAGATTTCGAAAAACCATAAAAATCGAGATTTATTTTCGGTCTCTCTTTCCCAGACCGAATTTTATTTTCGATCTCCAGACAAATTTTCAATTTTTTCAACCCTGCCACAGAAAATCCATCTGAGTCAGTCAGAACCAAATTTTTTTTTCGGTCTCACTCAAGACCGAGAGTGAGATTCAGTCTCCCCATCAAATTTTTTTTTAATACGAGGGACTTCTTCCCTTCTCACTCATGGGTCTTCTTCCTTCTCATTCTGTCCCTTTCTCCATTCTCCCACCGTGGTCCCGTGCTCAAGGTAAGCTCACTCAATTTTTTTTTTCAATAATCAATCATTCATTATTTCTTAATCTAACTACGTATAATTGTATATTTTTTGAAGGAAAACAAAAAAAAGTTCAGATCTACAAATTTCGTTAGGTATGTAGTTTAATTTTTTTTTTTTGGGATAAAAATCCGAAATGTATAATTTTTTTAGTTTAAATAAGTAATTGTAGATTAATTTAATTGTTTTAGTGTAATTTAGTTATTTTAGTTTAATTTTAGTAATTGTAGAATTTATTAGTTGGTTAAATAAATTGTAGATTGATTTAGTTTTTTAAGTGTAATTTAGATATTTTAGTTTAATTTTAGTAATTGTAGAATTTATTAGTTTGTTAAATAAATTGTAGATTGATTTAGTTTTTTTAGTGTAATTTAGATATTTTAGTTTAATTTTAGTAATTGTAGAATTTATTAGTTTGTTAAATAAGTTGTAGATTGATTTAGGTTTTTTAGTGTAATTTTAGTAATTGTAAAATATTTTAGTTTGCATGTAGAGTATATTAACTCATAAAATTTATTTTAATAAATGTAGAATAATATATTTATTTTAAAGTAATTTAGGCTATTTTTATTGTACGTAATTTTCTTTGAATAATTTTAATTTAGGTTATTTTTTTTCCAATGTATATTGTAGGGCAAAATGTATAACGAACAACCCTTGCCACCTTTATTTGTATTGCCTCAAGAACAACACAAAATATACCGGGCGAGTATAGAGGTATTTGTCATTATTTCGTGTTTTTGATTGAAATTTACTTATAAACTTGGATTAAATTTTGAGGTTTTAATTTTGTATGCATGGCAATTATTGTTCCAGCCTGAATATACACTGCGTCCTAGTCCTCGTAAAATGGGCGTTCAGTACCAACATCATATGAAACCAAGTTTGTTGTACTTAGGATTGCATTCGATGTCCGATGTGACTCGTTGTAATATGGATAAAGGATTGATTACTGCCCTCGTTGAGAGATGGAGGCCTGAGACGAATACGTTTCATCTTCCAGTGGGGGAATGCACAGTGACATTGGAAGATGTCAGTTGTCTATGGGGATTATCTGTTTTCGGTAAAAAAAAAATTGTTACTAATTTATATTGTTGTTTGTAATTGATATATTACGCAAGTATATGTTTATCTAATATCTATATTGACAGGTATTCCTATATCTGGACATACCGATGACAATTGGTCCCAATTGATTGAAGACTGTCTTGGGTACGAAGTGTACGATAGTTACAGAGATAGTGATAATGGATTTTTCTATAAAAAGGTGAAGAACAGAGGAAAGGAAGATGAGAAAATCTTAATATCAAAATACCACATGCGTCTCAAATGGTTGAAGGACAAATTTAATGGGGAATTGACAGAAGCTAGTGACCAGGAGACAATCGAACGATACACGCGTGCATATTGCATGGACTTATTCGGGTCGATAATGTTTCCTGATGCGAATTCAAGCGGTGTCCTAATACAGTTCTTGGAGAATTTGGGACGTTGAGATGAAGACTACAATTGGGGAGGTGCCATGCTTGCGTGTCTGTATAGCGAGTTGTCACGGGCTTGCAGAAACTCAATAAAATCAATTAATGGTCCATTACTATAGCGAGTAGGCACATCACAATTCCGGAGCCAATTTGAGCATTTAAAAGAAAATGTTGTCAACTGGACACCATATGCAAATTACTGGTGCATTCTACCTTACCGCGGGGTAAGAGACATGTTGATGTTTACATGTCGCTTGTGGTGCATCTATTTCTGGGAGGTAGAGATTCACTGTCCTGAGAGGGTTCTTCGGCAGTTCGGATTATTTCAGACAGTTCCTCTGCCAGTTCCACCACCCTTTACAATGCTTGAAAATTTTCGCAGTTTTAACCGAGCGAGAGGTTTGTCCGACGACGGACACTCTGTAGATTGGAACGACTATTATTCGCGTGTTATCGCAGCACCACCCATTGCAGTCGGAGAGCAGAGACCGTATGATCTAAATAGGTATAATTACATTTAATAAACATATTTAGATTTTATAATTCAAGATCCATTGATATTTATTTTATTTGCAGGTATCATGAGTATATGCATTGGTTCTTCCATAACAGCATGCCGTCTATCTATCTGAATCAGAACAACGAAGAAATTCTGAGCAAGTCGGTGCCAGAACCAGGAGGAGATTTAGGAGATCTCGGGTTTGTCTCAGATGCCATTGTTCAAGCTCATTTGGTGAGTCTTTTTTTCTCTTTTTAATATATCATTTTATTTAAGT
This sequence comes from Carex arenaria, assembly GCA_964058825.1. Lineage (NCBI taxonomy): Eukaryota > Viridiplantae > Streptophyta > Magnoliopsida > Poales > Cyperaceae > Carex > Carex arenaria. The sequence goes on along the minus strand of CAXKVW010000446.1, from coordinate 677,031 downwards.
ACACAAACTATCTTATAGAAATATCATTTTATTGTAGAGATTCCGCCTTACAAAAATGACCGCAAGAGGAATTAGTTTGGTAAAGACGCCTGGTCAGATGGTTTACGGACTAATGTTGTTTGAAAATAGTCGTGATCTTCTACAAGATCTTGGACATATCTCACTATTCAATATGTTGCTCGAGAAGGCAGGACTTCCATCTGATATTTCGCGTATCAATATTAGCGATGATTATCCAGACCAATTTCCGAGGGAACCAGATGTTGTGCTTCCTCAAACGACTGCCAAAGATGTTATGTCCAGACTTTATGACTCGCTTGAAAATATTTTAATAGACGGGCGCAACATAGGAGACGATGGTCAATTTTCAGGAGCAGGGCCGTCAGGAGCGGGGTTGTCAAGAACGGGGCCGATTCCACAGCAGAGAAAGTCACCCAACAGATTCAGTCACTCGAAATTCCCACTTCCTAGGGGCAGAGAAGCCGCACCATAAAGTGTGTTTTGTTTGAATTTTATTATGTGTATGTTTTCTTTATTTTCTTATTTTCAATTGATTTGGATCTTCTTTTTAGTAAGAAAATTATGAATACACTCCCAAAATATTATCAATACGCTAGTACAAATTATCAATACACTAGTACACTAGTACATATGCAATATATTATACATATGCAGCACAAACAGTTACACAAATAGGGGTGTGATTAGGTGTGGTGTAGGGATAAAAAATTGGAAATAAATGGAGACCGAAAATAAAATTCGGTCTGGAAAAGAGAGACCGAAAATAAATCTCAGTTTTTATGGTTTTTCGAAATCCCAGCGTACTCGTATTGGTTTCGTAACTTTGAATTTTTTATTTATGGTTTATAAAAAAAAACTCAAGCTCTCTAGAATCAGATTCCGCACTTGAGTTAGAAGGATCTTCTGGCGGATTTGGAGGCGGATTTTTTTTTTTTACCACTCTCAAAAAACATACAAAAATAAAAACCATCCTTACTAACTTTCTATCAAAAATACTACTCCCGCAGACTAAATCCGTATATCCAGATCAACCAGATCTGCAGACGGAGCACGCAAATCCGGATTCACGAACTGTGGACGCGGAACAGCGGATTCGCGGATTGAGTCCGCACACCCAGCCATAATCCCCGAGTCAAACTTTGCGGCTCTTTTTGGAATATATAAATCGTTCAAATAGTTTATGCACGAAGCTCAACTCTCAAATAATATTTATGCACGAATCTCAACACTAAAAATTGAGTCCAAATTTCACATCCTGCTGACACCTCATTTTCAACTCATTTTCAATTCGCATTCTCTGAGTCAAACATTGCGGCTCCTTTTTGGAATATATCAATCGTTCGAAACTTCAAATACATTATGCACGAAACTGAACTCTCAAATAATAATTTATGCACGAATCTCAACACTCAAATAATACATCTCAACCGTTCAAATTTGCATCCTGCTGACAACTTCTCAATTCCCTCCTTTAAATTTGGGTACGCGGACTCAATCTGTGGATGTTCCGCTGATTCAGTCCGCGGATTCAGTCTGCGAATCTGGTCGATTTGGATACATAAATTCAGTCTACAAAAGTGGTATTTTTGATAGAAAATTGGTGAGAATGATTTTTATTTTTATACGTTTTTTGAGCCGGCATTTTTATTCATAACAAAAAAAATATATAAAATATTATTAATAACCCGACTCCCGAAGATTTTCCATCCATACCCAACCCGCCCCCCATGGGGCGGTTTACCCCCCCCCCCCCCCCCAACCCGCCCCCCAGTGAGGCGGTTTAGTCAAATTTTTTTTTTTTTAAATACCCTCCCTCCCCAAATCAAACCCTACCCGCCCCCCCCACAGCCCCCCCACCCGAAACCACCTCCAACCCGCCGGTTTTGGCCCAAAAATGTCGTTTTTTCGTCCCGAACGCAACATTTCGCATCTCTCAACCGTTCCCGACCCCTCTCTCTCTCTACCGCCCTCTCCCTCTCTCCCTCTCTCTCTCCATTTCATTTTCATTTTTTCGTCCCGTCACCGCCGCGCCGTCGCTCCGAATTCATTTTCGGGTATGAAGTTATTTCTTTAACTTGTTTATAAATTATTTGGAATTTTGTATAAATTATTCGAAATTACGAGATTTATATGAAATTGTTAGAAATTGCGGGATTTGCTTGAAATTGTTGTTATTGAATTTAGTAGAAATTGATTGGAATTGTTTAGGGTTGTTAGAAATAGTTTGAAATGTTTGAAAAATGGTAGAAAATTTTACAAATTGTTAGAAATTGTTAGAAATTATTAAATTAGAAATGTTAGAAATTGGAATTGTTAGAAATTATTTGATTGGAATTGTTAGAAATTAGTTGATTGGAATTGTTAGAAATTAGTTGATTGGAATTGTTAGAAATTATTTGATTTGAATTGTTAGAAATTATTAGAAATTGGAATTGTTAGAAATTATTTGATTGTAATTGTTAGAAATTATTTAATTGGAATTGTTAGAAATTATTTGATTGGAATTGTTAGAAATTAGTTGATTGGAATTGTTAGAAATTATTTGATTGGAATTGTTAGAAATTATTAGAAATTGGAATTGTTAGAAATTATTTTATTAGAATTGTTAGAAATTATTTGATTGGAATTGTTAGAAATTATTTTATTGGAATTGTTAGAAATTAGTTGATTGGAATTGTTAGAAATTAGTTGATTGGAATTGTTAGAAATTAGTTGATTGTAATTGTTAGAAATTATTTGATTGGAATTGTTAGAAATTATTAGAAATTGGAATTGTTAGAAATTATTTGATTTGAATTGTTAGAAATTATTTGATTGGAATTGTTAGAAATTATTTTATTGAAATTGTTAGAAATTAGTTGATTGGAATTGTTAGAAATTATTTAATTGGAATTGTTAGAAATTATTAGAAATTGGAATTGTTAGAAATTGTTACATTGGAATTGTTAGAAATTGGTGTTATAATTTTTAAACTTGATATTTTCAAATGCAGCATGACTAGACATCGACGTGAGCGACCACGAGATACGTCGGAGCCATCACCAGCTCACGCCGATCCCACTGCGGAGGGTGTCGATCCATGGGATGGCGCACAACATCGTGCAGATACGTTCAGTCCTCTCCTGTGGGTCCCTCACAGGATTCACCGTGTCTCACTTGCATCGATAGAGATACGTTTCAAACAACAAATAGTTATTCAGTTCCACTGGTCTAAAACATTGATAAATGCAGGATGAGTCCATGTTGACGGTGCGGCACCGCTCGCCGGAGGTACCGTATGTCGCAAATCCACTGATGGATCGGTACCTCATTAACCTCGGGTTATACCAGCTAGCCACAATGAAACAACCACGGCGGATTGACCAGGCACTCATGTGCGGTCTCGTGGAGAGATGGCGACCTGAGACTCATTCATTCCATCTCCTGGTGGGGGAGATGACAGTGACCCTACAGGACGTGAGTGCCTTATGGGGTCTGCGGATCGATGGTGATCCGGTAGGGGGTGTCTCGGATCATCAGACACTCCAGACGTTGATCCCAGAGCTGTTGGGTGTGCATGTGGAGGGGGTGGCAAAGAAGCTAAAACGGAAGAATGAGGACGATGATGAGAAGTTCTCCCAGTACTGCATCAGTCTTAAGGCTCTCCGCCAATATGCCGTCAAAATTGCCATTACCCCATTCACGTCTGACGTGGAGCATGTCAAGAGGTAATTTCTAAGTCCATTACATTACATTAAAAATATTTTTGAAAAAAATAAACAGTTATTTACTTTCTCTTGAAACTGTAGGTATGTTAGGACATTCGTGCTTGACTTATGTGGTACCACGATGTTTGTCGATTCTAGTGGCGACTCGGTTCCGATTATGTTCCTCCAGCAGCTGGAGCTACTCGATAAGCAATCGCGGTGGAACTGGGGTGGAACCGTGCTTGCATGTTTGTACAGAGGACTGTGCCACGCTTGTCTGGTAAGTCTTCTTCAATTAATGTTATTTACGTTTTTTTTATTTGATAATAACAAATACACATCTACAATTTCAGAGAGGCAGCCAGCAGTTCAATGGGCCACTCCTTCTACTATAGCAATGGTCCTGGTCGCACCTACCGGTCTGCCGACCCGAAATTCCATCAAATGTGAAGTGGCAAAGGGGCTCCGACATCGAGAAAAGCCCTCCATACGGCGCCATATGGGGTAGCCGCCTCCGCTATTTTAACACGCCGAGGGGAGGGACGGCGGGTATCTCGTACGTCCGAAATCAGCTCCAACTGTTGCACCAGGCAAACATCGAGTGGTTCCCGTATCGGCCGTGGTACCGAGCTAGGATATTCTGTCGCTTGAAGATGGAACAGAGGGATCTCGGTTTATATCGGGGTCCGGTCGTTTGTTACTGGATAGTTGAGTATCACTATCCTGATCGGGTTTCTCGTCAGTTCAGCTTCGATGCCTTCATCCCAGATGACCCGATACTTGGTGAGGATGAGACGGAGAAGTTGCACAAGTAAGTAATACACACCCAAATATTGATATTATTTTACAAATTGTATCTAACTAACTTATAATGCAGTACCTTCCATAAGAAGCCAGAGGTGGATTGGAGCGGCCGCCATTTAGCCCACTATAGGATTGCCCGCACGCCTGAGAACCACTTGTGGGTCCCGCCTGACCCGGCAGACGTCAGTTTGGGAGCGGGACCATGGGCATTGCGATATATGGTCTGGTACCAGCGGTGGTGCATGAATTTGGTGTACTTACAAGGCGACTACGGTGATTCTCTTCGGCGGAGAATGATGGGTGACGAGAGTAAGACCCATTTGCCATGGGGCCCGACCAGTACTCGAGCGGTAAGTAATAAAGATTACTTGTAGTATTAGTTTTTTTTCATACAACTTATTTTCTAATTAATCGTTATGAACAGGTACTAACGGGGATCCGAGGAGTTGCACACAGCTTGGTGTGCATGGCGAAAAAAGTTTTCGGGCATTCGGGTGTACTCTGCTGCATCACACTGCTCCGATCGTCGAGGATTCCCAGTTCGATGGACGCCTCATTGGCATGTTGCACGACGCTGGTGAGAACATCAACTGGCGTGAGATCAAGAAAGACTCACCAGCGCCGAACCAGCCAAATCAAGAACGGGAATTAGTATACGACGATGACCTACCACCACCCCCCGAAGGTATTATAAGTTAAATTATTTTACCATACACGTCAATTTTGTTTTACAAAGTGTGTTCTTAACAACTTCAACTCAAATGTTGCAGAAGACAACCCGGATTGGGCGTTCCACGATTGGGTGCTCGACAACAAAAAATGGCACGCCTACTACAATAAATTTAATGTGCCGGTGCAGCTTGGCGAGGTAAGCTGGTTTGTCTCTGTATAAATTAAATTTTCATTATTTTCATAAAGAAAAACTAACATTATATAACTGCATGATGGAAATCCTATATGGTGTGCTGAACCCACTTTCACTGCAGCAGACTTTGGCCTCACCGCCACCGGTGTAGAGGATGTCACCGGAGCCACACCATCGATGCCACCCCCCCAGGCAGCACGACCACGAGGCTAGTGGCAGTGGGGCACAGCAGCCCACTGATGCTTGGGAGACTGCTGCGTTCGGGACACAGCCCCCGAGCACATATACTGGGGACTGGGAGTTCGATCCATGGGAGACGAATCCATCACAGGGTACTCAGTATGATCCATTGCCCGATTCATACCGACGATCCACGGGCACAATGCAGGAGGACATGCATGTGGATTATTCTGATGACGAGGAGGACATGCATGTGGATCTGACTCATAACGAGGATCCTCCACAGCCACGGAGGAGGCGTGTGCAGCCAAAAGACCCGCACGCAGCTGCCGAGGACGTGCGGGGCGGCTCCCAGACTGTCATTGTCCGGTCGTCGTCCTCCTCGTTGATAGTTTTTTATATTTCATATTGTAGACCTGACAGTAGTATTTTTATATTTCTGTTTCAATATTTTATGTTGATTAGACATTATTTGCTGATTTTATTCACTTTGTTTTCGTTTCTATATTTTATGTTGATCAGATGTTATTTGATTATTTTGTTCACTTATGTTTTAAACTATTCACAAATCATAAAATCCATTGTATTAAAAATAGAAACAAATACATAAATAAATCCATCGTATTAAATAAAAAAAAAATAGTAAATCGCCCCATGGGGGGGCGGGTTGGGCATTGGTGAAAAACTTTCGAGAGTCGGGTTATTAATAATATTTTATATTTTTTTTTTGTTATGAATAAAAATGCCGGTTTTTTTAGAATGGTACAAAAAAAAAAAAAAAAAAATCCGGTCTGGAGATCTACACACATATCGATAGAGTTGTTGGATTACTATTCTCTTTTTCTCTTTCTGGTTCTAAGTCTAGTTCTAGTCCTGGTTCTACTCCTGGCTATTATGTTGCTAAGAATTCTTCCAGCTTTATGGATAGTACTTCTATTATGTAGTTGGATATTCGGATATTATGGTAGCCCTTTGGTTAGTACTATGATGTTGTTGCATTTTATGTCTTTTTGTGTTGTGTTGGTGTTGTAGTTTAAGGAAGTTTAATGTACGAAAAATCTTTGTTTTGTATTAAAGCAGGTGGGTTACTCCATTTTTATAATATATAAAACAGTGATTTTTTGTTCATCTTAAAAAATAATAAAAGAATTCAATAGTTATTAAGTTTCATCATAAATATATTTTAGTATGGATATCATATTGAGCTGTTCGGATTGATAATTTAAACTATAAAAATATAAATATAGAATATGAGACATAATGAGGTATGAAGAGCATGATCGAGGTATTGGAATCCTTCTCATATGTGTGTGTGAACATGAATGTCAAATTGTCTGCAAAAATCTAATTAATTATCATATACATATTAATTACTCAGCAGTAATTCGTCGTCCGTTTGTCAAACACATTTTTTTAACACTGAATACATATCTTATCCATCTAATCAGGGGAAACACATCTTATCTCATTTATGGACTCAGCCTTACAAGGACAAAGAAGATATATGTTGATGCTTGACATGCATGATTATTTTATCTTGCATCTAGGTTTTATTTCTCTCTCTTTCAATCTTATTTGTTTATCTATTGGGTCAAGTCCATTCTTATCTCACGAGTTCATCTCTTCTCTCGTTTTCTCCGTATGTATTGGTGCAAAAACAAATACAAAGAATTCGTTTGTTTCGAGGCATTTTGTCAAATTGTACGTAAACATTCATCAAAGAAATGATGCACATGCACTAAGGACACGGCACAACTACAACGTACATAACGGAAATAAATCTGCTATTATTCTAAAGAGATAACAGGACTCTATTATTTTGATCTCAACTTTATTAATATTCGAACATGGAATTTATTTTTTTGAGATTCGCATATAAAATACTTTAAATAGTTAGGATAAAAATAACAGGGTTCTTTCATTCCTTTGGAATAGCAGCAGATTTATATCCCAACATGACCGCATAACAGTATGCATAGACTATGGCCATCGACATGAACGGTGCAAATAAAAAAAAAATATATATATATATAGAGAGAGAGAGAGATGGGCTATGGTGAGTTGTGAAGTAAGAATCTTGTTTTACTTCATTCTCATATTTCTGTTTTTAAAGATCAAATAGTCGACCCGAACCACTCAACAAGATACCCATATTGAAATGTGCTTGGAGTAGGGGTGTAAACGGATACGGATTATCTGCGGATAATCCGCTCCGAATCCGCTTATTATCCGTATCCGGATTAAACGGATACGGATACTTGCGGATACGGATACGGATAATTTTAGTATATGGAAAAATAATATGGATATGGATAATTCCGTGAGGATATAAACGGAGCGGATATCCGTATATATCCGGATCCAAAATTTAATCTTTCAATAGCTTTCAATTCATTTCACCCTTGCGAAATTCCCAAAAAACATACATATTCGTTTAAGTACAAAAATTTTGGTAGGAAAATCATATAATCTATTAGAATAATGGATTGGTTCTTTGAACCAATACACAATTAGTCATGCATAATTGTCACTGTGCAAACTTAAAAAGTCCATTAAATTTTTATCAATTTAGCTAATCAAATTAGGTAATTTAAAATTATGAAATTTCGTAGAATTACTCAATATCCAACAATTATCCACTCCATATTCGTATTCGAATCCATATCCGTGGATTATCCGTTCCGTATCCATATCCGTTTAAGACAGATATGGTTTTCAATTTTGATATCCATTTACTATCCGTATCCGCTCGTTGAAAAACGGATACGGATATGGTATTAGCATTATCCGCTCTGTTTACACCCCTAGCTTGGAGACTAAATTTTATATTAATTTTTTTGAATTTTTTTTTACTATTTTTTAATATAGGTAGAAAACTGTTGTTTTTAAATATTTCAGATTTAGGATTTAGAGTTTAGGGTTTGAGGGCTTAGGGTTTAGGGTTCAGAACTCACCATAGCCTCCATCTCTCTCTCTCTCTCTCTATATATATATATTACATCTTCAGAATTTTTTTAAAAACCAACTTTTAGCAAAATTATAATATTCATTGAATTATAGATCACAAATTAAAAATATATATAAATATCTTAAAAAATTTTACGTATATATATTTGAATTTTTATTTAATTTTCTATTTCTACTTTCTCTCTCTCCTATAGGCTCAATCATCTACAGAATAGTGATAAATCAGATATGTGATGTCCAAATTTCTTAAAATATTTTTCTTTTACGCAACATCCGATGTGACAAGAAGCCGTGGTGAAAAAGACTAACACAAAATACACATGAGAACAACATGTTACTATCTTTCCCGCACCATCTTCAAAAATGCAGATTTAAAAAAAATCACTTAACAAAAATATCTCTCGTCCCTCAATAAATATTGTAAAAGATGACTATTTAGACCGATTAATAAGCCGATAAGTCATTAACAACGCTCAAATTGTATAAATTTTTCAGACTACTCGACTAATTATTTCCGATTATAACCGATTATTTTCAATTATGACTGATTAATCGCTTGATGGTACCATGTCTAGCGGATGAGCGCATACCGTTATTTGTAACATTGCTTCTAATAAAAACAAAACGAACTATTTAAGGTTATAGAGGGCAATATTTAATTAAGGTGAGAATTATAAATGATAATTTTATGAGGTTCTCTAACAATTTATTTTAGTTGAAATTGTTTATCTCTAATTTGTACTCTAGTTTTGTATCCACTTTGTTTCTTAATAAAGTATTAAAATTTAAAACTCAAATATTAAAATGAAACGGTTTAAGTTTGATCTGTGTCATTTTCTTCATGTACATATGAAAGTATTATGACTTTTCGACTTTGTTTTTATCGGTATCAAGAACTTGCAAAAACATATTGATATGGATAAATTATGAACATTGATTTTTCAATTGATTTATAAAAAAATGAAAAATAATAATATTTTTATGTGCATATAAAGAATTAAATATAGATCACATCTACTGATTTTATCTTGACATATAATTCAAATGTTTAGTTATTAGAAAATTAAAAAAAAAAAAAAACAGAGACATAATAGAGACAAAAAAATGAAGGTATTTGAACCCTCCTCATTAAAGAAAACTAATAAATGTTAAAAAGTGATTAGTTAAATATTTACAAGAAAATATTTATATTATTACAAATAACTAGTTTAACGTTAAACATACATTCCCACTCATATTTTTTATGAATACATGTTAAATGCAACCAACTCATTCTTAAAGGAAACAAAGTACTGGACAAATCCAGATGTGATTATATGTTTACACTTTAAGCTTTAATTAAAATATGTATGGATCATAGTTACTATAAATTAATGCTATTATTTTGTTATCCATACTATTATAGGACATTTTAATTTTATTTTTACTATATAAGTATTACTATAAGAGGAGGGTTCAAATGCACCATTTTTTTGGTGCTCCAATATGCTCCAATATACTCCATATCATTTATCTATGTTTTCAAAGTGCGAACAGTCGATCCGAACCGCTCAACATGATCTTCATAATAAAATATGCTTGGAAACCAAATTTTATATTTTTTAGAATTTTTTTACTATTTTGTTTCATAGGTACAAAATCATTATTTTAAGGAGATTCTGAACCATCCGATAAAGTGATATTGTACCTAAGACAGCACAAATTTTGTATCAAATAAAAAAAAAGTTATTCTAAGTAATCACTTCACAAACTATTTTGTTTCTCTAAAGTAAAATTTTAAGACTGTATTCGAAACCTTTGATTAGAATTCGAGCAAATTCAGATCAATTTAAAAATTCACGATTTTTTTTAATATTTATGCCAAAGCTAACAGTTCAAATTTTAGTTTCAAATTTAAATTATTTTAGTAATTCACGAAAATATTTTTCATATTTATGCTGAACTAACCAGCCGGTTCAAACTCTAGTTTAAAATTGATTTTATCTTTGAGTGTTCTGTGGCAAGTAGTGACAAGATTCGCAAATAATTCGCGAATTATTCGTTTTTTGGTGATGTTGAACCGAACGCTGAATTATTCGGTTGACCGAATTTTTTCCGAATAATTCGCGAATTTTATGAAATATTTCTAAATTTTACAAATTTTCTTCGAATTATTTCCGAATTTTTCTCAGAATTTTATCTTTTGATCATTTTTTGTTTTTGCTCCCTTACAGAACTGAGATCTCTGATCCAAATAATACTGAATCATTTCCAAATTATACTCGAATTATTTTCAAATTACGAATTTTTGATCTCGCCAAACCGAAGCACTATGGTAAATTGGTAACAACTAATTAACAAGCTAGAGTCAAATACTTCCGTAGAGGGCACTAAGTGACAAAAGGTGAGACGAGTTGTCAGCATCTGGGACCCACCAAAGATTAAATTTTAGTGCTCTATTTTTTCCTTGTTGTTGTCAACCTTGAATCTTATACGGTAACACGCGCATGCATTCAATCGTATTCCCAACGAACTAGCTATATGAATAAATTTATCCCTCAAAAAAAAAAATATGAATAAATTTAATTTATCTTGTTTTAAATTGATATGTAACTACGCTTTGTATCTCCTCAATTTCAAGAACAAATAAAATTAGGTGACAGGTATTTGCTATTTTTTTAGAAGAGATCGGAGTCGAATCACTTAACAGGTCAAAGAATTGAGATTGAGGTGCAGGATAAATATGTATCATCTAATTTCATTTTATGAGTTGAGAACAATTTGGGTCTGATGTATATTGAACTCAAATATACGTTAAATCTACACGAAAATTAAAGTAGACACATATAAATATTAAATCTGCACGAAAATTAAAGTAGACACATATAAATATTAAAGCTGCGAGCATGGATCTTCAACTGGGTGACGGATTTTCAACTTGGTCCTAAGTTATAGTATGTAATAATAAAGTAAAGAGTATAATTATTGACACTTGACACAAGAGTTGTTTATGGAGTTCGGCAATAACGCCTATGTCTCTGGAGCTCGCGACTTTCGAGATGGCGAACCTTTCTTAACCCAATGAGAAAAGAAGTACAAGGTGGAACCGGTGAGCCCTTACAATGTTATGGGAATCACACAGCCCGAGCACAGAATCAACTCAGCGAGCGCAACAGCTTCGCAGATAAACAGGGTGAGCAACTTAGGCTCAAAGGTAAAATGTTGATCACGCAGGATCACTTGAAGAGTAGTTGTATTGATAGAATAAGCTTGAGATTGATTGTGTATGTTAAAGTTGGAGGGCACAAGCTACAACAGTCTTTTCTAGATCTGAGAATTTGAAATATTGAAGCTAGGAGCAACTAGAGTGATGATCCAAAGCTGGATCAAGCTTATATTTATAGAGAGCTGATAAAAAGAAAGTAATTTGGTCCTACCGTTATAACAGTTCCATGTACCGTTATAACGGTTGGTCAACTTACGCCAGGTTTAGATGTCGTTAACCCAAACGATAGACGTACCGTTATGACGGTAGCCATCACTGTACTCTCTGGAAATTCTACTGTCAGGTGACGGTCCCAACTGAATTATACCGTCATAAATCAGTATGGACTTTATTTATTCTGTTACAACGGTTCCTGAACCGTTACAACGATAGACCTTACTTAATTCATTCTCAAGCTTATTTTGCCAACATTACAGATTTAAAGTTCTTAATCTTGAGATGCTCTTCTGCTGTTCAATGCCTAGCGCTTCATAACCACATCCTTGATATTGAATAAAAGTTTATTATTTCATCATTGATGTGTAATTCTTTGATCTTCTATTGTCATAAACATGCACAATATCTCAAGACAATAAAACTGTAAAATTCAATTTATATATGTTTTGCAAATCTAGTCAAACAAGACAAGAAGATTATGGCACAATCCAACATATATATATATATATATAACCATGAGTGCTAAACTAAAAAATCAAAACAACCATAAAAGCAAAGCTACTCGATCAAAATACTCCTTTTAAGCAGCCTGTTTTATAATTTTCTTTTCTCGCTGAGAATTGAATATTACTTTGTTTTATTCTAATAAAAGAAATAAAAAAAACTCAAATGATTTTCCTTCAATATATATGTTAACATCCCAGTGTAATGCAACTTTTCCATAACAAAAAAATATTTTTTACTAAACATTAGCATATTTTTCAAAACTAATTTATTTCTAATTGTTTTGTATCTTATTATATTACAAACACACTTAAATACTTAAAAGAAAAAAAAAAGTATACATATTAAACGAAATTAGCTTTAATATTGTAAATATTTAAACATTTTAAATATAACTTGACTTGCAATGGAATGCTTGGAAAAACCATTACTCTTAAAATGAAAGAACTTTCTTGGATTTGTCAAAACTCAAAAAAATATTTGTGCATATTCTAACCAAAATTATGCTGATACTCTTTGTTTGGAGAAGCCATTTGCTCTTTTTAATAATTTTTTTATTTTTATTTTTGGATAGAAGTATGTAGGCTCCTAGTCCCACGGTCCCACCCACAACGCACGCAATGACGGATTTAAATTTTAAAGTGCGACCAGAAGTGGCTAAGCTCCTCTATATTCCAAAAAAGTTGTAAATTTCATGTGTAATTCTATTTAATTTTAAATATCGCTGAAATATATCTTTGGAATATTATTTCTTTTTTTTAATTCAGTACCGCTATAATAAGAAGTTTGTAGTTCCGCTCACACGCATGCGCCGAAATTTTCTTCTTATTGCATAATTGCATTACATGGTTGGTAAGAGACTAAAAGAGTATACTTGGGAGATGAATATCATGGAGTTTCAAATCATTTCTATTCCACTGAAAAATAAAAATGATTAATTTTTTTGTATTGTTAGGCATGTTGAAAGAATATGCTGTGCAATTAGTCCCTCGTTCTGTCGTTTCTTGTGGTATGTGGGTCCCAAAAACCAGTAGTGGACGGACTACACGAAGCTGCACCCCATTTGTCCAATTAGTTTAATATAATTGACTACAATTTCATATAATACTAGGTATACTATTGGTGCCGACATTTTTATTAATATTCTACGCTACGTTAAATAAAAAATTCGAAATGCTCACTTCTTGACAGAAATTATAAAAATGTTAAAACCGATCAATTATTATTTCAAAACCAGCCAATAATTGACAGGTTTTAAATTTTTTTTAGAAAAATTATAATTTTTTTACTAAAATATTATAAATATTTTTTATATTTTTTAAAAAATAGATAGAATACTATATAATTTGATTTATTAGAAAAACTGCAACAAATAATCTGGATATATATTTTTCAGGCCAAATTTTTAGCAGCTGTAAGAAAAATTGAAATATTTTTTTGTGTGTTATTAGAAAAAAATAAAAATATTTTGAATCTGAGTTATTGATCCCGGTTCAAAAGTTACTTCTAGATAAATATAGAAAATATTATGGTATTTCTATTATTGAAAAAATAAAAATTTAATCTAACTTTTTTTTGTCAATGTAATCATTTATTACATTTTTTTTCAATGTAGATACAAAATCTAAAAAATTAAATGTACTAGAAGGATCACAATATTTTTTGTATTTACTTAGAAGTGACTTTTTAACCGGGATCAATAATCAAAATATTTTTATTTTTTTTCCAAGAACGCACAGAGAAATATTTTAATTTTTCTTACAGACGCGAAAAATCCGGCCTGAAAAATATTGATCTGGATTATTTGTTGATGTATTTCTAATAAATTAAATTATATAATATTATATCTATTTTTAAAGAAATATAAAAATATTTATAATATTTTAATACAAAAAATAAATAAATTATAATATTATCTAAAAAAAAGAGTTTAGAACCGATTAATTATTGGCCGGTTTTGAAAAAAAATTGAAAATTGGCCAATAATTGGCCGCTTTGAGTAATTTTATACTTTCTGTCCAATGGTGGACATATTTGAAATTTTGTATTTAACGTAGGGTGTTAATAAAAATAGCGGCTATTGGTGCAAATACCCAAATTTATTTTGCTAGCTGCTTTTAGATTCCATTGGCCCTTAAATTTATTATAATTGCCAGACACTAATGCAAGCACCTGACAGACATCCAATAAAATATGAACAAAAAGACTGTTGGTAGATCAAATTAAATTATATATTACCGTCAAGGATTTTTTTTTTTATTTAGAAATTATAACCTAAAAATCAACTAAACCAGCTAATGGGGAAAAAAATCAATAAAAATGGCCTACACCGGTTTCCCAAACCGGTGTGGAGTTAAAGGCTTCTTCTGCATCGGACCCTGATAATTGGGGGGATTGAATTCTCTGCCCCCCAGGGGGCAGAATTTTCCTGCCCCTGAGTCACTGAAATGTGGGCCACACCAAAACTAAAAACTAATATCTAAATTTATAAACCCGTCTGGACCCACTTGTCAGTCTCACTGGGGGCAGGAAAATCCTGCCCCCCGGGGGGCAGGTGATCTCTGTCCGTAATTGGGGCCCCTCTCAAGCCACACCGGATCCCCAATCCGGTGTAGGCTATATTTCTCACTTTTCAACAAATTTGGCTGCTATATTAAATAAATTTATTATAATTTCTAAATAAAAAAAAAAAAATCTTATGTTATGTCAACTATACTACTTCTCCTTAAAAAGAAGCAAAAAAAATATATATATACTTTTTTAGCTTTGGATATGCCTTTTCTACTTCCAAATCAAAAAATATATTAATAACATGGTTCAATATGCTGACTTTCGAGAACTGATATTTGATCTAGTGGCCAAAGCACATAATTCTCATGTGGAAGGTCATAGATTCGACTCTCACAAAGTAGATAATATATTTGTAATATAAATAGGAATTTGAAAGATGTTGATAAGCTAGACCTCCACTTTTAATGCAAATAATTTTATTATTTCAGTCAAATTTTAGGCATAGTATTTTCTTATATTCATACATATAATATTGAATTGGTTTATCAAAAAAAAAATTGTACAAGTTCGATGAAATATCAACACGACGAATTAGCTGCGACCAACTATTGATTTAACGCAATTACGAACTAATCATGAATATAAAAACATCAATTGTTTCATCTTATTATTTGAAAATTTAAAATTATATTATTAATTTAACATATATGTATTGTTGATGTGTTGGTAAAAGTTATTGTTGTAAGTGGATCCTTGGAATTGATCAGTCATAATTCTAAAAAATTTCAATGCTAATGTGACTACATAAAATATATTTATCTAGTTATCTATAAATTATAAATAAGTCAGTTTGTTTGATAGTATTTCCTTTCTAATTATTTTAAAATAATTAAATATGCAAAAAAAAAGTGCTTCTAAAGGGACATTTATAAAAAAAATATCATTTCGTAAGTTTGTGCGTAATTTAAAGTTGGAATGAATATACTGACATTTTTTAAGTATCAAAATAATAAAAATAAATAATTTAGTGAAAATAATCAAGAAAGAAAATTACATTTCTGGTTATTTATTTATCCCTCTATTTTTCTAAAATTCATTTAAATTATGAAAATATAATATATAATTTCTCTTTAATTTGTGCCACTTGTTTTCCACCAAACATAGTGATGAAGTGTTAATAGTAGAACAATCGAGACTATCATAGGACACCTATACAAATCTATGGGGCAATAAATAAATAATATATTTGACTTTGCATGGCTCAAATGAAAAACAAATCCAAAACATATATTTTAGTTTTGAGAGTCATTCATTACATCATTTCTGTTGAAGTAGACATAAATGATATGAAAATTAATCACAGGTGTTGTTACCAGAAGGTAGATTAATGAATTCACTTTATGTAACATCAAACGAATACAAATTTAATTTGCATAACCCCACATAGAAATAAAAAAAAAAATGCAAAGTTGACCCAACAAAATGAAGTGACCTGAACTCCTAGATAGCAAAAATAGCATGGATAAAGCAACCATTTTCATTTTTCTTGCATTTAGTTAGCTTTATTTAATATTAGAACTAGATGATTTTTATGTAATGCTAATTTTAAGTTTTGTTCTGTTTTAATATATCTAATCTGCATTCATATTTGGTTAGCATCTTAGTGGTACATCCCAATAAAAAAAATACAATAAATGCAGAATCAAGGTATATATAAAAAAAAATAAAGCACCACTTCAACATTCATTCAAAAGAAACAGGTTTTGATATAGGCAAAATCACATATCATATGTGCATTTATGTTGTGTATTTTAGGTATTAGATTTCCAGGTTAATTTGATACATTTTTTCACTTTTAAATTTATAAATCCAAGTACACAATAATATGTTAGTTGCAAGCATATAATATATCATTGTAGTAAATAGGTATCGATCTGGAAATAACATAAAATATTACTTTCTACTAAATTAATTAATTCTAAAAAGATGCAATAAAAGTAATGGGGGGGTTTGTTGTAAATTTGGTTTTGTGGGTTCAATACCCGATTGAGAATGAATTGTAACAAAAACAAATTAAACAAACAAATAAAATGAGTTTTGTGTTTCAATAGAGAGAAATTTATAGACTTTTGGCACACAATCACTTGATCAAATCCACACTTCGGTTTCTAAATTTATGTTTGCATTGATAGGGTTTCTAAGTCTAAAATATCAATAAGGGTCACTTTCATGAATTAATGACGTGCTTAAACAATTCGGGTTTCACGATTAAGTCTTTCACCCTAGCGGTCTAGACCATAAGCGTAGGTTAGCCTAGTTTATTCCTAAATAACAATAATTCACTATTAAGTCCTTTATCCAATATTTGGTTCAATTTTAGAGGTCCCAATTAAATATGAGGCTTAACGATTAAGTATTTCACCTCAATTGGTAGTTGATAAAAACACATGTTCTTCAACATTCATCTAAAAGAATCAGTATTTGGTCTAGTGATAAAAACACATGTCTTTTGATATAAGAAGTTATGAGTTCAAAATCTGAATGGAGAAAACATTTTATTATAATAACAAAATTTTGAAAAGGACTTGAATTGTTTGAGCTCCAACTCTCTCATTCAAAAACATTCATCTAATTTTCCAATCAATATGAGCGGATGAAAGTGATAAAAAAATTGATAATTCGTAATTTTATCCGTTAAACTTCGTAAAGTTTACTTGCATCAATCTTTTTGAGATCTTCATAAAATAAAATTATACTACACTGAATTATTCAACTTTCATGACCTTAATTTCCTAACTTAGTCTCTGACCATATGCAATTAACGACTTAGTTGTATAAGACCTCAGGAACAACTGATTTAATATTAGCCAACCTCTATATTTATCCATCTATCTATCTATATAGAGTAGAACTAGGGTGCTCCTAAGAGTACTAAGCTCCTTTGTACTCTTAACTCTAAAATATATTAGATTAACTTCGAATAACGAATCCAAACTGTTAAAATCCTTCTATCTTATGAGTGATACATCTACATGTAAAAATTTTAAAGTTTCGAATTAATTTAGTATAAAGTCAAGTGGTCAAAATTATAAGGTTTCTAAATTAATTTTAATGTATTCATTTTTTGGAAACCTTGTGACCACTTGACTTTATACTAAATTAGTTCAAAATTTTAAAAATTTCACATATAGATGCATCACTCGTAAAGTAGAAAGATTTCAACGGTTTGGATTCGTCGTTCGAAATTAATCCGATAAGTTTTAGAGTTAAGGGTACAAAAGGACTTGGTACTCCTAGGAGCACCTTAATTAATTCACAAATAAATTATTGATTTCTCATTGAAAGCAATAATTCTATTATTGAGAGCTAAGAATTTTTTAATCTTTTCTACCAACTTTGCCCTCAATAAATTTTTCTTCCGATCTTTATTTAAAATTAAATTACTATAATAAAGGAAACATTTGATTTGAAATAATTTCTCCATCCATTATTCTCAATGAAATTGTAATTCATTTGAACCGCAACCTGAAAATCGAGACAAGTCCAAATCTAACTATATGTCGTCACATATATTCACCAAATAAGCACCAGAGAGAGTCTCTTGCCATGTTATTTACAAAAAAAAAATCAAATGCTTAACCGTACAAATGACATATCTTGTATATATATGAAAATTATAAATAAGAAATGCAATTATTTTTTACTTTTATCAATATGATAATGATTACAATATAAATCAAGTTACTTTATCTTATTAAAGATTAATATTTTAGCACAAAATACAATAAATAATTTTCTCAAAATAAAACTATCTATTTTAATTCATAAATGAAATACTTAGAAAATTACGAAATGTTTATTAAATTTTAAATATTAGTCAATGACTCCTTAATTGAAAATGATCCAAAATTTAACATGTTATATTTGTTTTTATAATTTTAATTGCACATATTGGAATTATCAAACTTTTACCCTCTTTTTTAATCCAAATAATTTCTGTTGGATCAAATAAAGATGAATTTGTTCTACCAATATTTTTTGACCAATCTCAATGAAATACCTCTATCAATTAATTATTCAAAAAAAAAATTTCTAACTGTTCTAAATTTTAATCAATTTGGAGTTGCGAAATTATATACTTTATTATTTCAATCTATGTAGAATAAATAGCTTGTTATGCATAAATTATTTAAATAAAAAAAAATTAGGCATAAATTTTTCTTCCATAATTGATAGCAGACATTAATTAGAAACAAAATAAGAAAGTATTTATACCTCTTCCCATCAGAGATAGCTTTAAGGAGAAATAAGGAAACAAATCGCTAGAATTCATTTAATTTTAATTGTGACAAATTATATAACAGTATGTGTGGCGAATATGTTTTTAACTAAAGTTAAATTTCTATACATAAAATAGATGCATTTAATCAAAAGATGACAGATTATGTGATTGAAAGACTGATATTAAATCCAAAAATTTATCCTTCAATCTCAGCCATTAGCAGATCAGGATAATTACGTGCATTATATAAGAATGGAGATATATCATTTTCTAGGGGTCTCACTATCAAGGACCCACAGTTCACCGACTGTAGGTTTGAGCTGTCCACTTATCAATGAGAGGTCTTGGTAATTTCTCATTGGTGGGTCCCAAAGCCTAAACAAGGAGATTAAGATACGCTTTCAACCAGTGTTATCAAAACCGGACCGGACCGGCGATTTAACCAAAAAAAACCGGACCCGGTCACCAGTCCGGTTTGGATTTTTCAAAAGACCGTTTAAGCTATTGGAACGGTAAAAACCAGTTTAACCGGCCGAATTTAATGAAAATATCGCTAAACCGTAGTGAAGAAAAGTCCGATTTAAACCTGATTCCCCCAACTCTAAGATTCGAAGCAAAATCGAGAAACAAATCAAAAATATGGAAGAGAAAAGAACCCAGAGATCAAGAAACATATGACAGTGGGACCCATTTTTTTTGTCGTCTTTTGATATCATCAGATTTATTAGGTCAAGACTCGAGTCTCGAGGAAGTTGCCTATTAATTAATTCTTTTGAACTTTGATAAATGTGGATTGCTCATTGTTATGCAATTTTTTATCGTGATAAATTTATTACATAAAAAAAATTTGAAAGATGTACTTCTTATATTTCAGAAAAAAAAATATTTTTATCTATCAAGTATAAGTTTCTTTTTTACTGTAAAAAAGACATTATGTTATGTATCGAGTATAAGTTTCTTTTTTTACTGTAAAAAAGAAATTATGTTATGTATATTCTAAAATATGTTTATTTTTATCATTATATAATATTTTTTGTGTAAAATAGCATTTACAATTTTACCTTATTAAAGTTTTCATTTGTTTTTAATTTTCAAATTCTTCAGTTGTATTACAAAAGGTGGATCATATTAATATATTGTTAGTTTTATTTTTTTCACTAAGCAATAAATATAATAACTTTAAATATTGCGCTGAGAAGATTTGATATGCCCCTGTCATACTGGTTTGCACCCGTTTGAATAAAAAAATTAAGAAAATTATTATTTTTATGATTTATATAATAAATTATAAAAAGAGCTAGAACGGTGCACCAATCTGTGTTGAAAAAATATATATATAATTGACATTTCAGCAAGATAGGAGATAACAACTAAATATCAAATTTGATGATTTAAAAAAATATTAGCGGTTGAACCGATTGAACCACCGGTCCGACCAGTGAACCATTAATTCGAAACTTTCCCGGGTCGTTGTCCGATCCGGTTCTGATAACATTGCTTTCAACCAATACCTAAAGTGGCCGGAAAAAAGATTGCTTACCAATGAAATGATGGTAGCATGTAAGGGAAAACTTATTAAATTGGTATGATAATTAAGTGGTTTAAGCTTATAATTCGACAAGTGGCACCTAATGGGTCCGGATTCCAAAAAAATTCTATATTTGAGTTTGAAATTTGAATTAATTCTAACCAAGTTTTTTTTAGCAAAGATTTGAAGTTAAGCAAAGGTCTGAATTAATTTCATCTAAATCAAACATGTAATCTCTCGTAGAGAATATTATATTTTTCACTAAATCAAATTTAAAAATTTACAAAGCTCCTTTATTATTCGTGTCAATTCCGAATCGACAGTTCAAATTCAAAATTAAATTTCGAGTTACTTTAGGAGATCTGAACTTGCACCTGATGGTGATGATTTTCAATTATCATGTATAATTAATAAAATATTATATTTTTCACTAAATCAAATTTCGAAATTTACGAAGCTCTTTATTATTCGTGTCAGTTCGGAACTAACAGTTCGAATTAAAATCAAATTTTGAGTTACTTTAGGAGATCTGAAGTCACATTTGATGGTGATGATTTTCTCTTATGTATAAATTAATATTAATAAATAGCAATTGTGAGGATATTTCTTTGAGGAGATGGTGGGGATATTGGTATATGATCAGAATGATTGCCAAAGAAGACTTGTTAATAGTGTTATTAAATTCTAAGAAAATTATAAATTAGGTATAAAGATAGAATAATAAGGTTTCTACTGTTAAATTTTTCTATAGATAGTTCAAAAAAATTACAAATCATTTAGGCTATAAAGGAAAATAAATAAATAAGATACCCTCAAGGACCTCAACTACTTGCTGGTGCCAATCACAGAACCGACTCCGCTACTCACCAAACAAGAGAGTAGGACCCTACTTGTCTAAGGGTCTGTTCGGCGGACCATTGAGAATGGGTATGGACGTGGAAATTGAACTAAAAATTATTGTTCACGTGGAAAAATTTTGAAATTTTTAGTTCAATTCCTGCGCCCATGCCTATTCCCAGTGATCTGCCGAATAGGCCCTAAGGCCCTGTTTGGCTGCAACCCCAATTTTACTGTTCACGTGGGAAAAAAAAATTCACTCATACTGAATTTTTTTTTTCCACGTGAACAGTAAAAATTAGTTCAAAAATATTTTGTTCTCATGCCCATTTTCTAACCCATTATGCAGCCAAATAGAACCTAAATGTATCCGTTCATCTGCATTGAGATTCGTGCATTAAAAAATTCAACTGCTAAATTTAGACAATCAAAGCCCTGCTCTCCTATTTGACAAGCAGCGAAGTCGGATCCGTCAATTACGAGCTCTCCTTAAGTCTGGGAAAGAGCCATCAGATTCGTACCAGAATCACAGTTTCTTATTACTTTCCTCAAGCCTTTTCCTTTTAGTGGCTGAGTTTGAATCCAGTCTTTTCGTTATATGTTGGTACTATTTTTAAAGATATTTGTACCGAAGTGGTCCAAATTCAAACTCTCGAACGGTGAGGTAATGCAGAGTTTATGTTGAGAAATGTAGGGGCTACAAAAGATAATGCTGAGCTACCTGAGCTGGGAAATATCAACACAGAGCGGGCCCCGCACAAGACTTAAGGACCCAGTGGAAGGCCGACACGTGGGTTGGTCAGTTTTGGTCTTCTGTGACTGAATTGTGTTTGTTTTTGTATGTTGAATCTGGCACCACAATTTACAAATACAAACAACTAACAAATTCATTTAATATTTTATCTTCATAGAATTGAATTTTGAACTGAATTCATAGTGACAAATCAATTATTTGGGTTTAGTTCGGCGAGGTCAAAAATTCGTAATTCGAAAATAATTCGGGTATAATTTAGAAATGATTCGGTATTATTCGAATCAGAGATCTCAGTTCTGTAAGGGATAAAAAACAAAAAAACAAAAAATTCTTGAAAAAATTCGAGAATAATTCTGAAAAAATTCGAGAATAATTCTGAAAAAATTCGTAAAATTCAGGAAAAAAATCGTAAAATTCGCAAATTATTCGGTCAACCGAATAATTCGGCGTTCGGTTCGGCATTACCAAAAAACCAAATAATTCGTGAATAATTCGGATATTATTCGCGAATCTTGTCACTATGCTAAATTTGCTTACTTCTTAATTTAATACGGGCACCCATGATAACTTTCATTCTCTCAAACATGTAAATATGTATAATATCGTTAACATTGTATTCTTATGGAAAAATGACCCCGGGCCTATATTTCCTGCTCTCCTCTCTCGGGTGCTGATATTACCACAACGACATCTTATATTAACACAACTTCCAAATTTTCAAATTTTATAGACAACTTTACCCTTCATATATATATTTTTTTCAAATGCTATTTTTGATTCCAAAAATTATGTAATCTTCTAACATGAGGACCATTTATTAGTTACTATATATCTGTTCTTCTAACATGAGGACCATTTCTTAGTTACTATATATCTGTCATTGTTAGATCTTCATCTAATTTGAAATAACAACAAAAAAGGAATATTAACCCATACATATATCTCTGCTTGTATTGTACATCAATAGTTTTAATTTTTGTTAAATATGTATTTCGGTCCTTTTTTTGTTTCAATATATTTAGCTGTATGAGAAGTATAAAAATAGATTTTACTACATGATCTATCATTTTTTGCTTAACAAATTCAAATTGTTTATTTATTTTTAATAACCGCAAATACACATTCAAAATAACACACCACTTAAAAAAACTGCAACAAAAGTATAAAATTATTACAGCTAAGCAAATGCATATACTATGCTTTAATTAATAACATACTGAGAAAAAAAAATTTATGTTTTTCTCAACTCAACAATGGAGCTTATATTCAAAATAATGTTGAGAGAAGTAGTAAGATGGCTCTTTAATTCATTAAATTTTGTTGAGGTAAAAAAATATGTTTCTAGTATTAATACAATTTAATTAATTTGATGTATTCGTTTATATTACAGGAAAGCATTTATGTTTAGATATTTTTTTGAAAACTATTAATGTTTTTTTATATGGTCATATATTATTTGTTGTCATGTAATTTAATAATAGATTTTAATTTTGTCTCTAAATATCCACACAAATAGTAAATTAATATCAACAAATATAGTAAATTAATATCAGACACGAAAATATTTAGATTAATTTCAATCCAAATAAAAAATCACGTAAAATACAAATTTATTTTAATAAACTAAGTATGTGAGGAAATAAAGAAAAACAATTATTAATGTAAGAAATTATGGAAGTAAATAGCATAGAAGGCTCAAATTGTATACGGTTGGTGAACTAATAAAATACATGTTTGTTTCTTCACATTAATGACTATTTGTTATTTGTTTTATTTTCACAACTGAAACTTAGCCCTAAAACATTTGAATTTGAAAGAATTGAAAATAATAAATTAAAAGCTCATTCTTTACAAATGAAAAAATCATTCCATCGAACAACTCTCTTAGATAATACTTTATGTCAATGAGAAGTGTATTTGCAATTAATTGAGTTTCTAATATCTTTTTTATTAAATCATGATAATATATCACAAATGTAGTTTGTACCATTTTGTTATCTAAACTCAGCAATTGAAAAGTTGTACATACCGCCTAATGCATAATAAAAAAAAAAGTGAGAAAAACAAAACGACATGTGATGCAAAAAATAAAGTATTTAATGGTAGAAATTCGATTAAGTTGATTAAAGTCACTACAAAGAAAACTTGTTTTTATCTTTTTTTTACTGCAAGAAATGATGCTTAAATTTTTTGTTGTTGTACTTCTCAAGTTTGAAAAATGAAACATTCCCTTCAAGATTTTAGTAGAGCACTAGATGTTTAGTTAAATAAATAAATAATCAGTGATCTTTAATATAAAGAAAGTTCTTCTAAAAAAGATATGGTATCTAGAGAGAATTGAAGCAAGGACATATATGTCCATACAAGTAAAAAAAATCTAAATTTGTTGTGTTAATAAAAAAAATTATTGTGTCAATATCATCACCCTCCTCTCTCCTGTTTTGAAGAGAGAGATAGAGACAAAAATGGAAGAGCACGGTACTGCTAGTCTTCTTAAACTAGCAGCAGATACGGATCCTTTTTTTAGTGATGCTAATTTTTAATTAGAATGTAAGCTGGAAGCATCTGGCTAATACACATCTCCCAATAGATGTCATGAATATGAATTAGAAAAAAAAAATAGTATTCTTAAGACTATTAAAATTTTATAATCAGTTGTTATATTTGACAATTTCAAAATAATAATATAATTTTTTTTTAAAACATCAAAGATCAAATCAGAGTCATAAAAAGGTCAAAGAGGTCCTATTTACAAATTCATATTCATTTATATCAAAGGAAATTTTTAAGACTTTGCAATCATGTATATATATGGAGTACAAATAAGGTGTTCTTAAGCATACTGAATTCCTTGATGAGTTTAACTTCAAAATCTATTGACTTGATTTCAAACAACGAATTCTAACTGTTTAAATCGATCAATTTCATGAGTGATGCGTTTACATGCATAATTCTTAACTTTTCAAATAATTAGTATAAATTAACTATAATGCCTTCTTTATCTGACCGCATGTAAATAAACTTATGAAAAATAAATGCACTAATATTAATTTATAAACCTTGTAAAAAACCGAGTGAAAAAACAGAACAACAATAATACTGATTAAATATAATAATTATATCAACTAAATAGCAATAAAAACAAAGTAAAAATTAAAATTTTGGAGCAATAACACTTTACTAAAGTATAATTAATACTAAAATTTAGAACACTATTTTTTTTTGAGAAAAAGATGAGGATCATGCCCTCAAATTTCTTTAATTAATTATACACAAGTATGTACCAGTTTATATTAAAAGAAAAACAGAAATCAAAATAAAAAACTACCAATCTAGGTAAAAACAGGACAAAAAATAAAATAATATTCAACCTAAATATACCCAAAAACAGAAAAAAAAAAAATATATATATATATATAATTAGTTGGATGCAACTGTACTCCATTAGCTAGTCAATCTGCTTTATATTATTTCTTATAGTAACTTCTGATTACGACCTTAAGCATTAACTCATAAAGGTATAAATAAATTATTAGATGTACCATCAATGTATTTTTCTTATATATACTCTTGATTTGGATATGAAATAGTACAATAGCAATAGACGGACTGTATTAATTCAAGCAAACTCTATGATAGCAATATGTATATGAGAACTTTATAAAAAGAAGTTTTGGTGCAGCAAGTTATAAGCATGTAATCTAGCATTAGATACTCCTATCATTTTCATAGTATTATTTTATTTGAGATAATGATATCATGTTGTATACTTATATGGTAGAATTGATTAGTTATTAAACCTCTTTTTTTGTGAAAGAGAATGAAGGAGGTTACATAAATTGAGGTACAAATTGGCTCAAATTTGATGCAAATACTTGGTAGATATCATTTTGATTGGTGAAATTCAGTGCAAAACATGTTTTTGATGTGCCAAAAAGTTGTTTTGTGGCAAACAAATTTGGAATCATTCTTTACTTTTCTTTTTTTATGAAAGGAACAATGACAATAAGAGTTGCTAGATTGAGATCCAAATTGGGCAAGCAAGTTGATGGAATTTTTTTGCTGCAATTTTAAATCATATTTTAATTAGCGTGAGGTTAATTATGTAATATGCATATTACGGATTGACCTGTGCTATGAATCTATATCTTTATTTTTAAAATTTAAATAGTCCTTCCAAATTATTAAACATGATCTCCATATGAAAATGTATCTAAATTTTTTTTATATTTTTTGAGATAAGTAGAAATCACTACTTTAGGATGGTCTAGATTTTTAAGATCAAGTGATTTTCTATCTATCTACAAAACAGTAAATAAATTCAAAAAATATAATATTTGATCATCAAGTATCTTTGTATGGAGATCATGTTTAACTAGTCGGATCGATTGTTAGAATTTTAAAAATAGAAATATTAATTCGTAATACGAGTCGATCTGTAATATTATCATAGCCTCAATTTTTTTTAAAATAAGTGTAAATCATTTCAAAAAAAAAATTAATAGCCAACCTTTGATAATACTAGCAGGTTTTATTAAATCCGAATCATATACAAAAATAAAACAAGCATCTGATAATATCGACAGTTGGTGTTGACAAATGATGTGACAATATGTTATTGATGGACAAGTTAAAAAAAAAAATATTCAAAGCAATTTTCTGTTGACCTAAATTAAAACTTAAATAAACAGAGGATCTATTGTTAGATTGCCTGGTTCCGGTTCATTTAATGCTAGAAGCTTAATTTATTGTCTTTTATTCTTTATATCATTTTCAATGATTTAAACAAATATTCTATGATTAATACATGTAAAAGTATTTCTCGTACAATATAATATCATTATAAATAAGGCGCTTAATTTGAATTAAAACTTAGTCCACGGTAGCACAGTATAAAGATACATTAAACAGTTTATGTAATAATTTAAGTTGTTAGGTGAGATAATTTAGTTCAATCATTTCACATCTATAGAGGAAATATTTAATTTACCAAATCTAGAGGTCTGATGATTATTAAATTAAAAACTCAAATCTAGTCTTGATTGATTAAGTGTAGCCACTTTATTAATCGGCATCTAAGTTTTTTTTTTTTTTGACTAAAATACCAAATTCAATACTTTTTTGGTGAAACCCCTTTTCACTGGATACTACATCATTGATTTTTCTTTTATTAGTAACATTTAAAACAAAAATTGTGGTATCAAATAAAAAATATTTCAGTTTATGATCAAGACACCAAAGTTTCATATCTTGTCTGTGAAAACATTGAACATACTATGTAAAAAAATGCTCTATGTAAATGGCACATTATAGTGTTTTTAAATATTAAACGCTAAGCTATTTGATAAAAGTGTACTATTTCAGCTATGTCAACTATAGCGGTAATAACGTGTAGCTCAAATAGCGCACGCTATGCTACATAGACTTTTATTTCAAGGTCCAAATTGAAAATTTATTTTAAAAACTAATTTATTTTAATACTCAGATTGCTTTTTCTTCAAAATAGAAAAATATAGATAGTTTTTGACAGGATGATTTGGTTATTTTGAATAAAAAAATAATTAGTTTATGTCATGATGCTTGGGTTATTTTGAATAAAAATGATAACTAATTTATGACATTACTAGGAATATTTTGAGGAATTTGAATTTTGCATTGGTTCAATATGAATATTATAATTTTTTAATCAATTTGGTGTTACTTATTGCTTTATGCATCGTTAAATAATGTTTATAATTAGTAGAATTATATAATATAAATTTTGAAAAAAAAAACGCTATGTAGAATAGCTTTCGCTATAGCTATGCTATCCGCAATAGTTTTTTTTTAAATTCTGTAATTACGCGATAATCGCTATCTAGAATCTTAATTTCATCAAATCCGAAATACTAATAAATAATAATAGTGTTATTATTTTGAAATTTGAATGATTTTTTTAAAAATTGATGGTACATTTTTTTTTTTTTAAATGTTACGGATGAAAAAATGGTCAACATCATTTGATGATTTTCACTGCTAATTCACATACAACAAATCACTCCTCAAGAAAAAAAACATACAACAAATCACAATAAAAAAATCTATGCCTATGCCTAGGTTCACTGATTTCAATATCCCATGTTGTGTGCATGGGTCCCAAAAAAACCAAAGCAGCGGTACAGAGACTTCATTGCCCTACCAACTAGACCACCAAATGATCTCTATTTGCCAATTTGATTTGAAAGTAGCTATCAAAAATTAGAAAAAAAAAAAAAAAAAAACAGAGGAACAAATCTAACATTTTCTGTAATTTGCTTTGCATTTATAGGTTGGAAAATGATTCTTTTAAATGTTATCACCTATCAGTTTCTCAAATAGTATATATCCAGGAGATATATACCTTGTTTTTGTTTTCTTCATGAAATATTGTATTTTAGGATGGATTCACATTGCTGCGATCCTAAAAGGATGAACACTAACTTCAAAATCCTTGTTTTTCAAATCTAGCCGTCTAATAATTTTGTGTACATATTTCAAAGTAGCAAATTTTTCTTTGCACGAATATTGAAACAATTCAACAGTTGGATTTGAAAAAGCAATAATTGTTGGTTATTGTTCATGAGTAAAGAATCGGATCCATTTTAGGATAGGTTTGGTTTTCAAGAGATTATGCTGAATAAACTTTTCAGAATATAAAAATTTACAAATTAATTAATGAGAATACATATATATCCATAAATATACACTGAAATGATTATGAAAAGTGCGAAAATAAATGTTTGATTATACCATGAAATTATTGCGGATTTTTTGTTTTTCTTTCTAAAATACTTGTTATCAATGCAATTATTCTTATTAATAATTATTATTATATTTAAATAAAGTGAATTAGACAATAACATAACAATATGTATTAATTATTATAAAATGAGATTTTTGTTCGTAAACTTGTTATTCAATTACCGGAAAAATCGTTTAAAAATTAAATTAGCAAATTGATTATTACGGTGATTAATTAATAACAAGGTTGGATAAAGACGATGGAAACATGAAGTTTTTAATTTGTACAATTTTTAATGTGTGAAAAAATTATTAGGTCCGAGTCAATTTTAATTTTTCAGACAATAAATAATGTAAGATGAGATTTTACGAGAGAAAAAACCCAAACTCATTGGGCGAGAAAACAAAGCTTTCGAACAGCTTTTGAAATTTTTAATCCACTGAAAAAAAAAGAAACAACTTGATTAATTTGAAAATTGCTATCAAAAAAAGAGGGTAAAGAAAAGAAGAAATGTAACCTATCATAGAGTATATACTTTGTGTTAGTTCCTTATATGAATTAACTTATTTAGGATTTGTTCGGTTATTACAGGATTAATTTACAAAAAAAAAAAAAAAAAAAATCAAAAAATATACTGAATGGTTAATGGAAACGTACTGGATTTAATATTTAGCTATACTGTTGAACTATTGTAGAAAATTCTATTTTTTTTCTTGCTAAAATATTTGATATCTATGCAATTATTCTTATTAATATTATTAATATAGTTAAATAGAGTGCATTGAACAATAATATAACAATATTTATTAATTATTATTTTATAAGGAGATTTTGCTACTTCTTTGTTTATATTCTCTTTTTCTTATTGTAAACTTGTTATTCAATCATAAAAAAAATCATTAAAATTAAATTAGTGAATTAATTATTACGGTGATAAATAATAAGGTTGAATAAAGATGATAGAAACAAGGCGTAATTAACAGAAGAATTTATTTTTTCTCAATTTTGAAAGAAAGAAGAGAGACAAGCTTTGGTGAGAAAACAATAATTTGGTTAGAGTCAATTTTACTTTTTCCACAATAATGAGCGCGTAAGATGGAATTTGATTGGAGAAAAAAGCCAAATCCATGGATATTTGCCCAATAGGCCATTTTAATTAAGAGTATACAGGCCTATTCGGCGGGTCATTGGGAATGAGCATAGGCACGGGAATTGAACTAAAAATTACTGTTCTCATGAGAAAAAAATTCAGTTAAATTGAAATTTTTTTTTTCTGCAAGAATAGTGGAGCGGCCGAACAGGACCGTACGTGAACTTCACCTTAAAAAAGTACATACAAAATTGATGCACAAATCACAAATCTATTTCTGGCACATGTCTGTTTATTACTCTCTTAACAAAATGGAGGATATTTTTTATTTCATTTTTTTGGACGGTGTGATTTAAAAAAATATGAAATAATTGAATCAAGTTGTGCATGACAGAATGTTTCACCAAAACCCAATCAATATTTTAGATTGGACGGTCTAAACACATTAGAAAAATTATTTTAAATTGGACGGTGTAAACTGAACACAAAAAATAGTATAAAATTATTTTAAATGAAGGTTTAAATTAATAAAATTCTGAAAACGCCTATGGTATAAACAAATTTAATCTCTGAATCCACCATTAATTCTCTATTTGTTATGTTGCTTTCTATCTAATTTTTTTGGTATCTTGGGCATCTTTCATTGCACATTAAATATTTCCAACAGACAAATAAAAGTGAGTCAGATATTTTTGCCCCTATCATATCTTTTTTTTTTTTTTTGACAATAGCCCGTAGGCAGCCCCTATCATATCAACCTTTGCATAGACCACCAATATAAAAACTTTCTATAAATTAACAAGTGGCCAAAATATCTTTGTTGAGGTGTCAGAACCAAAGGAATAGCAGTCACAAATATTGGAAAGTGTCTAGTGTCCAAATTTGAGCATGCAAGGGACCAAATTTATTGCAATAATATCAAAACATTAATGAAGTATTGAACAGAGAATTGATCATTGATGGGTCCTGGGTCTACTCTATTGATTCATCTTTAATTTGGTGTTATATATCTTTCCTAAAAAAAAAAAATGGTGTTGTCAATTTGTCATGTCTCCCAAAATTGACTGTACTGACTCAAGTGGCAATGGCAACTCAATTAGAGGTCCATTAGTAAATCCCTATTTGGAAACCTGGGATCCTCTGTGGCGACTACATCTCAAAATGGTGTGGTATTGAGGAATCAGTCACCAATATTTTGTTTTTGGTTTTTTTTTTTTTTTTTTTTTTTTTTTTCAGAAATCGCACTTCTTGTCCTCTAGTTCGGATAGAGCTGTTAACGAGCCGAATCAATCACGAACCGAGTTGAGCTGCACATAGATCAAATATTTTCATCGATATAGTACTGTGAATTGTATCTAGGCCACAAGTCTGGACATAATTTTATCATTTTCATCGATTTAGCACTGTGAATTGTATCTAGACCATGAGCCTGGGCATAATTTTTATCAATTTCATCAATTTTCACGAGACGAGTCAATCACGAACCGAGTTGAGCTGCACATAGATCAAATATTTTTTTATCAATTTAGTACTGTGAATTGTATCTAGACCACGAGCCTGGAAATAATTTTATCATTTTCATGCAAATAATTTCATCTTCTCATGTTGGACACAAAAAGAGTAAAAGTGTCGAGAAATAATTTCATCTTTCGCTTGTAACAAACTGAAAAATTAACCAAGTCAGTACGAGTTGAGCCGAGTCAAGGTCAAACTCGCTAATAATTAATGAGTCACGCCAAAAAGAAATGAGCTAATTACGAACTTTTTTAGAATCGTGTTTCAAGCGAGCCACAAGTTATGAGTTGTTTTTGTTAAGTCCGTGATAAAATTGGGACATCAAATATCACTTCGAGAGATAATATATATCACTTTTTTTTGAGAAAGATTATTTATGTTTCGAGTAAGGCTTGGGTGCTATCCATAGCACCGGAGCCTCTATGCAACGGCTCAAAATTTGAGTTTTCAAAATCCTAACGGCCGATCCGAACCGTTCAATATTTAATCTGTACTAAAATGTACTTGCATACCAAATTTTACATTTTTTTGAATTTTTTTACTATTTATTAAGTATATTACAAAACCGCTGTTTTTGAATAATTCTGGATCACTGAAAACAGCGGTTTTGTAACATACTTAATAAATAGTAAAAAAATTCAAAAAAATGTAAAATTTGGTATGCAAGTACATTTTAGTACAGATTAAATATTGAACGGTTCGGATCGGCCGTTAGGATTTTGAAAACTCAAATTTTGAGCCGTTGCATAGAGGCTCCGGTGCTATGGATAGCACCTAAGCCTTACTCTTATGTTTCTATTAGTTTTATCATCCATTTTTTAGTGATTCGCTACAGTTTTGTGTGGTATATAAACAAATAGAGAATACAGATTCCTCACATGCACATCAGGCACAGACAAATGTGCAGATCCTATAGCACAGGCAATGAAATCTTTTTGGAGCCATGTAAATAAATATAGTAGATTTGTTACCTGGCAAAAACAAAAAGTAAAAATAGTAGATAATTTGCTTGAAGAGCCAAATATTTTTGTGTCTTGGCAAGAACTGAAAGGCCGTTTATAACACAACCAAGATATTTTGTTTTGCAAATTGCAGAATTTGCTGGTGGGTTAGTTAACAACTTGGAACATATATATCTTTTTGTGATTCTCAGTTTGATGGATCCATTTCATAAAGAGTAAAGATTTTGTCCCCCTTCATTTAGTTCCATAAATGTCCCCATAACTAACTTATCCATAAAATACAATGGGGACCACTAACTAATTGGGGAAAATAATAATTACTTGGGGACCACTTAAATTTGAAAAAAATTTATAACTAGATGTATGAACACTTATGCGCGCAAGTATTCCTATATAATATATCAAGTATTCATACCTACGATATTAAGTATTTAAACAAAAAACTGGACATAAACTATCTTTTTTCCATAGTCACACACCCATCTTTTACATGTTTTTAGAAGTGGGTTTTTTTTTTCTCCGTTTAATCTAATCAATATTTCTAACAATCCGCGAGGAATTTTGCAAATCTAAAACTACAAATATTTTCTACGTAATTTTCTCTTTCAAATGAGATCCATGATGAAGTACTTTTGGGTTCTCCGTCGTTCAAGTACTCATACCTCGACATGCAAGTATTCATACCTCGTCGAGCAAGTATTCATACCTTGTAGTGTGAATACTTTCAATCTTATAGTGTGAATACTTACATTATATTTGCACAGATATTAAAGATCTCGTGCATTACCTGAGTGGTCCAGATTATGATCGGACGGTCTGGATCTAAACACAAACAGTGCGTTCATGCAGAGAATGCTGAATTGATTCACATGAATCTCAAGGAAATTTTGATCTGTATAATTGCTGGACTATAATATTTTCAATTCATACTTCAAGCACCAAATACATTCATACTTTAGTTATAGGTATGAATACTTTCTCCAGTACCTATCAATATATTCAAGCACCAAATAAATTAACTGATTTATCACCATAACAATTCACACTTCAATGCGTAAGTATGAATACTTAAAATTTTAGATATTAATATTTTTACTAAAACTTCAATGTGTAGGTATGAATACTTGATGTTAATATTTTTATTAAAAATACTTGATATCTTAGGTATGAATGCTTGATATATTATATATTAATACTTGCGTGCATATGCATTTGTACTTGTGCATCGTATAAGTATGAATACTTTCCTCAGTATATATCAATATGTTCAAGCATCAAACAAATTAACTAATTAAAGTTGTTTTACAACATAACAATTCACACTTCAATGCGTAAGTATGAATACTTGATGTTAATATTTTTATTAAAAATACTTGATATCTTAGTTATGAATACTTGATATCTTATATATTAATAATTGCGTGCATAGGCATTCATACTTGTGCACAGTTTTTTTAGAAATATATTTGGTATTTTAGGTATGAATACTTGCATTACGAGATGTAAATACTTGCTCGACGAGGTATAAATCATTTAAGAATTTCTCAGAAATATTTTACAACATAAAAATTCACACTTCAATACATAAGTATGAATATTTTAATGTTCCAGCATGAATACTTTATATGTTTTAGTATGAATACTTTGTAGTTTGAATATTTTATAGTAACTTTATAATTTCACTATGTTATATGTTGAATATTTGCTGATATGTATATGTATACATGTAGTGTTTTAGTGTTAATACTTTGTAGTTTTTATATTTACTGATAATGATAGTTTCAAAGTTATAGAATAAGTACTTTATATGTTTTAGTATGAATAATTTCTAAATTTAGTACGAATACTTGTACGTCGAGGTATGAGTACTTGAACAATAAAGAACCCGAAAGTATTTCATCATGGATCTCATTTGAAAGAGAAAATTACGTAGAAAATGTTCGTGGTTTTAGATTTACAAAATTCCTCATAGATTGTTAGAAATGTTGACGAGATTAAACGGAGAAAAAAAAACCCACTTCTAAAAATGTGTAAAGAATGGGTGTGTGACTAGAGAGAAAAGAAAGTTGATGTCCAGTTTTTTGTTTAAATACTTGATGTCTTAGGTATGAATACTTGATATATTATCTAAAAATACTTGCACGTATAAGTGTTCATACATGTTCACGCTAGTTGTAAATATTTTTCAAATTTAAGTGGTCCCCAAAGTAGTTATTGTTTATTCAAGTTAGTTAGTGGTTCCCATCATGCTTTATGGATAAGTTAGTTAGGGGGACATTTAGAGGATAGAATGGGGGGACTATTAGTCACTCCCTTTCATAAATATGGCTAATTATTTGCCTTTTTGAAGTTGGATTAATTAATGGTAGTAGGTTTCTTATCTTTTCCTTCGTCAGTATCTTTCTTCCTATATATATAACAAACAAAAAACATATGTTATTAGCAAACTTAGAAAAAATGCATGTTAAATAAAGTGATTTTGCTTTATCAATTTAAACAAAAAAAAATGAAATCCAATGGATATGTTGTGATCCGCATCTTTCTATTTAAATAAAAAGGATTATACTTTCATTTACATCTCTTTTCCCTGGGGCATTTGAATTTTTGTGGATTAGGATATTCAGATGTGAATCATTTGCAAATATGAATACAGATACAAATACAAATATGATTTATGAGGACACAAATATAAATATTAATAATTATATGTATGTGTATGTTTTAAATTTTTGGATATTTATTTGTTTTAGAATCATGTAGGTTTAGCGAGAAGAATACTTTTTTTGTTGATGTCTTTTGATTAAAGATATAATTATATTGGTGATTAATTTTTCTTAACAAGCATGTAACAACTTATCAAGTTTAATATGAAAACAATATTTTGTATATCATAATAATTGAACATCCAAATTGTATCTGAATTTTATGCTACTTTTTTTGTCTAATGAGAAAACTATATTTTCAGGTTTTAACACCTGGAAATTTAGAACAATAAGATGAAATTAAAACTATAATATAATAAATGTGGCTATTATGTAATTTGATTTGGGTCTATTTTTTCAATAATTTGATATAATAAATTTTCAATCCATAATATTTAAAGCCTACAAGAAATGCTGCCTGCACAAGAATTAATACATGATAATTGATAGGTATGTTAGAATAAAAGATGAAATGATAATAGAGAGTGTAGGTTTGTTAAAAAAAAATTTTGAGAATGGAGTGAATTTTAAAATTTCCGTGAGTTTGTTGATATGGTATGGATAATTTGCTTTATTGATATATATATTGAGTGAGACTATGGAATATTACACAACGGAAGACATTATGGATTCACATTTATATTTTTCAAATTCAAATAGCCGATTTAGATTTAAATTGTTTGATATTCTTTTCATATTAAAATGTACCTGCATTTTACAATTTTCACAATTTATTTGCTATTTTGTTTAGCTAGATAGAAAATCACTTGATTTGAAAATTATAGACCATCCAAAAGCAATGATTTCCTATCTATCTAAAATTTGATTTAGAAGTATATTTTAATATATAGATTATATCAACTATTTAAATTTTAAAAATAAAAATATAGATCCATATCACATGTCGATCCATATGCTTGTTTGTACAATATACAGTGACATTGGACACTCACGGCCCAAATAAAAAATATAGAAAATATTTTTGGGCCTCACTGACCTGGTTCCAATAATGGATCCGTTCTTGATGAGATTCAAACTCTGCTGAAGCCTTGAAAGAACTTACATTTTGCAGTTTTTTATTAATTTTATTAGAGTCTGGTTACGTTACTTGTACACATTATGGCATATATATATTTATTTCCAAATTCAAACGACAAATTTAAATTATTCAAACTGATCTTCTTCTAAATGAGCTTTGTTTATAATTTTTGTAATTTTTCGAATTTATTTAGTATCAAGTAAAGTGGTAAAAAATGATGGTTTTGTGCGTATCTTGATGCATTATTTTTTGAAAAATCTTCATCTTAAAAAAATAGTAATTTTTTTCAAAAAAATGTAAAATTTGGTCACCTAGTACATTTTAATGGGAATCATGTAGAATGATTTAGATCGATATTTTTGACTTTGAACACCGATATATAATTTATAAGCATATGCCATAATACGCTTTTACAAGCAGAGCTGAAGTATAACATTGTTTTCGTCCCATTTGTTTAATTATTTGGTGGCTATATGTTTTATACAAAGGGTTTGATAATTTATATAATTATTTCATGAATTTTTTTATACACAATAAAAATATAAATGTCATATAATGTTAACTTAATAAATAATTTTTATAAAATTTCTTCAAAAAAATATAATGTGGAAATTTTTATTTAAAGAAATTATTATAAAGTGTTACACCCCTGATCCGGAGGTGCGACGGACCTACCGTGTCTATTTTTCCATTCGAATTTACGTAACACAAGACACAGATCTTTTTATGCATTGCCAATAGCATCTATTATTTTTGCCACATCTCAAATTATTTTACAATAATTATCTAACTATTTATAGTGGATGATGCTAGATAAAATTTCTGCACCACGTCAGATAAAAGAATCGCAAAATCTCACATCTTTAGGTCGCCTTGTTGTCAATTACAATCTCAAAAACGTTTCTCAATCTTCGTCTAACAGACCTATAACCCACAAGGAGAAACGAGTGAGAAATAATAAATTATTTTTCAGTGCTAATTGCGACTCAGATTATTGGATTTGAAGGAAATCCATATTCAGAATGAAATCACCGCACGAGAAATTAACAGTTCATTTTAAAATGATGAGTGCAAATGCTCAATAACAGTATCTAATTGAACAACAAAAAAGTTCATAAATAAATCAGAACTCTAAGGATCTTATCAGAATAAATGGTTTGGATCAAAATCTTTTAAATCATAAAGTATGGTAATATTTGGTTTCTTACCTTCACAATTTCTAGTCTAGTAATACTGACAAATACCATAACAAGTATCTGTCGTGTTAGAGCTTATACTGTTCTATCCATCCTGACATTTTGTTAATGAAAATAATATATAATCAATATCTCAATACCGTCAGTATCAGAAAGAAAATCGATGATAAGACAATTCTAACCATCCTGACAATCGGTTAGCAGAAATAATACGAAATCAATATCACAGTACTGTCATTATCAGAAAGAAAATCATTGATAATACAGTTACTACATTTCATTAGTCTTACAGTCACAATTCATATTTATTCAATATCCCCTACTCAACCGGTACTGGATTCAGTTGGGGCCATTCACCATATGCGCATAAGGGTCTTGGAGTAAAGTCTAGTAGCTAGCTAGAATTTACGATATATTAATTTTTTTTCTCCACTATATGGAGATTCAAGGATTACAGTATTTAATATTCAATCAATTCAGTCACTGTAATCTCAATCAATCATTTGAAATAAGAATCAATCGATCGATAAACAATATCAACATGACAGTCAGCAGTAATTCAGTTTCAATTGTATTGTGCTATGCATATGATGCAACAGTTCAATCAATGCAGTCAATCAAATATTCAAAATGCACAGCGAGTTACGATTTAATTCCTAGTCATGAATATCAGATTAATCCAATAACCTCGCACCTGATCACGTAGAGTATGTAGGAAACCAATTATCACTAGATTCAGAACTCTAGATAATCCCTCCAATTTCCTGCTCGATAGGATCTACACCTATGTTAACATAACTTAGGTGAATCAATATATATACACATATTAAATAAAACCATTTTCACTAATTAAGTCTTATAACCAACGTATAATTCCATATGCAAATGTCATATATCCAGTTACACTGAGATTTCCAATTTACCTATCTTGGATTTATACGAAATTTGTATACATCCCAGTTTCATATCTTTCTATTTATTTTATTTTATATTGTTTGATTTATTCCTTGCTCAATTCATTTTGACGAACACCATTATAATTTGTTCAAAATCATATAATCTAACCAATATATAGCGGCACTTAATATATTTGATTATTATGCATTTCAGTCCCTCTAATAAATAATATTAGCAATTTCATGTAAATTTAGCAGATTGTACCTCCTTTTTCTTCTTTTCCTTACTAACATGTCACTACACCCATTTTTTTTCAGCGTACTAGAACACAACAGAAACTGGTATGGACGGGTACCAGTGCTCAGAACATTAAATCCTTAACCAATTAAACTCGCAAACATAAGAAATATATTAACCCATAAGGAAAAAGATAGCAATACACATGTATTGGCTGGTCTAATATCGGTACCGACAGGTGCAACTTAAGGTGGAGCTTTAAATCAGAAATCAAATATTCAATCTATCTGAAATCTAAGGGGGCGTTTGGTTCGCACTATATATCATTCCAGGGAATAGAAGGATTCCAGGGAATGTTATGCCAGGGAATGGTATTCCAGGGAATGTGCCATTCCCATGTTTGGTTTGCGCATGGCTATCACTCCAGCATTCCAGGGAATATATCATTCCCATGTTTGGTTTGCGTATAGCTATTGCAATGGCTATCATGACATGTATTAACTAAATAATTTAAAGATAAATTATAAATTATAAATCCAATTAATGTAAAAAAAATACATCTCGTTAAAAAAGTGTTTCAAGTATTGAAAACTACTTGAGCAACAAAAAAACAGTAATAATATAAAATAACACCTCTATAGCCTAAATTAAAAAATAAAAGCATAGTTGATTTGGAAAATTATTACATCTGACAACCACTTAGGACCCAAATCACATACTCTAACTTTTTATCATCTGCTAAAGAAAAAAAATAAGTGGTTTTACTAGTATCTCCTGAAATTATAGCACCGGCTTTTATACGATCTAATCCAGATAAGCCTTGTATTTTATCAATCTCTGCAGACACTCTATCTTTTTTAGCTGCATCATTTGCCATGAATTGAAAACAACCGGCTAATTTTGCGATATTCTCACTAGCTGTTCCAAACATATTCTCCATAGAGCATATTGTTTTACCAATTGACTCATAGAGCATATAGTGGTTCAATATGCCAGACAAATCAATCCCAAAGGATGCAGCGTACCAAATAATAAATGACGGAGCATACCTTGGTTTTGTGCTGGAAGCTACGATCAGACCAAAGAGGCGATTTTGCAATTGGCTTCGTTTTTCAGAAAATTAACGCAAGTGAACCACAAAACCAAGGAAATATTTTGGTAAAAGGAATGAGGAAAGCGTCTGATTTAGACCAATGCAATCGTCTGATTTAGACCAAAATCGTCTGATTTAGACCAAAATCGTCTGATTTAGACCAATGCGAATAAATTGCAAGAGAAATCGTCTGATTTAGACCAAAAAAAAAGCGAAATCGATTGCACAAAACCAATTGCAAAATTGTCTCATTCGCACCAAAAAGCGAAATCGGAGCCCAAAAGGAATGAGGAAAGCGAATAAATTGCAAGAGAAAAAAAAGAGTAGTGCGGAGAGATAAAGAGAACCTGTAATCGGAGAAGAAAATCGGAGATGGAGGCTGAAAAGAGAAGTTTGAGTCGGAGACAGTTTTCTCTCGTGAAAATTATCGGAAAAGAAAAGCAAAACAGTTTTAACCGATTAAAATAAAATTCGCGCGCTGCTCTCTTCGCCATATCCGCGCAGCGGGAATGAAAAAATTCCGCATTTTTTTTGGCTATCACAATAACCATAGATCTGGGAATCGGAATAGCAAGGAATAGCTTATGACCTTCTCCATTCCCTTGTACAGATTGCCAAACACGGTAATCCCATTCCATGGAATTACAATGACAGGGAATCCCCTCTATAAAGTACCAACCAAACGCCCCCTAACAATTTCAATCCAAACCAATGAAACAAGCAAGGAGGTACAACCCATCAATAATTATTACTTTCTGATTCACTTAAGGGAGAATATTAAAAGAGCAACATCAAGTAAAATCCATCATTTTCAATTATTAAACTTGTTTTCTTTGCATTTCAATCACTACAGAATTTCTAACTGTGCACTAGAGATGTTTAACAACTCACAAATCTTATAAATCCAATTAAAGAAGAATAATAAAGAGAGATACCCAAGTTTGCACTAGATGCTGATATAATCATCACACAATCAATGATTTCAAGTCACAAGTTCGACCATAGAGAAGCTAGAATACAATTATGTTTTTCTTTTCTTTTTCTATTTTTATTGCCTTTGCTTTTCTTTCTTTTAATTAAGGGAGAATAAGTAGGCGGGTGTAGGGCTGCATAAAATATTCGTAGTTCATGATTCGATTCGAGTTTGATTCGAAAAAGTTCGTAAAAAATTCGATTCGAAATAGTTCAAAATTAATTCAAACCAAACTCAAACTGGACCTGGTTCGTTCGAAATAGGTTCACAAACTATTCTAATTCGAATCTCAAAGTAATATGAACCGTTGATTTCCACTAATGATTTATCTTCGCTGATGACTTAAAAGATAAAACATAAAGCTGTCTAGTCATAAGTCATAACTCGTAAGTCGTTACTCTTGTTATCAGTTCTGAAACCCTAAACGACTTTTACCTCTCGCTCTCAACGACTACGATCACTCTTCCTTGTCGTAAAAAAATTCGTAAAAGATTCGAAATTAAGTTCGTAAAAAATTCGATTCGAAATTAATTCAAACCAAACTAAGTTCGAAATTAATTCAAACCAAATTCAAACTAGAGTAAGTTGGATTCGGTTCGATTCGTTTGCAGCTCTAGGTGGATGTTTCATCCAATAAAGACCGCGTGGCCTTGTACCATTTGGTCAATCTCCAATTTTAAATTTTCTTTATTTTCACATAAAAGAAGATATGACTGAGGGAGAGATACAATGGACGGTGGTAAAACAATAAAAAAAAACAAAAGAACATACAAGGATGGTAAAAATCAAGGCATGGGTCCCACTTTCCATAAATTATTCATTTTACCAATTATCCTCTAAATTTCCAAGATTTGCCAGATTAGTCTCAAAAATCAATTAAAAGAATATTATCATATTATCAAATTATCAAGCATTACATTTAATTATGTATTATATATTTACTAATCCATATATAACTATCTCAATTGATAGATTGTCAGGCATTACATTCTCTTAAATTTTCTATTTCTATTTCATAAAACTTGAATATTTCAAAACTCTCGGTATTATTTCGGTCAAATAAAGTTTTAGATAATCTATTTATGTTATTCAATTTAACTTAACTTAATTATCTTGTTAAAAAAATGCCACTTGTTCTTGAATGTAGCATATTTGACTGAAAAAAACATATTCAGATATTTATACTTTATTTTCAGATATTAATCTCATATAAGTATTTTGCGTGGTGCTACATAAAGTAATAAAAGAAACTGAATGATACCTTCATTTTATGAAACTATAGATGGATCTGAAAAAAAAAATTCGGATCCAAACTTTGGAACCCAAAATTTTTCTCGGGTCCAATATATTTTATTCTATTTTATAAAATATTCCAGCATTCTTTCTATTTCAAAAAAAAAAACCAACTCTTTGTGTTTCAAAAAATCCCAACTACTTTTTCTGACAAATTTCAACACTATTTATGTTTAAAAAAACTCAGCTACCAAAAAGAGCCGTCATTTTTATTTACGTCCACCATTAAATATAATTTGCCAACTATGCTCAGCAAATAAAAAAAAAAAATTCTACCCAAACCGGCTATTAAATAGCCGGTTCCTATTTGTATTAGAAACCGGCTATTAAGCCGCCGGTTCCTAATAAAAACTAGGAACCGGCTATTAAACCGTTGATTTCTAATAATTTTTTTTATTTTTAAAATGTCGACAGTTGATGTATAGTTTTTTTTACTAATTTGTAAGTATCAAATTCGCTCTGGATATTTTAAACATAATTTTGATGTATATATTTTACGAATTGTTTGAAATTCTCGTTTTTAAGACGATTAATTGACAAAATTTGATTTATAATTTGGTTTTTTCAACTAAATTTATTATGCTTTTAACGAGAGGTTTATATTTTGATATTTATATGATATAGTCAGTGATAGATGCAATAGTTTAATCAATGCAGTCAATCAAATATTCAAAATGCACAACAAGTTACGATTTAATTCCTAGTCATAAATTTCAAACTAATCCAATAACCCCGCACCTGATATCATAAGGCAATAGGTGAGGTCGCTAGCAACCTGTTCTTCCTAACACTCAGTCTCATCTGTCTTTTTCGTAATATGCCTATATCAGAATAATATATATTTTGATTAATATTTATTACAATTAAGTCTAACAAAGCAATTTATGTATTATAATATTTAAATCTCAATTATTTTTTTATACAACAAGCTATGCTCAATATTTCTTATTTAACATTCATAAGCATTTTATTTACATTTTAGGTCATATAAGACTGTATAATATCAAGTCATACACTATATGTATCACAACTATAATCACCCTCAAACCTTGTTTAACTACTAACTATACTCATTTTAATTAAGAA
Source organism: Carex arenaria (assembly GCA_964058825.1). Taxonomy (NCBI): domain Eukaryota; kingdom Viridiplantae; phylum Streptophyta; class Magnoliopsida; order Poales; family Cyperaceae; genus Carex; species Carex arenaria. The sequence continues at coordinate 633,828 of CAXKVW010000446.1, read as the reverse complement.
CATTATTTATCAATTGTTCTATCATTTTCTTAAAATTCCTTAAGTTATTTTTATTTCAATCTAAAAGTTCAAAAGTCCCACAGTCCAGTTCCTATGTCCAAAAAGGTCCAAGTCATTTATTTTCGGGCAGAGTCCATTGAATGTACTATTTTTCAATTTTACATGTTCTTGTACCTAACCCAAAAATGAAGCCCAATAATACAAATAATTACTTCTTTTTTTTTCTATATTTCTACTTGTTCATTTAAAGGCCCAAAGGCCCATAATTTATTCACATTCCATTCTTCAATTTTCCAGCCGAGGTTTATAAGTTTCTCTTTTGCAATTTAACCCTCTAATTAGGGGATATTACTTAAACATGGAAATTTTACAAATTACACCCTTCCTTTCTTTTTATTCTTACAAAACGATCCCTATAACCAAAACAACGGCTAAGAGTTGCTGGTATAGATCGGTACCAGGGTCAGGATTACGTCCTCCATAACACAAGAACAATAGAACACTGGTAGTTGGTGTCTATATTGGATTTTGGATACAAACCCGCTAAAGAACCAAGAAAGAAATAGTGGCATCAAGCAAATCTTTTAGCACAAAAAAATTTAAGGTTTTCAATTCAGTTATCACAAGATTAACTTGTATACTTGAATCTGTTCAATCAATTTCCCAAAGATATATTCGAATTATAGAGAAACAAAACAGAGATAAAACTAGCAAGGGATATACCCAGTGCTGTACACCAAAACCGAGAGGAAAGGAAAGAGAGCACAAGCCAATCCACAAGTTTGCTCAAGGAGCAAGAAAGAAAACCCCTTTTCAGTTTCTCTGTTTTCTTTCCTTATTATTTTGCGCAAGCACAAAGGAGGAACAGGGTTGGGTTTCAAAAATAAAGATGGCAGAAGGTCATAAGGGACTCTAGCCTCTAGCCGAAATTTTTATAAATATACAAAACACGAAATTATTTGAACAATCTATATATTTTTTGGGCGGAATTCAAAAACTATCCAGACCGATCACACAATCATCGGTTTCATAGCCTGAAACCGCTGACATGGTGATCCCTCCTAGAATCGCTCACTATATGTCATCCTTTCTAGAATGTCATAGATTGTTTAATTATATTTATAATTAGTTTAAATTAATTAATTAAATTTAGATTAATTTAAATTAATTAAATTTAGATTAATTTAAATTAATTAAATTTAGATTAATTAAATTAATTTTGATTAATTAAATTTAATTCATTTTGATTAATTAAATTAAATTAATATTGATTAATTAAATTAAATTAATATTGATTAATTAAATTAAATTAATATTGATTAATTATTTTAATTCATTTTCATTACTTATTTTAATTCATTTTCATTAATTATTTTAATTCATTTTCATTAATTATTTTAATTCATTTTGATTAATTATTTTAATTCATTTTGATTAATTATTTTAATTCATTTTGATTAATTAAATTTATTTAATATCGATTAATTATTTTAATTCATTTCGATTAATTAGTTTAATTCATTTTGATTAATTAAATTTAATTAATATTGATTAATTATTTTAATTCATTTTGATTAATTATTTTAATTCATTTTGATTAATTATTTTAATTCATTTTGATTAATTATTTTAATTCATTTTGATTAATTATTTTAATTCATTTTGATTAATTATTTTGATTAATTAATTTGATTCATTTTGATTAATTAATTTAATTCATTTTGATTAATTATTTTAATTCATTTTGATTAATTATTTTAATTCATTTTCATTAATTAAATTTAATTAATATTGATTAATTATTTTAACGTATCAAGTATGCTCCCAAAAAACTAACACACAAATATAATTTATCACTCAAAACATAAAAATAAATTACATATGAAAACTTCAATATAATACAATAAACATAAATGAATTAATTTCAATTAATTAAAAAATAATTATTCCGAATTAATTAATTAAAATAATTAAGCAATATTAATTTAATTTAATTAATCAAAATAAATTAAAACAATTCATCAATATTAATTTAATTTAATTAATCAAAATGAATTAAAATAATTAATCAAAATGAATTAAAATAATTAGATCAAAATAAATTAAAACAATTAATCAATATTAATTAAATTTAATTAATCAAAATGAATTAAAATAATTAATCAAAATGAATTGAAATATTAATCAAAATGAATTGAAATAATTAATCAAAATGAATTAAAATAATTAATCAATATTAATTTAATTTAATTAATCAAAATGAATTTAATTTAATTAATCAATATTAACTTAATTTAATTAATCAATATTAATTATATTTAATTAATCAATATTAATTAAATTTAATTAATCAATATTAATTATATTTAATTAATCAAAATGAATTAAATTTAATTAATCAAACTTAATTTAATTAATTTGAATTAATCTAAATTAAATTAATTAATTTAAACTAATTTTAAATATAATTAAACAATCTATGGCATCCTAGAAAGGATGACATATAGTGAGCGGTTCTAGGATGGATCACCATGTCAGCAGTTTTAGGCTATGAAACCGATGATTGTGTGATCGGTCTGGATAGTTTTTGAATTTCGCCCAAAAAATGTATAGATTGTTCAAATAATTTCGTATTTTGTATATTTAGAAAAATTTCGGAGCCTCTAGGCATTGGTCAAAGGGAGAGAGCAAAAGATGGGAACAAAACATGGGCCCCACATGTAAATTTTGCAATTTTAACCTTCTAGTTTTCAATTTTTATAAATAAATACTAAAAGTTACTATTATTCCTTAACATTTTAATTGCTATATATATACATATACATATATATATATATATATATATATATATATATATATATATATATATATATATATAGAGTGTGGCTAAGTTGCTACCGGTAGCACTTCGACCGAAGTACTACCGGGGTCATATCTTAGTATTCGATGTTCAAACAGCAAATCCAAACTGTTAGATATTCAATCTATATTAAAGTGTGCTTGGAGACCAAATTTTATATTTTTTCGAATTTTTTTTGCTATTAATTAAGCTGGTTTGAAAACTGCTGTTTTCAATGCTCTAGAAATTTAATAAAAACAGCAGTTTTCAAACCAACTTAATAAATAGCAAAAAAAAATATGATATAAGTTTTAGATTTTGAATTTTAAGTTTTAGATTTTGAGCTATTAAAGTTTTAAAAAATGGAGGCATGATGGAGGCACAAAAAATGGAGGCATTTGAACCCTCCTCACACACACACACTATCCAATTCAATCCATGAAATACTTATCCATTGCAATTTATTCAATTTCCAATTTCAGATTATATAAATCTATTAATTCTTTAATTAACATTATTAGTATTTTGTTACAACATCTCAAGTTCATCATTTCAGATTTTAGGAAACTTGATATATTTTAAGAATTTGAAACTGTTAAGCATATAATACATTCGATTATAAATTTCAGAGCTGCATTATTATTATTTTTCATAATGTTACAATTTTATTCAAATTTATAATATTTTCCGTTACAACGCCCGGATACAATACTAGTAACATATTTAGTATTGGAATTGGAGTATTTTTTTCATAATTGATGCTTCTTTTCTTACGGAATTAATTTGTCACTCTTAGGACGGACCGGATTTTTACAGAAGCTAGATTTTGTTAAATAGTTGGGCCTAGACACAGCTGTACTTAATTTAGGGCTTTTCAAGTTAAAGGGCCCAAACAATTTTAATAAAAATGATGGTAACATAAAGGGAATATTTACCAAAACAATCAGATAATTTTTTTTTTACTTGACCAATCAAGGACAATGCTTTCTAGCATATATCAATGTTTACCAATTACCACAGGTTGGAAGTTTTGCAAACCTCTTTACAAATATTTCGTTTTTGTAATTCGACCCCTCTACTTAATTTTTATGGGTCCCGTTCGGTTGGATATAGAACAGTGAAATAATTAAAGAATTATTGAATTGCCGAATTGAGGAATGACCACTCTTTTCTCTTCAATATGATTTTTATATGAATATGTACTTGCAGACTGAATTTTATATTTTTTTAATTTTTTTACTATTTTTTAAAATAAGTAGAAAATCATTGATTTTGAATAGTCTAGAATTTTCAGATCAAATGATTTTCTTCTATCTTAAAAATAATAAATAAATTTTAAACAATATAAAATTTGGTTTGCAAGAATATATTCATTGCCAATTATGTTGATTGGTTCAGATGGACTGTTAAAATTTAAAAAATAAAAATATTAATCTGTATTATAAACTAACTCGTGATATACATCTTTAATCTTGGGCCATGCTTGATAATTAATGATTAGCTTTTTCTCCCCACAGGCCACAACAATCTCTTATCCTCTGTACTTTTTTTTTAAACCATCTGACATGGTTAAAAATATTTATATATTTTTTATGAAAATGCAACAAAAACTTGAGCGTGGATTAATGTAATGCAATCAATTCATATCGGCTGTACAAACTGTTTAATCAGACATGAGGTGAGCGGTTAGGATTGATCATTCTAGGTGAAGAGAAATGTCAAGCACGTGCCAGTAGAGTTTAGAGTGTGATCTTTTGGTGATTTAAATTTGGAAGCAAAGTGAATGGAAAAAAATATTTACAAGTTGGTGGGACCAGACTGCAGAGGGAAAAGAAATAGCCGAGTAGCAACGCGGATTAGATAAGGAGCGTTAAGCTATCTGATATTTTATTTTATTCTAATTTGTTTATTGTTCGTTTTACGTCCGGACTGTTGTTTTCGATTTCAATATTTTTTACTCAGGGGGCGTTATTTTATAATTGTTGACTTTTGGGTGCAAACGCATCAGATAATATTCAATTATATTCGGATCCGTATTAAAAAAAGATAACGATATTCGATATCTGACGAATATGTGTCACAGATACGAATATAGATATAATTTTGAATTTTAACTATCCATATCCAAATAGTTAGTATATACAGTTTTAATATATATTATAAAAATATTTATGTATATATTTATGGATGTCCGATATCTATATTTGTACATATTCAATATCCGAAAAATAAAAACAGATACGAATATGATTTTATCACTATCAGATACGGATACAGATATAATTTTGAATTTTAATTATCCATATCCAAATAGTTAGTATATACAGTTTTAATATATATTATAAAAATATTTATGTATATATCTACGGATATCCGATATTTATATTTGTACATATTCAATATCCAAAAAATAAAAACAGATACGAATATGATTTTATCACTATCCGATCTGTTTGCACCCCTAGCTGGCTTGCAGCTGTTTGAGCACAAAGAGTTGCTGCTCATCTTTGTTTTCATTTGAAGAAATGTTATAGCATCGGACCGGATCGGTTAATTAGTTCGATCCGAAAAATCCAGACCCGGGCCTCTATCCGGCTCAGTTCTTCTGAAGGACCGTCTAAGGATTTATTCAACCAGTCAGTTTTTATTAAAAAATTGTGGAATCAAACCGACAAAAACTCCGGTTCAAGACATATTCATTTCTCAAATCTCATTCTGGTTCGATTTCTTGTCTTTCTTCAGTAGTAATGATTTCAAATCTCCTCCAGTAGTAGTTTGTTTGAAATCTCCTACTTCAACCTCCTCTTTATTGTGGCTCTAACCTTCCAGACTTGATGGCTTAAATCTCGTTCTTAATATTTTGTTTGAAACATCATCACAAAAGAAGCTTCTAAGATCAAGTACTTTAAGCATTTTATGGAAGTTTTGAGTTAATTTTATTGAATAGATCCATGCATTTAAGGTGTTTGATGAAATGCCCAAACCAAATGGCATTTTGATAATAATTGATTTGTGGTTAGAGAGCACAATTGACGTAAAACCAAGGTGAATTAGGCTCAAATCAAATAGCATTTTCATCAAACATCTTAAATGCCTCAGCTCATGAATTGACAGGCACAGTTAAATCACTCAATCTTCCAAAGGTGTACGCAATTAACATACTGAATGACAAAGGCATGTAATATTCATGGAGCTGGAACATAGCAGTTTAATTAGTTTTATGTTTTCACGCATTAGGATTTTTTTACCAGTAAATAGGACTCCAACACAAACATGATTTAAGCTTTTATGATCTTAGGTTTTTAGTGTTTTCTGGTATTTGCTTTCAATGTATTAGGGCTTTCTTACCAGTAAGGAAGTTCTTGCTTTTACACCACTAGTTTTTCATTTATGTTTTCTGTTAAATTAAACCTGTAATCCTGTACTCTATTTAAATGACAAGTTGTCTACGGGCTTTTCTCAATAAAATAAAAACTGTGTAGGTTTCAAGCTGTTTCACTCTGTATTTTCATTGCAGCAGGAAAAAGTAAATTTTTTCAATTGTGTAGGTTCAAAGCTGTTTCACTTGATGTTTTTCTTTAATTTTTCTTTAGCAAAGCACTGGTTGTTTTATTACCCATGGAAGCAATAGTCAAAATTATCATGCGTGCAATGTACGGAATCGCATCCTCTGCGGAGTTTTTACCTGCGGAGCTGTGCGGTTCTTTTAATCTGGGCCGTTCGTTTTGATCGGACGGATCAAATAAGATTATAGCACGAATCTCAAAGCAAAATTAATACTGCCCCCTCCATCATCTTGAGCACTCACCGGCTGGAGATTAAATCTGGACCGTCCGATCAAAACGAACGGCCCAGATTAAAAGAAACGCACAACTCCGCAGGTAAAAACTCCGCAGAGGATGTGCTCCCTGCAATGTACACCTGGGGTTGTTTGCCTAAGAAAAAGACAACAATGGTGGTGTCTCATGAAAAAACCAGCAGTTCAACTGTATATTAATTGAAGATCGAATTTAAGATATTAAACCGTTAAGTTAAAATGTAAGGCTCAAAATGTGAGAGCAATCATAATCTAATTAAACCATACCTTTCATGCCGCACCCATGGTGGTGAGAAAAGGATAGCATGTACCCCACTTGCCAGTCACGAGAGAAAATAATACATAAATAGAAAAGTAACAAGTATCTGAAATAGCATCAATAAGGTAACTTTCCATGCCAAGTGTTTTCCTTGGTTACCATAGCCTCAACAATCACACTCACACTTCACAATCAAAGCTACTTCTGCATTCCCTTTTTCTTCTTGTGTCTTAAATATATATATATTAAATCTACCAAAAACTCAGATATTTTGATATCTATCAAATATATCAAAAACTCAGATTAATCATGTTTTTGTATTATTCAAACTATAATTGCCCCTTTTTCTTCTTGTGTCTTTTATTCTTATATAGAATTTTCAAAATTTATATTTACATCTTCTCTTGATCACTTTTTGTCAAATTATAATTGCAGTCTTACTTTTTCTTTTTTTTTTTGCTACTTTTTGTCTAATTGCTACAGTGGCATCTTCTTCCATATCTCCTTCTTGTCATTCAATACTATATTCAATATGTGTGAATCTAAAAATACATCGAAGTAAAATGTCGAAATTGTGCAATACTATATTAATTCAATATCAACCTTTTTTGCAAGATAATGTTTAATTTCTCTAGTGATGAAGTGTTAATAGTAGAACAATCGAGACTATCATAGGACACCTATACAAATCTATGGGGCAATAAATAAATAATATATTTGACTTTGCATGGCTCAAATGAAAAACAAATCCAAAACATATATTTTAGTTTTGAGAGTCATTCATTACATCATTTCTGTTGAAGTAGACATAAATGATATGAAAATTAATCACAGGTGTTGTTACCAGAAGGTAGATTAATGAATTCACTTTATGTAACATCAAACGAATACAAATTTAATTTGCATAACCCCACATAGAAATAAAAAAAAAATGCAAAGTTGACCCAACAAAATGAAGTGACCTGAACTCCTAGATAGCAAAAATAGCATGGATAAAGCAACCATTTTCATTTTTCTTGCATTTAGTTAGCTTTATTTAATATTAGAACTAGATGATTTTTATGTAATGCTAATTTTAAGTTTTGTTCTGTTTTAATATATCTAATCTGCATTCATATTTGGTTAGCATCTTAGTGGTACATCCCAATAAAAAAAATACAATAAATGCAGAATCAAGGTATATATAAAAAAAAATAAAGCACCACTTCAACATTCATTCAAAAGAAACAGGTTTTGATATAGGCAAAATCACATATCATATGTGCATTTATGTTGTGTATTTTAGGTATTAGATTTCCAGGTTAATTTGATACATTTTTTCACTTTTAAATTTATAAATCCAAGTACACAATAATATGTTAGTTGCAAGCATATAATATATCATTGTAGTAAATAGGTATCGATCTGGAAATAACATAAAATATTACTTTCTACTAAATTAATTAATTCTAAAAAGATGCAATAAAAGTAATGGGGGGGTTTGTTGTAAATTTGGTTTTGTGGGTTCAATACCCGATTGAGAATGAATTGTAACAAAAACGAATTAAACAAACAAATAAAATGAGTTTTGTGTTTCAATAGAGAGAAATTTAGAGACTTTTGGCACACAATCACTTGATCAAATCCACACTTCGGTTTCTAAATTTATGTTTGCATTGATAGGGTTTCTAAGTCTAAAATATCAATAAGGGTCACTTTCATGAATTAATGACGTGCTTAAACAATTCGGGTTTCACGATTAAGTCTTTCACCCAAGCGGTCTAGACCATAAGCGTAGGTTAGCCTAGTTTATTTCTAAATAACAATAATTCACTATTAAGTCCTTTATACAATATTTGGTTCAATTCTAGAGGTCCCAATTAAATATGAGGCTTTACGATTAAGTATTTCACCTCAATTGGTAGTTGATAAAAACACATGTTCTTCAACATTCATCTAAAAGAATCAGTATTTGATCTAGTGATAAAAACACATGTCTTTTGATATAAGAAGTTATGAGTTCAAAATCTGAATGGGAAAAACATTTTATTATAATAACAAAATTTTGAAAAGGACTTGAATTGTTTGAGCTCCACTCTCTCATTCAAAAACATTCATCTAATTTTCCAATCAATATGAGCGGATGAAAGTGATAAAAAAAATTGATAATTCGTAATTTTATCCGTTAAACTTCGTAAAGTTTACTTGCATCAATCTTTTTGAGATCTTCATAAAATAAAATTATACTACACTGAATTATTCAACTTTCATGACCTTAATTTCCTAACTTAGTCTCTGACCATATGCAATTAACGACTTAGTTGTATAAGACCTCAGGAACAACTGATTTAATATTAGCCAACCTCTATATCCATCCATCTATCTATCTATATAGAGTAGAACTAGGGTGCTCCTAAGAGTACTAAGCCCCTTTGTACTCTTAACTCTAAAATCTATTAGATTAACTTCGAATAACGAATCCAAACCGTTAAAATCCTTCTATCTTATGAGTGATACATCTATATGTAAAAATTTTAAAGTTTCGAATTAATTTAGTATAAAGTCAAGTGGTCAAAATTATAAGGTTTCTAAATTAATTTTAATGTATTCATTTTTTGGAAACCTTGTGACCACTTGACTTTATACTAAATTAGTTCAAAATTTTAAAAATTTCACATATAGATGCATCACTCGTAAAGTAGAAAGATTTCAACAGTTTGGATTCGTCGTTCGAAATTAATCCGATAAGTTTTAGAGTTAAGGGTACAAAAGGACTTGGTACTCCTAGGAGCACCTTAATTAATTCACAAATAAATTATTGCTTTCTCATTGAAAGCAATAATTCTATTATTGAGAGCTAAGAATTTTTTTATCTTTTCTACCAACTTTGCCCTCAATAAATTTTTCTTCCGATCTTTATTTAAAATTAAATTACTATAATAAAGGAAACATTTGATTTGAAATCATTTCTCCATCCATTATTCTCAATGAAATTGTAATTCATTTGAACCGCAACCTGAAAATCGAGACAAGTCCAAATCTAACTATATGTCGTCACATATATTCACCAAATAAGCAGCAGAGAGAGTCTCTTGCCATGTTATTTACAAAAAAAATAATCAAATGCTTAACCGTACAAATGACATATCTTGTATATATATGAAAATTATAAATAAGAAATGCAATTATTTTTTACTTTTATCAAAATGATAATGATTACAATATAAATCAAGTTACTTTATCTTATTAAAGATTAATATTTTAGCACAAAATACAATAAATAATTTTCTCAAAATAAAACTATCTATTTTAATTCATAAATGAAATACTTAGAAAATTACGAAATGTTTATATAATTTTAAATATTAGTCAATGACTCCTTAATTGAAAAGGATCCAAAATTTAACATGTTATATTTGTTTTTATAATTTTAATTGCACATATTGGAATTATCAAACGTTTACCCTCTTTTTTAATCCAAATAATTTCTGTTGGATCAAATAAAGATGAATTTGTTCTACCAATATTTTTTGACCAATCTCAATGAAATACCCCTATCAATTAATTATTCAAAAAAAAAATTTCTAACTGTTCTAAATTTTAATCAATTTGGAGTTGCGAAATTATATACTTTATTATTTCAATCTATGTAGAATAAATAGCTTGTTATGCATAAATTATTTAAATAAAAAAAAATTAGGCATAAATTTTTCTTCCATAATTGATAGCAGACATTAATTAGAAACAAAATAAGAAAGTATGTATACCTCTTCCCATCAGAGATAGCTTTAAGGAGAAATAAGGAAACAAATCGCTAGAATTCATTTAATTTTAATTGTGACAAATTATATAACAGTATGTGTGGCGAATATGTTTTTAACTAAAGTTAAATTTCTATACATAAAATAGATGCATTTAATCAAAAGATGACAGATTATGTGATTGAAAGACTGATATTAAATCCAAAAATTTATCCTTCAATCTCAGCCGTTAGCAGATCAGGATAATTACGTGCATTATATAAGAATGGAGATATATCATTTTCTAGGGGTCTCACTATCAAGGCCCCACAGTTCACCGACTGTAGGTTTGAGCTGTCCAATTATCAATGAGAGGTCTTGGTAATTTCTCATTGGTGGGTCCCAAAGCCTAAACAAGGAGATTAAGATACGCTTTCAACCAGTGTTATCAAAACCGGACCGGACCGGCGATTTAACCAAAAAAAACCGGACCCGGTCACCAGCCCGGTTTGGATTTTTCAAAAGACCGTTTAAGCTATTGGAACGGTAAAAACCAGTTTAACCGGCCGAATTTAATGAAAATATCGCTAAACCGTAGTGAAGAAAAGTCCGATTTAAACCTGATTCCCCCAACTCTAAGATTCGAAGCAAAATCGAGAAACAAATCAAAAATATGGAAGAGAAAAGAACCCAGAGATCAAGAAACATATGACAGTGGGACCCATTTTTTTTGTCGTCTCTTGATATCATCAGATTTATTAGGTCAAGACTCGAGTCTCGAGGAAGTTGCCTATTAATTAATTCTTTTGAACTTTGATAAATGTGGATTGCTCATTGTTATGCAATTTTTTATCGTGATAAATTTATTACATAAAAAAAATTTGAAAGATGTACTTCTTATATTTCAGAAAAAAAAATATTTTTATCTATCAAGTATAAGTTTCTTTTTTACTGTAAAAAAGACATTATGTTATGTATCGAGTATAAGTTTCTTTTTTTACTGTAAAAAAGAAATTATGTTATGTATATTCTAAAATATGTTTATTTTTATCATTATATAATATTTTTTGTGTAAAATAGCATTTACAATTTTACCTTATTAAAGTTTTCATTTGTTTTTAATTTTCAAATTCTTCAGTTGTATTACAAAAGGTGGATCATATTAATATATTGTTAGTTTTATTTTTTTCACTAAGCAATAAATATAATAACTTTAAATATTGCGCTGAGAAGATTTGATATGCCCCTGTCATACTGGTTTGCACCCGTTTGAATAAAAAAATTAAGAAAATTATTATTTTTATGATTTATATAATAAATTATAAAAAGAGCTAGAACGGTGCACCAATCTGTGTTGGAAAAAAATATATATAATTGACATTTCAGCAAGATAGGAGATAACAACTAAATATCAAATTTGATGATTTAAAAAAATATTAGCGGTTGAACCGATTGAACCACCGGTCCGACCAGTGAACCATTGATTCGAAACTTTCCCGGGTCGTTGTCCGATCCGGTTCTGATAACATTGCTTTCAACCAATACCTAAAGTGGCCGGAAAAAAGATTGCTTACCAATGAAATGATGGTAGCATGTAAGGGAAAACTTATTAAATTGGTATGATAATTAAGTGGTTTAAGCTTATAATTCGACAAGTGGCACCTAATGGGTCCGGATTCCAAAAAAATTCTATATTTGAGTTTGAAATTTGAATTAATTCTAACCAAGTTTTTTTTAGCAAAGATTTGAAGTTAAGCAAAGGTCTGAATTAATTTCATCTAAATCAAACATGTAATCTCTCGTAGAGAATATTATATTTTTCACTAAATCAAATTTAAAAATTTACAAAGCTCCTTTATTATTCGTGTCAATTCCGAATCGACAGTTCAAATTCAAAATTAAATTTCGAGTTACTTTAGGAGATCTGAACTTGCACCTGATGGTGATGATTTTCAATTATCATGTATAATTAATAAAATATTATATTTTTCACTAAATCAAATTTCGAAATTTACGAAGCTCTTTATTATTCGTGTCAGTTCGGAACTAACAGTTCGAATTAAAATCAAATTTTGAGTTACTTTAGGAGATCTGAAGTCACATTTGATGGTGATGATTTTCTCTTATGTATAAATTAATATTAATAAATAGCAATTGTGAGGATATTTCTTTGAGGAGATGGTGGGGATATTGGTATATGATCAGAATGATTGCCAAAGAAGACTTGTTAATAGTGTTATTAAATTCTAAGAAAATTATAAATTAGGTATAAAGATAGAATAATAAGGTTTCTACTGTTAAATTTTTCTATAGATAGTTCAAAAAAATTACAAATCATTTAGGCTATAAAGGAAAATAAATAAATAATACACCCTCAAGGACCTCAACTACTTGCTGGTGCCAATCACAGAACCGACTCCGCTACTCACCAAACAAGAGAGTAGGACCCTACTTGTCTAAGGGTCTGTTCGGCGGACCATTGATAATGGGTATGGACGTGGAAATTGAACTAAAAATTATTGTTCACGTGGAAAAACTTTGAAATTTTTAGTTCAATTTCTGCGCCCATGCCTATTCCCAATGGTCCGCCGAATAGGCCCTAAGGCCCTGTTTGGCTGCAACCCCAATTTTACTGTTCACGTGGGAAAAAAAAAATTCACTCATACTGAATTTTTTTTTTCCACGTGAACAGTAAAAATTAGTTCAAAAATATTTTGTTCTCATGCCCATTTTCTAATCCATTATGCAGCCAAATAGAGTCTAAATGTATCCGTTCATCTGCGTTGAGATTCGTGCATTAAAAAATTCAACTGCTAAATTTAGACAATCAAAGCCTTGCTCTCCTATTTGACAAGCAGCGAAGTCGGATCCGTCAATCACGAGCTCTCCTTAAGTCTGGGAAAGAGACATCAGATTCGTACCAGAATCACAGTTTCTTATTACTTTCCTCAAGTCTTTTCCTTTTAGTGGCTGAGTTTGAATCCAGTCTTTTCGTTATATGTTGGTACTATTTTTAAAGATATTTGTACCGAAGTGGTCCAAATTCAAACTCTCGAACGGTGAGGTAATGCAGAGTTTATGTTGAGAAATGTAGGGGCTACAAAAGATAATGCTGAGCTACCTGAGCTGGGAAATATCAACACAGAGCGGGCCCCGCACAAGACTGAAGGACCCAGTGGAAGGCCGACACGTGGGTTGGTCAGTGTTGGTCTTCTGTGACTGAATTGTGTTTGTTTTCGTATGTTGAATCTGGCACCACAATTTACAAATACAAACAACTAACAAATTCATTTAATATTTTATCTTCATAGAATTGAATTTTGAACTGAATTCATAGTGACAAATCAATTATTTGGGTTTAGTTCGGCGAGGTCAAAAATTCGTAATTCGGGAATAATTCGGGTATAATTTGGGAATGATTCAGTATTATTCGAATCAGAGATCTCAGTTCTGTAAGGGATAAAAAACAAAAAAAACAAAAAATTCTTGAAAAAATTCGTAAAATTCGGGGAAAAAATTGTAAAATTCACGAATTATTCGGTCAACCGAATAATTCGGCGTTCGGTTCGGCATTACCAAAAAACCAAATAATTCGTGAATAATTCGGATGTTATTCGCGAATCTTGTCACTATGCTGAATTTGCTCACTTCTTAATTTAATACGGGCACCCATGATAACTTTCATTCTCTCAAACATGTAAATATGTATAATATCGTTTTTTTTTTTGTAAAAGTGGAATATCCACCGGTTTCATTACGAAACAATGTTATTACAAAACATACAAAACCGTGCATAGCATCCAAAAACCACTTATTCTAAACTAGAGAAAGACAAATATCCAACTAGCATCAATAGCCACAAAGCAAAGAAAGAAACCCAGAATATCAATCACTAATGTCAATCATACTAGTAGAAGATGAAGAACCAGTGTCAACCAAAGACCAATCAGGAGACGACAAACCAGCGGCCTCCTCAATGGCTTCGGTGAGCTCTCTATCAGACACGGCGAACCCAAGTGTAGGGGCCCCGTCTGTATCCGGACTGACCTGTGAATCCGAATCCGATAGAACAATCAAGGGGTCTAGTTGAGTTAAAGGAGAAACAACGAAAGGCATAATCAATGACAATTTAAAATATGAGTTATCTAAACGAGCCTTACACCAGTAAGAAGTTAAAACAATTATAGAAGATGCTACAGAACTAATAAGCGGGATAGGTGTATTTTGGAAACAAATCTTATTTCTGGACAACCAAACAATCCATAAAGTTGCTGCCCTAATTAATTCAACCAATAATGAATCCTTTAGAGGAATCCAATATTCAAAATGCCAAAGGTCAGAAACCTGGGTACAGTTAAAAGCAAAATTGTTATGATTACCGATCCAAGACCACAAGGTGAAAATAAAAGGACAAGTAACAAAAAGATGGTCAACTGTCTCAGGGGCACCACAAAAAACACAATCGAAATTACCTTGCCACCCTCGAGTACGTAAATTACATTTAGTAAGAATCTTGTCCTGGCGAAGTAACCAAATAAAAACTTTTATCTTAAGAGGAATTTTTGCCTTCCACAGGTTATGGTAAATATTGTTGGTAAGACTACTAGATATAAGCCATTTATAAAGAGAATTAACAGTAAAAAGACCCGTCGAAGTCCATCGCCAATAAATACCATCTAGCTGATTAGAATCTAAAGAATGAGAAAAGAAAAACCCTAAAAGATGGTGCCACTCATGAAGGATAATTCCCGTGAATTGCCTATTAAATTGCAAACTAAATGGAAAATTAGAGAAGACTTCAAATACAGTAATAGAAGGATCAATAGTAATACGAAAAAGATTAGGAAAAGAACAATATAGAGCGCAATTACCATGCCATCTATCTAACAAAAAATAAGTATGTCTACCATTTCCAACAATCCTATTAATGCCTAAATCAAAAATTTCAGTAAGATCCAATATACTAGCCCAAAAAGAAGATAATCGATTAGAAGCCAAACCAGAAGAATCATATTTAGAAATTAAAATGGTTTTCCACCTACCAGCTACTGTGGGATCCTTAAATCGAAACCACCACTTAGCTAACAAAGCAATATTCATTAGATTAAGATCAAGAACACCTAAACCACCTTGATTTTTGGATAAACAAACAATTGACCATTTGATAAGATGGTATCGCCTTCTACCAGTGGTACCATTAGACCAAAGAAATCGTTTACGTATGATATCAATTTTTTTCTAATAGAAACAGGTAATCTATAAATAGAAAGCCAATAGAGAGGTATGGATGAAAGAACGGAATTTAACAAAGTGACCCGACCCCCCAAAGACAATAAGGAACATTTTCAAGTTTGTAATCGCTTCTCAATTTTGTCAACTAGAGGAGTCCAATCATTTAAACTTAATTTCTTCCAATGAAGAGGAACTCCTAAATAAGAAATGGGTAAAGAACTAATTTTACAATTTAATTGTCTAGCTAAACAAGACGATTCATATGTAGAAATATTTAATGGAACAAGTTCACTTTTCTCAAAATTAATTTTTAAACCAGATAGATTTTCGAATCCTAAAAGCAAATATTTAAGATGTTCGACCATAAGAGAGTTGGCCTCCAAAAATAACAAAGTATCATCGGCAAAATGTAGATTTAATACCTTAATATCATTACCCAAGCCAGAAATGAAACCTGCTGCTTGAGCATTGCTTAAAATTTTATTAAGGGCGTCTGCTACTAAATCAAAAAGTAAAGGAGAAAGAGGATCACCCTGACGAAGACCTTGCTTACAAGAAAAGTAACCACCTAATTCACCGTTAAAGGATATACAAGATCTACCACTATGCAAAATATCCCTAATCCAATTAATAAATAAATCTCCAAAACCTCTAGCAATCAAAACTTCAAGAAAAAAATCCCAATTAACCTTGTCAAAAGCTTTTTCGAAATCAAGTTTAAGAAGAATACATTTCTGCTTAGAAACCCGTACTTGGTGAAGTACCTCATGTGCACAAATGATATTATCACCTATCAGTCGACCTTTTATAAAAGCTGCCTGATAATCATCTATGAGAGGATCTAATACTAAAGAAAGCCTATTAGTTAATAACTTAGTGATCATCTTAAAGCTACAATTTATCAGATTTATCGGCCTATAGTGTGTAATGGAAGAGACATCGGCCTTTTTGGGGATCAAACAAATAGATGCAAGATTCAATTTAGAAATATCTAATGTTCTATTATAAAAAGATTGGAACAATTTAAAAAGATCCGGGTGTATCAAATCCCAAAATGATTGGTAGAAAAGAAACGAAAGGCCATCATGACCTGGAGCCTTATTAGGATTACAAGAAAAAATATTTTTCCGAATCTCATCAAGAGTAAAAGAAAGTTCAAGAGAAAGTTGTTGGGCTATTGTTAATTGTTCGGAAATAGGCCACAAATTAGATTGTAGGCTAAGAAATCGAGTAGAAGAGGTGCCTAACAAAGTCTTATAGTACGAAGTAATATGACTCTTTAAGGCAACAGGATCATAAATAGGTATACCATTAATTTCTAAAGAAATGATCGTATTTTTATTCTTTCTAGTAGACGCCGCAATATGAAAAAATTTGGTATTGGAATCACCTTCTAAAAACCATTTCAAACGTGAGCGTTGTTGCCAAAAAAGTTCTTCGTCCTTTAAAATCTTATGTAAATTAGACTGGCATTCCTGCCAATGAGAGAAATCAGATGGAGATAAAGAATTGGAGTCATTAAGTAGTTCATACGAGGAAATTTGATCTAGAAGAGATGATTTTAAACGTCGCTTTTCACCAATAAGATTGGCATGCCAACCTAGTAATTTTTGTCGAAAGAATTGCAATTTATATTTCCAAGAATTCCCTAAATCATCTCCTAAATTATACGACAACCACCATGTAGTTACTAAATCGACGAAACCTTCTTGAGAGAGCCAAATTTTTTCAAAACGAACAATTTTCTTATGAAAAGTAGAAACAGAATCAGTAGTTAAAATGATAGGATTATGATCAGAAAATACTCGAGGTAAAGAATGAACAATAGAGGAAGAAAAATGGGAAAGCCATTGATTCGAACAAAAGTATCTATCTAAAAGTGTCTTAGAGCTAGAAGAAGAAGACCGGGCCCATGTAAATCTCCTATCAACCAAAGGTAATTCAATTAATTCTAAGTCATAAATGAGATTATTAAACCTATTACTTAAGACATAATTAAAAGATGGCCCTTGTTTTTCTTGCCTAGTGCGAATCAAATTAAAATCTCCACAGATGAACCAAGACGTAATACCAAGTAAACTAATAGAACGAATTTCATTCAAAAAATCAGCCCGTTGCGTAGAAAGGACTGGACCATATACCACAGTAAATAACCATTCAAAATGCTCAAATTTATTACGAAGATGAACTGTGATAGAAAAATCCTTAACCCAAGAATTAAGAAGTAAAAATTTGGATTCATTAATACCAACTAATATACCACCCGAAGATCCCTGCGAGCTCTTGACAATCCAATTAGAAATTGTAGAACTAAATGCATTAAGAGTACGAGTATTAAAAGATTCCTTTTTAGTTTCTTGGATGCCTACTATATCAATTTTGTTATGCAACAATAAATCACGAAGATATCTACGTTTAATTGAGGAACCTAGACCTCGTGCATTCCAATTAAAAATACTAATCATTATTAGAGCTAGACTCAGTAGGAACAACATCTAATATGAGGGTACTGATGTCCATAGGAGGCTTAGAAGGATCATGATTTTTGGTATTCAAAACAGTAGAGAAAGAATCAGTAAATCTAGCCTTAGAAAGAGTTTTCAAACAATGTACAGAATGGAGCATATCCTCATCAGTAGACCCTAAAGAGAAACCACTAAGCTGAAACAAAGTAATAATCTCCTTATCAGTGAGATTGACATAAGGAAATTGAGAAATAATGATATTACCTGAAGAAGCCCCTGATTTACCACCTTTCGCCCCTTTCCCAGCAAAGTCCTTCATTCGAAGGCGAAAGCTATGACGCAACTCATCAGAAGACGGAGCGGGTCCTTTGCCACGAGTAACAGGGTCAGCCACGATCACAGGAAGAGGAGAAGGTTGTGGAAGAGGGTATGGCAATGTGGAGGCGACCGGGACAGCTACAGTAGGGACCGGGACAGCAACAGAAGAGGCAACAGTAGAATCGGAGACAGATGTTGCTGAAAATGTGAAGGCCGGTGCACCAACAGTAGAGGCCGGTGCACCAACAGTAGAGGCCGGTGCAACAGTAGGCACTGCAGGGGCAGCTGGTACTGCTGATAGAGCCGGAACAGCCGGTGATGCTACTGGGACAGCTGGTAACGCAACTGGTACAGCCGCTGGTGCCACTGGTGCCGCTGGTGCCGCCGCTGGTGCCGCTGGTGCAGCCGCTGTTGCTGCTGGTATAGATGGTAAAGCTGCTAGTACAGCTGGTAACACTGCTGGGACAACCAGTGGGGCCGCTGGTACAGCTGGAATTGTTGCTGGTACAGCAGTCGGGGCAGCAGCAGGTTCTGTAGGATGACACAAATGTGCAGCAGATGGCAGCGCCATTTCAGGGATAGTCGAAAATTCAAAACCAGGAGGAAAGATTGGATTTTCAGAAGTGCTAGGGACATTAGAGAAGTGTAATGGAGTTCTAGTAAGCAAAGGGGGAGAAGGTGATCGGAGACGCTTCCTAGAGTAAAGCTGACAACGAGAGTGACCCCAAGGCATAGAATCCATGTCATCTTCAACCACTGTTTGAACAATTTGAGAGTAGCTCTCACCATTTTCTTCAGTAAAAATGAGATACTTGCAAGCTGGAATGACCTCCTTGTCCGGCACTCCAATCCTAATCCGGAGTCCGATCATGGTTCTACGATCAAAAGTGCATGGATCGGTGTCCAGCAGAACCCCTCCTAAATCACGGGCAAGCTGACGAATCTCGGCATCACGCCAAAGATAATGTGGGAAACCGTGCACTTGAACCCAGTAAGCACGAAGACGAGAACGATGATTAAAAATATCAAAATCATACTCACATACTGGAAAGACAGTATCAGCAAGAACTAATCGCCGTTCTTGAAGGCACTGATCTCGCCAAGCCAGATTAGGGGAAGCCACCAAAAATTGTTGATTTGGAAGCTCCCGGGCAACCCAGGTCCAGTGCTGCATGGGAAAGCATCGAGTAAGGCAAGATTGGATGTATTGAGCTCCCTTCTGGTGAACATTAGTCAATACCACACCTTGCGAAATAGTTTGTCGAAAACGAGTAGTCGTCTGCGTGGCATAGAATCTCATTACAGGAAGAGTGTTGGCCTCAAGTAAACACAATTGAGATGGAGGTTGAATCCTGGTAATTGGAATTTGCCGGCTAGGAGCATCAGGAGGAGCATCAGGCAAGGGCGGGTTAGGAAGTGATGCAAGAGTCGGCTGAGCTAGTGGCTTGGATAAAGGCATTGGCTGTGGCATTGTCTGAGGCAATGGGTGGGGAATTGGATGGGGCAAGGATTGGGCTTGGGGCATGGGCAAGGATTGGGGAAAAGGTTGACTGAGGGAAGGATTAGCTGGGGCAATAGTCGGTGGAGGTCTTAGCAGGATAGGTAAAGGGGCAAGAGGCGGGATATGATGTGCAGGAGGAGGAGGAGGTCGGAGAAAGCGGCAATTATTGGAACGATGTCCTGTCTGGCCACAAGAAAAACAAACGAGAGAATTTCGACAAGCATTGGTCAGATGGCCCGATTCTCCACATTTGAAACAAACCGCCATGCCTGTCTTGGCGAGCTCACGGAGACGATGAATTTTGGAAGAGGCGCGATGAGAATTGAAGAATCTAGGTCGAGATGGCAATGGGGCAGGTGGAGACAAGATTGATTGACAAACCATATCAATAAATAAAGGACGAGATGAGGACAAAGGAGGCACAACTGAGCCATATGTTGGATTAACGGTAGTTTGTTGAGCCGACTGTACTGTCGGAGCCGAAGAAGAATGTGTCGCAAGAACAGAGGAAAGAGTCGCAAGAGTTTTCTGAAGCTCAGTCAGTAGAGATGGGAGGTGGGTAGCTAAGGCCATGGTTAATTAAAATGAGAAAAGAGCGAATCTTGAAATTCTGATCAAGGCCCAAGGCCGTAATCTTGATACGCCGATCCTATCTCAGCCCAAGAGCTCCATTTGGATCTAAATGGTATTTTTCTGTTTCCTTGATCATCTATGTATAATATCGTTAACATTGTATTCTTATGGAAAAATGACCCCGGGCCTATATTTCCTGCTCTCCTCTCTCGGGTGCTGATATTAGCACAACGACATCTTATATTAACACAACAACTTCAAATTTTCAAATTTTATAGACAACTTTACCCTTCATATATATTTTTTTTTCAAATGCTATTTTTGATTCCAAAAATTCTGTAATCTTCTAACATGAGGACCATTTATTAGTTACTATATATCTGTTCTTCTAACATGAGGACCATTTCTTAGTTACTATATATCTGTCATTGTTAGATCTTCATCTAATTTGAAATAACAACAAAAAAGGAATATTAACCCATACATATATCTCTGCTTGTATTGTACATCAATAGTTTTAATTTTTGTTAAATATGTATTTCGGTCCTTTTTTTGTTTCAATATATTTAGCTGTATGAGAAATATAAAAATAGATTTTACTACATGATCTATCATTTTTTGCTTAACAAATTCAAATTGTTTATTTATTTTTAATAACCGCAAATACACATTCAAAATAACACACCACTTAAAAAAAACTGCAACAAAAGTATAAAATTATTACAGCTAAGCAAATGCAAATACTATGCTTTAATTAATAACATACTGAGAAAAAAAAAAAATTTATGCTTTTCTCAACTCAACAATGGAGCTTATATTCAAAATAATGTTGAGAGAAGTAGTAAGATGGCTCTTTAATTCATTAAATTTTGTTGAGGTAAAAAAATATATTTCTAGTATTAATACAATTTAATTAATTTGACGTATTCGTTTATATTACAGGAAAGCATTTATGTTTAGATATTTTTTTGAAAACTATTAATGTTTTTTTATATGGTCATATATTATTTGTTGTCATGTAATTTAATAATAGATTTTAATTTTGTCTCTAAACATCCACACAAATAGTAAATTAATATCAACAAATATAGTAAATTAATATCAGACACGAAAATATTTAGATTAATTTCAATCCAAATAAAAAATCACGTAAAATACAAATTTATTTTAATAAACTAAGTATGTGAGGAAATAAAGAAAAACAATTATTAATGTAAGAAATTATGGAAGTAAATAGCATAGAAGGCTCAAATTGTATACGGTTGGTGAACTAATAAAATACATGTTTGTTTCTTCACATTAATGACTATTTGTTATTTGTTTTATTTTCACAACTGAAACTTAGCCCTAAAACTGTCACACCCCGCGGCCATAAATAGTGACAGAGCCCCGCCGTAAACATACAACACCGTGTATGCTTACAAGGCCATTTAAAAATACACTCATCACATCAAAATAAAGACATAAAACGAATTTATATACAATAGTCCAGGTACAAAATGTCTGGTAAGGTAGAACATACACAAGGTATCTCGTAGGGATACCGACCAAAAGGTATGACATAGAGAACTATACAACAAAAATATAGATATACATCTCTAGCCAAATAACCAAGATAACAACTACGGTAGTGGGTTGCTATCTATCAAGGCCTACTACTCGCGTGCCTCTCCAGGATCAACCGCACCAAAACCTGTAAAAATAACCCAAAGGGTGGGGGTGAGAATATAATTCTCAGTGCGAATTTGCCACAATCGAGCTATTGGACTTGCAATCAGAATCCATGTTCAAAAATGAAATCCATACTAAAGCACATTAGCTATTCTATAACAATATATAAGTATATGTATATGCTCGACAACAAGTAATCAAACGAAGTACAATCTACGGAATTTCCAAGGTGAGGTTCAAACAAGCACATATTTGGCCTAACTTATTTTACTATGGCTGGTAGCACTTACAGATGTTCCACCGAGCTGGACCCTTTATCTGACCCTCATCTGTAGGGTTACTGACACCTACAGATGTTCCACCGAGCTGGACCCTTTATCTGACACCCATCTGTAAATGCCTTGGCTTAACTCATTTTATTATGGCTGGTAGCACCTACAGATGTTCCACCGAGCTGGACCCTTTGTCAAACCCTCATCTGTAGGGTTACTGACACCTACAGATGTTCCACCGAGCTGGACCCTTTATCTGACACTCATCTGTAGGCTTTGGCTTAACCATTAATAAAGTCTGGTTCCATGTCATATAATGAGAATTCACAATCAATCACACACATATAGTCACCCACCCCTCGTCCCAACCGGTACTGGGAAAAGCCTGAGGGCCATTCACCTAATGCGCCAATAGGTTCCTGGGATCAAAGTCGGCTCGCCCAGCGGGCCAGACTTTGCAAATTCATTCACATAATTTCGTCTGCTCGCCCAGCGGGTCAGACTTTACAAATTCATTCACATAATTCCGTCTGCTTGCCCAGCGGGTCAGACTTCATTCATAAACAAATCATAGGAGCACAATCAAAAGGACAACCATACGAGTATGCAAATCAACCATGTCACACAATTTGATCTTAACCAAGTTGAGTTACGCAAACCATTCACACAATTTTAATTATGCAACAATCAAACATGCAATCATTCCAAAGATGCAACAATCAAACATACAACATGACAATCGAAAAGAATTTAATTTCTGAAAATGAAACATCAAACAAGTCCAAGAACCCCGCACCTGAGTATGATGATCGCTAATAAATTCTACGTCCCAAACGTCTCGTGAGATTCCGTATCCGATTGCCTTACCAAGTCTATTTAAAAGATACGCATAATCGTTATTTAACACTGTATAAATGGTGTATAACTAAGGCTAGTGCGATTACGGTTCGATACTCATTCGATTTGGCTTAACAATACTCAACTTACCACTTTGGGTTAACAGGTTGCGGCCCGTAATGGGTCATGTTGCGGCCCGCAACCATCCAGATTTTCAACTGATTTCATTGCGGCCCGCAACAAGATCCATTGCGGCCCGCAACAAATCCCCAATTTTTCCAGAAGCTCTGGCTCCTGTCTTGCGGCCCGCAACAAGGTCCATTGCGGCCCGCAACCACTCCCCAATTTTCCCAGCCTTCAGACGGCTTATCTATTGCGGCCCGCAACAGATCCTTTGCGGTCCGCAACCCATGAAAATTTCCCAGTTTTCAGATTTTCCAGATTTTTCCATTTTTCCCCAAATTTTGGATTTGAAACCATCGATCGTTCGTTTCGGCTTAACGGTTTAATTTAATCGGATAATCGGTCGATCCATATTCTTTGAATCACTAAAACCCTAGAACCAATTCAAAAACCCTAAATCCAATAACCCATCCATATATCTATCAAGTTCAATTTAGAAATTCAATTCAAGCAACCGAGGTTTAACGATAGTTCGAAAACCCGAATCCAAATCCAAACTTCAAGCAAAAATTCGACATTTAAATCGCGAATTAGGGTTTCAAGATAATTTAAGAAAGGAAATTTACCAAATGAGAAGAGAAATAGAGTATCTACTTGGCCCGGATCTCGAATCTCAGATTGAATTGATCGATTTCGCGAAAATACGATCTCTCCCTCACCCTTCCCTCCTCTTGCGCCACTCACTCCCACACACCCGCTAACACACGAATTTTAGAGGGGGTTATACGGTGGGGAAGGAAGGGTTAGGTTAATGGTTTGGAAATTTTGCTTTTAAGTCCTCCAACTTGGTTATTATTACATAGGGATGTAATATATGCACATAAACCCTTGTATATATATATATATATATGTTTTATTAGACTAAATATTAAAAGCATCAATATATATACATATTGAATCAAAATAAATACATGTCATATTATATAAATTTTACCTATAAGCCCTTTAGTTATATTTTTATGTCTAAATATATATATACACACACATATATATAAATTTATTATAATATTTCGTTTTGTAACGTAACATTTCTCCCCCCCTTAAAATAAAGTTCAGTCCGCTGAACTTGATTTCGTACCTGCATTGTCGAACAACTGGGGATATTTCGCTCGAATGGTGTCCTCGCTTTCCCACGTCGCTTCCTTATTCGAATGGCGGCCCCACTTGACCAGCACGAGTCTGATTACCTTAGTCCGCAACCGTTGTTCTTTTCGGTCCAGAATTTGCATCGGTTCTTCTTGATAGGTCAGATCATCTTGCACGTGCAGATTGGAATGATCAATGCAGTGCGACGGGTCTCGTACGTACCGACGTAACTGTGATACATGAAATACCGGATGGACTCTATCCAGTGCCGGTGGCAACGCCAGCTCATAAGCTACTGGCCCGACTCGCCGGGTAATCTGAAACGGTCCAATATATCGGGGACTTAGCTTCCCCGAAACGCCAAATCTGTGCACACCCCTAACCGGTGAAACTCGGAGCCATACGTGATCCCCATCCGGAAATTCCAACGGTCTTCGATGAATGTCTGCATATCTTTTCTGTCGCTCCTGAGCTGATTTAAGCCGACTCAAAGCGACTTGTGTCTTTGCAGCAATTTCTTCTAACATCTGAGGTCCGGTTGGGGAATAGGTACCTGCTGGTCCCCACCAGAGTGGAGTACGGCATTGCTGTCCTGTTAGGGCTTCCTGCGGTGACATCCCGATGCTCGAATGGTAGCTGTTGTTATATGCAAATTCCACCAAGTATAAATGATCAATCCAGGAGCCCCGGAACTCCAATGCACAGGATCTGAGCATGTCTTCCAACGTCTGTATGGTTCGCTCAGATTGTCCGTCGGTTTGCGGGTGGTGCGCTGTACTGAACCTCAACTTGGTACCCATCGCCTCTTGAAAACTTTCCCAAAAGTGTGAAGTAAACCGAGGATCTCGATCAGAAAGGATATTTCTTGAACAACCGTGATACTTGAACTGATATTTCAAAAACAAATCAGCTAACTCTCTACCGGATGTCTCAATCCGGAGTGGAATGAAATGGGCTAGTTTCGTCAATCGGTCTACGATAACCCAGATAGCATCATACCTCCCATTGGTTCTCGGTAATCCAGTCACGAAATCCATCGTGATTGATTCAAACTTCCTGATCGGTATCTCTAAAGGTCTCAGTAATCCCGCCTTTTTCCGTCTGTCGGCTTTAACCTGCTGACAAGTCTGACACTTCTCGACGTAATTCTGTACATTTCTTTTCATTTTCGGCCACCAGAAATATTTCTTTAAATCTTGATACATCTTTACTTCTCCGGGGTGAATAGCGTACCCCGACTCGTGCGCCTCTGACAAAATCAAATCTTTCAACTCCGAATCATTCGGAACACAGATACGGTCGTGAAACCGCAGAATACCGTCCGCTTGAACTTGAAATGGTGAGTCTGTACTTGATTCATAATGTAGTCGGAATTGCTGGCATTTCGGATCATTCTGTTGTGCTGCTCGAATTTTCTCTTGTAACTCTGATCGGAACTCAACTGCTGCCAGAATCACCGACGCAACTGCCGGTACACTTGTCTCAGATCTATCTCCGATATATTTACCTGCTGTTTCCAATGCAAATTCCCGCGATGCTCCAACATGTAAGTTCATTCGGCGCATTTCTTCCAACAGATGGGTTTCAGTTGTAATAATAGCTGCCAGGTTTACCTGACTCTTTCTACTCAGAGCATCTGCTACCACGTTCGACTTTCCTGCGTGATATTGAATCTCCAAATCATAATCTTTCATCAGTTCCAACCACCTTCTCTGTCTCAGATTTAATTCCTTTTGAGTAAAAATATATTTCAGACTCTGATGATCCGTATAGATACGACATTTAGCTCCGTACAGATAATGCCGCCAGATCTTCAATGCAAAAATTACTGCGGCCAATTCTAGATCATGGGTCGGGTAGTTCTGTTCATGCGGTCGCAATTGCCGAGATGCATATGCAATAACATGATCCTCTTGCATTAGTACGCATCCCAACCCTGATCGGGATGCATCAGTGAAAACTGTATAGTCCTTATCAGCAATCGGCATGGCCAGTACGGGTGCGGATACCAACCGATCTTTTAACTCCTGAAAACTCTGCTCCTGCGTGGTACCCCAATCAAACTTCACACCTTTATGCAATAATTTTGTAAGTGGAGCTGCTAACTGTGAAAATCCGAGCACGAACCTTCGGTAATAACCTGCCAAACCTAGGAAGCTACGAACATCTGTCACCGTTTCGGGTCTCTTCCATTCTGTTACTGCCCGAATCTTTTCTGAATCAACTGTTAATCCTTCTCCCGAGATCACATGCCCTAAGAACGCCACTTTTCCCAACCAAAATTCGCATTTCGAGAACTTTGCGAACAGCTGATGTTCCCGCAGCCTCTGTAACACTATCCGCAAATGCACTTCATGTTCTTCCTGAGATTTCGAGTACACCAGTATGTCATCAATGAAAACCACCACTGTCGAGTCCAATAGGTCGTGGAATACCCGATGCATCAGATCCATGAATGCTGCTGGAGCATTTGTTAGCCCAAACGGCATGACCAGGTATTCATAATGCCCGTACCGTGTACGGAATGCTGTCTTGTCTATATCACTCGGCCGGATCCTCAACTGATGGTACCCGGTCCGCAAATCAATCTTCGAATAAATCGAAGAACCCTGTAACTGATCAAATAAATCGTCAATACGGGGCAACGGGTATTTATTTTTCACGGTTACCTTATTCAGCTCCCGATAATCAATACATAAGCGTAGGGTTCCGTCCTTCTTTTTCACAAACAGCACCGGGGCACCCCATGGCGATGTGCTGGGTCTGATAAACCCGTGTTCCAACATATCTTCTAACTGTGCCTTGAGTTCTTTCAACTCTGCAGGAGCCATGCGATACGGAGTCTTAGAAATTGGTGTTGTGCCTGGTATCAATTCTATGCCAAACTCCACTTCTCGTTCGGGTGGTAGTCCAACTATCTCGTCCGGGAACACATCCACGAATTCTGACACCACTGGAATAGTATTAATCTCAGGAATTTCGGTAGTAGCGTAAACTATTGCCGCCAGATATGCATTGCACCCTGAATCGAGCAGATGTCTAACTTCCACAGCTGAAATAAAAGGTATTAGCCCCCCAATTTTTCTACATTTGAGCATGCATGACATACCTCTTGAATTCGCGAAACAAATCCTGCGATGTGGACAGTCGATTGTCGCGGCATGTCTTGTCAACCAATCCATCCCTAATAGCACGTCATACCCCATAATATCCAGAACCAGCATGTCTATCTCGAGATCCCTTCCATCAACTCTGACTTTTCGGTTTCGGCATATTGTGATTGCTCGGTCAGTTAAGCCGAAAGGGGTTTGGACACTAAGGACTTTGTTACCCGTCTCACTTGGCCAATGACATTTCTCTACTAAAGCCTTCGATACAATAGAATGGCTACACCCAGTATCTATCAAGCAATAAGCATCATGATCCGAGATAGAAAGTATACCTGTCATCACGTCGGCTTGAGAATCAGGAGATATTATGTCATCACCCTCACATCGAGTCTCTGAAGCATCATGTGCAGCCCCCGATATCCCAAGCGCATGTGCAGACACTCGTCCTCCAGTCCTGCCCCCACTGAACTGAGGAACACCTCGACCACGGGATGATGGTCCACCCTGCCCACGGCCGGCCGATCCTCCAGCACCACTATCCCTCTGAAAGCCCAAGGCAGCCTTCGGGCACTCTCTCGCCCAATGCTCCATGTTGCCGCATATAAAACATGCGCTGTTGCGACGTCTGCAGTCTTGTTCAGAATGTGCCTGATTGCATGAACGACACCATATTGGGGCAAAACCCGGTCGGATTCCAGGTGTGGCTGTCTGTCTTGGAGGAGGTCTAGCAACCGACGGTCCTCCCCCTGACCTCACCATCTGCTTGTTCTGATCCTCTCTTTGCTTGACATTTCTTTCTGTCATCTGTATCTTTCTTCTCTTACTATGCAACTCTACCTGCTCCGCATGATCCATCATAGCCTGAAGCTCAGTAACTACTGGAGTATCTACAATCATCGATATACCACCATCCAATCCATCCAGGTACTGCCTATGATATCTCACCACATCATTCTGCACATCTGTTGCATACCTTGACAAGGCGAGAAATTCATTGTTATACTCCGCCACTGGTCGCCCATTCTGCCTTAGATCTAGAAATTTCCTCCGCAACGCTTCTCGCTGTAAGTTGCTTAGAAATCGTCGAGTGAACTGTTGCTCAAACCATTCCCACGGAATCTTTACTGCCTCCCCGGCATAACTACGTCGGGCTCCATCCCACCAGTACCTTGCACCATTCTCCAATTGTTGTTCTGCCAGTTCCACTCTATCTTCTTCAGGTGCTCGACACAGATTTAACTTTGCATTCACGCTAGCGAGCCACTCTTCTGCTGTGGTATAACCCCCAGTGCCATCAAAACGGGGAGGATTAAGACGCATGAAAGAGTCATACAACCTTCTGAACTCCTCAGGAGCACCCCTGTGGACCTCAGGTACCGCTTCACGTCTCTCTGCCTGGCGGCCTCTCTCGTAAGCCGCAATCAACCTCTCGTCTAAATCCCGATCCCGATCCTGCCCACCTCCAGGTCCATGACCAACTCTCTGGACCTCCGGATCTACCGGTCCAATCTCAACTCTACGAGTAGCTGGTCGTCCCCTACCTCAACGTCCTTCCATAGTTCTGATTAAAAAGAGAATCCTATTAAGATTGTATCCACCTATTACTATACTTGATAAGTCGGTAGTCTTAACGGTCCCATTTGTAATGTACCCCACTCACGTATCCTATTAATCTGGTTAGGGCTTAAACCATGCTCTGATACCACCAAAGGGAACTGTCACACCCCGCGGCCATAAATAGTGACAGAGCCCCGCCGTAAACATACAACACCGTGTATGCTTACAAGGCCATTTAAAAATACACTCATCACATCAAAATAAAGACATAAAACGAATTTATATACAATAGTCCAGGTACAAAATGTCTGGTAAGGTAGAACATACACAAGGTATCTCGTAGGGATACCGACCAAAAGGTATGACATAGAGAACTATACAACAAAAATATAGATATACATCTCTAGCCAAATAACCAAGATAACAACTACGGTAGTGGGTTGCTATCTATCAAGGCCTACTACTCGCGTGCCTCTCCAGGATCAACCGCACCAAAACCTGTAAAAATAACCCAAAGGGTGGGGGTGAGAATATAATTCTCAGTGCGAATTTGCCACAATCGAGCTATTGGACTTGCAATCAGAATCCATGTTCAAAAATGAAATCCATACTAAAGCACATTAGCTATTCTATAACAATATATAAGTATATGTATATGCTCGACAACAAGTAATCAAACGAAGTACAATCTACGGAATTTCCAAGGTGAGGTTCAAACAAGCACATATTTGGCCTAACTTATTTTACTATGGCTGGTAGCACTTACAGATGTTCCACCGAGCTGGACCCTTTATCTGACCCTCATCTGTAGGGTTACTGACACCTACAGATGTTCCACCGAGCTGGACCCTTTATCTGACACCCATCTGTAAATGCCTTGGCTTAACTCATTTTATTATGGCTGGTAGCACCTACAGATGTTCCACCGAGCTGGACCCTTTGTCAAACCCTCATCTGTAGGGTTACTGACACCTACAGATGTTCCACCGAGCTGGACCCTTTATCTGACACTCATCTGTAGGCTTTGGCTTAACCATTAATAAAGTCTGGGTCCATGTCATATAATGAGAATTCACAATCAATCACACACATATAGTCACCCACCCCTCGTCCCAACCGGTACTGGGAAAAGCCTGAGGGCCATTCACCTAATGCGCCAATAGGTTCCTGGGATCAAAGTCGGCTCGCCCAGCGGGCCAGACTTTGCAAATTCATTCACATAATTTCGTCTGCTCGCCCAGCGGGTCAGACTTTACAAATTCATTCACATAATTCCGTCTGCTTGCCCAGCGGGTCAGACTTCATTCATAAACAAATCATAGGAGCACAATCAAAAGGACAACCATACGAGTATGCAAATCAACCATGTCACACAATTTGATCTTAACCAAGTTGAGTTACGCAAACCATTCACACAATTTTAATTATGCAACAATCAAACATGCAATCATTCCAAAGATGCAACAATCAAACATACAACATGACAATCGAAAAGAATTTAATTTCTGAAAATGAAACATCAAACAAGTCCAAGAACCCCGCACCTGAGTATGATGATCGCTAATAAATTCTACGTCCCAAACGTCTCGTGAGATTCCGTATCCGATTGCCTTACCAAGTCTATTTAAAAGATACGCATAATCGTTATTTAACACTGTATAAATGGTGTATAACTAAGGCTAGTGCGATTACGGTTCGATACTCATTCGATTTGGCTTAACAATACTCAACTTACCACTTTGGGTTACCAGGTTGCGGCCCGTAATGGGTCATGTTGCGGCCCGCAACCATCCAGATTTTCAACTGATTTCATTGCGGCCCGCAACAAGATCCATTGCGGCCCGCAACAAATCCCCAATTTTTCCAGAAGCTCTGGCTCCTGTCTTGCGGCCCGCAACAAGGTCCATTGCGGCCCGCAACCACTCCCCAATTTTCCCAGCCTTCAGACGGCTTATCTATTGCGGCCCGCAACAGATCCTTTGCGGTCCGCAACCCATGAAAATTTCCCAGTTTTCAGATTTTCCAGATTTTTCCATTTTTCCCCAAATTTTGGATTTGAAACCATCGATCGTTCGTTTCGGCTTAACGGTTTAATTTAATCGGATAATCGGTCGATCCATATTCTTTGAATCACTAAAACCCTAGAACCAATTCAAAAACCCTAAATCCAATAACCCATCCATATATCTATCAA
Source organism: Carex arenaria (assembly GCA_964058825.1). Lineage (NCBI taxonomy): Eukaryota > Viridiplantae > Streptophyta > Magnoliopsida > Poales > Cyperaceae > Carex > Carex arenaria. The sequence goes on along the minus strand of CAXKVW010000446.1, from coordinate 602,195 downwards.
GTTCAATTTAGAAATTCAATTCAAGCAACCGAGGTTTAACGATAGTTCGAAAACCCGAATCCAAATCCAAACTTCAAGCAAAAATTCGACATTTAAATCGCGAATTAGGGTTTCAAGATAATTTAAGAAAGGAAATTTACCAAATGAGAAGAGAAATAGAGTATCTACTTGGCCCGGATCTCGAATCTCAGATTGAATTGATCGATTTCGCGAAAATACGATCTCTCCCTCACCCTTCCCTCCTCTTGCGCCACTCACTCCCACACACCCGCTAACACACGAATTTTAGAGGGGGTTATACGGTGGGGAAGGAAGGGTTAGGTTAATGGTTTGGAAATTTTGCTTTTAAGTCCTCCAACTTGGTTATTATTACATAGGGATGTAATATATGCACATAAACCCTTGTATATATATATATATATATGTTTTATTAGACTAAATATTAAAAGCATCAATATATATACATATTGAATCAAAATAAATACATGTCATATTATATAAATTTTACCTATAAGCCCTTTAGTTATATTTTTATGTCTAAATATATATATACACACACATATATATAAATTTATTATAATATTTCGTTTTGTAACGTAACAAAAACATTTGAATTTTAAAGAATTGAAAATAATAAATTAAAAGCTCATTCTTTACAAATGAAAAAATCATTCCATCGAACAACTCTGTTAGATAATACTTTATGTCAATGAGAAGTGTATTTGCAATTAATTGAGTTTCTAATATCTTTTTTATTAAATCATGATAATATATCACAAATGTAGTTTGTACCATTTTGTTATCTAAACTCAGCAATTGAAAAGTTGTACATACCGCCTAATGCATAATAAATAAAAAAGCGAGAAAAACAAAACGACATGTGATGCAAAAAATAAAGTATTTAATGGTAGAAGTTCGATTAAGTTGATTAAAGTCACTACAAAGAAAACTTGTTTTTATCTTTTTTTTACTGCAAGAAATGATGCTTAAATTTTTTGTTGTTGTACTTCTCAAGTTTGAAAAATGAAACATTCCCTTCAAGATTTTAGTAGAGCACTAGATGTTTAGTTAAATAAATAAATAATCAGTGATCTTTAATATAAAGAAAGTTCTTCTAAAAAAGATATGGTATCTAGAGAGAATTGAAGCAAGGACATATATATCCATACAAGTAAAAAAAATCTAAATTTGTTGTGTTAATAAAAAAAATTTATTGTGTCAATATCATCACCCTCCTCTCTCCTGTTTTGAAGAGAGAGATAGAGACAAAAATGGAAGAGCACGGTACTGCTAGTCTTCTTAAACTAGCAGCAGATACGGATCCTTTTTTTAGTGATGCTAATTTTTAATTAGAATGTAAGCTGGAAGCATCTGGCTAATACACATCTCCCAATAGATGTCATGAATATGAATTAGAAAAAAAAAATAGTATTCTTAAGACTATTAAAATTTTATAATCAGTTGTTATATTTGACAATTTCAAAATAATAATATAATTTTTTTTTAAAACATCAAAGATCAAATCAGAGTCATATAAAGGTCAAAGAGGTCCTATTTACAAATTCATATTCATTTATATCAAAGGAAATTTTTAAGACTTTGCAATCATGTATATATATGGAGTACAAATAAGGTGTTCTTAAGCATACTGAATTCCTTGATGAGTTTAACTTCAAAATCTATTGACTTGATTTCAAACAACGAATTCTAACTGTTTAAATCGATCAATTTCATGAGTGATGCGTTTACATGCATAATTCTTAACTTTTCAAATAATTAGTATAAATTAACTATAATGCCTTCTTTATCTGACCGCATGTAAATAAACTTATGAAAAATAAATGCACTAATATTAATTTATAAACCTTGTAAAAAACCGAGTGAAAAAACAGAACAACAATAATACTGATTAAATATAATAATTATATCAACTAAATAGCAATAAAAACAAAGTAAAAATTAAAATTTTGGAGCAATAACACTTTACTAAAGTATAATTAATACTAAAATTTAGAACACTATTTTTTTTTGAGAAAAAGATGAGGATCATGCCCTCAAATTTCTTTAATTAATTATACACAAGTATGTACCAGTTTATATTAAAAGAAAAACAGAAATCAAAATAAAAAAACTACCAATCTAGGTAAAAACAGGACAAAAAATAAAATAATATTCAACCTAAATATACCCAAAAACAGAAAAAAAAAATATATATATATATATAATTAGTTGGATGCAACTGTACTCCATTAGCTAGTCAATCTGCTTTATATTATTTCTTATAGTAACTTCTGATTACGACCTTAAGCATTAACTCATAAAGGTATAAATAAATGATTAGATGTACCATCAATGTATTTTTCTTATATATACTCTTGATTTGGATATGAAATAGTACAATAGCAATAGACGGACTGTATTAATTCAAGCAAAATCTATGATAGCAATATGTATATGGGAACTTTATAAAAAGAAGTTTTGGTGCAGCAAGTTATAAGCATGTAATCTAGCATTAGATACTCCTATCATTTTCATAGTATTATTTTATTTGAGATAATGATATCATGTTGTATACTTATATGGTAGAATTGATTAGTTATTAAACCTCTTTTTTTGTGAAAGAGAATGAAGGAGGTTACATAAATTGAGGTACAAATTGGCTCAAATTTGATGCAAATACTTGGTAGATATCATTTTGATTGGTGAAATTCAGTGCAAAATATGATTTTGATGTGCCAAAAAGTTGTTTTGTGGCAAACAAATTTGGAATCATTCTTTACTTTTCTTTTTTTATGAAAGGAACAATGACAATAAGGGCCTGTTCGGCCGACTTCCCGTGAGTTACTATTCACGCGGGAAAAGAAAAATTCTGAATTTTTTTTTTCCCATGTGAACAGTAACTCGCAGTTCAATTTCCGTACCCATTCCCATTCCCAGTGGTCTGCCGAACAGGCCCTAAGAGTTGCTAGATTGAGATCCAAATTGGGCAAGCAAGTTGATGGAATTTTTTGCTGCAATTTTAAATCATATTTTAATTAGCGTGAGGTTAATTATGTAATATGCATATTACAGCTTGACCTGTGCTATAAATCTATATCTTTATTTTTAAAATTTAAATAGTCCTTCCAAATTATTAAACATGATAAAATGTACTTGAATTTTTTTATATATTTTTTAGATAAGTAGAAATCACTACTTTCGGATGGTCCAGAATTTTAAGATCAAGTGATTTTCTATCTATCTACAAAACAGTAAATAAATTCTAAAAATATAATATTTGATCATCAAGTATCTTTGAATGGAGATCATGTTTAACTAGTCGGATCGATTGTTAGAATTTAAAAAATAGAAATATTAATTCATAATACGAGTTAATATTATCATAGCCTCAATTTTTTTTAAATAAGTGTAAATCATTTCCAAAAAAAAAATTAATAGCCAACCTCTGATAATACTAGCAGGTTTTATTAAATCCGAATCATATACAAAAATAAAACAAGCATCTGATAATATCGACAGTTGGTGTTGACAAATGATGTGACAATATGTTATTGATGGACAAGTTAAAAAAAAAATATATTCAAAGCAATTTTCTGTTGACCTAAATTAAAACTTAAATAAACAGAGGATCTATTGTTAGATTGCCTGGTTCCGGCGCATTTAATGCTAGAAGCTTAATTTATTGTCTTTTATTCTTTATATAATTTTCAATGATTTAAACAAATATTCTATGATTAATACATGTAAAAGTATTTCTCGTACAATATAATATAATTATAAATAAGGTGCTTAATTTGAATGAACTTAATCCACGGTAGCACAGTACAGAGATACATTAAAGCAGTCTCTTAGATTCATCTCCAGTGAAATCTTGAACAGTTTATGTAATAATTTAAGTTGTTAGGTGAGATAATTTAGTTCAATCATTTCACATCTATAGAGGAAATATTTAATTTACCAAATCTAGAGGACTGATGATTAATTATTAAATTAAAAACTCAAATCTAGTCTGGATTGATTAAGAACCTGTAGCCACTTTATTAATCAGCATTTAAGGTTCTTTTTTTTTTTTACTAAAATACCAAATTCAATACTTTTTTGGTGAAACCCCTTTTCACTGGATACTACATCATTGATTTTTCTTTTATTAGTAACATTTAAAACAAAAATTGTGGTATCAAATAAAAAAATATTTCAGTTTATGATCAAGACACCAACGTTTAATATCTTGTCTGTGAAAACATTGAACGTACTCTATATAAAAAAAATGCTCTATGTAAATGGCGCGTTATAGTGTTTTTAAACCTTAAACGCCAAGCTATTTGATAAAATTGCGCTATTTCAGCTACGTCCGCTATAGCAGTAATAGCGCGTAGCGCAGATGGCACATAGTTGAAAATTTCTTTTAAGGACTAATTTTTTTAATACTCAGATTGTTTTTTCTTCAAAATAGAAAAATATAGATAGTTTTTGACAGGATGATTTGGTTATTTTGAATAGAAAAAATAATTAGTTTATGTCATGATACTTGGGTTATTTTGAATAAAATTGAGAACTAATTTATGATATTACTAGAAATATTTTGAGGAATTTGAATTTTGCATTGGTTCAATATGAATATTATAATTTTTTAATCAATTTGATATTACTTATTGCTTTATGCATCGTTAAATAATGTTTATAATTAGTAGAATTATATAATATAATTTTTGAAAAAAAAACACTATATAGGATAGCTTTCACTATAGCTATACTATTCGCAATAGTTTTTTTTTTTAATTCCTTAATTATGCGATAATCGCTATCTAGAATCTTAATTTCATCAAATCCGAAATACTAATAAATAATAATAGTGTTATTATTTTGAATGATTTTTTAAAAAATTGATGGTACATTTTTTTAAATGTTACGGATTAAAAAATGGTCAGCATCATTTGATGGTTTTCACTGCTAATTCACATACAACAAATCACAATAAAAAAGTCTATGCCTAGGTTCACTGATTTCAATTAGAAGAACAGGTGACGGTGCGTTTTACCCCAAGACGAAGGCTGCAACAGCCGCATATGCTGGCAAACAAGGTCAGAGGACAGGGGCAAAGCTACTGGCCAGAGGAATGGGGCGTTAATAGCCAGCACTTGCAGTTTGAAGAACAATTAGATTTCATGCAATTTGAATTTGATATCAATTTAAATTAGGAGTAATGTTTTTAGCTAATTACAAACTCTCTATTTTCAGTACTGTAGGTAGTTTTTATGGTATGTAAGAACAATATTTCGAGGTTAATTAAATGCCTAAGGGCTTTCACTCAAAAAAAAAAAAAAAGATTTCAATATCCCATGTTGTGGGTCCCAAAAAACCAAAGCAGCGGCACAGAGACTTCATTACCCTACCAACTTGACAACCAAATGATCTCTATTTGCCAATTTAATTTGAAAGTAGCTATCAAAAATTAGAAAAAAGAAAAAAACAGAGGAACAAATCTAACATTTTCTGTAATTTTCTTTGCATTTATAGGTTGGAAAATGATTCTTTTAACTCCTTCGATACGACTCCAGCTGATGTTATCACCTATCAGTTTCTCAAATAGTATATATCCAGGAGATATATACCTTGTTTTTGTTTTCTTCATGAAAAAATGTATTTTAGGATAGGTTTAGTTTTCAAGAGATTATGCTGAATAAATTTTTAAGAATATAAAAAAGCCAAATCCATGGATATTTGCCCAATAGGCCATTTTAATTTTTTTTACGAGTAGGCCTGTTCGGCGGGCCATTGGTAATGGATATGGGCACGGAAATTGAACTAAAAATTACTGTTCACGTGGGAAAAAAAATTCAGTTGAATTGATTTTTTTTTTCCTACAAAAACAATGGAGCGGCCGAATAGGACCTACGTGAACTTCACCTTAAAAAAGTACATACAAAATTGATGCACAAATCACAAATCTATTTCTGGCACATGTCTGTTTATGACTCTCTTAACAAAATGGAGGATATGTTTTATTTCATTTTTTTGGACGGTGTGATTTTTTTTTTTGAAATAATTCAATCAATTTGTGCATGACAGAATGTTTCACCAAAACCCAATCAATATTTTAGATTGGACGGTCTAAACACATTAGAAAAATTATTTTAAATTGGACGGTGTAAACTGAACACAAAAAATAGTATAAAATTATTTTAAATGAAGGTTTAAATTAATAAAATTCTGAAAACGCCTATGGTATAAACAAATTTAATCTCTGAATCCACCATTAATTCTCTATTTGTTATGTTGCTTTCTATCTAATTTTTTTGGTATCTTGGGCATCTTTCATTGCACATTAAATATTTCCAACAGACAAATAAAAGTGAGTCAGATATTTTTGCCCCTATCATATCTTTTTTTTTTTTTTTGACAATAGCCCGTAGGCAGCCCCTATCATATCAACCTTTGCATAGACCACCAATATAAAAACTTTCTATAAATTAACAAGTGGCCAAAATATCTTTGTTGAGGTGTCAGAACCAAAGGAATAGCAGTCACAAATATTGGAAAGTGTCTAGTGTCCAAATTTGAGCATGCAAGGGACCAAATTTATTGCAATAATATCAAAACATTAATGAAGTATTGAACAGAGAATTGATCATTGATGGGTCCTGGGTCTACTCTATTGATTCATCTTTAATTTGGTGTTATATATCTTTCCTAAAAAAAAAAAATGGTGTTGTCAATTTGTCATGTCTCCCAAAATTGACTGTACTGACTCAAGTGGCAATGGCAACTCAATTAGAGGTCCATTAGTAAATCCCTATTTGGAAACCTGGGATCCTCTGTGGCGACTACATCTCAAAATGGTGTGGTATTGAGGAATCAGTCACCAATATTTTGTTTTTGGTTTTTTTTTTTTTTTTTTTTTTTCAGAAATCGCACTTCTTGTCCTCTAGTTCGGATAGAGCTGTTAACGAGCCGAATCAATCACGAACCGAGTTGAGCTGCACATAGATCAAATATTTTCATCGATATAGTACTGTGAATTGTATCTAGGCCACAAGTCTGGACATAATTTTATCATTTTCATCGATTTAGCACTGTGAATTGTATCTAGACCATGAGCCTGGGCATAATTTTATCAATTTCATCAATTTTCACGAGACGAGTCAATCACGAACCGAGTTGAGCTGCACATAGATCAAATATTTTTTTATCAATTTAGTACTGTGAATTGTATCTAGACCACGAGCCTGGAAATAATTTTATCATTTTCATGCAAATAATTTCATCTTCTCATGTTGGACACAAAAAGAGTAAAAGTGTCGAGAAATAATTTCATCTTTCGCTTGTAACAAACTGAAAAATTAACCAAGTCAGTACGAGTTGAGCCGAGTCAAGGTCAAACTCGCTAATAATTAATGAGTCACGCCAAAAAGAAATGAGCTAATTACGAACTTTTTTAGAATCGTGTTTCAAGCGAGCCACAAGTTATGAGTTGTTTTTGTTAAGTCCGTGATAAAATTGGGACATCAAATATCACTTCGAGAGATAATATATATCACTTTTTTTTGAGAAAGATTATTTATGTTTCGAGTAAGGCTTGGGTGCTATCCATAGCACCGGAGCCTCTATGCAACGGCTCAAAATTTGAGTTTTCAAAATCCTAACGGCCGATCCGAACCGTTCAATATTTAATCTGTACTAAAATGTACTTGCATACCAAATTTTACATTTTTTTGAATTTTTTTACTATTTATTAAGTATATTACAAAACCGCTGTTTTTGAATAATTCTGGATCACTGAAAACAGCGGTTTTGTAACATACTTAATAAATAGTAAAAAAATTCAAAAAAATGTAAAATTTGGTATGCAAGTACATTTTAGTACAGATTAAATATTGAACGGTTCGGATCGGCCGTTAGGATTTTGAAAACTCAAATTTTGAGCCGTTGCATAGAGGCTCCGGTGCTATGGATAGCACCTAAGCCTTACTCTTATGTTTCTATTAGTTTTATCATCCATTTTTTAGTGATTCGCTACAGTTTTGTGTGGTATATAAACAAATAGAGAATACAGATTCCTCACATGCACATCAGGCACAGACAAATGTGCAGATCCTATAGCACAGGCAATGAAATCTTTTTGGAGCCATGTAAATAAATATAGTAGATTTGTTACCTGGCAAAAACAAAAAGTAAAAATAGTAGATAATTTGCTTGAAGAGCCAAATATTTTTGTGTCTTGGCAAGAACTGAAAGGCCGTTTATAACACAACCAAGATATTTTGTTTTGCAAATTGCAGAATTTGCTGGTGGGTTAGTTAACAACTTGGAACATATATATCTTTTTGTGATTCTCAGTTTGATGGATCCATTTTATAAAGAGTAAAGATTTTGTCCCCCTTCATTTAGTTCCATAAATGTCTCCATAACTAACTTATTCATAAAATACAATGGGGACCACTAACTAATTGGGGAAAATAATAATTACTTGGGGACCACTTAAATTTGAAAAAAATTTATAACTAGATGTATGAACACTTATGCGCGCAAGTATTCCTATATAATATATCAAGTATTCATACCTACGATATTAAGTATTTAAACAAAAAACTGGACATAAACTATCTTTTTTCCATAGTCACACACCCATCTTTTACATGTTTTTAGAAGTGGGTTTTTTTTTCTCCGTTTAATCTAATCAATATTTCTAACAATCCGCGAGGAATTTTGCAAATCTAAAACTACAAATATTTTCTACGTAATTTTCTCTTTCAAATGAGATCCATGATGAAGTACTTTCGGGTTCTCCGTCGTTCAAGTACTCATACCTCGACATGCAAGTATTCATACCTCGTCGAGCAAGTATTCATACCTTGTAGTGTGAATACTTTCAATCTTATAGTGTGAATACTTACATTATATTTGCACAGATATTAAAGATCTCGTGCATTACCTGAGTGGTCCAGATTATGATCGGACGGTCTGGATCTAAACACAAACAGTGCGTTCATGCAGAGAATGCTGAATTGATTCACATGAATCTCAAGGAAATTTTGATCTGTATAATTGCTGGACTATAATATTTTCAATTCATACTTCAAGCACCAAATACATTCATACTTTAGTTATAGGTATGAATACTTTCTCCAGTACCTATCAATATATTCAAGCACCAAATAAATTAACTGATTTATCACCATAACAATTCACACTTCAATGCGTAAGTATGAATACTTAAAATTTTAGATATTAATATTTTTACTAAAACTTCAATGTGTAGGTATGAATACTTGATGTTAATATTTTTATTAAAAATACTTGATATCTTAGGTATGAATGCTTGATATATTATATATTAATACTTGCGTGCATATGCATTTGTACTTGTGCATCGTATAAGTATGAATACTTTCCTCAGTATATATCAATATGTTCAAGCATCAAACAAATTAACTAATTAAAGTTATTTTACAACATAACAATTCACACTTCAATGCGTAAGTATGAATACTTGATGTTAATATTTTTATTAAAAATACTTGATATCTTAGTTATGAATACTTGATATCTTATATATTAATAATTGCGTGCATAGGCATTCATACTTGTGCACAGTTTTTTTAGAAATATATTTGGTATTTTAGGTATGAATACTTGCATTACGAAATGTAAATACTTGCTCGACGAAGTATAAATCATTTAAGAATTTCTCAGGAATATTTTACAACATAAAAATTCACACTTCAATACATAAGTATGAATATTTTAATGTTCCAGCATGAATACTTTATATGTTTTAGTATGAATACTTTGTAGTTTGAATATTTTATAGTAACTTTATAATTTCACTATGTTATATGTTGAATATTTGCTGATATGTATATGTATACATGTAGTGTTTTAGTGTTAATACTTTGTAGTTTTTATATTTACTGATAATGATAGTTTCAAAGTTATAGAATAAGTACTTTATATGTTTTAGTATGAATAATTTCTAAATTTAGTACGAATACTTGTACGTCGAGGTATGAGTACTTGAACAATAAAGAACCCGAAAGTATTTCATCATGGATCTCATTTGAAAGAGAAAATTACGTAGAAAATGTTCGTGGTTTTAGATTTACAAAATTCCTCATATATTGTTAGAAATATTGACGAGATTAAACGGAGAAAAAAAAACCCACTTCTAAAAATGTGTAAAGAATGGGTGTGTGACTAGAGAGAAAAGAAAGTTGATGTCCAGTTTTTTGTTTAAATACTTGATGTCTTAGGTATGAATACTTGATATATTATCTAAGAATACTTGCACGTATAAGTGTTCATACATGTTCACGCTAGTTGTAAATATTTTTCAAATTTAAGTGGTCCCCAAAGTAGTTATTGTTTATTCAAGTTAGTTAGTGGTTCCCATCATGCTTTATGGATAAGTTAGTTAGGGGGACATTTAGGGGATAGAATGGGGGGACTATTAGTCACTCCCTTTCATAAATATGGCTAATTATTTGCCTTTTTGAAGTTGGATTAATTAATGGTAGTAGGTTTCTTATCTTTTCCTTCGTCAGTATCTTTCTTCCTATATATATAACAAAGAAAAACATATGTTATTAGCAAACTTAGAAAAAATGCATGTTAAATAAAGTGATTTTGCTTTATCAATTTAAACAAAAAAAAATGAAATCCAATGGATTTGTTGTGATCCGCATCTTTCTATTTAAATAAAAAGGATTATACTTTCATTTACATCTCTTTTCCCTGGGGCATTTGAATTTTTGTGGATTAGGATATTTAGATGTGAATCATTTGCAAATATGAATACAGATACAAATACAAATATGATTTATGAGGACACAAATATAAATATTAATAATTATATGTATGTGTATGTTTTAAATTTTTGGATATTTATTTGTTTTAGAATCATGTAGGTTTAGCGAGAAGAATACTTTTTTTGTTGATGTCTTTTGATTAAAGATATAATTATATTGGTGATTAATTTTTCTTAACAAGCATGTAACAACTTATCAAGTTTAATATGAAAACAATATTTTGTATATCATAATAATTGAACATCCAAATTGTATCTGAATTTTATGCTACTTTTTTTGTCTAATGAGAAAACTATATTTTCAGGTTTTAACACCTGGAAATTTAGAACAATAAGATGAAATTAAAACTATAATATAATAAATGTGGCTATTATGTAATTTGATTTGGGTCTATTTTTTCAATAATTTGATATAATAAATTTTCAATCCATAATATTTAAAGCCTACAAGAAATGCTGCCTGCACAAGAATTAATACATGATAATTGATAGGTATGTTAGAATAAAAGATGAAATGATAATAGAGAGTGTAGGTTTGTTAAAAAAAAAAATTTGAGAATGGAGTGAATTTTAAAATTTCCGTGAGTTTGTTGATATGGTATGGATAATTTGCTTTATTGATATATATATTGAGTGAGACTATGGAATATTACACAACGTAAGACATTATGGATTCACATTTATATTTTTCAAATTCAAATAGCCGATTTAGATTTAAATTGTTTGATATTCTTTTCATATTAAAATGTACCTGCATTTTACAATTTTCACAATTTATTTGCTATTTTGTTTAGCTAGATAGAAAATCACTTGATTTGAAAATTATAGACCATCCGAAAGCAATGATTTCCTATCTATCTAAAATTTGATTTAGAAGTATATTTTAATATATAGATTATATCAACTATTTAAATTTTAAAAATAAAAATATAGATCCATATCACATGTCGATCCATATGCTTGTTTGTACAATATACAGTGACATTGGACACTCACGGCCCAAATAAAAAATATAGAAAATATTTTTGGGCCTCACTGACCTGGTTCCAATAATGGATCCGTTCTTGATGAGATTCAAACTCTGCTGAAGCCTTGAAAGAACTTACATTTTGCAGTTTTTTTATTAATTTTATTAGAGTCTGGTTACGTTACTTGTACACATTATGGCATATATATATTTATTTCCAAATTCAAACGACAAATTTAAATTATTCAAACTGATCTTCTTCTAAATGAGCTTTGTTTATAATTTTTGTAATTTTTCGAATTTATTTAGTATCAAGTAAAGTGGTAAAAAATGATGGTTTTGTGCGTATCTTGATGCATTATTTTTTGAAAAATCTTCATCTTAAAAAAATAGTAATTTTTTTCAAAAAAATGTAAAATTTGGTCACCTAGTACATTTTAATGGGAATCATGTAGAATGATTTAGATCGATATTTTTGACTTTGAACACCGATATATAATTTATAAGCATATGCCATAATACGCTTTTACAAGCAGAGCTGAAGTATAACATTGTTTTCGTCCCATTTGTTTAATTATTTGGTGGCTATATGTTTTATACAAAGGGTTTGATAATTTATATAATTATTTCATGAATTTTTTTATACACAATAAAAATATAAATGTCATATAATGTTAACTTAATAAATAATTTTTATAAAATTTCTTCAAAAAAATATAATGTGGAAATTTTTATTTAAAGAAATTATTATAAAGTGTTACACCCCTGATCCGGAGGTGCGACGGACCTACCGCGTCTATTTTTCCATTCGAATTTACGTAACACAAGACACAGATCTTTTTATGCATTGCCAATAACATCTATTATTTTTGCCACATCTCAAATTATTTTACAATAATTATCTAACTATTTATAGTGGATGATGCTAGATAAAATTTCTGCACCACGTCAGATAAAAGAATCGCAAAATCTCATATCTTTAGGTCGCCTTGTTGTCAATTACAATCTCAAAAACGTTTCTCAATCTTCGTCTAACAGACCTATAACCCACAAGGAGAAACGAGTGAGAAATAATAAATTATTTTTCAGTGCTAATTGCGACTCAGATTATTGGATTTGAAGGAAATCCATATTCAGAATGAAATCACCGCACGAGAAATTAACAGTTCATTTTAAAATGATGAGTGCAAATACTCAATAACAGTATCTAATTGAACAACAAAAAAGTTCATAAATAAATCAGAACTCTAAGGATCTTATCAGAATAAATGGTTTGGATCAAAATCTTTTAAATCATAAAGTATGGTAATATTTGGTTTCTTACCTTCACAATTTCTAGTCTAGTAATACTGACAAATACCATAACAAGTATCTGTCGTGTTAGAGCTTATACTGTTCTATCCATCCTGACATTTTGTTAATGAAAATAATATATAATCAATATCTCAATACCGTCAGTATCAGAAAGAAAATCGATGATAAGACAATTCTAACCATCCTGACAATCGGTTAGCAGAAATAATACGCAATCAATATCACAGTACTGTCATTATCAGAAAGAAAATCATTGATAATACAGTTACTACATTTCATTAGTCTTACAGTCACAATTCATATTTATTCAATATCCCCTACTCAACCGGTACTGGATTCAGTTGGGGCCATTCACCATATGCGCATAAGGGTCTTGGAGTAAAGTCTAGTAGCTAGCTAGACTTTACGATATATTAATTTTTTTTCTCCACTATATGGAGATTCAAGGATTACAGTATTTAATATTCAATCAATTCAGTCACTGTAATCTCAATCAATCATTTGAAATAAGAATCAATCGATCGATAAACAATATCAACATGACAGTCAGCAGTAATTCAGTTTCAATTGTATTGTGCTATGCATATGATGCAACAGTTCAATCAATGCAGTCAATCAAATATTCAAAATGCACAGCGAGTTACGATTTAATTCCTAGTCATGAATATCAGATTAATCCAATAACCTCGCACCTGATCACGTAGAGTATGTAGGAAACCAATTATCACTAGATTCAGAACTCTAGATAATCCCTCCAATTTCCTGCTCGATAGGATCTACACCTATGTTAACATAACTTAGGTGAATCAATATATACACACATATTAAATAAAACCATTTTCACTAATTAAGTCTTATAACCAACGTATAATTCCATATGCAAATGTCATATATCCAGTTACACTGAGATTTCCAATTTACCTATCTTGGATTTATACGAAATTTGTATACATCCCAGTTTCATATCTTTCTATTTATTTTATTTTATATTGTTTGATTTATTCCTTGCTCAATTCATTTTGAACACCATTATAATTTGTTCAAAATCATATAATCTAACCAATATAGCGGCACTTAATATATTTGATTATTATGCATTTCAGTCCCTCTAATAAATAATATTAGCAATTTCATGTAAATTTAGCAGATTGTACCTCCTTTTTCTTCTTTTCCTTACTAACATGTCACTACACCCATTTTTTTTCAGCGTACTAGAACACAACAGAAACTGGTATGGACGGGTACCAGTGCTCAGAACATTAAATCCTTAACCAATTAAACTCGCAAACATAAGAAATATATTAACCCATAAGGAAAAAGATAGCAATACACATGTATTGGCTGGTCTAATATCGGTACCGACAGGTGCAACTTAAGGTGGAGCTTTAAATCAGAAATCAAATATTCAATCTATCTGAAATCTAAGGGGGCGTTTGGTTCGCACTATATATCATTCCAGGGAATAGAAGGATTCCAGGGAATGTTATGCCAGGGAATGGTATTCCAGGGAATGTGCCATTCCCATGTTTGGTTTGCGCATGGCTATCACTCCAGCATTCCAGGGAATATATCATTCCCATGTTTGGTTTGCGTATAGCTATTGCAATGGCTATCATGACATGTATTAACTAAATAATTTAAAGATAAATTATAAATTATAAATCCAATTAATGTAAAAAAAATACATCTCGTTAAAAAAGTGTTTCAAGTATTGAAAACTACTTGAGCAACAAAAAAACAGTAATAATATAAAATAACACCTCTATAGCCTAAATTAAAAAATAAAAGCATAGTTGATTTGAAAAATTATTACATCTGACAACCACCTAGGACCCAAATCACATACTCTAACTTTTTATCATCTGCTAAAGAAAAAAAATAAGTGGTTTTACTAGTATCCCCTGAAATTATAGCACCGGCTTTTATACGATCTAATCCAGATAAGCCTTGTATTTTATCAATCTCTGCAGACACTCTATCTTTTTTAGCTGCATCATCTGCCATGAATTGAAAACAACCGGCTAATTTTGCGATATTCTCACTAGCTGTTCCAAACATATTCTCCATAGAGCATATTGTTTTACCAATTGACTCATAGAGCATATAGTGGTTCAATATGCCAGACAAATCAATCCCAAAGGATGCAGCGTACCAAATAATAAATGACGGAGCATACCTTGGTTTTGTGCTGGAAGCTACGATCAGACCAAAGAGGCGATTTTGCAATTGGCTTCGTTTTTCAGAAAATTAACGCAAGTGAACCACAAAACCAAGGAAATATTTTGGTAAAAGGAATGAGGAAAGCGTCTGATTTAGACCAATGCAATCGTCTGATTTAGACCAAAATCGTCTGATTTAGACCAAAATCGTCTGATTTAGACCAAAATCGTCTGATTTAGACCAATGCGAATAAATTGCAAGAGAAATCGTCTGATTTAGACCAAAAAAAAAGCGAAATCGATTGCACAAAACCAATTGCAAAATCGTCTCATTCGCACCAAAAAGCGAAATCGGAGCCCAAAAGGAATGAGGAAAGCTAATAAATTGCAAGAGAAAAAAAAGAGTAGTGCGGAGAGATAAAGAGAACCTGTAATCGGAGAAGAAAATCGGAGATGGAGGCTGAAAAGAGAAGTTTGAGTCGGAGACAGTTTTCTCTCGTGAAAATTATCGGAAAAGAAAAGCAAAACAGTTTTAACCGATTAAAATAAAATTCGCGCGCTGCTCTCTTCGCCATATCCGCGCAGCGGGAATGAAAAAATTCCGCATTTTTTTTGGCTATCACAATAACCATAGATCTGGGAATCGGAATAGCAAGGAATAGCTTATGACCTTCTCCATTCTCTTGTACAGATTGCCAAACACGGTAATCCCATTCCATGGAATTACAATGACAGGGAATCCCCTCTATAAAGTACCAACCAAACGCCCCCTAACAATTTCAATCCAAACCAATGAAACAAGCAAGGAGGTACAACCCATCAATAATTATTACTTTCTGATTCACTTAAGGGAGAATATTAAAAGAGCAACATCAAGTAAAATCCATCATTTTCAATTATTAAACTTGTTTTCTTTGCATTTCAATCACTACAGAATTTCTAACTGTGCACTAGAGATGTTTAACAACTCACAAATCTTATAAATCCAATTAAAGAAGAATAATAAAGAGAGATACCCAAGTTTGCACTAGATGCTGATATAATCATCACACAATCAATGATTTCAAGTCACAAGTTCGACCATAGAGAAGCTAGAATACAATTATGTTTTTCTTTTCTTTTTCTATTTTTATTGCCTTTGCTTTTCTTTCTTTTAATTAAGGGAGAATAAGTAGGCGGGTGTAGGGCTGCATAAAATATTCGTAGTTCATGATTCGATTCGAGTTTGATTCGAAAAAGTTCGTAAAAAATTCGATTCGAAATAGTTCGAAATTAATTCAAACCAAACTCAAACTGGACCTGGTTCGTTCGAAATAGGTTCACAAACTATTCTAATTCGAATCTCAAAGTAATATGAACCGTTGATTTCCACTAATGATTTATCTTCGCTGATGACTTAAAAGATAAAACATAAAGCTGTCTAGTAATAAGTCATAACTCATAAGTCGTTACTCTTGTTATCAGTTCTGAAACCCTAAACGACTTTTACCTCTCGCTCTCAACGACTACGATCACTCTTCCTTGTCGTAAAAAAATTCGTAAAAGATTCGAAATTAAGTTCGTAAAAAATTCGATTCGAAATTAATTCAAACCAAACTAAGTTCGAAATTAATTCAAACCAAATTCAAACTAGAGTAAGTTGGATTCGGTTCGATTCGTTTGCAGCTCTAGGTGGATGTTTCATCCAATAAAGACCGCGTGGCCTTGTACCATTTGGTCAATCTCCAATTTTAAATTTTCTTTATTTTCACATAAAAGAAGATATGACTGAGGGAGAGATACAATGGACGGTGGTAAAACAATAAAAAAAAACAAAAGAACATACAAGGATGGTAAAAATCAAGGCATGGGTCCCACTTTCCATAAATTATTCATTTTACCAATTATCCTCTAAATTTCCAAGATTTGCCAGATTAGTCTCAAAAATCAATTAAAAGAATATTATCATATTATCAAATTATCAAGCATTACATTTAATTATGTATTATATATTTACTAATCCATATATAACTATCTCAATTGATAGATTGTCAGGCATTACATTCTCTTAAATTTTCTATTTCTATTTCATAAAACTTGAATATTTCAAAACTCTCGGTATTATTTCGGTCTAATAAAGTTTTAGATAATCTATTTATGTTATTCAATTTAACTTAACTTAATTATCTTGTTAAAAAAATGCCACTTGTTCTTGAATGTAGCATATTTGACTGAAAAAAACATATTCAGATATTTATACTTTATTTTCAGATATTAATCTCATATAAGTATTTTGCGTGGTGCTACATAAAGTAATAAAAGAAACTGAATGATACCTTCATTTTATGAAACTATAGATGGATCTGAAAAAAAAAATTCGGATCCAAACTTTGGAACCCAAAATTTTTCTCGGGTCCAATATATTTTATTCTATTTTATAAAATATTCCAGCATTCTTTCTATTTCAAAAAAAAAACCAACTCTTTGTGTTTCAAAAAATCCCAACTACTTTTTCTGACAAATTTCAACACTATTTATGTTTAAAAAAACTCAGCTACCAAAAAGAGCCGTCATTTTTATTTACGTCCACCATTAAATATAATTTGCCAACTATGCTCAGCAAATAAAAAAAAAAAATTCTACCCAAACCGGCTATTAAATAGCCGGTTCCTATTTGTATTAGAAACCGGCTATTAAGCCGCCGGTTCCTAATAAAAACTAGGAACCGGCTATTAAACCGTTGATTTCTAATAATTTTTTTTATTTTTAAAATGTCGACAGTTGATGTATAGTTTTTTTTACTAATTTGTAAGTATCAAATTCGCTCTGGATATTTTAAACATAATTTTGATGTATATATTTTACGAATTGTTTGAAATTCTCGTTTTTAAGACGATTAATTGACAAAATTTGATTTATAATTTGGTTTTTTCAACTAAATTTATTATGCTTTTAACGAGAGGTTTATATTTTGATATTTATATGATATAGTCAGTGATAGATGCAATAGTTTAATCAATGCAGTCAATCAAATATTCAAAATGCACAACAAGTTACGATTTAATTCCTAGTCATAAATTTCAAACTAATCCAATAACCCCGCACCTGATATCATAAGGCAATAGGTGAGGTCGCTAGCAACCTGTTCTTCCTAACACTCAGTCTCATCTGTCTTTTTCGTAATATGCCTATATCAGAATAATATATATTTTGATTAATATTTATTACAATTAAGTCTAACAAAGCAATTTATGTATTATAATATTTAAATCTCAATTATTTTTTTATACAACAAGCTATGCTCAATATTTCTTATTTAACATTCATAAGCATTTTATTTACATTTTAGGTCATATAAGACTGTATAATATCAAGTCATACACTATATGTATCACAACTATAATCACCCTCAAACCTTGTTTAACTACTAACTATACTCATTTTAATTAAGAACATTATTTATCAATTGTTCTATCATTTTCTTAAAATTCCTTAAGTTATTTTTATTTCAATCTAAAAGTTCAAAAGTCCCACAGTCCAGTTCCTATGTCCAAAAAGGTCCAAGTCATTTATTTTCGGGCAGAGTCCATTGAATGTACTATTTTTCAATTTTACATGTTCTTGTACCTAACCCAAAAATGAAGCCCAATAATACAAATAATTACTTCTTTTTTTTTCTATATTTCTACTTGTTCATTTAAAGGCCCAAAGGCCCATAATTTATTCACATTCCATTCTTCAATTTTCCAGCCGAGGTTTATAAGTTTCTCTTTTGCAATTTAACCCTCTAATTAGGGGATATTACTTAAACATGGAAATTTTACAAATTACACCCTTCCTTTCTTTTTATTCTTACAAAACGATCCCTATAACCAAAACAACGGCTAAGAGTTGCTGGTATAGATCGGTACCAGGGTCAGGATTACGTCCTCCATAACACAAGAACAATAGAACACTGGTAGTTGGTGTCTATATTGGATTTTGGATACAAACCCGCTAAAGAACCAAGAAAGAAATAGTGGCATCAAGCAAATCTTTTAGCACAAAAAAATTTAAGGTTTTCAATTCAGTTATCACAAGATTAACTTGTATACTTGAATCTGTTCAATCAATTTCCCAAAGATATATTCGAATTATAGAGAAACAAAACAGAGATAAAACTAGCAAGGGATATACCCAGTGCTGTACACCAAAACCGAGAGGAAAGGAAAGAGAGCACAAGCCAATCCACAAGTTTGCTCAAGGAGCAAGAAAGAAAACCCCTTTTCAGTTTCTCTGTTTTCTTTCCTTATTATTTTGCGCAAGCACAAAGGAGGAACAGGGTTGGGTTTCAAAAATAAAGATGGCAGAAGGTCATAAGGGACTCTAGCCTCTAGCCGAAATTTTTATAAATATACAAAACACGAAATTATTTGAACAATCTATATATTTTTTGGGCGGAATTCAAAAACTATCCAGACCGATCACACAATCATCGGTTTCATAGCCTGAAACCGCTGACATGGTGATCCCTCCTAGAATCGCTCACTATATGTCATCCTTTCTAGAATGTCATAGATTGTTTAATTATATTTATAATTAGTTTAAATTAATTAATTAAATTTAGATTAATTTAAATTAATTAAATTTAGATTAATTTAAATTAATTAAATTTAGATTAATTAAATTAATTTTGATTAATTAAATTTAATTCATTTTGATTAATTAAATTAAATTAATATTGATTAATTAAATTAAATTAATATTGATTAATTAAATTAAATTAATATTGATTAATTATTTTAATTCATTTTCATTACTTATTTTAATTCATTTTCATTAATTATTTTAATTCATTTTCATTAATTATTTTAATTCATTTTGATTAATTATTTTAATTCATTTTGATTAATTATTTTAATTCATTTTGATTAATTAAATTTATTTAATATCGATTAATTATTTTAATTCATTTCGATTAATTAGTTTAATTCATTTTGATTAATTAAATTTAATTAATATTGATTAATTATTTTAATTCATTTTGATTAATTATTTTAATTCATTTTGATTAATTATTTTAATTCATTTTGATTAATTATTTTAATTCATTTTGATTAATTAATTTGATTCATTTTGATTAATTAATTTAATTCATTTTGATTAATTATTTTAATTCATTTTGATTAATTATTTTAATTCATTTTCATTAATTAAATTTAATTAATATTGATTAATTATTTTAACGTATCAAGTATGCTCCCAAAAAACTAACACACAAATATAATTTATCACTCAAAACATAAAAATAAATTACATATGAAAACTTCAATATAATACAATAAACATAAATGAATTAATTTCAATTAATTAAAAAATAATTATTCCGAATTAATTAATTAAAATAATTAAGCAATATTAATTTAATTTAATTAATCAAAATAAATTAAAACAATTCATCAATATTAATTTAATTTAATTAATCAAAATGAATTAAAATAATTAATCAAAATGAATTAAAATAATTAGATCAAAATAAATTAAAACAATTAATCAATATTAATTAAATTTAATTAATCAAAATGAATTAAAATAATTAATCAAAATGAATTGAAATATTAATCAAAATGAATTGAAATAATTAATCAAAATGAATTAAAATAATTAATCAATATTAATTTAATTTAATTAATCAAAATGAATTTAATTTAATTAATCAATATTAACTTAATTTAATTAATCAATATTAATTATATTTAATTAATCAATATTAATTAAATTTAATTAATCAATATTAATTATATTTAATTAATCAAAATGAATTAAATTTAATTAATCAAACTTAATTTAATTAATTTGAATTAATCTAAATTAAATTAATTAATTTAAACTAATTTTAAATATAATTAAACAATCTATGGCATCCTAGAAAGGATGACATATAGTGAGCGGTTCTAGGATGGATCACCATGTCAGCAGTTTTAGGCTATGAAACCGATGATTGTGTGATCGGTCTGGATAGTTTTTGAATTTCGCCCAAAAAATGTATAGATTGTTCAAATAATTTCGTATTTTGTATATTTAGAAAAATTTCGGAGCCTCTAGGCATTGGTCAAAGGGAGAGAGCAAAAGATGGGAACAAAACATGGGCCCCACATGTAAATTTTGCAATTTTAACCTTCTAGTTTTCAATTTTTATAAATAAATACTAAAAGTTACTATTATTCCTTAACATTTTAATTGCTATATATATACATATACATATATATATATATATATATATATATATATATATATAGAGTGTGGCTAAGTTGCTACCGGTAGCACTTCGACCGAAGTACTACCGGGGTCATATCTTAGTATTCGATGTTCAAACAGCAAATCCAAACTGTTAGATATTCAATCTATATTAAAGTGTGCTTGGAGACCAAATTTTATATTTTTTCGAATTTTTTTTGCTATTAATTAAGCTGGTTTGAAAACTGCTGTTTTCAATGCTCTAGAAATTTAATAAAAACAGCAGTTTTCAAACCAACTTAATAAATAGCAAAAAAAAATATGATATAAGTTTTAGATTTTGAATTTTAAGTTTTAGATTTTGAGCTATTAAAGTTTTAAAAAATGGAGGCATGATGGAGGCACAAAAAATGGAGGCATTTGAACCCTCCTCACACACACACACTATCCAATTCAATCCATGAAATACTTATCCATTGCAATTTATTCAATTTCCAATTTCAGATTATATAAATCTATTAATTCTTTAATTAACATTATTAGTATTTTGTTACAACATCTCAAGTTCATCATTTCAGATTTTAGGAAACTTGATATATTTTAAGAATTTGAAACTGTTAAGCATATAATACATTCGATTATAAATTTCAGAGCTGCATTATTATTATTTTTCATAATGTTACAATTTTATTCAAATTTATAATATTTTCCGTTACAACGCCCGGATACAATACTAGTAACATATTTAGTATTGGAATTGGAGTATTTTTTTCATAATTGATGCTTCTTTTCTTACGGAATTAATTTGTCACTCTTAGGACGGACCGGATTTTTACAGAAGCTAGATTTTGTTAAATAGTTGGGCCTAGACACAGCTGTACTTAATTTAGGGCTTTTCAAGTTAAAGGGCCCAAACAATTTTAATAAAAATGATGGTAACATAAAGGGAATATTTACCAAAACAATCAGATAATTTTTTTTTTACTTGACCAATCAAGGACAATGCTTTCTAGCATATATCAATGTTTACCAATTACCACAGGTTGGAAGTTTTGCAAACCTCTTTACAAATATTTCGTTTTTGTAATTCGACCCCTCTACTTAATTTTTATGGGTCCCGTTCGGTTGGATATAGAACAGTGAAATAATTAAAGAATTATTGAATTGCCGAATTGAGGAATGACCACTCTTTTCTCTTCAATATGATTTTTATATGAATATGTACTTGCAGACTGAATTTTATATTTTTTTAATTTTTTTACTATTTTTTAAAATAAGTAGAAAATCATTGATTTTGAATAGTCTAGAATTTTCAGATCAAATAATTTTCTTCTATCTTAAAAAAAATAAATAAATTTTAAACAATATAAAATTTGGTTTGCAAGAACATATTCATTGCGAATCATGTTGATTGGTTCAGATGGACTGTTAAAATTTAAAAAACAAAAATATTAATCTGTATTATAAACTAACTCGTGATATACATCTTTAATCTTGGGCCATACTTGATAATTAATGATTATTATTTCTCCCCACAGGCCACAGCAATCTCTTATCCTCTGTACTTTTTTTTTAAACCATCTGACATGGTTAAAAATATTTATATATTTTTTATGAAAATGCAACAAAAACTTGAGCGTGGATTAATGTAATGCAATCAATTCATATCGGCTGTACAAACTGTTTAATCAGACATGAGGTGAGCGGTTAGGATTGATCATTCTAGGTGAAGAGAAATGTCAAGCACGTGCCAGTAGAGTTTAGAGTGTGATCTTTTGGTGATTTAAATTTGGAAGCAAAGTGAATGGAAAAAAATATTTACAAGTTGGTGGGACCAGACTGCAGAGGGAAAAGAAATAGCCGAGTAGCAACGCGGATTAGATAAGGAGCGTTAAGCTATCTGATATTTTATTTTATTCTAATTTGTTTATTGTTCGTTTTACGTCCGGACTCCGGACTGTTGTTTTCGATTTCAATATTTTTTACTCAGGGGGCGTTATTTTATAATTGTTTGACTTTTGGGTGCATACGCATCAGATAATATTCAATTATATTCGGATCCGTATTAAAAAAAATACCGATATTCGATATCTGACAAATATGTGTCACAGATACGGATACATATATAGTTTTGAATTTTAATTATTCATATCCAAATAGTTAATATATATATATACAGTTTTAATATATATTCGTACATATTTGTCTAATATTCAATTTGTATCCGTATCCGAAAAATAAAAACAGATACAAATATGATTTTATCAATATCCGATCCGTTTGCACCCTAGCTGGCTTGCAGCTGTTTGAGCACAAAGAGTTGCTGCTCATCTTTGTTTTCATTTGAAGAAATGTTATAGCATCGGACCGGATCGGTTAATTAGTTCGATCCGAAAAATCCGGACCCGGGCCTCTATCTGGTTCGGTTATTCTGAAGGATCGTCTAAGGATTTATTCAACCAGTCAGTTTTTATTAAAAAAATGTGGAATCAAACCGACAAAAACTCCGGTTCAAGAGAGATTCATTTCTCAAATCTCTGTCTCCTTTCTCAAATCTCATTCTCGTTCGATTTCTTGTCTTTTCTTCAGTAGTAATGATTTCAAATCTCCTCCAGTAGTAGTTTGTTTGAAATCTCCTACTTCAACCTCCTCTTTATTGTGACTCTAACCTTCCAGACTTGATGGCTTAAATCTCGTTCTTAAGATTTTTGTTTGAAACATCATCACAAAAGAAGCTACTAAGATCAAGTACAGCAATTTTATGGAAGTTTTGAGTTAATTTTATTGAATAGATCAATGCATTTAAGGTGTTTGATGAAATGCCCAAACCAAATGGCATTTTGATAATAATTGATTTGTGGTTAGAGAGCACAATTGACGTAAAACCAAGGTGAATTAGGCTCAAATCAAATAGCATTTTCATCAAACATCTTAAATGCCTCAGCTCATGAATTGACAGGCACAGTTAAATCACTCAATCTTCCAAAGGTGTACGCAATTAACATACTGAATGACAAAGGCATGTAATATTCATGGAGCTGGAACATAGCAGTTTAATTAGTTTTATGTTTTCATGCATTAGGATTTTTTTACCAGTAAATAGGACTCCAACACAAACATGATTTAAGCTTTTATGATCTTAGGTTTTTTGTGTTTTCTGGTATTTGCTTTCAATGTATTAGGGCTTTCTTACCAGTAAGGAAGTTCTTGCTTTTAGACCACTAGTTTTTCATTTATGTTTTCTGTTAAATTAAACCGGTAATCCTGTACTCTATTTAAATGACAAGTTGTCTACGGGCTTTTCTCAATAAAATAAAAACTGTGTAGGTTTCAAGCTGTTTCACTCTGTATTTTCATTGCAGCAGGAAAAAGTAAATTTTTTCAACTGTGTAGGTTCAAAGCTGTTTCACTTGATGTTTTTCTTTAATTTTTCTTTAGCAAAGCACTGGTTGTTTTATTACCCATGGAAGCAATAGTCAAAATTATCATGCGTGCAATGTACGGAATCGCATCCTCTGCGGAGTTTTTACCTGTGGAGCTGTGCGGTTCTTTTAATCTGGGCCGTTCGTTTTGATCGGACGGATCAAATAAGATTATAGCACGAATCTCAAAGCAAAATTAATACTGCCCCCTCCATCATCTTGAGCACTCACCGGCTGGAGATTAAATCTGGACCGTCCGATCAAAACGAACGGCCTAGATTAAAAGAAACGCACAACTCCGCAGGTAAAAACTCCGCAGAGGATGTGCTCCCTGCAATGTACACCTGGGGTTGTTTGCCTAAGAAAAAGACAACAATGGTGGTGTCTCATGAAAAAACCAGCAGTTCAACTGTATATTAATTGAAGATCGAATTTAAGATATTAAACCGTTAAGTTAAATTGTAAGGCTCAAAATGTGAGAGCAATCATAATCTAATAAAACCATACCTTTCATGCCGCACCCATGGTGGTGAGAAAAGGATATCACGTACCCCACTTGTCAGTCACGAGAGAAAATAATACATAAATAGAAAAGTAACAAGTATCTGAAATAGCATCAATAAGGTAACTTTCCATGCCAAGTGTTTTCCTTGGTTACCATAGCCTCAACAATCACACTCACACTTCACAATCAAAGCTACTTCTGCATTCCCTTTTCCTTCTTGTGTCTTAAATATATATATATATTAAATCTACCAAAAACTCAGATATTTTGATATCTATCAATTATATCAAAAACTCAGATTAATCATGTTTTTATATTATTCAAACTATAATTGCCCCTTTTTCTTCTTGTGTCTTTTATTCTTATATAGAATTTTCAAAATTAATATTTACATCTTCTCTTGATCACTTTTTGTCAAATTATAATTGCAGTCTTACTTTTTCTTTTTCTTTTTTGCTACTTTTTGTCTAATTGCTACAGTGGCATCTTCTTCCATATCTCCTTCTTGTCATTCAATACTATATTCAATATGTGTGAATCTAAAAATACATCGAAGTAAAATGTCGAAATCGTGCAATACTATATTAATTCAATATCAACCTTTTTTGCAAGATAATGTTTAATTTCTCTAGTAGTTAGAACATGATCTATTTTTTACATATTGGTCATGCTTACTATTAGTGATGCGGTTCATAATGGAATGAGATTTGGTCCAAATAGCTTTGGACTGGACACCGTCCGAAGTCTTTAAAAATCGTACGATTAAAGTCTGAACAGTCGATCCGAACCGTTTAACATGATTTCCATATTAAAATGTGCTCAGAGACCAAATTTTATATTTATTTGAAAATTGTTTATTATTTTTTTAGATACGTACAACATCATTGTTTTTAACGGTCCAAAACCAGTGATTTTGTACATATCTAAAAAAATAATAAAAAATTTCCAAAAAAATATAAAATTTGGTCTCTGAGCACATTTTAATATGAAAATTATGTTGAGCGGTTCGGATCGACTATTTGGATTTTAATCGTACGATTTTTAGAGACTTTTGACGGTGTCGGGTCCAAAGCCATTTGGACCAAACCTTAACCCGTTCAAAATAACTAACTTCTGTAAAAAAAAATTGTACACGTTTGTAATGACAAAGAGAGAACTATTTGAAAAACAAAATGAAGTATTGAATAATCATATCAGTTATAAATTAATTTACAATTATAAATATGTTACTATAAACTTTGGAAAAAAAAAATGCAAAAGCTCTTTTTCAAAATAAGAAAAACAGCAGATAAAACCTGAAAATAAAAACAAATATATAGATTCCATTATGTCCAGTCACTCCCCCGTCCCCAGCTGTTTCCCACGTAGAGATAACTTAACGCACCCTTTATTTCTGTAAACCCGCGTTAAAACTCCCAACCCTCTGCTCCACAACCTATAAATACTGTCCTCCATTCACTTACAACTTCAACCAATGGTTTTCACACTTGTCACTCTAAACTCTACTCATACTCTCCTACTCTTCTCTATTAATTCGCTCTTTCAATTCTCAAATGGACTCCTCTTCTAGCAACGAACCAGACTACATGACTGTGTCGTCAGCACCTCCGAAGAAGCCGTCAGGACGTATCAAGTATATTGAAACAAGGCATCCTGTCTACAGAGGAGTTCGTCGTCGAGGAACGTTGAACCGGTGGGTCTGTGAGGTTAGAAATCCAAATAATAAATTGAGAATCTGGCTCGGTTCTTACCCGACTGCCGAGATGGCGGCTCGGGCACATGATGTTGCAATGATGGCACTGCGGGGCCGCTCTGCTTGCCTTAATTTTGCTGACTCAGCATGGCTGATCAGCATCCCTCCTTCCTTCTCCAGTGTGCAAGAGATGAAGCAGCTAGCTGCTGATGTTGCCAAGGCGCTCCATTCAAGTGATTCATCAAACCCAGCAGAGAATGCTTCTGTTTCTACATCATCAGTTGAGATGGTAGAGAAGAAGGAAGTGTCTTTGTCGCAGATGCCTGAATCTTCCACCAATTCGGTTGCTTATGATCAAATAGAATTTAATAATTCAGATGAACATGGAGATATGAATTCGGGACTGTACTACACGAGCTTGGCTGAGGGGCTGATGATGGAGCCTCCTGTTGACGAGGGATTGAGCAATTTAGATGATGATAAGGAATGGGGTGAGGCTGTGTCTCTGTGGAATTGGTGAAGATTTAGGAACATCTTTTAATAACTTTGTGAGACATTTCAACCTGCTTTGGTTTGACTTCATGCCTACTTAAAACTGAGAATGAAATAATTCTAGTTCGTTTGTTTGTTATAGTTAGTTCCATTTGAGGACTGATATAAGTATTCTTTTTCAAATCATTGTTGTGTATATATAAACCGATTGATTGCTAGAAAGTAGAAACCTTAAAGTCTTATAATGAGAGCTGTTCGGTAACAATGGATTAAGACTCCTTAAGACTTAATTCGTTTCATTTAGCTTTTTTAATTGCTTAATTTTGCTGAATACCGATTTCTTAATACGGATGAAAATTACCTTCTTTAGTCTCATTTTGTCCGGATCTTAATTCTCTGACCGGACTTTAAGACATTCTTATTCATGTATTAGATTTTACAATTAAAGTAGAAGAAAATATCCAAGGGAATGCAGAGGCAGAGTTGATGGTGAAGTGAAAGTGTGAGTGTTGCTGACTTGCTGCTGTGGGATCCAAGGGAAACAGTTGGCATGGAAAGTTACCTTGCCTTTTCAAGTACAGGATATTTTTCTATTTATGTAATTTTTGCATGTGGGGTGCAATCCTTTTCTGACCATGGGTGCGGCATGAGGGCCCGCTGTCTTTTGCATTCACTCATTCAAAGCCTACTGTTTGTTTTTTTTTTATTTTTGAGGAACATTCACAACCTACTTTTTGCATAAAAGGCACTGTTTAGATATGCGGTTGCTCTTTTTTCCATAATTATTAATTTTTTTTAATAAAAATAACTAGAAATCAAATTTAATTTTAAAAATAATCAAACCGTCTCACAATGAGATGATTTGATACTGCTATAATTTTTTTTTAGCAAACCGCTCCACTGTGAGGCCGTTTTGTACTGCTACAGTATTTCCAGGATAATTAATATCTTCATTTAAAAATGAGAAATGAGAAATGTTGAATATTATAGCAAACTAAAATGAGAAATTGAACATTTTTAGATGACCATGGTTAAGATTTCTATTACTGTACATGACTATGGTTAATGTTTTAAGATTTCTTAGGACAATGGTTAATATTGAACATTTTTAAGATTACTGTAGTCTAGAACATTTTTGTTTGCTATAATATTCAACACTTTTCATTTTCTATTTAAATGAAGATATTAAAAAAAAAGTGAGAACATAGAGTAAGATTGAACATTTTTGTTTGCTATAAAATTGAATACTTTTCATTTCTCATTTTTAGATGAAAATATTAACATCTTAAAAAAAAATTAAGAACATAGTATAAAATTGAACATTTATGTTTGTTATAAAATTGAACACTTTTCATTTTTTATTTTTAAATGAATATATTAAGATTTAAAAAAAAATTGAGAATATAATGTAAGATTGAATATTTTTGTTTGCTATAAAATTGAATATTTTTAGTTGAAAATATTAAGATCCTAAAAAAAATATTGTAGTAGTACCAAACTACTCCATAGTGGGCAATTTGATTATTTATAAAATTAAATTTTATTTCTAGTTATTTTTATTAATTTTTTTTAATAGTTGTGAAAAAAAATCTCAGCTGCCCAAGACCACTGGAGAAAAGAAACGTCTGTTTCTTTCTCTTCAGAGGGTCCATATCCTTGCTGCCCAAGACCACTGTGTCTTCTGACCCAGGAGGCGGGGGTGGGGGATGGGATAGATTAGTCTGACCCTCAAAGCCACACATCTGTCATATCCCGTCCCCTCCGTGTTGAAATGTTATAATGTGCACATATACATGACCAGAACAAGGTTGCAAACCGGCAGTCCCAAATCAAATGATCCCATATTTACACAATAGCGGAGTTACACATGTGACACCCCGACGTGATTGTGAAATCTCTTGAAGAGTTTGTTCGGCGGGCTATTGGGAATGGGCATGGGCATGGGCACGAGAATTGAACTAAAAATTACTGTTTACGTTGAAAAAAAAATTCAGTTTAGCGGGAACAATGGAGTGGCCGAACACACCCAAAATAAGTATCTTTTGGGTTAAGTTTGTTGTCGAACAACAACCACATGAAAATTCTAGACCTTGATCTTCCAAAGCCTCTACCCAGGGGACATAAGACATCTCTTTCGTTCATTATTTTATATGCCGAGCAATTTCAAGTCTCAAATAAAATCCTCTAATAGGAAAGAACCAAATATGACCGTAGGCTCAGCAGTCAGCACCTCCGAAGAACCTGTTAGGACGCATCAAGTATATAGAAACAAGGCATCCCGTCTATAGAGGAGTTCAGCTCGGAGGAACTTTGAACCGGTAGGTCTGAGAGGTAATAAGAAAACCCAAAAGTACATCGATAATTTGGCTCGGTTCTTTACTGCTGAGATGGCAGCTTGTGCGCATGACGTTGCAGTGATGGCTGATCAGCATCCCTCCTTCCTTCTCCTGTGTGCAAGAAATGAAGCAGGTAGCAGTCAAGGTTGCCAAGGCGCTCCATTCAAGCAATTCATAATACTGAGCAAATAATGTCTCCGTTTCTAGCTACATCATTGGTTGAGCCGGTAGAGGAGAAGGAAGTGGCTTCGTTAGTGATGTCTGAATCTACCATGAATTCATTTACCTAAGATCAAATGGAATTTAATTGGGATGGAAATGGAGAGACAAATTCGGGACGGTACTATGCGAGCTTGGCCGAGGGGCTGATGATGGAGCCTCCTATTGAGTGGTTTAGCAATTTGGATGATGATAATGAATTTGGTGAGGCCGTGTCTCTATGGAATTAACGAATGTTTAGCTACAAGTTTATTAGTTTGGAGAGATATTTCAACCTGCTCTGTTTAACTTGATACCTACTGATCAGAATAGAATAATTGTTATAGTTGGTTCAGGTCCTATTTGAAGACTGTGATGTAAGTATTCTTTTTCAATTCATAGTTCATATAAACTGATTTATTGCTACAAACCTTAAAGCCTTATCTGATGTATGCATTTTTTTTTTTCAGGTTCCATGTTTTAATTATAGAAGAAAAAAATTGGAATTTGAATCAGAATGGGCCATTTGATCGTAGAATTGGAATCCAATGAATCAGTCGAAATCGGTCAAATCGGATCGGAAACTCAAATATTTTTGGCAGAAACCTGTTTTGTACTAAAAAAAATACTAAAAACGTGTGTAAAAAATAATATGTAAAAAAATTATAATGAAACAAAATATTGCACACAAATAGTTTATTTATATAATATGATACAATTATTATAATTAAAATAAAATATAAAAGTAATTAGTACAATTTAGAGTCCTATATAAGTACTGTGGATAGAAGTATTAAGAGAAATTTATAATTAAAAAAAATTGTGTCCGAATGTTCCAAATTTCCAATATGAGGTTAGTCTCAAACCAAAGTATAGTTTTAGTATTATAGTTGCATGATCTAACAACAAAAATGAGCAGTTGTGGTAAAGTTCCCTATGCACACACAACAGGTCATGGGTTTGAGTCCCGTAGGGACAATTTTTGGTTATGTTTTTGAGAAAGAATATTTGGAGCTGAAATGGTTGGAATATTTTGGAATAAGACCTATTTGGCTGAAATTTTACTGGAATAGGACCTTTCCGGTCAAAATTTGACTGAAATCGTATCGTTTCGGCTGAAATTTGATAAAAAAATTGCCTACTATGTAACTCGGCCAGAAATCGAATCAATACGGAACGACCAATTTTTCCTTCTATGATTTTAATATTCTTTGTAATATGGTCCATGTTACTGTTACAGGCTACACTAATTCAGTTGCTTATGAAGTTATGATAAAATAGAATTTAATAATTCATACGAACATGAAGATATGAATTTGGGACTGTACTACACGAGCTTAATTTGCTGAGGGGCTGATGATCGATGGAGCCTCAAGGATTGGATCCAAATCTAATTATTGAATTTTTTTTAATACACGAATCTCAACACAGATGAATAGTTTGATTTGAAAAAGAAGGATCTTGCTTGTCCATTTGGCAAGCAGCGGAGTCGATTCCTCAAGGATTGAGCAACTTAGATGATGATAAGGAATGGGGTGAGGTTGTGTCTCTGGGGAATTGGTGAAGATTTATGAACATTATTGAATAGTTTTGTGAGATATTTCAACCTGCTCTTGTTTAACTTGATACCTACTTAAAACTGAGGATAAAATAATTCTGGTTCGTTTGTTGTTATAGTTAGTTCCATTTAAGGTCGACTGATGTAATTAAGTATTCTTTTTCAAATCATTGATGTGTATATAAACCGATTGATTGCTAATATCCTTAAAAGCCTTATTCTGATATATGCCGTCTTGTTCCGGTACTAAATTTACAATTACAAGTAGAAGTAAATATCCAAGGGAATGCAAACGTGGCGTTGATGGTGAAGTGATAGTGTAAGTGTTGCTGCTATGGGATCCAAGGGAAACAGTTGGCATGTGAAGTTACCTTATTAATGCCTTTTCTGGTACTGGATATTTTTCTATTTATGTATTTTCTTGCTTGTGGGGTGCAATCCTTTTCTGACCATGAGTGAGGCATGAGGGCCCGCTGTCATTTGCATTCACTCATTCACAGCCTACTGTTTTCATAAAATGACTGTTTAGATATGTTGCTCTCCAGTAGACATGGATTCCACATCTACCCTGAAAATAATAACAACGATATGTTATAACTTTTTCATAAAAAAAAAAAAGTATATTTACAATATTTCTAGTTATGGCCTGAATATAATATATACAAGAAAGTATAATCTATTGTGAAAAATAATAAGCCAAATTGACCATTCAGTTTCTACTTTCTATAAATACTTAATTATAATGAGGCATATATCCAACATTTTCTAAAAACAAATATCTATATTCCACTGTACCAGTTACTATCCAGTACCAGCTGTTAGTCGCACGGAGAAAGACGAAGCTGCCTTTATTTCTGTAGTTCCTCAGCTCCCACAAGTTATAAATACCGTCTTCCCTTCACTTACAAACTCAAAACTCAAAAACTCCACTCATACTCTCTTACTCATACGTACTAAGCTCTATTAATTTGCCTTTTCAATTCTCAAATGAAATCCTCTAATAGCAAAGAACCAGACATGACCGTAGGGTCAGCTACTCCGGAGAACCAGTCAGGACACATCAAGCATGTAGAAACAAGGCATCCTGTCTACAGAGGAGTTCGCCGCCGAGGAACATTGAACCGGTGGGCCTGTGAGGTAAGAAAACCCAAAAGTACATCGAGAATTTGGCTCGGTACTTTCCCGACTGCTGAGATGGCGGCTCGGGCGCATGACGTAGCAGTGATGGCACTGCGGGGCCGCTCTGCTTTCCTTAATTTTGCTGACTCAGCATGGCTGATCAGCATCCCTCCTTCCTTCTCCAGTGTGCAAGAGATGAAGCAGGTAGCTGTCGATGTTGCCAAGGCGCTCCATTCAAGTGATTCATCAAACCCGCCCGAGAATGCTTCTGTTTCTACATCATCGGTTGAGATGGTAGAGAAGAACGAAGAGTCTTCGTCACAGATGCCTGAATCTACCACCAATTCAGTTGCTTATGATCAAATAGAATTTAATAATTCAGATGAACATGGAGATATGAATTCGGGACTGTACTACACGAGCTTGGCTGAGGGGCTGATGATGGAGCCTCCTGTTGACGAGGGATTGAGCAATTTAGATGATGATAAGGAATGGGGTGAGGCTGTGTCTCTGTGGAATTGGTAAAGATTTAGGAACATTTTTTAGTTGTTTTGTGAGACATTTCAACCTGCTCTGGTTTGACATGATGCTTACTTGAACTAAGAATAGAATAATGCTCTTGTTATTGGGGAAAAAATAGAAAATTTGATCCTTCAATTCCTTTTCCAATCACTGTTTGATTGATTGCTAGAAACCTTAAAAGTCTTATTCTGATGTATGAATTAATTCTTGTTCTGGTTCCATGTTTTAATCATCTTTGTAACTGTGACAGGCTACACTTATATGCAAGGAAATGCAGACGTGACATTGATAGAGAAGGAGTCAGACTTTCAAACTATGAGAATCAAATAGTGCAATGAAGATTAATTATAAAAAAATTCTTACTATAAACGAAGGAGGATCAATATTACAATATTCATAGCATTTATTCTAAATTATATAAAAAATTATTTATAAATTATAAAATTCTGAAAATAAATAAGAATCAATTGAACCATTCATCCGTACTAAAAATTACCTTATTAATGCCATTTAAGGTACTAGATATTTTTCTATTTATGTATTTTTTTTTTGGCATGTTTTGGGGGGGGGGGGGGGGGGGGGGGGGGGGGGGGGGGAACTATCGATCGTTTTCTGACCATGGTCCATGGGTGGGTGCGGCATGAGGGCCCGCTCTTTTGCATTCAGTCGTTCACATCCTAGCGTTTGCATAAAAGGTACACTTCATATTTCCAGTAGACATGGACCCCGCAAATTTAATAATGTCACAACTCTTTGAGCCTTTCAATTTAACTTCAACGGTTTAAATTATATTATTTAGTATAGAATGTTTAATAGTTCTTGATCGGACCGACGACAGAACGATATTATATTATTCTAGCATTCCGTCAGCTTACGTCGCAAACGGAAATAAACAGAAAACAAAACAAAACAAAGTTAATTATAAAGCTCAGTATATATGTTATTTAACAATACATTTTTCTATAACTGGTTTATTAAGAGCAACAGTACAAATAGAACTGAATTAATCCATACAAATATATCACATTAAGTATACATATTTAATTCCGAAATTTTTATTAATATACAAAAGAAATAATAAATTTAACAATCTATACAATTTATTTATGAAATTCACAATCTATCCAAACCGATGACATTTTCATAGGTTTCAGCTTCTGATGACACTGTCATTGGTTTCAGAAAATATTATAAATTTTTTTTAATAAAATATTAGAAATATTTTTATATTTTTTTAAAATTAGATAGAATATCATATAATTTGATTTATTAGATAGACTTGAACAAATAACCCGAATCAATATTTTTCAGATCGGATTTTTTATGGCTGTAAGAAAAATTAAAATATTTCTTTGTGTGTTATTAGAAAAAAAATAAAAATGCTTTGAATCTGAATTATTGATCCCGGTTCAAAAGTCACTTCTAAGTAAATACAGAAAATATTATGGTATTTCTATTTTTGAAAAAATAAAAATTTAACAAAAATTTGCGCAATTCTGTAATCATTACAAATAGTATTTTAATCTGAGTCGTTCGTTGTTTCAAAAAGTATGCAGAAAGTATAAAAAATCGTACTTGACTTAAATCGATAACAGTGTCATCGGTTCTAGCTTTCTGAAACCGATGACATTGTTATCGGTTCTAGTTTCTGAAAATGATGACATTATTTCTTTTGTATATTAATAAAAATTTTGGTATTTAACCTATTGGGTCTAGGTCCATAGTCCTAGACCCAATATACCGTTAAATATACTGTTGTAATCCAATATCTAGATACAATACCGTACGCATTATATTCAAAGAAACTAAAATGAAAACACAAATTATTAGAAAGTCCGGTTACTTGATAGCGAGATTTCAGAACTTCAAATCAAACTGCAATTGACTATATAAAAATTATTAGTGACGTAGACTCAAAATTCAAATCGAACGGATTACAATCTTTAATTTTATTTTCTATTTTTCTTTGTCTTTTTCCTTTTTTTTTTCCCTTCTTCAAGTGACCCGATCGAGAGAGAAATTAAAAAAAGACTTTTAAGGGAGTAAAAAGAATAGTGGAGTTGTTGGTGGACATGCCACATTTATAAAATTAGATTAAAAGTTTATAATGTTGCAAACAAGTTCAAATAAAAATTCTCAATACTATTTTCAAAATTACAGGGTGTCATATTTTAAAATAATAAATTTCACAAGTAATTATTAAAGTTTGGAGGTTTTTGTTAGTTTAATTCTTAAATTTTAAAATTATCGTTGAAAAATTAATTTTTGGTCATTAAAAATTTCAATTTCTTAAAATTAATTTTATCATCATCATTGGTTAAAAAAAATATAGATGAAGATTTAGTTTTGATCAAATATTTCACGTGCCAACTTTGGCAGGTCAACAAGCGAGATCTAAGTTTTAGTCAAATGTGGCTAACCTAAATTTTAAAATTTTAATTCTCTGTATTGAAATTTAATTAAATTTTCGTTTGTTTATAATTTTTATATAGTTTAGCCCTCTCATAAAATAACAAATGTATTCTTATACAATATTCCTGCGAGAACAGTGGAGCGGCTAAACAAGACCTAAAAGATAATCACTTGCCCGACACGTCTTCTTTTCTTGCATATTCGATCGATCTGTATTAACTTCTACAAAAACATATAAATAAACTTGAGAAGAACCATATTTTGGTCCGCTACTGGCATGTACAATCAGTGACTAACATAACATATCTATATTGAAGATCGAATTTAAGATATTAAACCGTTGAATTGTAGGTGTCAACAAGTGAGAGCAACCAATTCAAAATCCAAAGCATATCTTTCATGCCGCACCCATGGTCAGAAAAGGAAAGCACCCCACTGGCGAGTCACGGTCGACAAACGAAAGAAAAAATACATAAATAGAAAAATATCTAGTACTTGGAACAGGCATAATAGGTAACTTCCGATGTCAACTGTTTCGCTTGGATCCCATACAAGCAACACAAACACACCACGTCTCAAGAATTGAATAATCGTTTCAATTATAGATACTTGTTCTGTTTTTCCGAATCCCAACGTCCAACTGTTTTGTGATTTGTGCACATAAATATCAGCTGCTTTAAGATTCGTGTATAAAAAAAGTTGGACGGTCAGATTTGGAAAAGCAAAAATTTCCGAAATGCTATTTATTCACGGAGAATTTCAGCATATCCTATTCCCTTGTTGGGTTACTAGAAGAACGTTATGTTTCAGACTTCTTAGCCTTGGTTAGAATCTTAAAGACGGACGGTCCATGGTTATTCTTTTAACTTGGCACGAATCTCAAAGCACAAATAATACTGTCCCCACGCCATCCTCGAGTAGACACTGTTTTGAGTTAATCCGGCCGTCTGTTTTCAATTTGCTTGAATCAGGTATCTGGGACGATTCAGATTCTGGTCAGACTGCTTGTTGTAACTTGACTTGTTTTGAAATAAAACGGGTCTAACTGTCTCTTTATTATATATATATATATATCAATTATAGATAATTTATAATTATAATTTGTTATTATAAAATTGTAAAAGATATAACTGAAATTGCTCTTTTTCAAAATAAGAACACAACGTCAATAAATCTTGATATAAAAACATATACGAAGATTCCATCATTTCCAGTCACTCTCCTGTCCCCAGCTGTTTCCCACATAAAGAAAACTTAACGCTGATTTTATTTCTGTAACCGCGCATTGAGACTCCCTGCCCTCTTATCCCACAACCTATAAAATACAGCCTTCCCTTCCCTTACAAATTACAAACTCAAAACACCAATAGTTTTAGAGTTGTCACTCTAAAGTCTAAACTCTACTCATACTTTCCTGCTCTCTTTCAATTCTCGAATGGAGTCCTCTTCTAGCAACGAACCAGACTATAAGACCGTATCATCAGCACATCCAAAGAAGCCGTCAGGACGTATCAAGTATATTGAAACAAGGCATCCTGTCTACAGAGGAGTTCGTCGCCGAGGAACGTTGAACCGGTGGGTTTGCGAGGTAAGAAATCCTAAAAATAAATTGAGTATATGGCTCGGTTCTTACCCGACTGCTGAGATGGAAGCTCGGGCGCATGACGTTGCAGTGATGGCACTGCGAGGCCGCTCTGCTTGCCTTAATTTTGCTGACTCAGCAAGGCTGATCAACATCCCTTCTTCCTTCTCCAGTGTACAAGAGATGAAGCAAATAGCTGCCGAGGTTGCCAAAGCGCTCCATTCAAATGATTCATCATCATTGGCCGAGAGTGCT
Organism: Carex arenaria; assembly: GCA_964058825.1. NCBI lineage: Eukaryota > Viridiplantae > Streptophyta > Magnoliopsida > Poales > Cyperaceae > Carex > Carex arenaria. Next base: position 564,662 of record CAXKVW010000446.1, on the reverse strand, counting down.
TCTGTTTCTACATCATCAGTTGAGATGGTAGAGAAGAAGGAAGTGTCTTCGTCGCAGATGCCTGAATCTACTACCATCAATCAGGTGGCCCATGATCAAATGGAATTTAATAATACAGATGATGAACTTGGAGATATGAATTCAGGACTGTATTATGCAAACATGGCCGAGGCGCTGATGATGGAGCCTCCTGTTGAGGGATTGAGCAATTTGGATGATGATAAGGAATGGGGTGAGGCTGTTTCTCTGTGGAATTGGTGAAGATCTAGTAATATTTTTGAATAGTTTTGTGAGACATTTCAACCTGCTCAGATATGACTGCTCAGGTTTGACTTGATGCCTATTTAAAACTGAGAATAGAAAATTTGATCGTTCTCTATTCGTTTGTTTGTCATAGTTAGTTCCATTTGAGGACTGATGTAAGTATTCTTTTTGAAATCACTGTTGTTTATATATATAAACCGTTTGATTGCTAGAAACATTGAAGTCTTATTCTAATTTATGCATTCCAGTTCCGGTACTAGATTTTTGAAGAAAATATCCAAGAGAATGCAGACGTACGTGGCGTTGATGGTGAAGAAAATATCTAAGGGAATCCAAGGGAACAGTTGGCATGGGAACTTACCTCTTTTAATGCCTTTTCAGGTAGTAGATTTTTTTTCTATTTTTGTATTATTTGTACGTGGGTCATCCGATTTTTTTTATTAATATCCAATATTAAATAAAAATAATAAATATTACCAGCTAAGCTGGATATTTATAAAAATATTCAGATGGGCCAACAAATTATTGGTTCTAATTAAAATTCAAACCGGCCAAAAAATGACCGGTTTAATAATTTTTTTTTCTGTTTCGGACACTATCAGTACTTGTTTCTCTGTCCTTCAACTCACAACTCACTGAAGTTCACCGGAAGAGAAAAAGAGAAAGAGAAGAAGAGAAAGAAGCGATTTCGGAGGTGATTTTTTGGTAATTATTATTTTTTTTTTCAATAACCTATAAATTTAAATTAGCAACCTGACAAATGTTTACCATTTACTAAAATATAGTTTGTTATCCATGACCATGTTAATTTCATTACACCATGATAGAAAATTTTTGACCGGTACATATGTGGTTTATTATTCCAAAGAGGCAATTCATTCATTAATGGTACATAGTGTTTGATAAACGGGCGGACCGGGTCAAACCCAGGCGGGTTCACGGGCATGGCGGGCACGGGAGTCACGGGTTCGGCGGGTTGCACGATCCGGATCGGATGGGTTTATTTTTTGAAACTCGTCCCTTACCCGTCCTTGGACCCTTGCCCGCACGGGTCAGCGGTCTGGGTCGAGGGTAGGGCGGTCCGGGCCGGACCGAACCGAGTTTTTCTTTTGTTTTTTTTTCTTTATTTTTTTCCTTTTTTCGGTTTTTTTTGTACCATCTTTAGTGCTTATTTTTAAACCAATAAATAAATAATATAACCAAAAACACCGAATTATTTGATATTTAAAACCGAATTATTTTAAAATAATAGATTATCTTCAAAAATTCTAAAAATTACATTTTCAAATTTTAGGAAAATTTTTATGACGGAAACATAATTGCAATTGTTAATTTTATATGATTTCTTCATTTTTAACTCCTTCAATGAGAAATTAAATTTGTGGACCGTTCATTTTAGCACGAGCGATCAACGGTCGATCTGCTGTGAAATGATTTCGAACTTATTCTAAAATGATCAAAAGAAAGTGTTATGCGTATCCAACATAATTTTTCTGAACATTGGTCGTGTCGAAGTCTCGATCCAATGTGAAGTCTTTCTAACCCTTTGATGTTTTGATATTCCGTCCTCTTGATTGATGGGTAAACAAAATTAAAACTCCATCAAAAATTGTAGCAAGTAATTAAATTAGGTGCTCTTTGATTTCAATGGTCCCGATCGAACCCCGGACCTAGGATTTTCCTGCCCCGAAAAATCGGAACATCGAAGTGTTGCGAATTTAAAAATAAAATTTAACATATTAAAAAATAAATCCGAATTTAAAAATAAAATCTAACATATTAAAAAACAAATCTAAATACTTGACATTTTCAAAAACTAAATAAATCTAACATATTTAACAATTTCTACAAATTACTATAAATCCAACATAATGTAAAAGAAATTAAATCTATTTACAACAAACTAATCTAATTACTTATCAATTTCTACAAATGACTACAAAATAAATCTAATTATCTACAAATTACTACAAAATAACTCTAATTATTTAACAATTTTTCTTTTTTTCTGTTTTTTTTGTTTCTTTTTTTCCATTTTTGTTTTTTTTTCATTTTTGTTTTTTTCCATTTTTGTTTTTTCATTTCTGTTTTTTTTTTTTTCTGTTTTCTGTTTTTTTAATTTCTGGTTTTAATTTTTTTTAAACCAATAAAATATAATTCATTTAAAATTCAAAATATAATTGAAAATACAATTCATTTAAACTAAAATTCATTGAATTCAATTATTTTTGCTATAGTAAAATATAAATCAAAATTACGAATTATTTTTATTGCATTTTTAATAAATATAAATTTAGTGTGAATTTTGAATAAAAATATGAATTTGTATTGGTTAACACTTGTTTTTAAATATTTAAACCCGATCGACCCACGAATGTTAATTGTGTATTATATACATTTTTTTATTTTAATTGCGTTAAATGTGAACCTCATAATTTTTTAAATTTATATACTTCCAATTTTTTTACAACTAAAATTTGCAAGATTGGAATAAAATTCGAGCGTGCATCAAATCCACACCAATGACGAATTGACAACGTACGCTAAAAATTGTTAACGGCTCTAAAATAGACGACGTACGTATAATGTTAAGATACCGATAAATTTTAATCTTTGAAATTATAAAATAGTTGATAAAAACTAAATATTTTTCAAATTATTTTAAATTTGATTTAGAATATTGTTTTTATAAAATATAAAATAGACGACTATGAATTCTTTGACATATATTGATTAGATTATATATATTGTTTAGATTTAGATATATATTGCTTAGATTTAGATTATATATATTGTTTAGATTTAGATTATTTAGATTATATATATTGTAAATTTTGGGGGAAGTTTTTTTTAAAAAAAATTGAATTTGGAAACTGGGGGTAGGTAGGGCGGGTAGGGAAGGTAGGAGTTCACAGGTCCGGGCGGGTACGGGTTCTCGGATCAGCCGGGTTCAACTCGGTCTGGGACGGGTCAAGAGTAAACGGGTTCAAATTGAAAAAAATCAATCCCGGTCTAGATTTTTGCTCGGTCTGGCCAACCCATGAACCCGGCCAAACCCGAGCACAGTCCGGTCCAGACGGGCAAAAATCATGGGCGGTCCGGTCTGAGTTCAAATTAGAACACTAATGGTACATATGATCTTTATTGAATTTTCAAGAGGACTTCTCAGTGTATTCTAGTTATGCTGGTGGTAGGCTTGTAGCACATAACTTGTTGTTTTGAGTTCACATAACCTGTTGAATTTGCAAGAGGGCTTCTCAGTTTATTCTAGTTATGCTTGTAGGGATGCCAAATTGGCAAGCAAGATCCTGTTTTTTAAATTAAACCGTTGAATATTTTTATTCACAAAATTTGACACAAATTAATAGTTTGATTTAAAAAAACAGGATCTACTTGCCAATTTGGCGAACAGCATATTCCGATCCATGCTCGTAGTAGGCTTGTAGCACAGAACCTATTGTTTTGAGTACACACTATTTATTAAGTTCATAGACTTGTATTACATTGTATTAAGACATTTGTGTCAAGTTTTGAATTTTGGATTAAAGGAAAAGGTCACGTTTCAGTCAATAGCAAAGTTTGCTATCTGTCCAATGGATTTCAACAATTTTCTTTGTCATTTTTACTTCTGATTTTTGTGCGCTTTGTTTTTATGCCACCCCAAAATACTAATATTTTTTTTATAAACCATAATTAAAAAAAAATTTAGTAAAACAACATGATTACTCTTTTTTATTTTTACAAAAACCATAAGAACCGAGTTGGAATCTTGGTCCTAATTTTTTTTAAAGCATAATTAAAAAATACTAATATTTTTTTATAAACCATAATTAAAAAAATAGTAAAACAACATGATTACCTTTTTTTTTTTTTATAAAAACCATAAGAACTGAGTTAGCATCTCAGTCCGAATTTTTTTATATGGGACCAAATTGGCATTTCAACCCCACCTTGTTTTACAATTTTCTAGAAAAACTGTGTAGCCATCGTTGTAACAAAGTGGGACCGAGATATATGCCATCTTGGTCCAATGTTTTCTCAGCCAGGACCAGAATAGCATTTCGGTCCCAACTGTTTTTTTTTTTTTGAAGAATTTGCTTATAAATAAATTAAAAATTTGAATAAAAGAGAGGTTGAGTTGAAATAAAATAAAAAATTTGAATAAAAGAATGTGTTTGCTGATCTGTACCGAATAAAATAAATTAAAAAATTTGAATGTCGGATGAAGATATTGTTCTTCAAAAATTTGAATTTGAATGGACCGAATAAAATTTGAAGTTGAATGTACCGAACAAAAATTTGAATTTGAAATGAATGTGATCCCCGGAAAAAAAAAAGGTTTTTGCGGTACCGAAATGCCAATTCAGTTTCTTGGATGGCCGGGCCGAATTGACATTTTGGTCCATTGGCTTTTAGGGATTTTCTGTGACTGATTTTCGGAAAAACTATAAAATAAGGAGTACCGAAATGCCAATTTAATCCCGTATAAAAAAAAAAAAATTCGAATTGTGATACCAACTCAGTTCTTATGGTTTTTGTATTAATAAAAAAAGAAATAATCATGTTGTTTTCCTAAATTTTTTTTAATTATGGTTTATAAAAAAAATTCCCAAAATACACTTTACATGTTACATTTCAAAATCACAAAATGATGGAGATACAAATTGACAGAACTACAAAAGTATATTTCTAAAATTAATAGAAAACTACAACTGAATACAAGTGTGATCTGCACATGCAAATAAGAACAAAGTTGTTAAAAAACATATAAAAATATTTTTCTCATGGAACAGGTACAAACAGTAACTAAATATAATTTCATAAGAGTAACTAATGTATGCAATCTAGCACCATTTAAACGAATAAACCGTTCATTTGTTTACAATCAAAGAAATACATTATACACGGAATTGACATATCCTTCTAAGATTGCTGATACAATATCAATATTGTTTTTAAATGAAACAGAGAAAATAAAGAAGTAAAAAATAATTTTATTATAGAAATTAGAGATAGGTTTAAAGAAAAATAAGGAAATAAATCAATAGAAATTTATTCAATTTTAATTGTGACAAACTATATAGCAGTATGCGCGATGATTATGTTTTAACTAAATTTGGACTTTTGCACATAAAATAGATATATTTAATTAAAAGAAGATAAATTATGTAATTGGAGGACTGATATTAAATCTAAAAATTCATCTTACAACCTTAGCCGTTGGCTAATCAGAACAACTACATGCATAATATAATATAATATAAGAATATATATACACACACAACACTACTACATAATGGCGCTTCCTACACTGTGGTTGTACACGGATTTTCTCGGTTTTATGTAAAACCGTGTACCAAATAGGATTTTTCCAATGATAAATGATATCTCTAAGAATCCTACACAGATATTTCATTGAAAAACAGTGTTTCAAAAAAGCCGTTTGAAGTTTACATTTCCTACACGGATATTTAGTTAAATATCCGTGTAGGAATGGTGAGAGAGCTACACGGATTTTTATTAAAAAATCCGTGTAGGAAAGGGTTATTGTACACGGATTATTGTTTAAATAACAGTGTAGAAAGGATAGAGAGCTACACGGATTTTTATTTAAAAATCCGTGTAGGAAGGGATTATTGTACACGGATTATTCTTTAAATAACAATGTAGAAAGGCTAGAGAGCTACACGGATTTATAGTGAAAAATCCGTGTAGAAAGGTAGTTTTAGGGTTTTGGTTATATAAAAAGGCCTTTTTCCCTCCAACGCCGTTTTGATTTTATAATACTCTCTCTCTTTCTCTATCTCTGTATTAAAATATTGGTCTGATTTTAGCTCATAGCACAACTGGGATCTGAGATATTTGAAGTTGTTATTTTCTCCTCTCTATCTTGCTAAGGTTATCTAATTTTCTGTTACTTATTATTGCTTATTTAGGTCATGTGTAATTATTATTGCTTATTTCTCTTTTATTTTTCTTTTCAGTTTTGTAGGGTTTTGGTTGGTTACTGTCATCTTCGCATTGGTTGGTTACTATCCTCTTCGCCACCCTCCCTCCATAAATTCATATAAGATGCAATAATTTTTTTCTTACGAAATTGATTTTCAGTAGTTCGTATAAAAGCCATACAGATTCAATTAATTTTATGTATAAATTTTAATTGAGAATTTTTATTCTCTATGATGTATGTATGTATGCACAAATTAATATGTTGATTCTTGTATTTTTTATTGGAGATGCAATATTGTTGGAGACCTTTAACCAAGATACATCATGTCATGGATCACATGCAAACTTTCTTTTTGATATGTTGGATCTAATACAACTTAGTATGTATGAAATTTCGTGCTAGAGTAGATCATAGCCATGAGTTTTGGCAACATGAGCCCAAACCTTGATCATATGGTTACTAAGTGGTAAGGACATAATGTTTATACAAACATTGTATTGGATCTTGAGAAGTGTATGTTATGTGTTAGATCACATGGGATTGCATGTAAAAAAAGCTATGTATATATATATGTTGCAAATGGCTATGTATTTATTTTTGCAAAATGCTATATATTTATTTTTGCAAAAGACTATGTATATTCAATCTGAAATATATAATTACTGGCTAGCAAAAGTGGAGGCTAGCTTAAAAAAAAAAAAAAAAAAAAAAAAAAAAAAAAAAAAAAAAACTGTTCAACAACCTTCCTACACGGATTTTTATTTAAAAATCCGTGTAGGAAACAATTCTACACGGATTTTTACTTAAAAATCCGTGTAGGAATGTTGATATTCCTACACGGATTTTTTATTAAAAAACCGTGTAGCTCTAGTTGGATTTCTACACAGCTTTTAAGTAGAAATCCGTGTAGATTGTTGATAATTGCACACGGATAAATATCCGTTTGCAAAAGATGGGACATTCCTACACTCTAATATCCTACACTGCTGAAAATCCGTGTAGCTCTCCGTGATTTATCCGTGTACAATCACCATATTCTGTAGTAGTGCAAGCACACAAATTTACACATACAAATTTAAATATAACATAATTAATCAAACATACATACATATTGAAACAAACAAAAAACATGCAACCCAAAAAATAAGCTTGCCATAGTTTGAATTGACGTGCGTCGAAAGCTGAAGAGGACATAAATTTGCAAATTCGAGCAATTAATTGTCGAGCTCAACCTGTCTTTCTTACTTGGCCAGAGATCGGATTTTTTTTAATCTACCACCCTAAAAAAGAGTTTAAAAATAAACACCACTCAGAGCCAGATTTTATTAAAAATAGCACTTCCACGTACGGAATCCACGTATCCAGAGGGACGTACCAGATGCACTGACTCAGCAGGTGCACTGACGGGTGCGTGAACTGAACAAGCGGATCCGGATCCGTGGATTGAGTCCGCGTACCGACTTTTGTTGCTATAAACAGCCGCGTACCCGACTTTTTTTTCATAGCAGCAAGTCCACAGTTCTTCTCCATGGTAAAAAGGTAATTTTTTATTTATTTATTTAATTTTTTTAGTTGTAGTTAATAATTTAGATAGTTTATAGTGTCCAATATAGTTGTATGGTGTCTGAATAATTTGAATGTTGTCCGAGTTAGATATAATTTACCATAATTGTAGTAAATTGTACCAAATACTTGTTGTTTCAAGCAATTCTCTTTTTAGTCTATTTGACTAATTTGCAAAACATACAATAAATTGAATTTTACGATTCTTTCTATTTTAAAATTTATGCAGGTTCAAGATATATGGAATTGCAATATCCAAACATAAAAATACCGACTGTGTACGAAATTATGCTTGTGTTGCACTATTATTGTACTGATAGTGTCCAAAAATTATCAAATTTTAAATTTAGCACTGTTTTAGTACTGTAGACCACAATTAATATTGAACATTTTCGAAGGTTGGATACTGTAATAAACACCGTTTGACCCGTGTAAAACTTCACCACCAAAATAACAAGCAGTTCCAATAATAATTGGTTGATTTAATGAACAAACCTAATAATTAAAAATAATTAATAAATTTACAGTGAATTAAAAATAATATAAAATGAAATTTAAAAAATAAGGGACTAAAGTAAAAAAAACTCACGGTTACTCTTTTTGGTACTAGGTATCTACTTCCTTGATTGTAGAATGAAAACAGTACAAAAAACTCTTAATATAGCACCAGAAACCAGGTGCGCGAGCTAGATCTGCAAACCAGGTTGGGTGCGCGGACTCAACTGGCGAATCCGCAGTTCCGCATACTCAGTCCACGGATCTGGATCCGCGTGCTCAGTTCATGTATCTGGTCTCTCTGGATATGCGGATTCAGTCCGCAAAAGTGCTATTTTTGATAAAATATGATTTCGGGTAGTGTTTATTTTTAAACTCTTTTCGAGAGCAGTGGATAAAAAAAAATCCGGTCAGAGATCAAACTGCAAGCAGTATGTTGAATTCATGTATACTACATGATGCTCCAGCAAGCAGTATTCCTAACACATGCATGATTTTGCATAAGGGGCACCAAACTGACCATTCCGTTTCTATAAATAGTTATTTATAATGGGTATATATCCAATTTATTTCTAGAAACAAATATCTAGATTCCACCATTCCAGTCACTATCCCGTCGAAGCTGTTTCTCGTACGGAGAAAGACGCTGCCTGTAGTCCCATCTGCTCCGACAACCTATAAATACCATTTTCCCTTCATTTCCAAACTCAAAACTCCACTCAGTCTCCTACTACTCAACTCTATTAATTCTCTCTTTCAATTCTCAAATGAAATCCTCTTCAAGCAACAAAACAGACATGACCGTAGGGTCAGCGCCTCCAAAGAACCTGTCAGGACACATCAAGTATAAAGAAACAAAGCATCATGTCTTCAGAGGAGTTCGGCGCCGAGGAACGTTGAACCGGTGGGTCAGCGAGGTAAGAAAACCCAAAAGTACATCGAGAATCTGGCTTGGTACTTTCCCGACAGCTGAGATGGCGGCTCGGGCGCATGACGTTGCAGTGATGGCGCTTCGCGGCCGTTCTGCCCACCTTAATTTTGCCAACTCAGCATGGCTGATCAACATCCCTCCTTCCTTCTCCAGTGTGCAAGAAATGAAGCAGGTAGCAGTCGAGGTTGCCAAAGCGCTCCATTCAAGAAATTCATCATACTTAGCTAATAATGTCTCTGTTTCTACATCCTGTGATGATATGGTAGAGGAGAAGGAAGTGGCTTCGTCGCAGATGCCTGAATATTCCACCAATTTGGTTGCTTATGATCAAATAGAATTTAATAATTCAGATGAACATGGAGATATGAATTCGGGACTGTACTACGCGAGCTTGGCTGAGGCGCTGATGATGGAGCCTCCTATTGAGCGTTTTAGCAATTTGGATGATGATAATGAATTAGGTGGGGCCGTGTCTCTGTGGAATTAAGGAAGGTTTAGCAACATGTTTATTAGTTTCAAGAGATATTTCAATCTGCTGTGTTTTAACTTGATACTTACTGAGAGTAGTATTGTTATAGTTGGTTCTGGTTGCATTTGAGGATTGTGATGTATATATTCTTTTTCAATTCACTGTTTATATAAACTGATTTATTGCGAGAAACCTTGAAATCTTATTTGATGTATGCTTTTTTGTTCCGGGCCCACGTTTTAATATTGTTTGGCAACACTGATATCCGCTGATGGATTCTTTGTGGCGCTGATGGTGAAGTCAGAATGTGTTGTGACTATCGGATCCGAAACAGTTGTTGTGACTTGTGGGAAGTTACCTTATTAATGCCTTATCAAGTAATGGATATTTTTCTACTTATGTATGTTTCTATCCGTCCTTATCAAGTAATTAGGGGTGTCAATGGGTACGAAACGGGTAGGGTGGAAGCATTTTCATATCCATACCCACTAAGAGTTGACCTTACCCATACTCTACCCTTACCCATTAAGAATTTGCCTTACCCTACCCTACTCGTACCCGTTAAAATTAGTGGGTAACGAAACGGTAGCGGGTGGATAACGAATAACACTAATATATTGGTTTTATTATTTTTAGAAATATACTATCAAAACTCATCATGTCATACATATGCAATCACAATTATTAATATAAATATCAAAATACAAAAATGCAATCAATTCTAACTAATAATTTTTTTATAAAGGAAAAAAACAAAAAAATCAAATATCTCTTCTAACAAATTCAATTCGTTAATTAAATAATAAAACATTCAAATAAAAAAAAAGTAATATGTTCAATATTATATTCATCTTACACCAAAATGCATATATTTTCGCATGAATTAATGTTAATACAATGATATGAGAAATATAAAATTGAATAAATTGAATATAATATTTATATATCTATATGTAATTTATTTTATATAATTACCCGTTACCCAATGGGTACGAAATAGTCTTTACCCGTACCCATACCCATTTAGCTAACGAAAAAAAAATTCTTACCCATACCCATACCCAATAAGCTAACGAAAAAAAATCCTTACCCATATCCGACTTATCGAATACGATACGGATAGGATAAATGGGTAAACGGTTTTCATTGACACCCCTACAAGTAATGGATATTTTTCTACTTATGTTTCTATCTGTCGTGACTCGCAAGTGGGGTGCTATCCTTTTCTGACTGATGGTGGAGCCCCCTACTTTACTGTTTCAGATGAACTAAAAAAATATTATTTGTGCTTTGACATTGATGCTAAGTTAAAAGAACTCTCATCATACACTAATTGTATAAATTAAATTTCCTTTTACGGTAACCAGGAGGATCTGAATCCCTACTTAGGGGTATCATGAACACAAATCCAGCATCTGCATGGAAATACAGAGATAAATTTGGATGATGATAATGAATTGGGTGGTGCCGTGTCTCTGTGGAATTGAAGAAGGTTTAGGAATATTTTTTATTAGTTTGGGAGATATTTCAACCTGCTCTGTTTTTAACTTTATGCCAACTGAGAACAAAGAATAGAATAATTGTTAGAGTTGGTTCATAATTTATTTGTGGTCTGTGATGTAAGTATTATTTTTCTTTTTTTAAGGTTGGCAGGTAAATCGCTAACAATAAATTAATAAGAAAAATTTCAATTTACAAGACAGTATGCTAAGATAACATACAACCATTGGAATCCAAAAAGAGAAGAAATTAAGTTACAATAATTTTAAGTTATAATAAAGTTACAACAATAATTTTTTTTATTTTCAAAGTTCAAATCGTAGATCCAAATTGTTCAACATGATTATCTAAATAAAATATGTTTTCAGATCAAATTTTACATTTTTTTTGAATTTTTTTACTATTTATTAAGTATTTTACAAAAACTAGTCAAATTCAGACCATTGAATTTTGTTCTCATCTTAATAAATAGTAAAAAAATTCAAAAAATGCAAAATTTGATCTGGAAACATATTTTATTTAGATAATCATGTTGAATGGTTTGGATCGACGATTTGGACTTTGAAAATAAAAAAAATTATTATTGTAACTTTGTTGTAATTCAAAATTATTGTAATTTGATTCCTCCTCATCCAAAAATGAAAATACAAAAATATAATATTAAACTACACCAACAACCACCAATTGCCCCCAGAAGGGCACAATACAGTAAGTATTCTTGTTCAAATCACTGTTTATAAAAACTGATTGATTGCTAGAAACATTGAATCTTGTTTGTAATACCGTTAATGTTAATGTGACAGGCTACACTTATATCAAAGGGATTGCACACGTGTCGTCGATGGTGAAGTGAGTGTGAGTGTTTAGGATATGGGATCAAAGGGAAATTACCTAATTAAAGACATTTCAAGTAATGGATATTTTTCTATTTTTGTATTTATTTTGTCTGTCATGACTCACAAGTGGAAGTGGGGCCCCATTCTTTCCTGACCATGGGTGCAGCATTAGGGCCCACATCTTTCCTAAAACGATGACAAGGATATGCTATAAATTTTTGAGCCATACAATTTAATGTTTTAAATTCGATTTCTTATTCTATTCTTACCAACTAATCTGAATTTATATCTTGAATAAAAATATGAGGAGGTTGAAATGTCACTTCTTCTTTTTTTTTTACTTTTACCATGTCTTTGTTTTTAAAACGTTTAATAACTCAATATTTTAAAACATAAATTTAAAATAAAACCATAAATTTAAAATAAAACGGTTTAATGTGATCTATATGATTTTCGCTATGTGCTCATAAAAAAATATAAATATAAATATTGTCTTTATGTGAGTTAATAAGTTGAAACACGAACATCTATAAATTATCTATATCAATACATTTTTAAGTTCTTGATAACAAACACAACAAAATTGAAATATTATAATTTTTTACACATGTTTAGATAAAATGATGTAGATCGTTTTAGTTTGACTTTTAAATTTTAAATTTTGATTTATTTAGGTTTTTCAAAATGGAGAGATGTTGAAGGTAGAAAATGAAATACGTGACACGCCGTGATGTGACGTGACAAACACGCTGTGATTTTGTCACATGACGTGACAAGACATGATCAACTCTTTTTTTTCACATGACGCGACATGACGTGATTAAATTGGTAGCGGATGGTCATGTCACGCGTAGTCACGCCGTGACCATACATAACGTGATGTAAATTAGTCACGTCAATTTTTTTGATATTTTAATTTAAATTATTGAAAATTTAGAAAAAAAATATGAAAAATTCTAAAATAAGTAAATAATATTGCAAAAAAAAAAAAATTAGGAAAGACTGTTGGGCATTTGACATTACTTTAAAAATTCAAATTACAAATATTAATTAGACTAAACTAGAGAAAATAAAAATCAGTATTACTGAACCTACACTAAAAGAAAAATCTGAATACTCTATACATACCAAAAAAGTTTGATACTCTATATTTTATACTGTGATGTGACGTGACTAGTTCACGTGATGTATAATTTTCGCTCGAATGTGGTCACGTCACGCGACACGCAAGTTATGTTACATAATCAACACACGTGTCGTGACCTTCCGTAACGTGACTAGTCATGCCGTGACAAATTTTCTTCTCTAGATGAAGGCACAAAAATAGAGACATTTGAACTCTCCTTTTTAATATACATATGTTAGTTATTGAATCATACATAAATTAATAAATTATACATTAATTACTCTAATAAATTTCAAGAAACTTACTAACTAAATGTTTTAGAGAATTTTAGTTGAAAACAAAAGAAAACGCAGCATATTAGTTTATTAATTATCCTAGATTTATGGAATAATAAAATAAGAATTTAATGGTATATTTCTGATGAGATTGAAAATTTGTAAGAATTGGTATGACTGCACATGTCGACCACACACAGTTGCATATTCAAAATAGCATGGAAAGAACTACATGACTGACTGCATACGTATTGTTGTACCCTAAAAAGTCAAGATAAAAATATGCGACTAAAATTACGAATTTAGGAAAGGGTGCACAAAATTGGAGATCATTAATATTGAGAATTTATAAAAATGATGAGAAATGGAGGTGTCCATTGAGGATTAAAATGGAGAAAATCAAATGGATTAATTTGGAAGCTTGCTCACGGTTTGAAACCGAATAAGAAATAAAATGGTGAAAATTAATTTGGGCTATGAAATCAAAGTAGTTGGGCTCCTAGAGGATATGAATTAAAATATCAAGATAAGGAAATTAATTTGAGCCCAAACCATATTAATAGGCCCAATGTTTGATATTAAGTGGTCAACCCACGTAGCAGCAAGACAAAACAATCAAACGGGAAAATCATTCCTATTGATTTGTTCATGGATCTAGTTCACAAAGACCACAACCAGATTTTCTTCATGGTGTATGTGCACCAAGTCCGCTTGAAGAGAGGAGATAAATCAAATTGTGTTGTTGCTCCAGTGAGTCGTTTTGTCTTGAAGACAGATGTCACGCGTCTGCATAGCACAGGGAATCTTCCTGTAAAGCTGGAGGAAAGGCGTGAGCAACCCTCATTCCTTGGAGCTGATCTGTGCCGTTCAATGCAAAGCATCCAAGGGGCCATGATACCCACTGAAGCGGATTGCTGACATGGCAATGAGATATTTATTATGTGATGGATTGATATAGCTTAATGATTAAGCGAAAGATATAAAACCATTGGATTAAACAGCTTGCAAATTTGATGGATGAGATGCTCCATCACATATCGACCTAAACCCTAGGGCTCCCATGCCTCTATGCCTATATATACCCTGTTGATGAATGAAGGAAAGGGACCTCTTGAACACCTCTTGAAGATCTCATAATACACCCACAGCCATATACACAATCTCTAGAGCACATCCGAAATATACATCTTCTCCAAGCTTTAAGCTTCTTCTTTTTTTATAATCCATAGTTCATAGTTCATAGCAAAGCCTAGCGCTTGTCTCTGTTTTTGCCATCAATAGATATAAAGCATAGTGGATGTAAGGCTTTGTATGCCATATGATGTATGAATTTACTTGGTGAATAAAGTTTAGTTGGAAAGTTTACATTTCTGCCTTTTTTTATTGTCATTGCGTATTCCTTCTTAATCTTCTCATCTTCTTTGTTTATTTCTTATATTATGTTGTTTTGAAGTCCTAAAAAGAGTCTTGTGCATTGGCACAAGACTTGATGAACAAAGCATATTTTCTTTCTTCTTTTCTACCTTTCTTCTCTTTTGTTCTTCTTTCTTTTTCTTCTGTTATTTTCTTTTTTTTCGGATCTGATTTGTATTCTTGATTCCTTCTCTCTTTGTTCTTCTTCTTTTTTCTTTGCTGTCACAAGTGTCTCAACTCAGATCCATGAGTTGATGATGCTAAAATAATCACGTAAAGACCTTTTGTAGAAGTTCATGCTATATTAAGGTTTTTAAAAGAAAAATAATGAAAGATGAGGCATAATCCAGTTGTTATAACTGATACAAAGCCTATGATTCTATTTTGTATATATGCATTCTTGTTTCTTCTTCGATCTACACTTTGATCTTTCTTTCTTTTTTTTCTCTTCTTTCCTTTTCTCCTTTTTATTTTCTGTCAAGCATCAAGCACATTAAATAAAAGATAAATCGATAAAAGTGACATTTCAAATAATAAGGAATATACTAAGAAATAGTTTGAGAAGTTGATGTTTTATTACATCCTTCTATTTACTAGCATCTTGATATATAAGCCTCTTGATTTGAGATTGAAAATGTAATAATCTTCAGTGGTGAATGAAATTTCCTTTGAAAGTCCTATACTTTGCTTAATTAGCTACTGTTTTGAGTGCACCTTTCTTAGAACTTTGCTTTCTTTGGTTTTGATCTTATATATTGCTATTTTGAAGCACATAAGGGAGAGCTCTGTGCATTTGCACAGAGCTTGATGAACAAGCCTTTTTCTTTCTTCTAAATGCACAGAGCTTGATGAACAAGCCTTTTTCTTTCTTCTTCTTTTCTTTTCTGTCTTCTCTGTCTTCTTTTTTTTTTTAATCAAATTCTTTGGTTTCTAAATAAATAATGGACATAACAAGGATATGGGGGTCAAGTCAGCTGATTTCCCCTAATATCCAAGCTATGAAAGTTATTTAATATAAGAAATCAAGGATTCAACAATAAAATGTGAAAATAAAAAAATATATAAGGGTAGCAAGGTCAAGTCAGCTGATTTCCTTGTTATCCCTTCAAATTAAATGGACCTACATGCATGTCAATATACTTGAACCCCAATGCAAGGCTAAAGGACAAGCCAATGTGCACTCAAATGCATAAAGTAAAGGGAAATAAAGATGTTCATGTGCATATAGTGAGAGAAGGAATGTTCAGATATGGAGAGGCAGCAGTATACACTGTGTCAAAGCCCTTCATACTCTTTGCATTATGACATCTTGATGATCATGTCCAATGACAAATGAAAAGAGCATATAAAATGTGATTTTCCAAATTTACAGGGGCTGTTATGCAAATATACCCCCTTGTCAGTCCATATACACATGTTAAATTGATGACCTAAGTTAATGAACTTGTTTGAACTTGCTTGATCAATGGTACCCCATTGCTATCATTGAAACAGTGGTTATAATGCCCCTCTGAGTATGATTGAACCCAAACCAGCCCCCATGACACGCCTGTACCAGTGTATGGTGTGCCTATAAACCCAAACTCAGCACATGTGTTGCTTGTATAGCAAATGGTTATGTGATATGCCTTGAAAAACAGTAAAATGACCTCTGTGCACAAATCAGCAAATACTAAATAGTACAGGGATCAAACTGAAAATGTAAAAAACACGGTTAGCTAGAGGGTTCCAAAATAACCACTTTAGACCCAAATTTTGCATTTTTCTGATTTTTCTGCTATTTCCTACGAATTTTCAAAGTTCAGCCTTTTGAAATGCTAAAAACCAGCAAATACCAGCACAGTTCTTAAAACTGTCCCTGTGTTCAACCCTCTGTCTGGTACAGATAGGTAGCTCCAAAATTCATAAAATTTTACCAGAATGTAGAGGACCCTTTCCTGAGAATTTTCATATAAAGAACATAAAATTTGGATCAGCAGAATTCCTGGAATTGAATCTTGAAGTTAGCTACCAGTATGGTAACAGCAGCTGTTTACCAGCAAAACTTCTCTGCACAAAAACACATGTTTCATATAGTTCTGAATTGAATTTGATTAAACTGTTTTATTTGCATGCAGGTCATGACTCAAGGAGCATTTTCATATAAAGAACATGAAATTTGGTGTAGCCAATTGATGGGAATTGATTTCCAAAGTTCAGCTACTCAGAAAACTGCAGCTGTCAGAAAATGGAAATTCGACCCCTGACAGTCGTATTACCAGTTTGAGACCCCTAAAAGGGTTAGGCCAATGTCGTATCAGTACCAAACCAAGAAGCTATGAACTCAACCATGCTCCAAACCCCAAATTGATGACTGTACATGCTCACATACCTCCTCATCATGTTGTACAAGCATCTAATTAGGAGAGAAAGCAACCAAATCGAGGAAATTGAGATAATGCTCGATCGGTACTGATGAATGCAAATCATTGCCGGAACCACCACCTCCGATGATCATTGGCTACCGACGATAGGTGCAATGCCTTCCTGATGTCAAGGCGATGATGATGACCTAAGCCCTGAGGCCTGCCGTTGCCAGAAGATGACCGGAGTCCTAAACCCTGACCAAGAAATGGAGAGTCCAGTGCGATCAAGTCATATCAGACCCGCACGATCCTTGATACAATGATGAGCCTCTGATGTAGCGCCAATGCAAAAGTTCAAACCAAAAGCACGAACCTTAAAGTGATCATATGAATAGACAGTTGAGATCTAAATATAGATGTTAAATGAAACTGCCATTGGGTCCCACATGTCGGAAGCCTAGCCCAACTCCTTTGCACGAATATTGATGAGGCCTATGGATTCAAATACCCAATAGTCATAGCCCAAGTTCGAAAGCCCAAAATCAATGATCTGAGTACCAATCTCAAAGCCCAGATATGCCCTGCACATATCTCAGAGTCCAATAACCAAATCTCAAAGCCTAAATGATAACCCAATGGCTCATAAGCCTTTGACAATAAACAAATAAATCAGTTTGCAAATAAACCCCTCTGATTTCATGAATCTCCAGCCCAGTCCCTAAATGTTTACAAACAGGTTCCTGGACACATAAAATCTTCACAAACAAGTCCTTTTTGGCCATAACTTTCTCATATCAAATCCAAATCAAGTCAAACCAATTCCAAATGAACCCAAATCAAATTTCTCATGTTTCTAAACCAAATCTAAATATGTTCAAGCTTCAGCCATAACCTGAAATAACCAAAATACCCTTTTCATGAATAAAAATGTCATAATTTCATAATAAAGTTTCATATTTTCAAAGATATATTATGCATCTCATGTTATAACCAAAATGCCAAACATACATATAGATTTTTAATGATATTATAAGATGATTAAAATATCCCTTTCCACATAGATAAACACATATGCACGACCATACACACATATATGCATACACATGACAACATAAATGTCTGAAGCAATTGAGAACCAACCACATGACCATATGTGATCATACATGAGCCTCCTTTTTAGCCCCATTACTCAGTTCACACCCAATAGGCACAAATCCTGGAATGAACGAGGTGTTCAGATTGACCCGACAAGTCTTTCTGATGTAATTAACGGCAGGGGCTTGCGCCCGTCGGGAGTTAAACGTCCCCACAATCAAACAATAAAACCCTGGCTGACTGATCATGAACGTAGGTCTGGCTAAGGGTGAACCAAAAGGTATGCGGAAAGAAATCCAGCAATGTCCCGAGTTCGGTGCCCCGCTCATGTCCGATTGAGAGACTGGAGCACTGAACCCATGCGGGAGCATTCCCCCATAAATACACCAGCGCCGCTAGCTAACCTGGCCGCGCGAGCTTTCTGAGCCCTACACGTATATGCAGCTGCATTTAAAAACACTGCACTGCACTACTCCACTCAGAAGTTAAATCATGGTTCTGAAACTCAGAATCGGAATCGGAATCGGATTTTTGACCGTGGAATCGGAATCGGATGAATCGGCCGGAATCGACCGAGTTGACTCGGAAACTCGGATTTTTTGGCAGAAAGCCTGTTTTGTAGCCAAAAACCCAAAAACGTAGGAAATAATTGATAAAAAAATAATTTGTAATAAAACTATATTAAAACAAAATATTACACTCAAATAATTCACTAATTATGTAATGTAATACAAACATTAAAAATTAAACACACTTTTTCACATTTTCATATTTTATTTTGCATGCATTAATATTATCTTCAAAAAAAATATTTTATTTTATAAACATTTAATATTCTATTTTTCTTAAGTCAAAATAAAATAAAATAACTTAATTTATAAAATAAATAAATAAAATTACTATTATCAACAATATATCCACTGTTAACTTTAGTCAAATAAAAATAATAATAAAGTAAATCACTATCTATTTAATAGCATAATCAATATTTAAATAGCATAAATCATATTAAATTAAATACGTCAGCGCTTATTATTAGCTAAGTTTGGTATAAACAAAAAAATAAACAGTAGTGCTTAATAGTCAATATGAATTTCACATTGTACATCCGGTCAATATTGTCCTCTAAATCGTTAATTTAAGCAAAGTTTGATGGTTCAATCTAAATCTGTGTATCAATTCCTTTTATCTAAATCTGTAGCGAAGAAGAAGCGTATCAATTCCTTTTATCTACTCTAATAGATGGCCTGGACATGGTTCACTGTAAACCATTCTATATTTTCAAAATAAAACAATACAACCTTTATACACCAAGTCTATACAATATTATATAATGATTTAACCTCCTCTTCTTTTGTTTTGAGACGCGATTTCATAAAATAAGAAAAGGCCCATTCAATTCGGCCCATTCAATTGAATCTCAGAGATTGGTCCCACCCGACAGTATCTTCTTCCCCAATCTCTCTCTCCGTTGTAAATACTGCGCCCAAAACTCGAAATCGTACAAGATTCGGCCGATTTTTTCAGCAATTCCACCGATTCTTCCGATTTTCCGTACAAAACTCGGGCCGATTCTACGATTTAGGTCCGATTCAGCCGATTTTCTACTTAAAACTCGCCTAACCGTGTAAATCGGGCAAAACTCGGCTCGGTATCGGCCGATTCCGATCCGACTCGGCCGATTCAACTCGGAATCGGCCGAGTTTCGGAACCATGACTTAAATCTACCAGAATAATTTGCTTTCAAATCATGTCGTAACAAATATCAGTCCCTAAAGGTGACCGGACACATGAACAACCTAAAAAAAATCCTAGATTGGTCGATCGGTCTCTCTTCTCGCAATAACAAGAGAGAGATTGAGAGATTCTCAAGAGTAAAACGAAAAGAAAAAAAAAACAGAGCTAGCTGTACCGAAACCCTAAAAGAGATGGGTACTTCGCTCTTTCAATTCACATTTGTCACTCTTTACTCCACTCATACTCTCCTACTCCTGCTCAGCTCTATTAATTCTCAAATGAAAACCTCTTCTAGCAACGAACCAGATTACACGACTGCATGGTCAGCGCCTCGATCCTAAGAGGCTGTCAGGACGCATCCCGTCTACTGTGATGGCAGCTCGGGCGCATGATGTTGCAGTGATGGCGCTGCGCGGATGCTTTACATGCTTTAATTTTGCCAACTCAGCATGGCTGATCAGAATCCCTCTTTTATTTAATTTCCAGTGTGCATGAGATGAAGCAGGTAGCTGTCAAGGTCGCCGACGCCGATGCGCTTGATTCAAATAATGTATTTGTTTCTACATCATGAATTGAGATGGTAAAGGAGAAGGAAGTGGATTCGTCACTGATGGCTGAATCTACCATCAATTCCAGTTACCTATGATCAATTGGAATTTAATTGGGATGGAAATGGAGATAAATTTGGGACTGTTCGAGCTTGGCAAAGGCGCTGATGATGGAACGTCCTATTGAGGAAAATAAATCTGCTGTGATTACAACGAATAACAGGACCCTGCAATTCCAAATTAATCTATCCATTCATTTCTCTTCATACACGAATCTCAAAACAAGTGAATGGGTGGATTTGGAATTGCATGTTGTTCCTTGAAATCGTAGCAGATATATTTGCCATATTCAGTGGTTTAGCAATTTATGATGGTAATGGTAATGAAAATGACGAAGGTTTAGGAATAAGTTTTATTAGTTTGGAGAGATATTTCAACCTGCTCTGTTTTAACTTGATACCTACTGTGAGAACAGAGAAAAGAATCAGCTGAGTCGGAACGAAAAATATCCGGTGTTGTTTCGAGTTTTGATCGACTCACACAGTCGGACATTTTTTGTCTAAAAAATCGGTGAAATCGGTTTAACTTGGCCGAGTCAACTAAATTTTACTTCGAGTTGTGCCTATTCAAATCAAATATTTCCGATTCTTGTCATTTTAGACCGAGTCTCAGCTAATTGTGCTGTGGTCACCAACATCGACCGCATATATAGAGACTTGAGTTGCTGAGATTGAGCACCATCAGAATTCAGAAGCCCTTTTTTTCATTTTTGAAACATGTTGGTAGAGAAGAAAATTTTGTGGCCAGATAGAAAAGTCAGAAGAAAAAAATTGAAAAAGCAGCGTGAGAACTGTGAAGTGCGAACTTGCAAAATTTTGACGAAGCAAAGTGGAGCTGCATTTATTTATTTATTTATTAGTATATTATATTAGGGTAAAAAGTAACCTTAATATTAGTTTTTTATTCATTATTTTTTTACAATTTTTTTTTCTATTTTTATTAAACAAAATATAAGCATTTCAATAAAAAAAAAATAAAAAAAAATCCGTGTTACCGAATTAACTTTCACCGATCCCGAATCAAGAGTAGTCGACAACCTCATTACTATTCTGATTTTCGGAACCTTGGTTTTAATTTTATTTGTAATACTGTCCATGTTACTGTGACAGGCTACACTGACATCAAACGGAATGCAGAGTGAGAGCGTGAGTGTTGACCGTTGAGGAGGCTATGGAATCAAGGAAAACACTTGGCGTGCCGCGTGCATGTGAAGTTACCTGATTAATGCCTATTCAGGTAGTAGATATTTTTTCATCAAAAAAGGTACTAGATATTTTTCTTAACTATGTATTTTTTTTTGTCTGTTCGTGACTCGCAAGTGGGTCCGCTGTCTTTTGCATTCACTCGTTCACAGCCCCAGCAGACATGAATTCGTATCCTCTGCATTAACTCAAAAGAAAATATTTTGAGTTAATAAATCTCAACTATCCGATTTATTTCAAGATTCGTGTAAACTAGATCCGTACTAATATTGAAAAGTCCCTTATGTCATAGACAGAAGTTGAATTGGCTCCGTTTAAAATCAAACAGTTGAGATTCATTAACTCAATTTTTTTTTTTTGAGGGTTAGCGACAAATTGTCGCCAACGATATATTTGATAAAAAATTTGTGTTCTTTTAGAAATATTTACAATAGGTCAGATAAAAAATTTGTCTTCTTTTGAGGGTTAGCAGCAACAATTTTTTTTATTTTTGAGTTAATGCTGTTCAGTAGACATGGATTCCAAAATCTCCTCTCAAAATGATGCCAAGGATATGTTAGAGTCGAACTATGGTATTATTAAGCTCACCAAGTAAATTTTTGTGTTTAATTAAAAAATTCATCCAATTTTGAAAGTAAATTTTTGTGTTTAATTAAAAAATTTATCCAATTTTGAAATCAAACGTTCCTACAGTAATAAAAAGAGTTATGAAGAAAATGCTTAAATCTAACTGTTTGTTCTACATTTTATCACTAGACACGTAGCGGAAATTTCAAATTTTAGTAGTAACTTAATATATACACTTCGTATCGAAGTGTCGAATCTACACAACAACAACTGTAGTCATGTCTCTATTATTATCCACACAACAATAAATATTATGATGCACGAGAGGGTAGAAGCGAAATTTATAAGTAGCTTTCTTTT
The DNA here is from genome assembly GCA_964058825.1 of Carex arenaria. Lineage (NCBI taxonomy): Eukaryota > Viridiplantae > Streptophyta > Magnoliopsida > Poales > Cyperaceae > Carex > Carex arenaria. The sequence goes on along the minus strand of CAXKVW010000446.1, from coordinate 541,926 downwards.
TCTTCAAAAATAATATGTGGTTTAGCTTTTGTGATCCTGTTCTTGTGAATTTTTTATTACTTCTCTTGCTACTTTTGTCAAAACTTTTAAATGTAATATCGGGGATGAATGAAAATTGAAGAGTCTATGGGTTCCTTGTCAAAAAATAGAATAAAATGGACGAATGTGATTGATTGGCACATACAACAGTCCTTATACATCTCCATTTTCTATTTTCTAACACACATAAATATTCCGAAATCCAAAATATGAACTGGGGCTTCGATTGTCGCATCACACGGCTCCACAAATAACATGACGATTCTTTTTCGTGCCAACTATTTTTAACAGAAGAAAAATGAGATGTATATAAAAAAAAGAAATTAGTGGACATTCCAGTATGCGCATCACTTTGTGCACTCCCTCAATGTACGCATCAGTCCAATTTAGTGCGTGAACTAAGAGTGTGTGGTAGTACGAAATGAGATTTGAAGAAATGAGTAGTGTTCGTTTAATTTTGATTTTACAGGTACTATTTAAAAAAATCGGCTCTCTCTCTATATATATAATGAGTTGGCAACCCGTTCTCCAATTTTTTTAAGGGTTTTGTAACACTATGCAAAAAATATGTATATGAAATTGATAACTGAAAATAATATATACGAACTGTTTGAATTTATTTTTCAGTGAGTAAGTAATATTTAAAGAATAAATATTATTTTTCTGAACTGATTAGCAATGATGGATAAATGACTTGGGTGTGATTTATTATCAAATAGATGATTTAAAATTATGTTTAATTGATATCAACATAAGTTGTTAACTCAAATGTCTAAAATAAGGATTTGAAAAAATTATTTTAGAATGAATATTTGAAAAAAATTGAAATAGAAATTATATGGGATATAACGTATAGGGTTATGATGCCCCAATCACCAACATCTTTATAACACGAGATTAACGAACCCAAAAGAATGACGAATTGAAAATTATTTCAAAAACAAATTAAGGAAGAATTTAATAATCATATCAATTATTGATAATTTACAATTGTAAATATGTCATTATAAACCTTAGATAAAAATATATGAAATTGTAAATGATATATCTGACAATGCTCTTTTTCAAAATAAGAAAAACATCAAATAAATTCTGAAAATAAAAACGGTAGAATTTTATGAGGCAAATTTTGATCTGTGAAGAATGTTTATTATTGAACAATAAATCTTGAAGAGGGTTCCAATGCACCCAAAATTTCATGCTCTAATTTGCTCATAATCTTTCATTTTCAAAGTCCGAACAGTCAATCCGAACCGATCAACATGACCTTCATAATAAAATATGCTTGGAGACCAGATTTTATATTTTTTTGGAATTTTTTTACTATTTTTTAAGATAAATACAAAATCACTTTATCGGATGGTCTAGAATCTCCTTAAAACAATGATTTTGTATCTATCTTAAAAATTAGTAAAAAAATTCCAAAAAATATAAAATTTGGTCTCCAGGCATATTTTATTATGAAGATCATGTTGAACGTTCAGATCGACTATTCAGACTTTGAAAATGAATATAAAAGGAATAAACAATTGGGAGTTCCTATGATTTATTTATAATGGGTCATTAATTTACTGCAGCTACAGAGTTGGTACTGTATAATTCTATTCTAACTTTATTTAATGGATGACTGATTAACGGATGAGATCAGTCGATATTTTTTAACAAAAACAAATATCTAGTTTCTGCTTCCTTCATTCGTGTCACTTTCCAGTCCCAGGTGTTGCTTAACGCTGCCTTTATTTCTGTGACCCCGCGTTGCGACTCCCTGCTCTTTCTGCTCCCACAACCTATAAATACTTGTTCCATTCACTTACAAACTCAAAACACCATTACACCAACACCAACAGTTTTACAGTTGTCACTCTAAACTCCACTCACACCCTCCTACTCTTACTCAGCTCTTTTAATTTGCTCTTTCAATTCTCAAATGGAATCCTCTTCTTGCAACGAACCAGACTACATGACTGTATGGTCAGCGCCTCCAAAGAAGCCGTCAGGTCGCACCAAATATATAGAAACAAGGCATCCCGTCTACAGAGGAGTTCGTCGCCGAGGAACAATGAACCGGTGGGTCTGCGAGGTTAGAAATCCCAATAATAAATTGAGAATCTGGCTCGGTACTTACCCGACTGCCGAGATGGCGGCTCGGGCACATGACGTTGCAGTGATGGCGCTGCGTGGCCGCTCTGCTTGTCTTAATTTTGCCGACTCAGCATGGCTGATCAGCATCCCTCCTTCCTTCTCCAGTGTGCAAGAGATGAAACAGGTAGCTGCCGAGGTTGCCGAGGCGCTCCATTCAAGTGATTCATCATACCCGGCCGAGAATGTTTCTGTTTCTACATCATCGGTTGAGATGGTAGAGAAGAAGGAAGTGTCTTCGTCGCAGTTGCCTGAATCTACCATCAATTCTGGTGCCTATGATCAAATGGAATTTAATAATTGGGATGGAGATGGAGATATGAATTTGGGACTGTACTATGCAAACTTGGCCGAGGGGCTCATGATGGAACCTCCTGTTGAGGGATTGAGCAAGTTGGATGATCATGAATGGGGTGAGGCCGTGTCTTTGTGGAATTGGTGAAGATTTTTGAATAGTTTTGTGAGACATTTCAACCTGCTCTGGTTTGCCTTGATTCCTACTTAACACTGACGATAGAATAAGTATAACTTGGTTATTACTTATTAGTTAAAACGGAATTTTTTTGTTTTTGTTATAGTTAGTTCCATTTGAGTTAAAACGGAATTTTTTTGTTTTTGTTATAGTTAGTCCCATTTGAGGACTGATGCAAGTATTCATGGGTCGGTGGACCCACACACAGTCAGAGGGGAACCTAACTTTTGAAATTTAATAAAAAAAAATGAATTTGATATTACTTCGTTTCTTCTTGAAAATTATTTTGCTTCTCTCTGGAACTGAAAAGTTGCCAGGTCAATCCAAAATCATGATTAATAGAAAACTTTGTTGTTTTATAAAAAAATTTATATAAACTTACGAATCTCAAATAACTTTGTTATTTTTTTAATATGTAAAATGATATTTTTTTAATAAAAATATATAATTATATTGTTGTTTTTTATTTTATAAGAATATAATATTTTTATTATTTCTTATTATATTCATTGATTATTTTTTTATCTAATATCTGATTAGTTAATGAGTTTGAATTCAATAAATTATTTGAAACCTATTTCCACCTCACCATAACAGAAATCATGCATGCGTCCGTTCTTGCAAGTATTCTTCTTTCAAATCACTGTTTCTATAAACCGAATAATAATGGGATGCATTTATTCTTTGTTCCGGTTGCATGTATTAATCTTCTTTGTAATTAATACCGTCCATGTTACTGTGACAGGCTACACTGATATTTATACTTGCAAGTGGCGTTGGTTGTCAAGTGAGAATGTGAGTGTTGCTGCTATGGGATTATTGGGGTCCAAGGGAAACACATGGCCTGCATGGGAAGTTACCTTATTAATGCCTATCAGGTACTGGATATTTTTCTATTTTTGTATTATATATATGTCATGACTCGCAACTTCGCAAGTGAGGTGCTATATATCCTTTTCTGACCATGGGTGCAGTGCAGAATATATGAGAGCACGCTGGCTTTTGCATTCACTGATTCACAGTCTACCGTTTGCATGTGTAAAAATGTACTGTTTAGATTTTGGTTGCTCTGCACTCTCCAGTAGACTTGGAGTAGACATCTACCCTCAAAATGATGACAAATATATGTCAACTTTTTGAGCCCTTCAGTTTAACTTAAACGGTTTAAATTATATATTTAGTTGTTGATTTTTTTAAAATAATAAATTACACACGTAATTATTAAACTTGGGAGATTTTTAGTTAGTTTAATTCTTAAATTTTACAAGTATCGTTCAAAAATTAATTCTTGGTCCTAAAATTTTCAATTCCTGAAAATTAAGTCTGTCATTATCACTGGTAAAAAAACATAGAAGAAGATTTCAGGTTTGATCAAATATTTCACGTGTGAACTTTATGTGAGGTCATGAAATTTGTGCTCTTGTACTGAATAAAATTTATATTTGATCACAAAAAAAGGAATTTCATATATAATACTCAAAAATTATGAAATTACGTATTTTCCTATCTAAATTCTATAATTACGTATTTATCATCTTAAATTCTAATAACTCACATATTTACCCTATTAACTGAAAATTGAGATTAATTATATTTAATCTTATAAAAAATATAATGAAGCATGCATGTATCCTTTCAGCCTTTCCCTTCCTACTGTGTATGGATATACGATTGAATCTGACATATTTCCTCTCTTTGCTGACCACAGACAGGCTACAGCTGAATGCCGGTCATGAACAACATAGCCAATGCATGGAGAATGGACCTCATTTGTTTCCAATCAGTGAGTTCCTGTAACATTATGAAAAAAATAAATAATAATAATACAACTCTGAAATTTATAATCGAAGGTACGTATTATATGCTTAATAGTTTGAAATTCTTGAAATATATCAAGTTTCCTAAAATCTGAAATGATGAACTTGAGATGTTGTAACAAAATACTAATAATGTTAATTAAAGGATTAATAGATTTATATAATCTGAAATTGGAAAGTGAATAAATTGCAATGGATAAGTATTTCATGGCTGGATTGGATAGTGTGTGTGTGTGTGTATAGCAATTAAAATATTAAGGAATAATAGTTACATTTAGGATTGATATATAAAAATTGAAAACTAGAAGGTTAAAATTGGAAAATTTACATGTGGGGCCCATGTTTTTGTTCCTATCCTTTATTCCTTTTGCTCTCTCCCTTTGACCAATGCCTAGAGTCCCTTATGGGACCTTCTGCCATCTTTATTTTTGAAACCCAACCCTCTTCCTCCTTTGTGCTTGAGCAAAAGAAAAAGGAAAGAAAACAGAGAAATTGAAAAGAGACTTTTCTTTCTTGCTCCTTGAGCAAACTGGCGGATTGGCTTGTTTTTTTTTTGTTTTTTTATTTGAACGGATTGGCTTGTGCTCTCTTTCATTTTCTCTCGGTTGTGGTGTACAGTAGTGGGTATATCCCTTGCTAGTTTTATCTCTGTTTTGTTTTTCTATAATTTGAATATATCATTGGGAAATTGATTGAACATATTCTAAGTATACAAGTTAATCTTGTGGTAACTGAATTGGAAATCTTAAATTTTGTTTGTGCTAAAAGATTTGCTTGATGCCACTATTTCTTTCTTGGTTCTTTAGCGGGTTTGTATCCAAAATCCAATATAGACACCAACTACCAGTGTTCTATTGTTCTTGTGTTATGGTCTTATGGAGGACTTAATTCTGACCCTGGTACAGATCTATACCAGCAACTCTAAGCCGTTGTTCTGGTTATAGGGATCGTTTTGTAAAAACAAAAAGAAAGGAAGGTTGTAATATGTAAATTTTCCTTGATTAAGTAATATCCCCTAATTAGAGGGTTAAATTGAAAAAGAGAAACTTATAAACCTCGGCTGGAAAATTGAAGAATGAAATGTGAATAAATTATGGGCGTTTGGGCCTTTAAATGAACAAGTAGAAATATAGAAAAAAAATGAAGTGGTTATCTGTATTATTGGGCTTGATTTTTGGGTTAGGTACAAGAAAATGTAAAATTGAAAAATAGTATATTCAATGGACTCTGCCTGAAAATAAATGACTTGGACCTTAATTGTTTGGAACTGGACTGTGGGACTTTTGAACTGTTAGGTGAAAATAAAAATAACTTAAGGAATTTTAAGAAAATGATAGAACAATTGATAAATAATGCTCTTAATTAAAATCAGTATAGTTAGTAGTTAAACAAGATTTGAGGGTGATTATAGTTGTGATTCATATAATGTATGACTTGATATTATACAATCTTATATGACCTAAAATGTAAATAAAATGCTTATGAAGGTTAAATCAGAAATATTGAGCATAGCTTATTGTATAAACAAATAATTGACATTTAAATATTATAATACGTAAATTGCTGGGTTATACTTAACTGTAATAAATATTAATTGGAATATATATTATTCTGATATATGCATATTACGAAAAATACAGATGAAACAGAGTGTTTAGGAAGAACAGACTGCTAGTGACCTCACATATTGCCCTACGATATCAGGTGTGGGGTCATTGGATTAGTCTGAGATACATGACTAGGAATTAAATCGTAACTCGTTGTGCATTTTGAATATTTGATTGACTGCATTGATTGAACTATTGCATTATATGCATAGTCCAATATAATTGAAACTGAATTATAGATAAGACTGTTGACTGTCATGTTGATATTGTTTATCGATTGATTGATTCTTACTGCAAATGATTGATTGAGACCATAGTTATTGAATTGATTGAATATTAAATACTGTAATTCTTGAACCTCCATATAGTGGAGAAAAATGATTAATCTATCGTAAAGTCTAGTTAGCTACTAGACTTTACTCCAAAACCCTTATGCGTATATGGTAAATGGCCCCAACTGAACACAGTACCGGGGTTGGATAGGAGATATTGAATAAATATGAACAGTGACTGTAAAACTGATGAAATGTGGTAATCTTATCAATGATTTTCTTTCCGATAATGACAGTATTGTAATATTAATTTCGTATTGTTTTCGTTAACCAATTGTCAGGATAGTTAGAACAATATAAGCTTGACATGACAGATATATGTTATGTGAAAAAACAGATGTGGGTTGCTGGATGGCATATGCATGGCAAGTTGGATAGTATCTGTCAGTGTTACCAGACAAAATATTGTAAAGTTAAGAAACCAAATACTACCAGACTTTATGGTTTAAAGAATTTAGACCCAAACCCGAATAATTCTTAAGAGTTCTGATTTATTTATGAATTTGTGTTGTTCAATTAGATATTGTTATTGAGCTTCTGCATTTGTCATTTTAAAATAAATTGTTAATTTCTCGTGCAGTGATTTCATTGTGAATATGGATTTCCTTCCTATCCAATAATCTGAGTGGCAATCAGCACTGAGAAATAATTTATTATTTCTCACTCGTTTTTCCTTGTGGGTTACAGGACTGCTAAACAAAAGTTGAGAAACACTTTTGAGATTGTAATTGACAGCATGGTCACCTAAAGATATGAGATTTGAGATTATTTTATCTGACATGGTGCAGAAAATCTATCTAGCATCATCCACTATAAATAGTCAGATAATTCTTGTAAATTAATTGAGATGTGGTAAAAATAATGGATATTATTGTCAATGTATACAAATAATCCGCTTCTTGTGTTACGTAAATTAAATGGTAAAATATACGCGGTATGCTGTCACACCTCCGAGATCGGGGGTGTGACAATTCCTGTTGGCGCTCAGCAACATTATCGCTTTCTTTGCTTCTTCCGCGATTCCCTTTGTTTTTACTTTTTTTTATACCAGATGAACTCTTATACAAGTAAAAATTATTCTTGTACAAGCAAAAAAAAAAATCAATGAACTTTTGAGCTTTTTTTATAAACCATAATTAAAAAAAATAAAATTCGGATATCAGCATGAGTAGCTGGGTTTTTATAAAAAATATAAGAAACGGTTTGGTAGTCCGTTCTCTATAGTATTTTATCTCCCAGAACGAGCTGCCAACCCGTTTTTGATTTTTTTTTTTCCAGTTTTTAGTCCGGAACGGATTGGTAGCCCGTTCTCTACAGTAATTTTTTTTTTAAGAGTTTGCTTGTAAAATAAATCAGATATTTTGTTTGATTTTGTATATTAACAATAAGATTAATGGAACAATTTGAAGAATTTTTTTTTGTGTATTTTGACAATTTTATTATTTTATCAAATAATAAGATTGATTTTCTATATGAAAAAATCAATAAATATTTCAGTGAAGAAAATTAGAAAAAAATGTAAAAATGAAATATAATAACAATACTAAAAATTTGTGTCTCCGCATACTATTTTTTAGGAAATAATGTCTCTGAATAATTAATAAACATATTTTCCATAATCTAACGACTTTTATGGCAACAATCGACTCTATTTTAATTTTTTTTCAAAAATTATAGTTACAGAAACTTCTAAATCCTCCATGTAGTAGACCAATGTATCATTATTATAAAAAATCGACCAATTAGAATACTAACATATTTTTTCATAAAGAAAACACTTATTTTATATTTTACAAAAAAAATAAGTACTTTTCAAATTAAATGAGTTTGAATAAAAATAACAATTAAATGATTAAATTTGTTTGTTTTTAAAATATAAAAAATAAATTTTAGAAAAATAATACGTACATTTGAAAATCAATCCATTGATTTGATAAAATAATAAAATAGTCAAAATACACAAAAGAAAATCTCTTCAAATTGTTCCATTAATCTTATTGTTAATATACAAAATCAAACAAAATATCTGATTTATTTTATAAGCAAACTCTAAAAAAAAAAAAAAATTACTGTAGAGAACGGGCTGCCAACCCGTTCCGGACTGAAAACTGGAAAAAAATCAAAAACGGGTTGGCAACTCATTCTGGGAGATAAAATACTATAGAGAACGGACTGCCAAACTGTTTCTTATGGTTTTTATAAAAACCCAGCTACTCATGCTGATATCCGAATTTTATTTTTTTTAATTATGGTTTATAAAAAAAGCTCTGAACTTGTCCAAGATTATAACTGTTTTTGACAAACATTATTTTATATATATATATATTGCGACAAGCAGCACTTTTGATGACAGCTGCTTGATCATTTTGAGCCTTACAAGTCCTCTAAAGCACGATGATCTATATTACTTGACAATCACCACCCATAAATTCTATATACTGGTAAATGTTAAATACTTGTATTCTCTCAAGAGTATAAGATTTTATGTTGAAATTTTATATACTTTAATATGACAGATGGAAGGAGGAATATTAGAAGAAGGGGGAGGAAAAGATATTTATTTATATTTTAAATAAGATTAAACAAAATTAATTTTAGTTTTCAAATTTTTTTTAGTTTTACTAGTTATTACTTTCCTCACATTATGTTTATGTTTTATTTTCTTTTTAAGCTTTTTCTATCTTTCAAAGGCTCGATCCTCTTGAGCCATTATTGTATTTTGTAATTTTGTGTTACGAAACCTTTGTAGCAATCTTTTTATTAATGAAATAAAATGAGGGCATCACCCTTATTATTTCCTCAAAATATTTTTTCTACTCTTTGCTGAATTGATAAAATGAAAGTCTAGTGCATGTAATGTAACTATTATATATAAACTGTCAAAGTAACTATGTGCAGGTAGAAACGAAATACCCAAAAATATTGTTACTCGGAAAAAAAAAACACATAAATCAATTAATTAAATTATGATACTTCTAGAATCTTTCAAGTAGAATCTTTTACAATTCATTTATTTTTTTTTATTTCGTCCGTCCGTCGAGTTTGATTAATTAAAAATTTTAACTATGACAAACATGATATACATCATTCATTAGATTAAAAGTTTTGGCATAACTTTATTAGAATAATTATATTAGACCCTGCAGCATCATTTCCGCATCTTCCTCACGTTATCTTTTTAAGGGATTAACTTCTATAACTACCATATCTAACTTTCATTTAATTAATCTGGTTCTCGCGATATACATCGCTCTTTCCTTTCAAAATTCAAAATTTATTTTTTCCTCCCTGTTGAAGATAAATACTTAATTGTCCAAAAATAAATACTCTAATATCAAAAGATAAATATTTCAAACTTTTAAGAATGAATTCTTATGAAGATAAATTGCTACAATTTCAAATGGAGAATTGCTTCAATATTAAAGAATAAATACTTCAATTTTTAAGGATAAATTCTTATTATGTCTAAGGTAAATACTTAATTGACTAAAGATAGTACTATAATCTTTAAAGATTAATAATATGTAAATTAGAGATAAATACTGCTATGTCCAATGCATAAATACTACATTGATACTACAACTGAAGTATATAGCTTAGTAACAGGTATTGTAATGTGCAAGGATAAATACTCAAAAGAATAAGTACTCCAATATCAAAAGATAAATACTCTAGTTTTTAAGAATAAATTATTATTAAAATAAATTATTGCAATGTCAAATGAATAATTACTTCAACATCTAAGGATAAATACTAAATAGATTAGAGCTAAATACTACATAGATTGGAGATAAATATATATCTTATTAATTATTCCGCTCTTGAAGTTTGGCCCATGAAACATTTATAAAAAAAATAAAAACCATTCGAAAGGTTGGGCTAGGAAGTTTAACCCTGATTAGTAGTAATCCATAACGCGGGGACGGAATAAAGAAAATAAGGAAATTTCTGCGGGGATACAATTTGGTCATTTTTCACGTACGTAAATACAGTTCTTTTCATAGAGATTAATAATTATACTATCCAAGATAATAAATTGAGATTATAGTAAAAAATTGAAAAACCAATTGGTTGCACCACGGCTAAAATGTAAAATTTGGTTTGGATTGACTATTTGGACATTAAAAATAAAAAAACCAATTTGTTGCACCGCGTCTCCGAAACAAATATTTTGATAGTAGGCAACCTCTTCTGAAATTTTTTTAGTTAGCACCCATAAAATCCAAATTGAACAAACACCATCCATCCCTCCAAATCTCATTTCTTACCACCCACGCACCCTCAGTCTCTGCACTAAATAAGGCTGGTGTGCATACTGGGGGTATCTTCATGCATTTTATCCAGTTTCTCTTGATCTAAATCTAGTTCTTCTTCAAGTACTTCATTCATTTTAGACCATAACTTTTGTATGCGCACCAGTTTTTTTTTTTTATGAGATGAAGACGAGACATTTACTTACACGGGTGGGTGGTAGCCATAGTAGAGGCATCGACTTGGAAAAAAAAGAAGAGGGCGGAGGGAGCAAAGGAGCAGCAATTCTAAGAGGAGTTATGTATGGGTAGGGGTGGCAAAAAAGCTTGGATCATACAACATATTACAACATTCGATCTTGCAATTTTCAAAGTCCAAAAAGTTGATCCAAATCGTTCAGCATGATCGCTACATTAAAATGTACTTTGAGATCAAATTTTATATATATATTTTTAATTTTTTTTACCATTTATTAAGTATTTTACAAAACTGTTATTTTTCAGTGGTCTAGAATTGTCTAAAAATAGCAGTTTTGTATAATACTTAATAAATAGTAAAATAATTCAGAAAAATGTAAAATTTGGTCTCAAAGCACATTTTAATATAGAGATCATGTTGAACAGCTTAGATCGACTGTTTGGATTTTGAAAATCACAAAACTGAATGTTATAACATGTTGTAACTTTCAAATGTTGTAAGTGAATCTCTCATCATATAATATAATATAATAGGGTTATAATGCTTCAATCACCCACATCTTTATAACATGAGAACTACGAACCCAAACGAATAACGAATTGAGAATTATTTCAAAACGAAAGGAAGAATTTAGTAATCATATCAATTATAGGTAATTTACAATTGTAAATATGTCATTATAAACTTTAGATAAAAATATATGAAATTGTAAATGATGTATCTGAAATTGCTCTTTTTCAAAATAAGAAAAGCAGCAAATATATCCTGAAAAACAAAACAAATATCTAGAATCTGTTTCCATCATTCAAGTCACTTTCCAGTCCCCAGCTGTTTCTCACATGGAGATTGCTTAACGCTGCCTTTATTTCTGTGACCCCGCGTTGCGAGTTGCGACTCCCTGCCCTATCTGCTCCCACAACATATAAATACTTTCTTGTTCCATCTACTTACAAACTCAAAACACCAACAGTTTTACAGTTGTCACTCTAAACTCCACTCACACCCTCCTACTCTTACTCAGCTCTTTTAATTTGCTCTTTCAATTCTCAAATGGAATCCTCTTCTTGCAACGAACCAGACTACATGACTGTATGGTCAGCGCCTCCAAAGAAGCCGTCAGGTCGCACCAAATATATAGAAACAAGGCATCCCGTCTACAGAGGAGTTCGTCGCCGAGGAACAATGAACCGGTGGGTCTGCGAGGTTAGAAATCCCAATCATAAATTGAGAATCTGGCTCGGTACTTACCCGACTGCCGAGATGGCGGCTCGGGCACATGACGTTGCAGTGATGGCGCTGCGTGGCCGCTCTGCTTGTCTTAATTTTGCCGACTCAGCATGGCTGATCAGCATCCCTCCTTCCTTCTCCAGTGTGCAAGAGATGAAACAGGTAGCTGCCGAGGTTGCCGAGGCGCTCCATTCAAGTGATTCATCACACCCGGCCGAGAATGTTTCTGTTTCTACATCATCGGTTGAGATGGTAGAGAAGAAGGAAGTGTCTTCGTCGCAGTTGCCTGAATCTACCATCAATTCTGGTGCCTATGATCAAATGGAATTTAATAATTGGGATGGAGATGGAGATATGAATTTGGGACTGTACTATGCAAACTTGGCCGAGGGGCTCATGATGGAGCCTCCTGTTGAGGGATTGAGCAAGTTGGATGATCATGAATGGGGTGAGGCCGTGTCTTTGTGGAATTGGTGAAGATTTTTGAATAGTTTTGTGAGACATTTCAAACTGCTCTGGTTTGCCTTGATGCCTACTTAACACTGACGATAGAACAAGTACTTGGTTATTAGTTAAAACGGAATTTTTTTGTTTTTGTTGTAGTTAGTTCCATTTGAGCGAGGACTGATGCAAGTATTGACGGGCGGACCCACACACAGTACTTCCTTTCTGGATTTTGAAATTCACTACAAAAATATGATTTCGGTATTACTTTGTTCTTCTTTGAAATTTTTTTCAAAATCACAATTAATAAAAATCTTTGTTGTTTTATAAAAATTTTATAGAAACTTGCGAATGTGAACTAACTTGGTTGTTTTTTTAATATGTAAAATATATATTTTTTTAATAAAAATATGAAAGTTTTTTTATTATGTAAGAGTATAATATTTGTATTGTTTTTTAATATATTCATTGATTATTTTTTTATTTAGTATTAGATAAGTTAATGGGCTTGAATTTGATAAATTATTTCAAATCACTGTTTCTATAAACCGATTAATTATGGGATGTATGTATTCTTTGTTCCGGTTGAATGTATTAATCTAGTTTGTAATATCGTCCATGTTACTGGGACAGGCTACGTACACTGATATATATATAGACACACACAACGGATTGCAGACTTGGCATTGGTTGTCAAGTGTTTGTGAGACGTGGCCTGCACGGAAAGTTACCTTATTAATGCCTATCAGGTACTGGATATTTTTCTATTTTTGTATTATATGTCATGACTCGCAACTTGGCTAGTGCGGCGCGAATCGCTATATGTCCTTTTTCTGACCTTGGGTGCATTGCAGCATATATGAGAGAGAGCACGCTGGCTAGCTTTTGCATTCACTGATTCACAGCTAGCCTAACGTTTGCATAAAAAGGTACTGTTTATATTTTGGTTGCTCTCTCCACTCTCCAGTAGACTTGGAGTAGACATCTACCCTCAAAATGATGACAAATATATGTCAACTTTTTGAGACCTTCAATTTAACTTAAACGGTTTAAATTATATATATAGTTGTTGAATTTTTTTAACATAATAAATTGCACACGTAATTATTAAACTTTGGAGGTTTTAGTTTAATTCTTAAATTTTAGAAGTATCGTTGAAAAATAAATTTTGGTCCTAAAAATTTTCAATTTCTGAAAATTAAGTCTATCATCATCACTGGTAAAAAAACATAGAAGAAGATTTCAGGTTTGATCAAATATTTCATTTGTGAACTTTTTTGTGAGGTCATGAAATTTGTGCTCTCTGAATAAAATTTATATCTTATCAGAAAAAGGAGAATTTCATATATATCACTCAAAAATTATGAAATTACGTATTTTTCTAAATAAATTATATAATTACGTATTTAACATCTTAAATTCTAATAGCTCACATATTTACTCTACTAACTGAAAATTGAAATTAATTATATTTAATCCTATCAAAAATATAATTAAGCATGCATGTATCCTTTTGGCCCTTCCACTTCCTACTGTGTATGGATATACTATTGAATCTGACATGTTTCCTCTCTTTTCCGACCACAAACAGGCTACAGCTGAATGCCGGTCATGAACAACATAGCCGGAGCCTGGAGAATGGACCTCATTTGTTTCCAATCAGTGAGTTCCTGTAACATTATGAAAAAATAAATAATAATAATAATACAACTCTGAAATTTATAATCGAAGGTATTATATGCTTAATAGTTCGAAATTCTTGAAATATATCAAGTTCTCTAAAATCTGAAATGATGAACTTGAGATGTTGTGACAAAATACTAATAATGTTAATTAAAGGATTAATAGATTTATACAATCTGAAATTGGAAAGTGAATAAATTGCAATGGATAAGGATTTCATGGATTGGATTGGATAGTGTGTGTGTGTAAATATTGCAATTAAAATATTAAGGAATAATAGTTACATTTAAGATTGATTTATAAAAATTGAAAACTAAAAGGTTGAAATTGGAAAATTTACATGTAGGACCCACGTTTTTGTTCCCGTACTTTATTCCTTTTGTTCTCTCCCTTTGACCAATGCCTAGAGTTCCTTCTGGGACCTTCTGCCATCTTTATTTTTGAAATCCAACCCTCTTCCTCCTTTGTGCTTGCGCAAAAGAAAAAGGAAAGAAAACAGAGAAACTGAAAAGGGGATTTTCTTTCTTGCTCCTTGAACAAACTTGCGGATTGGCTTGTTTTTTTTATTTTTTTTATTTGAGCGGATCGGCTTGTGCTCTCTTTCCTTTCCTCTCGGTTTGGTGTACAGCACTGGGTATATCCCTTGCTAGTTTTATCTCTGTTTTGTTTCTCTATAATTTGAATATATCATTGGGAAATTGATTGAACAGATTCAAGTATACAAGTTAATCTTGTGGTAACTGAATTGGAAATCTTAAATTTTGTTTGTGCTAAAAGATTTGCTTGATGCCACTATTTAATACTTTCTTGGTTCTTTAGCAGGTTTGTATCCAAAATCCAATATAGACACCACTACCAGTGTTCTATTGTTCTTGTGTTATGGAGAACTTAATTCTGACCCTGGTACCGATCTATACCAGCAACTCTAAGCCGTTGTTTTGGTTATAGGGATCGTTTTGTAAGAATAAAAAGAAAGAAAGGGTGTAATCTGTAAATTTTTTAGGTTTAAGTAATATCCCCTAATCAGAGGGTTAACTTGCAAAAGAGAAACTTATAAACCTCTGCTGGAAAATTGAAGAATGAAATGTGAATAAATTATGGGCCTTTAAACGAACAAGTAGAAATATAGAAAAAAAAATGAAGTAATTATTTGTATTATTGGGCTTGATTTTTGGGTTAGGTACAAGAAAAATGTTAAATTGAAAAATAGTATATTCAATGGACTTTGTCTGAAAATAAATGACTTGGACCTTAATTGTTTGGAACTGGACTGTGGGACTTTTGAACTGCTAGATGAAAATGAAAATAACTTAAGGAATTTTAAGAAAATGATAGAACAATTGATAAATAATGCTCTTAATTAAAATGAGTGTAGTTAGTAGTTAAACAAGATTTGAGGGTGATTACAGTTGTGATTCTTATAATGTATGACTTGATATTATACAATCTTATATGACCTAAAATGTAAATAAAATGCTTATGAAGGTTAAATCAGAAATATTGAGCATAGCTTATTGTATAAACAAATAATTGACATTTAAATATTATAATACGTAAATTGCTTGGTTATACTTAACTGTAATAAATATTAATTAGAATATATATTATTCTGATATATGCATATTACGAAAAATACAGATGAAACAGAGTGTTTAGGAAGAACAGACTGCTAGTGACCTCACTAATTGCCCTACGATATCAGGTGCGAGGTCATTGGATTAGTCAGAGATTCATGACTAGGAATTAAATCGTAAGTCGTTGTGCATTTTGAATATTTGATTGACTGCATTGTTTGAACTGTTGCATCATATGCATAGTCCAATATAATTGAAACTGAATTATAGATAAGATTGTTGACTGTCATGTTGATATTGTTTATCGATTGATTGATTCTTACTGCAAATGATAGATTGAGACCACAGTTATTGAATTGATTGAATATTAAATACTGTAATTCTTGAACCTCCATATAGTGGAGAAAAATGATTAATCTATCGTAAAGTCTAGTTAGCTACTAGACTTTACTCCAAAATCCTTATGCGCATATGGTGAATGGCCCCAACTGAACATAGTACCGGGGTTGGATAGGAGATATTGAATAAATATGAACAGTGACTGTAAAACTGATGAACTGTGGTAATCTTATCAATGATTTTCTTTCCGATAATGACAGTATTGTAATATTAATTTCGTATTGTTTTCATTAACCAATTCTCAGGATAGTTAGAACAATATAAGCTTGACATGACATATATATGTTATGTGAAAAGACAGATGTGGGTTGCTGGATGGCATTTGCATGGCAAGTTGGATAGTATCTGTCAGTGTTGCCAGACAAAAGATTGTAAAGTTAAGAAACCAAATACTACCAGACTTTATGGTTTAAAGAATTTAGACATAAACCCGAATAATTCTTAAGAGTTCTGATTTATTTATGAATTTGTGTTGTTCAATTAGATATTGTTATTGAGCTTCTGCATTCGTCATTTTAAAATAAATTGTTAATTTCTTGTGCAGTGATTTCATTGTGAATATGGATTTCCTTCCTATCCAATAATCTGAGTGGCAATCAGCACTGAGAAATAATTTATTATTTCTCACTCGTTTTTCCTTGTGGGTTACAGGACTGCTAAACAAAAGTTGAGAAACGCTTTTGGGATTGTAATTGACAGCATGGTCACCTAAAGATATGAGATTTGAGATTATTTTATCTGACATGGTGCAGAAAATCCATCTAGCATCATCCACTATAAATAGTAAGATAATTCTTGTAAATTAATTGAGATGTGGTAAAAATAATAGATATTATTATAAATGTATACAAATAATCCGTTTCTTGCGTTACATAAATTAAATGGTAAAGTATACGCGGTATGCTGTCACACCTCCGAGATCGGGGGTGTGACAGTTCCTGTTGGCGCTCAGCAACATTATTGCTTTCTCTGCTTCTTCCGCGATTCCCTTTGTTTTTACTTTTCTTTATACCAGATGAACTCTTATACAAGTAAAAATTATTCTTGTACAAGCAAAAACTTTTGAGCTTTTTTTATAAACCATAATTAAAAAAAATAAAATTCGGATATCAGCATGAGTAGCTGGGTTTTTATAAAAAACATAAGAAACAGTTTGGTAGTCCGTTCTCTATAATATTTTATCTCCCAGAACGAGCTGCCAACCCGTTTTTGATTTTTTTCCAGTTTTTAGTCCGGAACGGGTTGGTAGCCCGTTCTCTACAGTAACTCTTTTTTTTTTTTTTAAGAGTTTGCTTGTAAAATAAATCATATATTTTGTTTGATTTTGTATATTAACAATAAGATTAATGGAACAATTTGAAGAGATTTTTTTTTTGTGTATTTTGACAATTTTATTATTTTATCAAATAATAAGATTGATTTTTCTATATAAAAAAATCAATAAACATTTCCGTGACGAAAATCAGAAGAAAATGTAAAAGTGAAATATAATAACAATACAAAAAATTTGTGTCTTTGCATACTTTTTTTTAGGAAATAATGTCACTGAATGATTAATGAACATATTTTTCATAATCTAACGGCTTTTATGGCAAAAATCAACTCTATTTTATTTTATTTTTTAAAAATTATAGTTACATAAACTTATAAATCCTCCATGTAGTAGACCAATGTATCATTATTATAAAAAATCGACCAATTAGAATACTAACATATTTTTTCATAAATAAAACACTTATTTTATATTTTTACAAAAAAAAAATAAGTACTTTTCAAATTAAATGAGTTTTAATAAAAATAACAATTAAATGATTAAATTTGTTTTTTTTTAAATATAAAAAATAAATTTTAGAAAAATAATACGTACATTTGAAAATCAATCCATTGATTTGATAAAATAATAAAATAGTCAAAATACACAAAAAAAAAATCTTTTCAAATTGTTCCATTAATCTTATTGTTAATATACAAAATCAAACAAAATATCTAATTTATGTTATAAGCAAACTCTAAAAAAAAAAAATACTGTAGAGAACGGGCTGCCAACCCGTTCCGGACTGAAAACTGGAAACAAATCAAAAACGGGTTGGCAGCTCGTTCTGGGAGATAAAATACTGTAGAGAACAGACTGCCAAACCGTTTCTTATGGTTTTTATAAAAATCCAGCTACTCATGCTGATATCCGAATTTTTTTTTTTTTAATTATGGTTTATAAAAAAAGCTCTGAACTTTTCCTAGATTATAACTGTTTTTGGCAAACATTATTTTATATATATATATATATATATATATATATATATTGCGACAAGCAGCACTTTTGATGACAGCTGCTTGATCATTTTGAGCCTTACAAGTCCTCTAAAGCACGATGATCTATATTACTTGACAATCACCACCCATAAATTCTATATACTGGTAAATGTTAAATACTTGTATTCTCTCAAGAGTATAAGATTTTATGTTGAAATTTTATATACTTTAATATGACAGATGCAAGGAGGAATATTAGAAGAAGGGGGAGGAAAAGGTATTTAATTAGGACCCTTCTAATTGTACCCAAGGATTTGTACCCACTTTTTACCCAAACCAACTGTCATTTGACGCTGAAAAATACTGTAACAATAAGGTAATAATACCGTAACAGACATTACAAAATACTGTAAAAGATGAGATAAATTTTGTAAAAAATAACAACTTGCAACTTCCAACATCTTTGTACTTGGTGTACTTTGTACTTTCAAAATTGTTGTACTTTGACAGTTAATGACAGTTAACTGTACTTGTTTTACTTAAGAATATGCCAACTTGTGTACTTTCCCCCTTCTAGAAGTTTTTAAATTTTTTTTTTTAAATTTCTATCGTTTTAGAAGTTTTGATTATTATTATTATTTATTTATTTTTAAATTCATCATTTTTTTTATTTTTTGAATTAAATAATCTGTAAAATTACGGATTCAAACTAATGAAATTGAATATAGTAAAAAACAGCTGCGTAAAGTGCAAAAATAACGACAAAATCTATATTCCAAAATACTGTAACACAACATTATGAAAAGTTGTAACAATAAAGTATCAAAACTGTAACAAGAAATACTACAGCAATGAAGTATGTAAACTGTAACAATTACCATAACAACTATAAAACAACAAAAATATCAAAAAAAAACTTTATAAACATAACTTTGTAACAAATATAGACAAATAATGTAACAAATATAGACAAATATTGTAACAAATTAACTCATTCTGTATATCAATCAGTATCAACATACTGTAACAAATGTAGACAAATAATGTAACAAATGTAGGAACAAACTGTAACAGATATACTAAATATCAACCAGTGTCGAAAACTGTCTCAACTGTAGACAATTAAACTAAGACTGAACATCAATCAGTATCCAATACTATAACAACTGGAGACAAATAATCTAACAAATGTAAATAAATATTGTAACATATTTATCTAATACTTATACACAATGTTCCCAGTGGTTCTTCTTACACACAGGGACAAATAGCCATTTGATTGTCTCAAACTGTTGGCCAGACAGTTGAGAAATAGCCATTACCGCCTGTTTCTCTGTGTATGTGTGCATTAAGATCTGCATTTTACAAGAGAACATACTGTAATAAATATGAACAAATAATGTAACAAAGGAAAATCAAAACTGTACAGTACTATCAAATATGAAATGAAATAATGTAACAAATGCCTAACATAACTGTAGCAAATAATGTACAATACTACAACAAATTCTAGAACTGTAGCAAATAAATGTAAATGAAAATACAAAAAGAGAATAAAAAATTACTGAGGTGTAAGGGGAAATGAAAAACTAAGGGTGAGCAACAGGTGTTTCAAATTGCATCACCTGCAGAACGACCTCAACCAGCTGAACAAAAACAAAATTATATGTTAAACATGCAAACATATAATGTAACAAAGGAATAAAAATACTGTAACAGATATGAATAAATACTTTAACAAACATGAATACACTAAATTTGCATGCAAGAGCACTAACTTAAATAATGCAACACATATAAAACAATACTGTAACAGATATAAATAAATACTTTAACAAACATGAATACACTAAATTTGCATGCAAGAACACTGACTTAAATAATGCAACACATATAAAACAATACTGTAACAGATGTGAACAAATACTGCACAATCTTGAATAAAAAATGTAACTGCAGACTGTAACTTAGAGAACTGAACAAATAATGTAACATACTTAAGGAAATACTGTAATTTATACGGAGTGGATCATGTAACAAATAGCACATATGCTGTAATAATCACAGTCTGAAGACAAGATCTAGATTTTGAAATGCAATTGATACAAAAAAATTCTTCAAAAACAAAAATTCAAATCTAATTTCGTACAATCAACAATAAACTACTCCAAAAATCCAGAAAAGAAGATCAAACAACAGCGAGATTATGGATTAACAACTTACTAAATTCGCTGAACTCAAGTTAAACCTCCGATACTGTAACATAACGAATGTAAATAAATATTGTGTAATAGTGTATCTCCAAAGCAGGAATATCCAATACTGTAACAAATGTAAATAAATATTGTAACAAATGCAAATTAATACTGTAACATAATAATCTAATACTGTAAAAAATATAAACCAATATTGTACATCAATTATTGTCAAATACTATAACAAATGTAAACCAATACTATAACATAATAATCTATTACTGTAACATAATGATCCAATACTGTAAAAAATATATACTGTACATCAATGATGTAAATCAATAAATAGTCGGGAGAAGCGTGATTTGGTCGGGACGAAGGCTATCGCCGGAGAAATCGAGAAAATATACATATCGTCGATCTACAGATAGTCGATTTGAAGAAAAAGAATGAGCAAATAGACATTTGCATTAGGTCAAAAATCAAAATAATAGAAAATCAGATCCTGAGAAAAAATTAATTCAAAAATTCAAACACTCAGATCCTTCAAAAAAATTCAAATCAATCAAAATTAAATTGAAGAAAGTCAATCAATCATAACCTGGACCAAAGTTTGAGCTGCAATATCGTGAGTGTATGATTTTTAGGCCTGGAATCAAAGAAAAATCGAAGTCATGGTTCAAAACCACTTCAATATTCAAGGAAATTGAGATCTGAAATCAACATTAAATCGGCTCCGAGAGGGACGAAGCTGTAGTCCGCCGCCACTGCCACCTTCTTCATTATTCAAGTGGTCCAGTACTTCGTCGTTGTCGCTGCCGCCGATTTTAGGGTTTAGATCTAGTACTTCGTCGTTGTCACCGCGCGTCGCTCGGAGGAGGATCGGGCGAATTCCATGACGCCATCCGCCGATCAGAGGAAAGATCAAGTTTAGGAGGAAAGATCGGAGGATAAATCAAAAATTGAAAAGGAAAAGGGGTTGAGAAAGAAAGAGAATAGGAGAGAGAGAGAGTTTGAAAAATTATTAGAGATTTAAAAGGAAGCATCGGTAAGAAAGAAGAAAACGATGAGAATTAGGAGGATAAGGTTGATGGTGGGGTCCAACGCCTTAGGTGCTGTAGGGCTTAAATATTAGAGATTTGGGAGAACCGTTAAAAGCCATTTGGAAGGCGGACTGGATAGCATGGGTAAAAACTGGGTAAAATGTATTGGGTATAGAAACCTTTTCTCATTTAATTATATTTTAAATAAGATTAAACAAAATTAATTTTAGTTTTCAAATTTTTTTTAGTTTTACTAGTTATTACTTTCCTCACATTATGTTTATGTTTTATTTTCTTTTTAAGCTTTTTCTATCTTTCAAAGGCTCAATCCTCTTGAGCCATTATTGTATTTTCTAATTTTGTGTTCCGAAACCTTTGTAGCAATCTTTTTATTAATGAAATAAAATCAGGGTATCACCCTTACTATTTCCTCAAAATATTTTTTCTACTCTTTGCTGAATTGATAAAATGAAAGTCTAGTGCATGTAATGTAACTATTATATATAAACTGTCAAGGTAACTATGTGCAGGTAGAAACGAAATACCCAAAAATATTGTTACTCGGAAAAAAAAAAACACATAAATCAATTAATTAAATTATGATACTTCTAGAATCTTTCAAGTAGAATCTTTTACAATTCATTATTATTTTTTTTTATTTCGTCCGTCCGTCGAGTTTGATTAATTAAAAATTTTAACTATGACAAACATGATATACATCATTCATTAGATTAAAAGTTTTGGCATAACTTTATTAGAATAATTATATCAGACCCTGCAGCATCATTTCCGCATCTTCCTCACGTTATCTTTTTTAGGGATTAACTTCCATTAACTACCATATCTAACTTTCATTTAATTAATCTGGTTCCCGCGATATCCCTGCATCGCTCTTTCCTTTCAAAATTCAAAATTTATTTTTTCCTCGCGACGCCCTTTCCTGTTTAAGATAAATACTTAATTGTCCAAAAATAAATACTCTAATATCAAAAGATAAATATTTCAAACTTTTAAGGATGAATTCTTATGAAGATAAATTGCTACAATGTCAAATGGAGAATTGCTTCAATATTAAAGAATAAATACTTCAATTTTTAAGGATAAATTCTTATTATGTCTAAGGTAAATACTTAATTGACTAAAGATAGTACTATAATCTTTAAAGATTAATAATATGTAAATTAGAGATAAATACTGCTATGTCCAATGCATAAATACTACATTGATACTACAACTGAAGTATATAGTTTAGTAACAAGTATTGTAATGTGCAAGGATAAATACTCAAAAGAATAAGTACTCCAATATCAAAAGATAAATACTCTAGTTTTTAAGAATAAATTATTATTAAGATAAATTATTGCAATGTCAAATGAATAATTACTTCAATATCTAAGGATAAATACTAAATAGATTAGAGCTAAATACTACATAGATTGGAGATAAATATATATCTTATTAATTATTCCGGTCTTGAAGTTTGGCCCATGAAACATTTATAAAAAAAATAAAAACCATTCGAAAGGTTGGGCTAGGAAGTTTAACCCTGATTAGTAGTAATCCATAACGCGGGGACGAAATAAAGAAAATAAGAAAATTTCTGCGGGGATACAATTTGGTCATTTTTCACGTACGTAAATACAGTTCTTTTCATAGAGATTAATAATTATACTATCCAAGATAATAAATTGAGATTATAGTAAAAAATTAAAAAACCAATTGGTTGCACCACGGCTAAAATGTAAAATTTGGTTTGGATTGACTATTTGGACATTAAAAATAAAAAAAACCAATTTGTTGCACCGCGTCTCTGAAACAAATATTTTGATAGTAGGCAACCTCTTCTGAAATTTTTTTAGTTAGCACCCATAAAATCCAAATTGAACAAACACCATCCATCCCTCCAAATCTCATTTCTTACCACCCACACACCATCAGTCTCCGCACTAAATAAGGCTGGTGTGCATACTGGGGGTATCTTCATTCATTTTATCCAGTTTCTCTTGATCTAAATCTAGTTCTTCTTCAAGTACTTCATTCATTTTAGACCATAACTTTTGTATGCGCACCAGTTTTTTTTTTTATGAGATGAAGACGAGACATTTACTTACACGGGTGGGTGGTAGCCATAGTAGAGGCATCGACTTGGAAAAAAAAAAAGAGGGCAGAGGGAGCAAAGGAGCAGCAATTCCAAGAGGAGTTATGTATGGGTAGGGGTGGCAAAAAAGCTTGGATCATACAACATATTACAACATTCGATTTTGCAATTTTCAAAGTCCAAAAAGTTGATCCAAATCGTTCAGCATGATCGCTACATTAAAATGTACTTTGAGATCAAAATTTATATATATTTTTTTAATTTTTTTTACCATTTATTAAGTATTTTACAAAATTGTTGTTTTTCAGTGGTATAGAATTGTCTAAAAATAGCAGTTTTGTATAATACTTAATAAATAGTAAAATAATTCAGAAAAATGTAAAATTTGGTCTCAAAGCACATTTTAATATAGATATCATGTTGAACAGCTTAGATCGACTGTTTGGATTTTGAAAATCACAAAACTGAATGTTATAACATGTTGTAACTTTCAAATATTGTAAGTGAATCTCTCATCATATAATATAATATAATAGGGTTATAATGCTTCAATCACCCACATCTTTATAACATGAGAACTACGAACCCAAACGAATAACGAATTGAGAATTATTTCAAAACGAAATGAAGAATTTAATAATCATATAAACTATAGGTAATTTACAATTGTAAATATGTCATTATTAACCTTAGATAAAAATATATGAAATTGTAAATGATGTATCTGAAATTGCTTTTTTTCAAAATAAGAAAAACAGCAAATAAATTCTGAAAACAAAAACAAATATCTAGAATCTGTTTCCATCATTCGAGTCACTTTCCAGTCCCCAGCTGTTTCTCGCATAGAGATTGCTTAACGCTGCCTTTATTTCTGTGACCCCGCGTTGCGAGTTGCGACTCCCTGCCCTATCTGCTCCCACAACATATAAATACTTTCTTGTTCCATCCACTTACAAACTCAAAACACCAATAGTTTTACAGTTGTCACTCTAAACTCCACTCACACCCTCCTACTCTTACTCAGCTCTTTTAATTTGCTCTTTCAATTCTCAAATGGAATCCTCTTCTTGCAACGAACCAGACTACATGACTGTATGGTCAGCGCCTCCAAAGAAGCCGTCAGGTCGCACCAAATATATAGAAACAAGGCATCCCGTCTACAGAGGAGTTCGTCGCCGAGGAACAATGAACCGGTGGGTCTGCGAGGTTAGAAATCCCAATAATAAATTGAGAATCTGGCTCGGTACTTACCCGACTGCCGAGATGGCGGCTCGGGCACATGACGTTGCAGTGATGGCGCTGCGTGGCCGCTCTGCTTGTCTTAATTTTGCCGACTCAGCATGGCTGATCAGCATCCCTCCTTCCTTCTCCAGTGTGCAAGAGATGAAACAGGTAGCTGCCGAGGTTGCCGAGGCGCTCCATTCAAGTGATTCATCATACCCGGCCGAGAATGTTTCTGTTTCTACATCATCGGTTGAGATGGTAGAGAAGAAGGAAGTGTCTTCGTCGCAGTTGCCTGAATCTACCATCAATTCTGGTGCCTATGATCAAATGGAATTTAATAATTGGGATGGAGATGGAGATATGAATTTGGGACTGTACTATGCAAACTTGGCCGAGGGGCTCATGATGGAGCCTCCTGTTGAGGGATTGAGCAAGTTGGATGATCATGAATGGGGTGAGGCCGTGTCTTTGTGGAATTGGTGAAGATTTTTGAATAGTTTGTGAGACATTTCAACCTGCTCTGGTTTGCCTTGATGCCTACTTAACACTGACGATAGAACAAGTACTTGGTTATTAGTTAAAACGGAATTTTTTTGTTTTTGTTGTAGTTAGTTCCATTTGAGCGAGGACTGATGCAAGTATTGACGGGCGGACCCACACACAGTACTTCTGGATTTTGAAATTCAATAGAAAAATATGAATTCGGTATTACTTTGTTTTTCTTTGAAATTTTTTTCAAAATCACAATTAATAAAAATCTTTGTTGTTTTATAAAAATTTTATAGAAACTTACGAATGTGAACTAACTTGGTTGTTTTTTTAATATGTAAAATATATATTTTTTTAATAAAAATATGAAAGTTTTTTTATTATGTAAGAGTATAATATTTTTATTATTTTTTAATATATTCATTGATTATTTTTTTATTTAGTATTAGATAAGTTAATGGGCTTGAATTTGATAAATTATTTCAAATCACTGTTTCTATAAACCGATTAATTATGGGATGTATGTATTCTTTGTTCCGGTTGAATGTATTAATCTAGTTTGTAATATCGTCCATGTTACTGGGACAGGCTACGTACACTGATATATATATAGACACACACAACGGATTGCAGACTTGGCATTGGTTGTCAAGTGTTTGTGAGACGTGGCCTGCACGGAAAGTTACCTTATTAATGCCTATCAGGTACTGGATATTTTTCTATTTTTGTATTATATGTCATGACTCGCAACTTGGCTAGTGCGGCGCGAATCGCTATATGTCCTTTTTCTGACCTTGGGTGCATTGCAGCATATATGAGAGAGAGCACGCTGGCTAGCTTTTGCATTCACTGATTCACAGCTAGCCTAACGTTTGCATAAAAAGGTACTGTTTATATTTTGGTTGCTCTCTCCACTCTCCAGTAGACTTGGAGTAGACATCTACCCTCAAAATGATGACAAATATATGTCAACTTTTTGAGACCTTCAATTTAACTTAAACGGTTTAAATTATATATATAGTTGTTGAATTTTTTTAACATAATAAATTGCACACGTAATTATTAAACTTTGGAGGTTTTAGTTAGTTTAATTCTTAAATTTTAGAAGTATCGTTCAAAAATAAATTTTGGACCTAAAAATTTTCAATTTCTGAAAATTAAGTCTATCATCATCACTGGTAAAAAAAAACATAGAAGAAGATTTCAGGTTTGATCAAATATTTCACGTGTGAACTTTATGTGAGGTCATGAAATTTGTGCTCTTGTACTGAATGAAATTTATATTTGATCACAAAGAGGGAATTTCATATATAATACTAAAAAATTATGAAATTACGTATTTTCTTATCTAAATTCTATAATTATGTATTTATCATCTTAAATTCTAATAACTCACATATTTACCCTATTAACTGAAAATTGAGATTAATTATATTTAATCTTATAAAAATTATAATGAAGCATGCATGTATCCTTTCGGCCCTTCCCCTTCCTACTGTGTATGGATATACAATTGAATTTGACATATTTCCTCTCTTTTCCGACCACAGACAGGCTACAGCTGAATGCCGGTCATGAACAACATAGCCGGAGCATGAAGAATGGACCTCATTTGTTTCCAATCAGTGAGTTCCTGTAACATTATGAAAATAAATAAATAATAATAATACAACTCTGAAATTTATAATCAAAGGTACGTATTATATGCTTAATAGTTTGAAATTCTTGAAATATATCAAGTTTCCTAAAATCTTAAATGATGAACTTGAGATGTTGTAACAACATACTAATAATGTTAATTAAAGGATTAATTGATTTATATAATCTGAAATTGGAAAGTGAATAAATTGCAATGGATAAGTATTTCATGGATTGGATTGGATAGTGTGTGCGTGTATACATATAGCAATTAAAATAGGCAAATGCTTCTATGGACATAAGTACCTATTTGTAAAATGAACATATTTTTATTTTCAAAGTTCAAACAGTCGATCCGAACCGTTCATCTTGTTCTCCATATTAATATGTGCTTGGATACCAAATTTTACGTTTTTCTGAATTTTTTTACTATTTATTAAGATGGGTACAAAAAATGTCAAATTCAGACCATTGAATTTTGTACCCATCTTAATAAATAGTAAAAAAATTCAGAAAAATGTAACATTTGGTCTCCAAGCACATATTAATATGGAGAACAAGATGAACGGTTCGGATCGACTGTTTGAACTTTCAAAAAAAAAATATGTTCATTTTACAGATAGGTCCTTATGTCCATAGAAGCATCACTCAAATATTAAAATATTAAGGAATAATAGTTACATTTAGGATTGATTTATAAAAATTGAAAACTAAAAGGTTGAAATTGGAAAATTTACATGTAGGACCCACGTTT
This sequence comes from Carex arenaria, assembly GCA_964058825.1. NCBI lineage: Eukaryota > Viridiplantae > Streptophyta > Magnoliopsida > Poales > Cyperaceae > Carex > Carex arenaria. The sequence continues at coordinate 514,053 of CAXKVW010000446.1, read as the reverse complement.
TTGTTCCCGTCCTTTATTCCTTTTGTTCTCTCCCTTTGACCAATGCCTAGAGTTCCTTCTGGGACCTTCTGCCATCTTTATTTTTGAAATCCAACCCTCTTCCTCCTTTGTGCTTGCGCAAAAGAAAAAGGAAAGAAAACAGAGAAACTGAAAAGGGGATTTTCTTTCTTGCTCCTTGAACAAACTTGCGGATTGGCTTGTTTTTTTTATTTTTTTGATTTGAGCGGATTGGCTTGTGCTCTCTTTCCTTTCCTCTCGGTTTGGTGTACAGCACTGGGTATATCCCTTGCTAGTTTTATCTCTGTTTTGTTTCTCTATAATTTGAATATATCATTGGGAAATTGATTGAACAGATTCAAGTATACAAGTTAATCTTGTGGTAACTGAATTGGAAATCTTAAATTTTGTTTGTGCTAAAAGATTTGCTTGATGCCACTATTTAATACTTTCTTGGTTCTTTAGCAGGTTTGTATCCAAAATCCAATATAGACACCAACTACCAGTGTTCTATTGTTCTTGTGTTATGGAGAACTTAATTCTGACCCTGGTACCGATCTATACCAGCAACTCTAAGCCGTTGTTTTGGTTATAGGGATCGTTTTGTAAGAATAAAAAGAAAGAAAGGGTGTAATCTGTAAATTTTTTAGGTTTAAGTAATATCCCCTAATCAGAGGGTTAACTTGCAAAAGAGAAACTTATAAACCTCTGCTGGAAAATTGAAGAATGAAATGTGAATAAATTATGGGCCTTTAAACGAACAAGTAGAAATATAGAAAAAAAAATGAAGTAATTATTTGTATTATTGGGCTTGATTTTTGGGTTAGGTACAAGAAAAATGTTAAATTGAAAAATAGTATATTCAATGGACTTTGTCTGAAAATAAATGACTTGGACCTTAATTGTTTGGAACTGGACTGTGGGACTTTTGAACTGCTAGATGAAAATGAAAATAACTTAAGGAATTTTAAGAAAATGATAGAACAATTGATAAATAATGCTCTTAATTAAAATGAGTGTAGTTAGTAGTTAAACAAGATTTGAGGGTGATTACAGTTGTGATTCATATAATGTATGACTTGATATTATACAATCTTATATGACCTAAAATGTAAATAAAATGCTTATGAAGGTTAAATCAGAAATATTGAGCATAGCTTATTGTATAAACAAATAATTGACATTTAAATATTATAATACGTAAATTGCTTGGTTATACTTAACTGTAATAAATATTAATTAGAATATATATTATTCTGATATATGCATATTACGAAAAATACAGATGAAACAGAGTGTTTAGGAAGAACAGACTGCTAGTGACCTCACTAATTGCCCTACGATATCAGGTGCGAGGTCATTGGATTAGTCTGAGTTTCAGGACTAAAAATTAAATCGTAACTCGTTGTGCATTTTGAATATTTGATTGACTGCATTGTTTGAACTGTTGCATCATATGCATAGTCCAATATAATTGAAACTGAATTATAGATAAGATTGTTGACTGTCATGTTGATATTGTTTATCGATTGATTGATTCTTACTGCAAATGATAGATTGAGACCACAGTTATTGAATTGATTGAATATTAAATACTGTAATTCTTGAACCTCCATATAGTGGAGAAAAATGATTAATCTATCGTAAAGTCTAGTTAGCTACTAGACTTTACTCCAAAATCCTTATGCGCATATGGTGAATGGCCCCAACTGAACATAGTACCGGGGTTGGATAGGAGATATTGAATAAATATGAACAGTGACTGTAAAACTGATGAACTGTGGTAATCTTATCAATGATTTTCTTTCCGATAATGACAGTATTGTAATATTAATTTCGTATTGTTTTCATTAACCAATTCTCAGGATAGTTAGAACAATATAAGCTTGACATGACATATATATGTTATGTGAAAAGACAGATGTGGGTTGCTGGATGGCATTTGCATGGCAAGTTGGATAGTATCTGTCAGTGTTGCCAGACAAAAGATTGTAAAGTTAAGAAACCAAATACTACCAGACTTTATGGTTTAAAGAATTTAGACATAAACCCGAATAATTCTTAAGAGTTCTGATTTATTTATGAATTTGTGTTGTTCAATTAGATATTGTTATTGAGCTTCTGCATTCGTCATTTTAAAATAAATTGTTAATTTCTTGTGCAGTGATTTCATTGTGAATATGGATTTCCTTCCTATCCAATAATCTGAGTGGCAATCAGCACTGAGAAATAATTTATTATTTCTCACTCGTTTTTCCTTGTGGGTTACAGGACTGCTAAACAAAAGTTGAGAAACGCTTTTGGGATTGTAATTGACAGCATGGTCACCTAAAGATATGAGATTTGAGATTATTTTATCTGACATGGTGCAGAAAATCCATCTAGCATCATCCACTATAAATAGTAAGATAATTCTTGTAAATTAATTGAGATGTGGTAAAAATAATAGATATTATTATAAATGTATACAAATAATCCGTTTCTTGCGTTACATAAATTAAATGGTAAAGTATACGCGGTATGCTGTCACACCTCCGAGATCGGGGGTGTGACAGTTCCTGTTGGCGCTCAGCAACATTATTGCTTTCTCTGCTTCTTCCGCGATTCCCTTTGTTTTTACTTTTCTTTATACCAGATGAACTCTTATACAAGTAAAAATTATTCTTGTACAAGCAAAAACTTTTGAGCTTTTTTTATAAACCATAATTAAAAAAAATAAAATTCGGATATCAGCATGAGTAGCTGGGTTTTTATAAAAAACATAAGAAACAGTTTGGTAGTCCGTTCTCTATAATATTTTATCTCCCAGAACGAGCTGCCAACCCGTTTTTGATTTTTTTCCAGTTTTTAGTCCGGAACGGGTTGGTAGCCCGTTCTCTACAGTAACTCTTTTTTTTTTTTTTAAGAGTTTGCTTGTAAAATAAATCATATATTTTGTTTGATTTTGTATATTAACAATAAGATTAATGGAACAATTTGAAGAGATTTTTTTTTGTGTATTTTGACAATTTTATTATTTTATCAAATAATAAGATTGATTTTTCTATATAAAAAAATCAATAAATATTTCCGTGACGAAAATCAGAAGAAAATGTAAAAGTGAAATATAATAACAATACTAAAAATTTGTGTCTTTGCATACTTTTTTTTAGGAAATAATGTCACTGAATGATTAATGAACATATTTTTCATAATCTAACGGCTTTTATGGCAAAAATCAACTCTATTTTATTTTATTTTTTAAAAATTATAGTTACATAAACTTATAAATCCTCCATGTAGTAGACCAATGTATCATTATTATAAAAAATCGACCAATTAGAATACTAACATATTTTTTCATAAATAAAACACTTATTTTACATTTTTACAAAAAAAAAATAAGTACTTTTCAAATTAAATGAGTTTTAATAAAAATAACAATTAAATGATTAAATTTGTTTTTTTTTAAATATAAAAAATAAATTTTAGAAAAATAATACGTACATTTGAAAATCAATCCATTGATTTGATAAAATAATAAAATAGTCAAAATACACAAAAAAAAAATCTTTTCAAATTGTTCCATTAATCTTATTGTTAATATACAAAATCAAACAAAATATTTAATTTATGTTATAAGCAAACTCTAAAAAAAAAAATACGGTAGAGAACGGGCTGCCAACCCGTTCCGGACTGAAAACTGGAAACAAATCAAAAACGAGTTGGCAGCTCGTTCTGGGAGATAAAATACTGTAGAGAACGGACTGCCAAACCGTTTCTTATGGTTTTTATAAAAATCCAGCTACTCATGCTGATATCCGAATTTTTTTTTTTTAATTATGGTTTATAAAAAAAGCTCTGAACTTTTCCTAGATTATAACTGTTTTTGGCAAACATTATTTTATATATATATATATATATATATTGCGACAAGCAGCACTTTTGATGACAGCTGCTTGATCATTTTGAGCCTTACAAGTCCTCTAAAGCACGATGATCTATATTACTTGACAATCACCACCCATAAATTCTATATACTGGTAAATGTTAAATACTTGTATTCTCTCAAGAGTATAAGATTTTATGTTGAAATTTTATATACTTTAATATGACAGATGCAAGGAGGAATATTAGAAGAAGGGGGAGGAAAAGGTATTTAATTATATTTTAAATAAGATTAAACAAAATTAATTTTAGTTTTCAAATTTTTTTTAGTTTTACTAGTTATTACTTTCCTCACATTATGTTTATGTTTTATTTTCTTTTTAAGCTTTTTCTATCTTTCAAAGGCTCAATCCTCTTGAGCCATTATTGTATTTTCTAATTTTGTGTTCCGAAACCTTTGTAGCAATCTTTTTATTAATGAAATAAAATCAGGGTATCACCCTTACTATTTCCTCAAAATATTTTTTCTACTCTTTGCTGAATTGATAAAATGAAAGTCTAGTGCATGTAATGTAACTATTATATATAAACTGTCAAGGTAACTATGTGCAGGTAGGAACGAAATACCCAAAAATATTGTTACTCCGAAAAAAAAAAAAAACACATAAATCAATTAATTAAATTATGATACTTCTAGAATCTTTCAAGTACAATCTTTTACAATTCATTATTATTTTTTTTTATTTCGTCCGTCCGTCGAGTTTGATTAATTAAAAATTTTAACTATGACAAACATGATATACATCATTCATTAGATTAAAAGTTTTGGCATAACTTTATTAGAATAATTATATTAGACCCTGCAGCATCATTTCCGCATCTTCCTCACGTTATCTTTTTAAGGGATTAACTTCCATTAACTACCATATCTAACTTTCATTTAATTAATCTGGTTCCCGCGATATCCCTGCATCGCTCTTTCCTTTCAAAATTCAAAAAAAAAAATTTCCTCGCGACGCCCTTTCTTGTTTAAGATAAATACTTAATTGTCCAAAAATAAATACTCTAATATCAAAAGATAAATATTTCAAACTTTTAAGGATGAATTCTTATGAAGATAAATTGCTGCAATGTCAAATGGAGAATTGCTTCAATATTAAAGGATAAATACTTCAATTTTTAAGGATAAATTATTATTATGTCTAAGGTAAATACTTAATTGACTAAAGATAGTACTATAATCTTTAAAGATTAATAATATGTAAATTAGAGATAAATACTGCTATGTCCAATGGATAAATACTACATTGATACTACAACTGAAGTATATAGCTTAGTAACAGGTATTGTAATGTGCAAGGATAAATACTCAAAAGAATAAGTACTTCAATATCAAAAGATAAATACTCTAGTTTTTAAGAATAAATTATTATTAAGATAAATTATTGCAATGTCAAATGAATAATTACTTCAATATCTAAGGATAAATACTAAATAGATTAGAGCTAAATACTACATAGATTGGGGATAAATATATATCTTATTAATTATTCCGCTCTTGAAGTTTGGCCCATGAAACATTTATAAAAAAAATAAAAACCATTCGAAAGGTTGGGCCAGGAAGTTTAACCCTGATTAGTAGTCCTCCATAACGCGGGGACGAAATAAAGAAAATAAGAAAATTTATGCGGAGATACAATTTGGTCATTTTTCACGTACGTAAATACAGTTCTTTTCATAGAGATTAATAATTATACTATCCAAGATAATAAATTGAGATTATAGTAAAAAATTGAAAAACCAATTGGTTGCAACCCGGCTAAAATGTAAAATTTGGTTTGGATTGACTATTTGGACATTAAAAATAAAAAAACCAATTGGTTGCACCACGTTTCCGAAACAAATATTTTGATAGTAGGCAACCTCTTCTGAATTTTTTTTAGTTAGCACCCATAAAATCCAAATTGAACAAACACCACCCATCCCTCCAAATCTCATTTCTTACCACCCACGCACCCTCAGTCTCCGCACTAAATAACGCTGGTGTGCATACTGGGGGTATCTTCATTCATTTTATCCAGTTTCTCTTGATCTAAATATAGTTCTTCTTCAAGTACTTCATTCATTTTAGACCATAACTTTTGTATGCGCACCAGTTTTTTTTTTATGAGATGAAGACGAGACATTTACTTACACGGGTGGGTGGTAGCCATAGTAGAGGCATCGACTTGGAAAAAAAAGAAGAGGGCGGAGGGAGCAAAGGAGCAGCAATTCTAAGAGGAGTTATGTATGGGTAGGGGTGGCAAAAAAGCTTGGATCATACAACATATTACAACATTCGATTTTGCAATTTTCAAAATTCAAAAAGTTGATCCAAACCGTTTAATATGATCTCTACATTAAAATGTACTTTGGGATCAAATTTTACATTTTTTTTGAATTTTTTTCCATTTATTAAGTATTTTACAAAACTGTTGTTTTTCACTGGTTTAGAATTGTCGAAAAATAGCAGTTTTGTATAATACTTAATAAATAATAAAAAATTTAAAAAAATATAAAATTTGGTCTCAAAGCACATTTTAATATAAAAATTATATTTGAATTTTGAAAATCACAAAACTAAATGTTATAACATGTTACATTTACAACATGTTGTAATTTTCAAATGTTATAACATCTTTATAACATGAGAACTACGAACCCAAACGAATAACGAATTGAGAATTATTTCAAGACGAAAGGAAGAATTTAATAATCATATCAATTATAGGTAATTACAATTGTAAATATGTCATTATAAACCTTAGATAAAAATATATGAAATAGTAAATGATGTATCTGAAATTGCTCTCTTTCAAAAATAAGAAAAACAGCAAATAAATCCTGAAAACAAAAACAAATATCTAGAATCTGTTTCCATCATTCGAGTCACTTTCCAGTCCCCAGCTGTTTCTCGCATAGAGATTGCTTAACGCTGCCTTTATTTCTGTGACCCCGCGTTGCGAGTTGCGACTCCCTGCCCTATCTGCTCCCAAAACATATAAATACTTTCTTGTTCCATCTACTTACAAACTCAAAACACCAACAGTTTTACAGTTGTCACTCTAAACTCCACTCACGCCCTCCTACTTTTACTCAGCTCTTTTAATTTGCTCTTTCAATTCTCAAATGGAATCCTCTTCTTGCAACGAACCAGACTACATGACTGTATGGTCAGCGCCTCCAAAGAAGCCGTCAGGTCGCACCAAATATATAGAAACAAGGCATCCCGTCTACAGAGGAGTTCGTCGCTGAGGAACAATGAACCGGTGGGTGTGCGAGGTTAGAAATCCCAATAATAAATTGAGAATCTGGCTTGGTACTTACCCAACTGCCGAGATGGCGGCTCGGGCACATGACGTTGCAGTGATGGCGCTGCGTGGCCGCTCTGCTTGTCTTAATTTTGCCGACTCAGCATGGCTGATCAGCATCCCTCCTTCCTTCTCCAGTGTGCAAGAGATGAAACAGATAGCTGCCGAGGTTGCCGAGGCGCTCCATTCAAGTGATTCATCATACCCGGCCGAGAATGTTTCTGTTTCTACATCATCGGTTGAGATGGTCGAGAAGAAGGAAGTGTCTTCGTCGCAGATGCCTGAATCTACCATCAATTCTGGTGCCTATGATCAAATGGAATTTAATAATTGGGATGGAGATGGAGATATGAATTTGGGACTGTACTATGCAAACTTGGCCGAGGGGCTCATGATGGAACCTCCTGTTGAGGGATTGAGCAAGTTGGATGATCATGAATGGGGTGAGGCCGTGTCTTTGTGGAATTGGTGAAGATTTTTGAATAGTTTTGTGAGACATTTCAACCTGCTATGGTTTGCCTTGGTGCCTACTTAAAACTGACAATAGAATAATTCCTTTGTTATTCGTTTGTTTGTTATAGTTAGTTCCATTTGAGGACTGACGTAATTACGTATTCTTATTTCAAATCACTGTTTCTATAAACCGATTATTTGAGATGTATTTATTCTTTGTTTCCGGTTGCATGTACTAATCTTGTTTGTAATACCGTTCATGTTACTGTAACAGGCTACACTGATATATATAGACACACACACACAACGGATTGCAGACGTGGCGTTGATTGTGAACTGAGTGTGTGAGGGTGAGTGTTGCTGCTATGGGATCCAAGGAAAAGAGTTGGCCTGCATGGGAAGTTACCTTATTAATGTCTATCAGGTACTGGAAATTTTTCTATCTATGTATTATATGTCATGACTCGCAAGTGAGGCTCTATATATCCTTTTCTGACCATGGGTGCAGTGCAGCATATATGAGAGCACGCTGGCTTTTGCATTCACTGATTCACAGCCTACCGTTTGCATAAAAATGTACTGTTCAGATTTGGTTGCTCTCCACTCTCCAGTAGACTTGGACTCCACATATACTCTCAAAATGATGACAAATATATGTCAACTTTTGGAGCCCTTCATTCAATTTAAAATGATAAATCACACAAGTAATTATTAAACTTGGGAGGTTTTAGTTAGCTTAATTCTTAAATTTTACAAGTATCGTTCGAAAATTAATTTTCGGTCCTAAATTTTTTCAATTTCTGAAAATTAACCCTATGATCTCACTGGTTAAAAAACATAGAAGAAGATTTCAGGTTTGATCAAATATTTCACGTGTGAACTTTATGTGAGGACATGAAATTTGTGCTCTTGTACTGAATAAAATTTATATTTGATCACAAAAAAAGAGGAGAATTTCATATATATCACTAAAAAAATATGAAATTACATATTTTCTTATCTAAATTCTATAATTACGTATTTACCATCTCAAATTCTAATAACTCATATATTTACCCAATTAACTAAAAATTGAGATTAATTATATTTAATCTTATAAAAAATATAATTAAGCTTGTATCTCTTCATTATTCCTTTCCCTTCCTACTGTGTATGGATATACAATTGATCAGACATGTTTCCTCTCTTTCCCAACCACGGACAGCCAAAAGCCGGTCATGGACAGCATAGCCGGAGACTGGAGAATGGACCTAATTTGTTTCCGATCAATATGTTCCTGTTGGCGCTCAGCCACATTATCGCTTCCTCAAACACAGAATAAGGGCTCTTCCCTATGCCTGCCACTAGAAGGAAAAATAAGGATCAAACACAGAATTTATATATGAGCTAGGACGAGCAGATGGTAAATTTTACAATCAAGCAAATGAAATTCGTTTTTTTTTTTTTCGCAATATTAAAGGGGCATGCATCAAGTGGCAAGCTCTAGATTTATTCAGTAATTATCATCCGGAGTAATTGGTTCATAAATAAATTTCAAAATTAAGATATAATAGTGGAATTGATTATATATAATTAACGTCAAGTTAGAATCTTTCTCAATCAGTTTCATTAGTTGGGCTGGAAAAAAACCAGACCCGGCAGTATTCCGGTTGGTCGTCCATACCGGGTTATTTAACCAGTTTTTAATTAAAAAAAAAATTGACTGTTCAGAAAATCAATATTTTCACGGGAATAAGCGGGCTCCTAAAAATTTGCAAATCTTTTTCGCTGAATATATATACGGAGAGAGAGAGGGGGAGAGTTGACTAAGGTGCTATATGGAGTAAAACATGTTTGTACTCAATGCTATATCTTTATTTCTAAATTTTAAATAGCTGACTCTAACTTTCCAATATGTTCTCCATATTGAAATGTGCTTAGAGACCAAATTTTAGTCTCTGTAGGTCGACAGCTACACTTAACACACTCTCACTCTTCGAAACGAATTTTATTTGTCAGATCTGCATCCTTATCGAGGCATTTGGGGTGAATTCTGATGCCACAAAAATGACACCATAACATGTTATCAATGTCTCCCTTGACACGACATGCAGCGCACATTTCCCATTCAGGTGGAGGGTCGATATCGGGAAACGTATCCTCAAATACTTCTCTAGCTTTCGGATTATCGATGTTCATCATGTCTTCAAACTCCTTGGGTGAACACCCCATACGAGCTAAATGCCTCCTATTACGGGTGTCGCTCGTCCAAAATCGATCGGCTAAGGTTCTACGAGCATTGTGTTTGGACTGTTTTGCTTCATAGTAGAGTTCAGGTTTTGGTGCCATAATACAGCTAGGGTTTCAAATGAGGAGGATGGATTAAACAGTTACTAATTTCTGACGTGTTTCTTTAATTAAAAACAATATATCTCAATCACTATTGAGAGCAATGTTGATCGCAATCGCCTCAGAATCGCCTAAAAAATCGCCTCGAAGCATTGATTGAAATCATCAAGGCCGAGAAGGCGAGAGGTCCGAATATCCTAAAGTAAGTAACCCAGGAGTAGGGCTGCATAAAATATTCGTAGTTCGTGATTCGATTCGAGTTTGATTCGAAAAAATTCGTAAAAAATTTGACGAAATAGTTTGAAATTAATTCAAACCGAACTCAAACTGGGCTTGGTTTGTTCGAAATAGGTTCGCAAATTATTCTAGTTCAAATTTCAAAGTAATGTGAACTGATGATTTCCACTGATGATTTATGTTCGCTGATGACTTAAAAGTTAAAACATAAGACCGTCCAGTCATAAGTCATAACTCGTAAGCTATTATTCTTGCTCTTAATTCTGAAACCTAAACGATTTTCACCTCTCGCTCTCAGCGACTACGATCACTCTTCCTTGTCGTAAAAAAATTCGTAAAAGATTCGAAAACCAATCATATAGATACACAGCGCGATAGGAGGAATCAGAAGCACCATGCAGAGAAGGTCACACAGGGAAATGAGAACAGGAACTCCCAACACAGATTCGGAATTTCCCAGGCAAATCCAATGGAGTATATGAATTCATATAGGCGAAGCATTGAGATCGGACGTACCGGATTAAACCACTTCACTATATTTCTAATTCGAAAATGAAAAGGCAGTCAAATTACAAAAACAATTTCTTCAAAAACTTTATAGAGACGCCTGAAACGCGATTTTTTTTTTAAAATGGAAATTATAACAAACTTCTTAACCAAACCAGCCAATTAAAGAAAAAAGTTACAAAAATAGCTTACACCGGATCCCCAATCCGGTGTAGCTTAAGAATACACTTTTATTGTATGCGTACCCGGTAGGCAGTAATATTATTTTTTTTAGCTACACCGGATTGGGGATCCGGTGTAGGCTATTTTTGTAACTTTTTTCTTCAATTGGCTGGTTTAGTTAAAAAGTTTGTTATAATTTCCATTTAAAAAAAAAATTCCTGAAACGCCCTTTCTGAGAGAAGTTGAGAGAAAAAAAAATCGTGAATCAAGAATAGAAAAAGGAGAGACGATCGGAGAAAATAGAGATGTCATCAGGAGATATCAAGGGTTTCTATCGCCAAAAGAAGAAAGGCGGTGTCGCCAAACCCTCCACCGCCTCCACTTCCAAGAAATCAAAGCACTACACCGGAGGCGCCTCAGTCGGAGCTTCAGATTCGAGTCAGACTCCCGCACTCGTCTCTCGCAGCGGTGCTATTGATCTAAAAGGCACCCTTCCTTCCTTTTTGAAACCCTAGCTCTCATTGTCTAATTTTAGCAATAAATTAACAATTAATTTTGTGATTGAAGATGAGTATGGGGATGAAGAGGAAGTATTGAGGCAATTTGACATGGATATGAAGTACGGGCCTTGCATTGGAGTAGATCGTCTTGATCGCTGGGAGCGTGCAGCAGCTATGGGACTGCATCCACCTCCTCATGTGCGTGATCTCCTTGCAGCACCAGCCGTTGTGTCAGTGACAGCTGTTACAAAGCTCCGGTGCCTCTGGGAAGGCCGTGTCTAGATTCGATCGCCCTTGCAATATTTAGCATTAGAAGTGGTTGTTCTTACTGGTTCGATGTATTTAGTAGTAGTTGTTTAGACTTCTTGTTCTTCGTAAGTTTTAAATTGCATTATCAAGCTTCAAATTATGAACTGATAGTGTGTTTGACTTGCTGACATATTTACTGGAGCAAGTGTTTACTTTTGTTAACATATTCCTTAATCATGTTATCAATTACTTGTTGTTAAGTGTTAACCTTTATTCTGTAGAAATTGCTGTGGATAAGTTGCATGCCTCAGCTCTGAGAAATTGCTTTAGAGATCATTTCACCACCTGATTTTGACCTTATCAGCAATTTTCACTCTTATGGTAGTAGTCCCTAAAGGAGGAAATTTACTCTCTATTTTATTGTATGAATGGAATACAGTTGCCAGTATGGTTCAGCAAATATTGGCCAGAATGAAGCTTAATTTGCTTTCTACATTGTCTATATAGGGCTAAATTTTGACTTCTTTAAATTATGAGAGAAACATGTTAATAACTATGCTATATGTCTATAGTCATGTTTTATATTCATGCATTTTTATCTTTAATGTAATATTTTGTTTTTATTTTACTGTTTGTTTTGTCTGTGAATTCATTTGGTTTCATCGATGTTTTAGTTAATGTCTGATAATTGGAACCTAGCCCTTCTGGGGTTTTATTCTGTCAAATTGAAGTTGGTGGATTAATTTGAGTTGGGTTTGTGGGTTTAAAGGTTTGAAATCTAAACCTGAACTGTTATTGTGGTGTACCAGTCAGTACCTATGTTTTTTCCATCTTCAGTCAATATTGCTGCTGCTGGTATTAGATGGGTACTTAGATTTCCTTTTCTTCACATCTAGTTTATTTGGCTATGTGTACCCTAGGAAAACTGTTATACTATGGTATTGTTTTGGTTGTGAAACTTTGCATTTATGACCACAATTGTATAAAAACATCATTTTCTGTAAGTTGTATTGATATGTATACTTGTATCTCTTTACTGACAGGTTAAGAAGACGGTGATGAATTTGTTTGGTTGGTTGTAAATTTTGTTGATTTCTTTCGAATGTTCATGCTTGTCAGAAAAAAAACCTAGGAACTTGTACTTCTAACCGTTATTGGTACTAAATGTTTGATCCAATTTATATGAAGTGAATCCAGAAATAAATAAATAAAAGATTTTAAACATATACAAAACATCAAAATACAACATTCTTCAAATATGAAGTCATCCATTAAGCAACAACAAACACCTGTAGATCGATAGCATTTACTTTTCCTAAGGTTATAATCCAAATGGCCAGAAGTTCCCCTCCGTGCACCAAGTTGTGCAGCAATAGTATCATGTGCATCGGCAATTGTACAATTCCTATGTTTTATTTTGCATGTAGAATGGTCAATTGGTTATGGAGTGAGACGTGAGATACATACACCGGGTCCATAAAAGGGTAATTTTGCAATTGCATGAAATATTTGACCAAATTGAACGAAAGAAAAGGGACAGAAGTATATAATATACATTACCCATTTAAATTTATTAACAGAAATGTAGGGTGACAATTTGGGATCAATCCAATAGCACCAAATTGGTCTAGGCAATAATTTTACAAATTGCTGATGCCGCAACTGAGAAAGCAGTCCTTTTGGAGGTAAAAAGTTGGGACATTGATGACACGAAAATGCATAAAGCAATTTAATAATAGAAAGAGCAGATATAAATTGCCGAGCGAATTCAGATCAAATAACTACCAAATTAAAACTAGGTACCAGCTGAAATAAAGATCGAGAAAAACAAATTAGAAAAGAGATTAAGAACACACCATAAAAATTGACGGGCCTTAGAATCGAAATATACATTTTTTATATTAGCAGTCTCATCATAATTCGTTGGTCCGAAAAAGCCCAAAGCAAATGGTGTTTCTCCTTTGGACGATGCTTAAATAGCATTGACGGATCAAACATAGTATTGGTCTGAACAATAATTTGGAAAATAGTATTAAACATAGTTATTTTGAGAATAGGTGGCGCAGTGGTTAGTTATTTTGTTGTGGGTAGATTAGAGGGTAGTTTAACAGCCTTGTGCTTTAAATATAGAGAAATTTCATGCAATTTGATATTGAAAAAATTAACATAATTTGCGCTGTTATACCTCTAGCTCATTCCGTACGTTCTTTCTATTTGCAAACTGCAACAAAGTAGTACTGCACTGCTACAAACTGAGTTTATTCCAACACCATATTCTTTTTGAGTAAAGGTTATTCCAACACCATATTCTTGCCACAAAATATAACAAATCTCAAATATATATATATCACGTGACGTCCTACAACAATGTACGTGCTCCTTTCTAGCTAGTATATAATTAATATACCAAATGTGGTTTTGTTAATAAAAAATGAGGCCTTAATAACATAATAGATTAAAGGTGTGAGAAATTTAAATCTATAAATGCCTAGTCAACAATATTGTTGCAGATATAAAATTTTGAAAGCATCTATAATCATTCATAAAAAGTTTGCTATAAGAAATTTCGGTCATCAACAAATGATATAGTTTGAAGAACAATGGTGCAATATTTATTTCTATGTAATATTAATCCAAATCAAATCCACCACATGACATATTTTGAACTTATTCATTCCATTGTTTACACTTTATTCAAATTGCCTCATTTTTGTATGGAGCAACCGCCTGGTCCTCCATAAAAAAAGTGGCGCCGAGCCTCTTTCTTAGTCTCGTACCATTCAGAGACATCATAACAATCTGGTCTGTCTATATAGTATTTCACAGGATCATAAATGTCATCATAAACTTCACCAAATTGATCGAATCCAAAGCAATCATTGAAAGAAGCTGCTTTACCCTCTAGCTCTCTGGGGAAATGACCACTGCCCATGGAAGGACTAGTCTCATTGGAGTAGTGGGTAGCAAATCCTGTCCATTGAATTATCTCGGCTTTTTCCGACAAATACTGGAAGAGTTTCCCTGGCCACCATCCTAGCAGTACTATGCCAGCAAGATCTTCTCTGTACAATGACCAGTCTCCAGTGTGTTCATCCTACACATCATGAAGAAGTTCATATATACAGATTAGTGTACTTTACTAAAGTTATATGAAACTTCTGATTCAAGTGACACTACTCATGCAATTACTTTGGTTGAATCAAGGGCAGAATAGTTTCCAAAATATATTATCAAAATGAAATACAGGAAATAACCCTAAATAATTGCAATGCAGACTATCCAAGATATGACTTGAAACAATCTTTATATATGGAGTTAGTGAAACTTTTTGTTAATTACTGTTAGTATGCATGGCAGAAAGAGACTTAGACTATTATGCAATAATAGTTGTGTATAAATATTTGTTTATTTAAGTGATAGCACTGAGAACCTTTTTTATCCTAATTGTAATACTTCTCTGTTCCCCGTCATAAGTTGATAATGGAGGTGCAAAGGGTTCTCCAGGATAAAGATCGGTACCATCTGCTTCTACGAAACCTGGGCAAGCTTTATTGTAGCAGCCTGTCGAGTAGTTACGTGTAGTCTGCAATAGAGATTAATTAAGTATTCCATATTAAATTGAGAACTTGACTTAATAAAGTACCAATTTGATCCAATGGGAAATTGATCCATGACCTGTATGAGCCCATCACTTGAGCTATTACAAAAAAATTAATTTGAATACTAGTCTCTTTTTTCCAATGTTTTCACTGGTTCAAAGATTAGATGAGAACATGCAATAAATTTTAAATAAGAGAAGAAGTTTTGGAATACTTACAGTCCAGTATGTGAAGAAATGTACCTCATTATCTTTATAAAGACTAGGATTTACCTGCCAACATTTTTTATTCAACAGAACAGAGTTGTACTAGTTAGAAACTTAGAATGTGTCAAAATTCATACACAGTAACAATGCAAATAAAGATTGTTACTTCCAAGCTAATTGTTAACAGATTTAATTTTTCATAAAATTTCTGTTTGTGTTATATCTTATAAAATATGTATATTTTGATTTGCAATTATAGCTTTTATATAATATAAACTCATGTCTTTTGTTGCAGAGAAAGGTAGTATAATACTCATTGACCTTCATATTTTTTGTCAGATGACCATAATTTGAATGTACTGTCTTAGGTCTTTTCTTGATGGATGGCAATCTAAAAAGATGAAGAACACATGCAATGACATACGTGAAATCCAGCAGCGATAAGTTCTTGCCCTGCTGCTTTGTAATTGATTGCTGCTATGTAAGCCCCGCTACTTGAAAGAGGTTGTACATCAGGTATGTTCCATACAGTAATCGCTGCTCTTACTCCATGCCACAGGGTACCATCATGGCTCTGGTAACCTGCATTCTAAGAAGTCCAAGGAACAATAATAATCAGAATCAGTATAAATCTATATATTATTTACCCGAACAATATTTCATTGATAGGTCAGAAATGGAGATTGCATACATGGACTATTTGGATGTCGGTACTTTGTTCTTCTTTTGTTGAACCGACATTGGATGAATTTCCTGCTGATTTGATTGCTTGTGGGCTTCCAGCATAACCCAGCTGTAGGATCAAGAGGTTTACTTATAAGTTTTTGTTATGAAATTTCAAAATTAGAAACATAATAATTCCTTGAATACTGCAATAAATCCACAAGATCCTATAAATTAGTAAACCTGCGAAGGGGAACTGCAATAAACCATAATTAATTCAGAGCAGATTTCTAACATAGGGCGGGGATCTTCTTTCCTTTTTTCTTTGTTTCGTGAAGATGATGCATAATTACAGCCCAAAAAATTAGTAGAGGACACTTTCAACCAAAAAAATTACACAGATAAAACCAACAATGTCAATGCAGAATTTATTCTTTTGTTCTAGTACAAAATTTAATGTGTTTATGTTTTCCCTTGCATGCTTTGACCTTTGGAGTTCTCTTTTAAATTAAATTCTATTAGGGGGGGGGGTGGGGGGGGGGGGGGGGGGCGGGGGCAGATTTATTAGGAGGACGAAAATGAGTTCATTATAAGAGAAAGTTTGGTCAGTTGACCAGTCGAAACTCTCTCATTCCCATTAAGAATCGTGCGTGTTTGATCAGCCCCAATATTTAGGCAGTCCTCACAAATGAGAAAGTAGATCGAACAACTCCAATTGGACTTCAGACCGAATTTAGACCAATGGCCCTCAGATGCCCCCTTCTTCCGACCTCAAAAAAAAAAAAAAAAATTCAGATTACCTTAGAGCCATTTTCAACAACGAGATGCTTTGATAGATCATTTCCTCTGATTGACATACAACACGATAGACATAAAAGAATGGTGACAAAAACTAACGTCGTCATTGAAGCTATGGATAAGGATAATATATTTGCCGATATATCGACATCTAGCAAGTGTGTGTATGTATATATAATTAAGCTAATCGTTTTTGCTTTTTTAGAAGGTTATTAAATTTTACGATATTCTGAATCTTGGTTAGATTGAATCAATGGAACAATTTTTATTCTCATAAATCTTTATATTGACAGATGACATGAAAATATGCTAGATACAGATGTACAAAACAAATCATTTTGTTGGCATTATCTCGGTCAATTTAATGACCTGTATTTTTTTTATCAGGATTTGAAGTTTAATAATAAATTGGGATTTAGGAGAAAATATTTCAAAAGAAGGGTCAAATGCCTCTTGCCTTTCATGCTTTGTCGTGCTTCATTTCTATATTTTTGTTTCCAGAATTGAATATGTCGATTCAAGCATATTCATATGAAAATGTCCATGGAGATCAAATTTTATATTTTTCGGAATTATTTTACTAATTTTTGAGATAGGTACAAAATGTCTGTTTTTCAATGACAAAAGCAACGATTTGTACTGATCTTAGAAAATTTTAAAATAGTTCCAAAAACTATATAATTTAAACTCCAAACAATTTTTTAATATTAAGATCATGTTGAGTGGTTCGGACTAACAGTTTGACACTTTGAAATTGTAAATTATATAGAACATGAGGTACAGTGAGACATAAAATACGTGAGGTATTTGAATCCTCTATTATAAAAGCCATGAAATGTGTCCCACATAACTGTATATTAGAGATCAATAATTTAATTATTGAGAGCAAATAAAAGCTTGCTTATATCATGAAATTATTGGGAGCAGGGAAATGCATGCTTATATTAATATCTTGTACGTCTCAACCGCCTCTTCATACACTTACTCTGTTTAGGTCTATCCCCCCTCCATTTATATTTCTCTTAATTTTCTCTTTTCTTCCCTCTGTTTTGTGTAGTTCGAGACTTTGATTCTTTGTACCTCATCTTCATTTCCCCCTCATAAATCTTGATTTAAAAAAAATATATATGAGTGCTAGCCAATTATAAATTATAAAAAATTATAATATTAAATCATACATAGTTCTATTTAACAAACCGTCTACAATGTTCAAAATCATACACGGATGACTTGTAGAAAACATGTATATAAACCCTTGTTATTGTGCATAGTTACTTTGATCGTATAGAAACCACTATTTTCAGCGTCTTTTTTTGAAGACCTGACACAATTGATTTCAATTAACCGTGTATGTTAGTACTTGTTGGGTTAAAGAGGACAATACAAATAAGGTTGTACAACACAAATTGCTTCTAAGAGTAATTTATTCAAACACCTTGTGTGCATATACTGAATCGCAAATAAATGGAGAAATAGAGAAATCACACAAGACACTAAATAGTAAGCAAGCAACCACAAGAAATAAAATAAGACACAAGATTTGAGTGGAAACTCTTTTGGAAAAAAAAATCATGAGAGCATACAAAACAAATCACCTAGATCAAAGAGTTTTACAGGTATAAAAATTAGAACTCACAATAGCACTCTCTTACACACTTTCTTACAAATTTCAAGAAGAAAAGAACAAAATTCTAGAAAACTTGAAGAAGAATTAAACAACCAAAGAAGACTCAAAGCTTTTTGGGAGATGCGGCTCTAATCCTTCATAATAGCATTCTCCTTTCGTCTCTTATTTCCATACGGAAATGAGCTTCCGCCAAAATAAGGCTTAATGGGCTGAAGCCCATTTAACTTGTCTTCAACTCAACAACACTATATACACATGGTTTGGAAACCGTATACAACGTATCCCTATTTATACACGATGCTCGTTGACACGGTCGTGTAACCGTTTGTTATTAGCTTTTCTGACCGTGCATAGTCACGTTTTCTGTACTAGTGCTATACTATGTTTTATTACAAAGAAATTCATCTAATAATTTTTTTATGCTTAGTGAGGATAACCCATTTTATAATTTGAATTAAATAAATCGAAATTGAAAAAGATATGAATCATAACAAGCCGTGATACATGTCTAAAACTTCTTATATATATCTAATTTAAAAAATATTTTGTATTTTTCTAACATGGGAACCACAAGCCAAATAATGCATGAAGATCCCTTCATTTCACCCAATGATAGTCTGAAAAGACTTTTTACCGTGAATGTAGTAAGTTTCATTGATTTCAGTAATCTGAAGATAATTAATCCGGGACATTTTATTTTTTATATTTATTATGTCTTCTTGAATAGCCAATGATCTTTTTATTTACAAAATATCAAATGCCATAAAATATTGTCTTATAATCAAATGTTGCAAAATTATTTTATAAAAAATGTTGTGTTATGATTCAACCAATTTTTAATTTTTATAAGCTTGATTGATCATAAAAATTGATAACCACCAGCTAAACAAAAAAACAATCATATCCGGTCATCGTCAATGAGAACCCTTGGTCGAGGGTTCTGCAACGTTAGTTAACCACAACACTGTCAAAAATTGTTTTCAATCGTACGCGAATGCTTAATAATTAAAGAACCGTGAAATACTATTGTTGGAGAACCCTACACTGATGCTTAATAAGTAAAATGCTATTGAAAAATCATTGACAACCATTGAATAATCCGTGTATCTATAAATGAACTCCAACAATTGTACACAATTTCTTGATCTCACCAGTGAAAGAAATGGTCCACAAGATTTTTCCGAAAAAAATCCAGCTTGTAATCATACATGGTATTCTTTTTACCAAAAGTGTAAGAATGTTGAGCATGATATTTCAGAAAAAAACTTATACTTGTAATCATACACAATTTATTGTATGATCTGTGTATGATGAAAGAAACACAAAATTAAATGTTCCATATCATCGAACCACGCCATCCTATAATAATGCATATCAATCTGTCACAACCCCGACAACTTGCCGTAACCCTAAAGTCAAGTGGCCCACAACAGCACCCCCGAATAGATGTCACAAGTTATGCCAATACCAATACTTAACGCTGCCAAGATTCAATATAGTCTTTCAACATAGACATCATAAGCACATGTTGAAAACAACACACTTATATACAAGTTTACAGGCTTTTGAATAATTACAAAAGGGACTTCTCATGCAAATCTGAATAAAAAGACAAATTAAACGAGAAGTATCCAAGTACAACAAACAGTGACAATTAAAATGACTGTACAACTAACATATACATATATGTAGAGACTATATGTAGAGACTATAACAAGATCTGTACAATGTGGCAGCCTATTAATACTCCTGCTGTCTAGTCCCGATATTGCTCGACATCAATCCTAAAACCTGGAACCCACAAAGTGTACAGATGAGAGATTATAGTGTGTAAACCTCACAGTGCAGTAATTAGTTCCTATCATGAGATCATCAGATCCATCCAAGAAAAACCAAAACAACACCAAGAACAACACTAATTATTTCTCAAAATCTCTCATTTAAATTTTTCAAGAGAGTTAATTTTGATCAAATAAATTTGTTGATAATTTAGTGCACTTTAGGAGCATTGTGATATTTTCAATATCTGAAGGGTGTGCTTTAAACTTCTGCTTAAATTAATGTATGGTTTTTGTTGGAATTATGAAGTGATATAATGTATTTTAATTTGTCATGTGGTGGATTTCGTTTGGATTAGTATAACACAGAACGAAATATCGCACCATTGTTCTTCAAATTAACTATGTGATGATGAGCGAAATATCTCACAAATTACTTTTTTGGAATGATTATAGATGCTTTCGAGAATTTTAGAAAGCCCAACATCCAAATTTCACTGGTCTTCCTAATTGCACCAACAGAAACTATAATAGTCATCTTTTTTTATTCTCCAGTTATTCTTATTAGTTATTACAATTACTCACACTACTATAGAAAAATCATTCACCATCTGTTCAAATCACACATCACCATGTGCTTTTGAACCGATGGCTATATCCCCAATAATGAAAGTATGTAACATCAGCTAGCTAGCTGAAAGCCGATGGTGTTGGTCATTTTCACCATCTGTTCGACACAACGAACAGATCGTGTGGGTCCTTTTCACAAACTGTTTGACTCAACAAACAGATGGTGTGTGTCCTTTTCACCATCTCTTTGACTCAAAGAATAAAAGGTGTTGCTGCATAAATCTAGTAATCTAAGTTCTGCCTTTATTAATTTTTCTCATTTTTTAAGAAAAAAAAAAAATCTTGTCAGAGGCTGCCAAGTTGTGCATCAAATAAAACATATTTACAAATTACAACAGCATGTAAGTGCTATAACCATAAAAACATAAATTGTCCTTTGGTCAGTACATGATACTCGTCCAACCAGAAAATGGACCTCCTAACTACGTTCAAGCATCTTCATATAAATTTGTCTTCTTGTTCTCTAAATTATTTAATTACCATGTTCTCGGAAGAACTTTACTTATATAAGGGAAAGTGGAGACTAGTTTTCTCAACGCATTACACCTCAAACAAAGATATGGGAGACATAAGTTGATTATTTTAGGTATTTGTTATTACAACCATTGTTTTTTTAGGAATATTTGGCATACGTACTGATTAGTTCATTTCAGCAATATGTAGTGGGTAGATTAATTAGCAGTTACTTCTGCTATCTAGTACTTTAAATAGAAATTTTCTGCGCATGTAATTTGATGTAGAAAATTAAAAGAATTAGTATTGCAAATTGAGTTTATTCTACCAACATATCCTTGCTACAAAACTATGACAATAATCAAATATATTACGTAACATCCTGAATCAATGTCTGTGCTCCTTTATAGCGAGAATATAATGCCAAATGTGCTCTTATACAGAAAAGAAATGACTGTGATAAATAATATAGAGTTTGATGGTGTGAGAAGTTTCAATCTTATAAATGCCAATTCAACAATTGCTGATATAATTTTTAAAGAATCTACAATCATTCATAAAATTTTTAATAGAAATTACAAGCTTGATTCATCATGACATGTAGTTAGAAGATGGATTGTGATGACCAACTGACGCCATATATTTTTTTTTTTGAGAAAAAATAAGGGTCATGCCCTCATTTGATTATATTAAATGATAAGTTACATGGAGTATATAACTACAGTATGAAAAATCAAAATGCTCAAAACATTTGAGCTCTAAAAATAAAATTAAAAGAAAAGATGATCATGAAAAAAAAGGAAAATATTCAAGAAAGAAAAAATAATTTATGAACTCCGTGGTGCATGCATTGATCTATATCTCCACTGTGTAATCACTTGGTCCGCCCGTTCTTCAATTTCCATCGCAATTTTAATGTTATACCAATACAAATGAAATCCACCACAATATATTTTAAACTTATAAATTCCATTAATATAACTTTGTGCAAACTGCCTCCTCATTTCTGCTGTGAGCAACCGGCTGGTCCACCATAAAAGAAGTGGCGTCGTGCCGCATGCTCAGTCACGTACCATTTAGAGACATCATAACAATCTGGTCTAGATACATATGTATAAGGACTATAATATTCCTCATATTCATAACCATTTTCATCAAATCCAAAGCAATCATTGAAAGCTGCTGCTTTACGCTCTAGCTCTCTGGAGAAATGCCCGCTGCCCATGGAAGGACTTGTCTCATTGTAGTTGTGGCTAACAAACCCTGTCCATTGAATTATCTGGGCATGTTCTGACAAATACTTGAAAAGTGTCCCCGGCCACCATCCTAGCAATGTCATGTTACCAATAGGGCCACCAAGATCTTCTCTGTACAATGACCAATCTCCAGTGCGTTCATCCTACACATGCGATGAAGAAGTTCATGCAATTACACCTGATTCAAGTGATATCACTCAAGCAATTACTTTGGTTGAATCCAGGGCAGAATAGTTGTTAAACTATATAATTGAAATTAACAACATTAATTAAACCTAAATCATTGTAATGCAGACTACGCTTGATATGAGTTAAAACAATATTAATATATATATAGCTACTGAACTTTTCTGTAATCTATACTTAGTATGCTTGACAGACAATGATGACATAGACGATCGATTATGCAGTAATGCATGTGTTTAAATAATTAAATATTTGTTTACTTTAAGAAATGGCACTGCAAACCTTTTTTATCCTAATTGTAATCATTCTCTCTTCCCCGTCATAAGTTGAAAATGGAGGACGAAAGGGTTGACCAGGATAAAGGTTGGCACCATCCGCTTGTACGAAACCAGGGCAATCTTTATTGTAGCAGCCTGTCGAATAGTCACTTGCACTCTGAAACAGAGATTAATTATGTATTACATATTAAATTGAGAGCTTGACCATACAAATTACCAATGTGATTCCATCGAAAAATTGATCCATGACCTGTATATATGAGCTCATCACTTGAGCTATTTCTAAACCATTTGCTTACTAGTAACATTTTTCAAGTGCTTTAACTAGTTGAAAGTTGAAACATGACAACATGATTCAATAAATAAAATGAAAATGACATTTGGAATACTTACAGTCCAGTATGTGAAGAAATGCACCTTATTATCATTGTAAAGACTAGGATTTACCTGCCAAAAAAAAAAAAATTGTTTAACGGAACGGGGTTTCACTGGTTAGAAACTTGGAATTAATCAAACTTAATGCGCAGTAAGAAAGCAAATTAAGATTATTACTTATTAGTCATTGATTTTGAATAAATTTAAGGATTACTATATCATACTTAGTCGTTTCTTTTAGCTTATTCCGTCTCGTTTTGTTTATATTTGTTCAGGAGTGTTACAAATTTATTTATTTTATCAAATTTGATGTTATATCATAATAACATGTATATTGTGATTTGATTATATAGCTTTTATATATGATATAAACACATGTCTGTTTGTTGGAGCGAAAGGTTGTATAATATCTGTCCATCTTCATATTATTAATTATTATCTACAATATTATGTCAGAATACAACTACCTTATTACTATATGTGAATGTATGTCTTACGTCTATTTCTTGATGGATGGTAATCTAAACAAAGATAAAGAGCAAATGTAATGACATACGTGCAATCCGGCTGTGATAAATTCTTGCCCTCCTGCTTTGTTGATAGCTGCTATGTATGCCCCACTACTTGAAAGAGGTTGCACATCTGGTATGTCCCATGCAGTAATCACAGCTCTAACTCCATGCCAGAGTGTACCACCATGGAGACCCTTACTCCAGTAACCTGCATTCTAACAATTCCAAGAAAAATTAAATCAGAATCTGTATATATCTCGATATTATCACCCCAACAATATTTCATTGATAAGTCTGATATAGAGATTGAATACATAAACTATACGACTGTCTTCTGTTGAAGCTCCACTGGATGAATTTTCTGCTGATTTTATTACTTGTGGTCCTCCAGTGAAACCTACGGGGGGGAGTGGGGGGGAATTCAAACTTTTTTGAATTTTGAATTTCGGGAAAAAAAAAAAAAAAAATTC
Source organism: Carex arenaria (assembly GCA_964058825.1). Classification (NCBI taxonomy): domain Eukaryota; kingdom Viridiplantae; phylum Streptophyta; class Magnoliopsida; order Poales; family Cyperaceae; genus Carex; species Carex arenaria. The sequence continues at coordinate 489,572 of CAXKVW010000446.1, read as the reverse complement.
CCACGGGCGGACGGGCACGGGCACACGGGCTCACGGGCAGGGCGGGCAAGGGCACGGGCGACGGGCACGGGCGACGGGCACGGAGGGCCGGGCACTCACGGGCAGGGAACCAAAAAATCCTGTCCGGCCCGTTTAACGCCCGTGCCCGTGTGCCCGTGTGCCCGTGGATGCCCGTGGCACGGGCACGGGCAGGACGGACACGGGCACAGGCAGGGCACGGGCAGGTCGGGCCCCCGGGGGCAAAATTAGAACACTATTGGTTGGGGTAGTTGAATGGAGAGGGTTTGCACTATTCTGACTTCAAATTGAGAATGGAGATAGCACATGATCTTGATACTCATGGTGCGATGGCGACAATCTCATCCGTGAACCATAGGTGTAATTCTCTAAGCAAACCCTAAGTAAAGGGTCTGGAATTGTTAACCGTCTCACTCAATCTCCCTCTCGCTGCACGAAAGAGGATCCATGATCAAGGTTTAATTTGTCATTCGTCTCCTCATATTTTCTCCTATAGCTATTTGTTTATTTCTCTGATTTTGGATCTCTATTTTTCTAACTTTTTTAGAGTGATTTTAATTTATCTGAGATTGGTAATAAGACACACCAGAAGGTTGTCAGAGATAGAACAGAGAAGGGGCTCCATTAGTAGACTCCATCTCTGCACGACAAGTTTCCTAAGGAACCTTCCTTTTTTTCATTTAATCTTTTGGTAATTAAACACTCCCTCTCGTAATTACTGTTTAAATTTCATTTATTCACCTTAAAATCTAAATAGATTACACCGATTATGTAATAGATTCTATTAGTAGAAATACAACTATAATACCAGTTGGTCTCAACTTTTGCTTCCCTTTCTTCTTTTAATTTGGTATATTTGGTGTTTAATTGCCCAATTGAGAGGTTTAATTGAACTCAATGTACTTCTTTTGTACATGTGGCAGGGAAGTAGTGATACATCAGCAGTAGAATCAGGATCAGATATAGATGAGATAGGTTCTCCTATTGTAAGAAAGCCTCTCGAGCAATTCCGTTTGGCTCCTACAAGTGAGAAGGTATTTTGTGCTGAATTTTTTTTCATTTCTTATTTGTTGCTTTATATCAGTATTTTCTTACGTTTTAATGAAAAAAAAAAACACAGAATTGTATCTTTGACATATCATCCGCATCTAAACATGATTAGTGACAACTAAATTTTTATGGAACTCACACACCTTCTCACATGGAATCACATCCTCTGTGGAGTTTTTACCTGCGGAGCTGTGCGGTTCTTTTAATCTAGTCCGTTCATTTTGATCGGACGGACTAAATAAAATTTTGGCACGAATTTTAAAGCAAAATTAATACTGCCCCCTCCATCATCCGAACACTCACCGGTTGAGATTTAATCTAGACTGTCCGATCAGCTCCGCAGATAATAAACTCCGCAGAGGATACTGGTCCCTTCTCACATACCGGCACAACGTACTGGCACGATACTAGTGAAACTATTACATATAAAATTTTACCAAATTAACCCATTAAGCTCTCTGTATTATTATTATAAGGAATATTATTTGACCCAATGAACGGTTGAACAAATATAGATCCTCCCAGATAATTTGTTCAGAGGGGGCCAATCACAATTGGACATTTTTTAATTGAAGCATTAAAAAAAATAACACGCAATTGGAAAAAACTCAAAACCTGGCATAAACTCAATTGAGTTTAACAAACATAATTATTGAGCGAAGCTCAAATTGAATCTGAATTTTTACTTCCGAGCAGTGTTGTAAAAAGCAGTTGTTTAGACTGATTAGTTATTGGCAGTGATCAAACTGTTATGAATTTTTTCGACACTGATTATTCTCAATTATTTCTGATTAATTCACGGATCAAACTTCTGATGGCTGCCTGACTAGTGGCGAACCGAATCCTAGAGATCGGATCAGCTCTCCGTCATTCTCCATATGTAAGCCTTTCATTTTTCTCCATTTGACCCTTTCTTTCTCCTCTTTTCCTACTCTCGCCACATCTATCAACTAACCTCGGGTTTCGTTTTTTTTTATTTACTAGATCGCGCGCTTTGTCTAATGGTCTCCTCTGCGCTCAATTATGTAAGAAATTTCGATTGTGTTGTCTGAATTTGATTTGGTTGAACAGTTCAGTTTCCCAATTTGTGATTCTTTTTTTACTTTTTTCTTTTGTAACTTTTGGTTAGCACCTTGAATCTCCAGATAATAAGGCGGATATGACATAGTTCTCCAAGGCCAATATGGAAAATGTTACTTTTATCTTTCTCTTAATCAGAGACCGTATTCTCTACTCTCTATTCAGTTTCTTTTCTAAATAAATGATCTATGTCAGTATATGGGAAGAAATGGATACTCTGGTAGAAGTTATTCTGATTGCATAAATTATCTATAATTAATTTGGAATCAGTATATGGAGTAGAACTAGGGTGCTCCTAAGTTCACCCAACCTCTTGTAAACTTGACTCTAAAATATATCGAATCGACTTTAAACGATGAATTCAAACCGTTAAAATTCTTCTACCTAATGATTGATGCGTCTATATGTGAAAATTTTAAAGTTTCGAATTAATTTAATATAGAGTCAAGTGGTCAAAGGAGTCCAAAAAATGAATACATTAAAATTAATTTATAAACCTTAAACTTTTGACCACTTGACTCTATATTAAATTAATTCGAAACTTTAAAATTTTCACATGTAAACGCATCACTCATTAGGTAGAAAGGTTTCAACAGTTTGGATTTATCGTTTAAAGTCAATTCGATATATTTTAGAGCAGTCAAGTTCACAAGAGGTTGGGTGAACTTAGGAGCACCCTAGTTCTACTCCAGTATATGACTGGTCTCATATTACCATAATATCATATATTAGCGCACCAATGATATCAACATATTTTGGAAATCAGACGATTCTGAATTGACTCGGCCGAATTAGAACGGAATCGGTCATAGGCAGGCCTATTTTTCCTGAGTTAACCCAGTTGGACGAATTTTGTACAGAAAACTGCTAAAATTGAAGCTAAATCAAAATAATAGACCAATCTTGCTTCTTGAGAAAACTTACACGGTTTTGGTAGTTCAATCGAAGTAATTTCGTATTTTTGCATACTTAATCGAAATGGGTTTGAAGCAGAAAAATAGATGCGTTAAGTGACTCAAAAAGAAATAAAGGAGAAGAAGCGTAAAGCATTATACAAAATTTGAATAGACATGGTGTGGGATTGGTTTATTGCTTTGTTTTGAGAATATAACTTTATTCTTGTGAACCATGTCCATACAAAAGTTATCAAATAGACGAGTGAACTGTGCTCCACGGAATAGTACTTAATTCTTGGTTTGGCTAAGAACATTTCCCATACGAAATTTTAATTAGCAAAGAAGAATTATATCAATCAATTTTGTGATTATAAAAGTAAAATAATTTAGTATCACCAAAATATTTATATTTTTTTCTTATTATCATTTACATTAATTTCATTTATTCTAATATTTAATTTATATTGTAGATTATTTTCTTATCATCATTTACATCTATTTCAATAATTCTATGTTTTATTTTATGCACTATAATTTTTTTAATACATCATCCATTAAAACAATTTATTTTTGACATTAATCTTGTCTTGACATATTTCTTTTACAAATTAATTTTTACCATTTTTTTCTATTTTTATACAAAATAAGATTTAGCCAAAAAAAATGAGTTTCCGGTCTGATTCAACTGATTCGGACCAATTCATTGGATTCCGATTCCACAACCAAATAACCGATTCCGATTCAAATCAGAACTAGATAAAGATAATTTTTGTTTTCTCCATCAATGTATGAAGCAGACTATATAGTTAGATGTACCTTTAAAATGATATTTTAAGAGCTGATACTGTTACACTTGTTTAGGCAACATACATCATGCCAATACTGCAGTAAACTTCCAAAACAAAAAATATATGATGTTCTTTCATGAATGTAAACCAATTATTCGTACATTTGCTTATTCATTATTAAAAGTGGGACTCACTTAATTGTGGCACCAAACATGTAATAATTAAGCAAGTAGAAGGACAAAATACTATGAAAAATGGCAGCAGCAACAACCAAGGTACACTGTAGCATCACCATTCAGCAAATCCGAAATTACATTCTTGCGGGAGGTAGGTCCCGCACCTGTTAAACAGATCCAATATGGGGCCGAGGTTGAATCCGGGCAGCCCTATGTCGGGCAGTTGCTTGCAGGCACACGCCAGCACAGGGACGGACCCAGGATTTTTGTCAGGGGGGGGGCAAAAAAATATCGAATCGGGTTTAAATAGCTAATCGGATACAAATTCATTAACTAATTAAGTACTTAATAAAAAATAATGGTTTAATTTATACTTTTCAATTATCTGACTTATAATTTCTGATATTTTAATCTATAATTCTAATTATTAATCATAATTGAAGAAATTTATTTTAATTTTAATCCTAAATTTAACCCGAACTATAAATTAAACGTCCAGCGGGGGGCAAAAAATTTTCCAGGGGGGGCAGACTCGATCGAAACGTCCCAACTTTCACTAAAATGCAAAATCCAGGGGGGGGCAGCTGCCCCCCCCTGGACCCAAGTGGATCCGCCCCTGCGCCAGCATGTCGGTATTATGCATGGCAATGCAGCAGGCTTGTAGATCCTTATAAAATGTAGGGATATCTGTCAGGCAAGATAAGATGTTTTCGATAGTTTTATTGTCTGGAGAGCAGTCCTCGGTTGCTTGAGTCTCAACAGCCGAGAGAAGAATCAGAATGCATGAGAGAGATACGAGTAGGGTTAGGTGCTTGGCCTCCATGATTTGGCTTAGATGGTGGTAGTACCTTTGGAGGGATTGGAGGTGAGTATAAATTGAGAGCACAAATGAGCTGGTTTTACTAATCCTAATTAATTTTCTTTAGTCAACGTCAGTTTGTCTCCGCTTAATGATTCATTATTTTAATTTCTTCATTTTTAAACAGATATGAATGCGACTAATCAACCACAATATCCAACAATATATGATATGTCTCCGCTTCTTGATTGTTTCTTATATATAATAAAATTATATATGGGGATTAAAATATTTACTTAAAAGTGTATTTGGATGGAGGGACGGATTTGTGAGAATAGTGAGGTTACCTCAAAATTGAGAATAAAGGTAAGCATACTGGTTGAATTAGTAGAATAGTTAACTAACCTACACAAAAAAAAAAAAAAAAAATAGTTAATAGCTCTTGATCCGTCATTTTTTTTCATAACAAAAAAAATAAATAAAATAATATTAATAACCGGGAAATTTTTTTTTTTCATCCATAACCAAACCGCCCCCCCCCCCCCTCGGGCGGTTTAGTCCCCTTCCAACCCGCCCCCCAGTGGGGCGGTTTACCCTCCATCCAACCCCCCCCCCAGTGGGGCGGTTTACCAAATTTTTGCTATATGGAGCTGTTTTCTCTCTCCTGTCTCACCATAATTCGCCCAAATTAACCCGTTTAATCAATTCTGCTCTCAAACAGTATTCCGAGGCGATTTTTTGGTGATTTTGAGGCGATTTTGAGCAACAGTGACCGAGGTATTTTTTTTTTAAATTTAATTTTTTTAAAATTTTAGAAATTTTAGAAATAAACAAAAAACTTATATTGAATGACGGATTTTATATGTTGTTTCAGAAATAAACCAAAAATGTTTATTGCTGTGTATTGGGGTGGAAAAATCATGAAAGGGGAGTTCGGATGCCAATACTCGAAAGATGCGAGTTACGGCTTCCAACTGAATGCCAATACTTCAATTTATGAAATAAAAGAAGCAATCATGCAAAAAACCAGTTGGGACCGTGCCCGATTTACTGTAGAAATCAGTACCCGAATTAACAACCAACCGACAGGTGGCAAACCTTATTATGTAAAATATCCTATAGCAGACCAGGATATATGGACAGGTGTGTATAGTTTTTTTGAGTCCAGTTCAATCCCGATAATGGACTTATTTTGCAAAAAAGTTGCGATTGAACCAGTTGGTAAAGGGGCTGGACCTTCTACCCAGAACAACTTGGATACCGGGGCTGGACCTTATGCAGAGCAGAACTTGGACACTAGGGCTGGACCTTATGTCGAGAATGAAAACCAAATATATGACAATTATACCACTGATTATGGGTATGATCACAACGAAGATGTGACCTCACCTCCTCGTGAACCTGTGAGACGAGATATGTATTTGCATGTACCTGAGCGCCGTGCTGCACCCCGGGCTGAAACTAGAAGACGGTCATGTGTTGGTCGGGTTGGATATCAATCAGTACCTGATCCATTACCTAGCTACAACCCCCCTGAACCTAGAAGACAGTCCGCAGTCGATCGAAATGATGTAGACATTAATACTGACGGTATAGATGAGATACCGACAATGGAAATGGAAACTGATGATGATTGGGATGGGGATTAGGAGTCAGACAGATTATCAGAGGGCGATGATGAGAATATTATGCCTCCTTCAATTGAAGACAGATTTCCGATCAGTGGACGACGAGACAAGCACCCGGTAAGGACATTCAATGACACTACTTCCTTTGAAGAAGCAGACATTTCTTTTTTTGGGACACGCGTTGTATATAACGAAGAGATTAGCCCGGGTCAGCTTTACAGCAACATAGAAGAACTGTCGAGGAAAGTTAAGCAGTTCCATTTAATTGGTAACTGAGAGTTTACAGTGGCCAGGCGAGAGAGGACCCGGTATGTTGCAAAGTGCAAGGATATAAAGTGCAAATGGAAACTGTCTGCCGTGCCTAAAGGAAAGGGGGAGGCATGGATAATTAAGGATGTCAAAGGACCACACACTTGCAAGTCTGCGTCATCAAGGAAATACCATACTGCGCTGACGGCATCAGTTATTGCTGATGTAATTATGGAAGACATTAAGGAAGAGTCTGCGATGAGTATTAAGGAGGTTGCTCGTGCGGTGAGAAAGATCTACCCATATATAACCCCACATTATAATAGGTTGTGGAGAGGTCGGGAACTCGTAGTCTGCAGATGCTTCGGAACCTGGAAGGGGTCGTACAATCTCCTTGCACCATTACTTATTGCCATAACAAGTTCAAATCCAGGAACCAGATTCCAGCAGTGGCATGTACCAACCGATACACCCGGTGAGGTACAATTCAAGGGCATAGCATGGGCTTTCGGTCCATGTATTGAAGCCTTTCAGCATCTTAGACCTGTGATCAGCATCGATGCATGCTTCATGTCTGGCCGGTATGGTGGGGCTCTGCTTATAGCATGTGCATATGATGCTGAAAATCAGTTGTTGCCCATAGCCTTTGCCATTGTTCAACAGGAGGATGGTCCAAATTGGGGTTTTTTCATGTCCTTCGTGAGAAGAGAGGTGGTAGGAAATAGATTCATCTGCGTGATATCAGACCAGCACTTGGGCATTAAACATGTACTTAATAGCCCCAACTATGGTTGGAACACTAATACCGGAGAAGCTGTGCACAGGTACTGCATGCAACACATTTCAGAGAACCTGTGCAAGAATACCGGCGAGGGTCAGTGGCTTGCTGACAGGTTCAAAATTGGCTGTAAGAGGAAAAAACCACGACGGATGGAAGAGATGTTTAGAAAATTTGCAAGAGTATGTATGCATTTCTTTTTAATAATTTTTTTGGATATTTGTACGACTTGTATAACTGACTTTTATTTATCTATTTTTTTAGACATTTCCGGAGGCAAATGCCTATTTAGCGAAGGCGGGCAAGAGACGTCCGAATAATCCGTTAGAGCCGTCAGCATATGAGAAGATATTTCAAGCATGTGATGGAGGTTGGAGATGGGAAATTATGACCACTAATGGGTCAGAGTCATTAAACAAAGTCTTCAAACAGAGCCGTATGTTACCCGTGGTTTCACTGGTGGAGGACACATTCTACAAGTTAAATGCTTGGTTTGGTAAGAGGCATGCTAAAGCCACTGCATTAGCGAGTAGGGACCAAACATTCTCAGATAGAGTTGAAGAGAAATTAAGAAAACACAGAGAAAAAGGCTCTGTCATGCGCGTCGTACCGTATGGTACCACAGGTACGGAATATGAAGTGCAGGTTGAAAGTGAGATTATTCCACCGCGCATGAACCAAAATGGCATTATAGAAACTCATCAACGTGCATGCAAGTACAAAGTCATTTTAGGCGAGAACAATCAAGTTACGTGCGAGTGCCAAGGCCCCCAGTTAGTTCGCATACCGTGTTGTCATGTTATGGCGATTTGCCGAGAACGAAACTTTTCTGAGGACGTATTTGTTGATAACTATTACCGTACCGATTTCCTTCTACACACATGGTCACCATCATTTCACGGCTACCCCAACCAATACCAGTGGCCATACTACCTTGGGCCTACGGTGGTTCCCCATAAGAAATGGATCAGGAAGGGGAGGAGGAAACACAAGCGGCGAACAATGCATATGGACAGGATGCAAGGTCGTCAAATGGGACATGAGGCTCACCGTTCTACTACTGATAGGCAGAGGGCAGGTATGTAGATGATCGTACACAACTTTAAATTGATTTGAAATTAAATTTAAATATTGATACTGAATGTTTAATGAAATGCATTGCAGAGGCAATAAATGAAGCCAACGAAAGAGAGAATGCTAGGGTGGTTGCCAATGCCGGACCTTCTGGAAGCAGGCGACCCAGTCAGGAAAGCCACTCAGGGAGTAGTCAGGGCTCTACAACTACTGGTGTCGCGCCGTCATCCACTTCCAGAAACCTAAGAAGTAGACTTAGTATATTCAGCCGCAGGAAGAGTTAATTCAGCATATGTTGTATTTATATTTCTATCTTATATTCTAGACTTATTTGTTCAGTTACGCTATGAACTTATTTAATTAACTTATGTTGTGAACTATTTTTCTAAGATAAAAATTGATAATTACTACAAAACATGATAATTACTACAAAACCTGATAATTATTACAAAACCTGATAATTACTACATACGGATAGTCTTACACTAAATAATAAATAAATAGAAAATAACAACATACAAATACAATAAATACCAAATATAAAAAATACAACACAATAACAAATAGATTAGAAAAAAAATACAATATAATTATAATAACAAATATATTCATGAGAGGGGGGGTGGCCGGTTTTATAAAAAAAAAAAATTAAGTAGATCGCCCCCCGGGGGGGCGGGTTGGTCCAAGGGTAGACCGCCCCATGGGGGGGCGGTTTGATATAAGGGTACACCGCCCCCCATGGGGGCGGTTTGGTTATGGGTGGAAAAAAAAAAAAATTCCCAGTTATTAATATTATTTTATTTATTTTTTTGGTTATGAAAAAAAATGACGGGCTCTTGATCTAAATATGTATTAGCTCAAAAGAATAGTTGATTCTACAATACACATGGTATAAAATTATGCAGTAATGATGAAATTGGGCAGATGGAAGCCCGAAAAGGATGCCTGAAATTGCTACGGTGAATAGGTGAGATGTGACTTATTATAATGGGAATGGCTACGGTGCTATGGATAGCATAGAGGACTCCGTACAACAGCTCAAAATTTGAGTTTTTAAAATTCTAATGGTCGATCTGAACCGTTAGATATGTTCTCCATATTGAAATGTACTTGGAGACCAAATTTTACATTTTTTGGAATTTTTTTACTATTTATTAAGTCACTTTAAAAATCTGAAAAAACGGGTGAACAGAAAAAATTTCTGGACCATCGGATCAGCGATTTTCAAAGTGGCTTAATAAATAGTAAAAAAATTCAAAAAAATGTAAAATTTGATCTCCAAGCACATTTCAATATGGAGAACACATCTAAAGGTTCGGATCGACCGTTAGGATTTTAAAAACTCAAATTTTGAGCCGTTGCACGGAGGTCCTCTATGCTATCCATAGCACCGTAGCCATTCCCTATTATAATTATTATTAATTTATATTCAATGCCTACAGGGAGATAGGTGAGATTTGACTTATCATCATCATCATCATCATCATTATTATTATTATTATTATTAATTTATATTCAATGCTTACAGGGAGATAGGTGAGATTTGACCTTATTATTATTATTGTTATTGTTATTGTTATTCAGAAACGGATTTACATTCACCCGTACGGGTGCCAAGCCACTCTATGATTTTAAAATTGTAGTTATATATATTGAAATTTAATTGAAAGTTATTATTTTTTAAAAAATTATATAGTCTAACCCCTCTCATAAAATATTATATTTTCACTTGTGGTCTAGTGGTTAGAGCTTATCTTATGATTGTGGAGAACTTGGGTTCAATTTTCACCAACAACATATTTTGCTTTTAAATTTTAGCACCTCCTATTATGATTTTCTAGTTCCGCCTCTGTTGTTATTATTATTAATAATTTATATTCAATGCCTACAGGGAGATAGGTGAGATATGACTTCTTCTTCTCCTCCTCCTCCTCCTGCTCCTCCTCCATCTCCTTCTTCTCCTTCTTCTTGTTAATTTATATTCAATGCCTACAGGGAGATAGGTGAGATTTGTCTATCTATATTATTTAATCTTCAATGACTACAAGAAATTGGTAAGATTTGACTTTTCTAATCAAAGAAGTTGTTTGTTTCATTGCTCTGTAATATATGGAGACATTTATTATCTTGTTTTTAACATTGAGGTGCATTAATAAAGAAGGAAAAAGTTAAATTCTATTGAGTAGACTTCAAATTAACTGTTGATACATTTACATATAAAATTTAGAAGGTTTTATATTCATTTTGTAGAAAGTCAAATGATTAAAATTTACAAGTTTTTACAAGTTTCTACCTTGGCTTTGTAACTAATTCAGTTGAGTTTCATTTCTAGTCTACAACTTGTTTGAGAATAAAGACTTCGTTTTTTTTTTTTTTTTGGTTGAAAGCCCGTAGGCGATATTTCATTAATCAGGAACAAACCAGTTACACATTAATTCGTACCAGTACATACACATATGTACCGGTACTTAAAATATTACAATTGAACCCCTTAACAAAAGTAGACAAGAAAAATCAGAAAAAATAGCAGAACCAAAGTTACTGCGCTCAGATTAGTAAATAGTGAGCCTATATTTTCTGTGCTCATGCTCAGATTGGTAGGTGGTGAGCCTGCATAATTTCTTGTTGTTAGCACAAAACAGTGCTGTTGTAACCAAGGCAAGGTAGGGGTATCCAGAGGAGCCTTCGTGCTCAGATGAGGTTTGTGCCTGAGTTATTTAAAAGAAAATACAGAGGAAGGAGAAGAAGAAAGGAAGAAGGACGGGGAGAAAGAAGGACGGGGAGGAAGAAGGAGATCACCGTCAGCGCATATCATCATCATTAACCATAAACATACCTTATTATACGTAGATATAGTAGATACTATAGTTGGGGTGGAACAAATTCGCAACACCCTCAGTCGAACCCGGAGAGTCGAGATGAAACAAAAAGCAGTGACCAGATCCGTTAGACGGAAGCACTTGCTCAGTTGGAGTGAGGTGAGATAGACCGACGAGCGGTGGCCAACTCCGTTGGACGGAAGCATCTGCTCGGATGGATTGAGATAAATTACGGAATAGCAGTCAGATCCGTTAGACGGAGTCATTCGCTCAAATGGGACGAGATGAAGTGGACCGGGCAGGCTAGAGGGGGGAGAAGAGGCGGAGCGGAGAAGCCGGACTTGAAGACGACTCTCAAACCAGTGTCTTCAAAATCTCCCAGCTGCTTGAAGCGAAGCTCCCTAGGTGCGAAGTTTCCTATAAAAAGTGACTCAGACTTAGTTGTTGTTGTTTTTATTTGTAGCAAAATACTTTAGCTAAGCAGCTCTTGGCCTGAAATATTGATAATTGTCTAATGTTTTATCATCGTTGATAATAAATACTATCATTGATCCATATTTTATTTTGAAAAATGCGCATATTATTTACAAGGTGGGTGAGTACCAATTTTCCAATCAGTTAATTAATAATTAGTTTATCATGTTCATTCTGTTCCATTTGATAAGTTACAGTTCGCAATTAGAATATACCTCAATTAGTAACTATCCTAATAAACTCTTGTTGTTCCTTAATTTGTCCAAATTCAAACAGACTTACCTTAGACATACGGAGCCCCATTAAAATTAGGCCGGGTTGATGCTACAGGCCCACAGATGTATAGTTTGCAGTGCCCATTTACATTTATTTAATCTGAGCCACAGGCCCACAGATGTAATTAAATTGGGCCTGGTTCATTCTACTATTTATTCCAAACTATTTCACTCTGTATTGCGTAGTATGCCAATTAACTGTGAATCGACCCTTGCTGTCGGTCGAATCCGACTCTGCTGCTTTTATTTCCCAAAAGCAGGAACCTGCTTTTACCATCTCAACTATTCAAATTCGTTGAGATTTGTGTATAGAAAAGTTTCTTTATCGAGATACGTGAATGGAAAATTTTGAATGGTTTGGATGGTAAAAGCAGGACCCTGTTTTTATTTAATAAAAGCAGCAGAGTCGGATCCCGGTCGGTCTTCCAGATGACATCATCTTGGTTGTTGTCAGATCATTGTTGTCGTGTTATGTCTGTCCCAAGTGCCTCCATTCACTTACCAAAGTCGCTATTTGTCGGGCTGCATCAATTGATAGCACATTTCTAAAACTCTGTTTATGTTGTTACCGCTGGTACTCTGCCAGTGTCATGTTTTGTTGAAGAGTGAAGGTATATAATGTCTCAAAGCGGTGTTCTAATATACCCAACCCCCAGTTCTGATCCCAGAAGCTGATTCTGTCCCCCTGACCTGGTATCTCTATTGCAAATGTTGGAAACAGGTTGTGTGTTTTCTTGAGATGTATTCGGAAAAAAAAAAAAAATGATCCTTTTACCCCTGTTATGTGTCGGCTGCAATATAGAGTGGTGAATAATTGTTTCCATATCCTTGGCAATCCACTTTGCAAGAAGAGCTAGATTGAAATCCTTTAGGTTGATTATTCCAAGGCCTTCCAGCTTTTTTGGTCTACATAATGTGCTCCAATCCGCAAGATGTATTTTTCTTTCATTGTTAGCCCCCACCCCCCCCCCCCCCCCAACGAAGTTTTTTCTTGTTTTTTCTATCTCATTTTTGACCCATTGCGGAAGATTGAAGACAGACATATAGTATACCGGTATTACCGTAAGAACCACATTTACCAAAACCAATCTACCTGCTATGGTCCTATGGATAGCAGTTTTGAAGCCCATCCAGGAATTCTTTTGTTTACTTTTTGCAACAGCATTAGATATGCTTGTTAGGGTAATCCGAGATGTTGCATTGGAAAGAAGCCTTGCCTGCATTCCATTATGTGTGACAGTTATGGTAATTCCTCTTCATCAATAGCAGTTGCTATTATTTCTTATTTTCCCAAATTGACCCTGAGACCTAATATGCTTCCAAAAATTGGGTGCTGATATTGACAACACTAATTCTTTTATTAACACAACACCTTCAAATATTAGACAAATTTACCCTTCATTAATTATTTCCTTTTAAAATGAAATCTTTCACTTATATTGATGTCTATCAATATATTTCCTTCTCTGTTTATTTTTCTTTTGTAAAAGTATAAATTGTAGATGCATTACCATATATTATGGCCTTATAGCAAAAGTAAAATGATTAACCAATAAATTCATTAGATAAAATATCATATTTCGTATGTGATCTTTTATTCTGTTTTTTCTCCACAAAAGCAATTGTCTCAATTCTTCAATCACCACCGTAATTGGATTATTGAACTTCAATCCCGTCCTAAACAAAAATTATTTGCTTCTTTCAATTTTTTTAAGATACACGTATAAATTTAAAAGTGCATAACTAGAAGAATAATTAAAATAACCTCAAACATATAATTGTATTGTTTCGGATCAAACAAAATACAAGAATAGAACTAGAGTGTTTTTAAGTTTATCAAGTTTTATGATGAGCTTAACTTCAAAATTTACTTCGTTCAAAGTTCCAAACCATTAAAAACCGATCAACTTCACAATTGATATGTTTAATGTCTTATTTTAATTTTTTGGATTAATTTAGTATAATGTAAAGCGGTAAAAAAACATGATTTAATTATGAGTTAATTTTAATGTGTTTATTTTTTATTATTTTTTTGCCGTTTGACTTTATAGTTTATACTAAATTAATTCAAAAATTTATAAATTTAATATGAGAACGCATCACTCTGAAGTAAATTATCTTGAACAGTTTGAATTTATCATTTGAAGTCAATCCGATAAAATTTTGGGTTAAACTATTACCAAGAGATTTGGTGAATTTAAGATCACCTAGTTCTACTCAAAATACATATACTAAATTATTTATTAAATTTGTTAAAAGAAAAATAGAAAGAACAAGATAATAGATTGGTTCATTCTTTTGTCACTTAATACTTGATGTTTTAGATTTTTTTTCCTCTTTTAAAAAGTTAACAAAAATAAGAAGAGAAGATTCAAATAATTATAGTAAGTAATAAATGATCATAGCATATAATAATTATAGAAAGAAAATATATAACAACTATAGTAATAATTATTAGGGGATAAAATTGTCCATTTTACATATTTATTTGAAAATGTTGTGTTAATAAAATAAAAAGTGGTGTTAATATCACTACCCCAAAAATTGTGGTTATGACCTTTAGGATCTGCAACTATTGTTGCTCTGGTTTAATGAAAAAAAGTACATTGTCCGCATATAACAATGCTGGTTGCATACCTGAATAGGCATTCTAATTGCTCCTAAATCGTGCAATTTTTCAAGCCACCTAGGTAAGAAATCCATAGCCAAAACGAAGATGAACAGCGAGAGGGGATCTCCCTATCAGACACCTCTCTTTAGATGTATCTTTTTCTCCAATAAACCGTTGATTATGATTTAGGAAGAGCCTTGCAAGACTAATCTGGATACCCATGAAATCCATGCTCGGGGGAAACCGAGACTGTGCATTACCTTTGCAATGAATTGCTAATTGATAGTATCGAATGCTTTCTGTATGTCGGCCTTGAATATTGCTAAGGGTATCTTGCTGTCTTTGTCGAAATGTAGTAATTCCTGCGCATAAATAAAGGCCTTTGTGATTTTCCTGCCTTTAAGAAATCCCATCTGTGAGTGGTGTACTAAGTCGCCCATTTTAGATTCTAATCTTGTTGCTAACACCTTAGATAGGATTTTTTGGATGCTGCCAATGAGGCTTATCGGTCTAAAGTCCTTCGGTTCTGTAGCATTCTCTTTTTTTGGTATTAGAGTTGTAATTAAGCTGTTAAGAGGGAATAATGTACCATATCCTTGCATTGCATGTTCCAGTGTATCCTTTATGCCAGGTATGAGAATATCCTTGAACGCTTTAAAGAAGTGCACATGAATTTTGATACTGATTGAACGGTTATGATATATCGATCAGTTCTGAGAATTACACCAATCCAATATCTATCAAACCGCCCCCACTCTTTCAAATTACTCAAATATAAAAGAGAGGATAGCAATTTCCGTTTAGATATCCTCACGTACAAGTAGGGCTATCCCAACCCATCAGCTGGGATTAGCGGGCCTGTTGGTAGAGTATGTTGGGCTTGGCCCATTTTGAAGAAGATGTCAGAGGGTCAAAGATGGAAAAGGAGAAGAATAGAGTAGCAGGGCAGAAAGAGACAAGAGGTGGAGATTCAGAGCAAGCAAGTATTGTGCATGCATCTCATACAAATTACAAAGCTAGTATCTAGTGTAGTAAGTCTGGATCTTGTAAAATACCAGACTGTGTTACTGTATCAGGCATCAGCAGTGGTCAGTGTGGAGATCACGGTACAACGGCTATTTGTATAATTAAGAAAATATGTTCAACGGCTATATGCATCAAATTGTAGCATGGAAACTATGAAAAAATTCAATAAATTATTTTACTCATTACAATCACTGTTTTATCAAATTATAATAGGACGCATATTTTCTGGTGTGTTAATTGGTAATTCCAGAACTAAAATAATACCAGAGCCTAATCGACCAAGAACAACGATCCATTATTACAGCTTTTTGATCCGGTTTTACAACAAATGCTCTGAAACCCACATATTAACTAGAGGAGTAGAACTAGGGTGTTCTTAAGTTCACCAAGACTTTTTGTGAACTCATCTCTAAAACCTACCCGGTTGGCTTCAAACGACGAATCCAAACCGTTGAAATCCTTCTACCTTACCAGTGATGCATCTACATGCGAAAATTTTAAAATTTTAAATTAATTTTGTATAAAATCAAGTGGTCAAAAGACGTCCAAGAAATGAATGCTTTAAAATTAATTTATAAACCTTCTAATTTTGACCACTTGACTTTATACTAAATTAATTCTAAACTATAAAATTTTCACATGTAGACGCGTCACTCATAAAGTAGAAGGATTTCAATGGTTTGGATCGTCGTTTAAAGCTAATTCGATAAGTTTTAGGGTTGAGTTCACAAAAAGCCTTGATAAACTTAGAAACACCCTAGTTCTACTCTAACTAGAGATGTTAATTATTTATCCAAATCGAATCCTAGGGACCCAAACATGATTCCAGAGTCTAGACACTGTACAATTATCTTGGTCTTAGTTTCAAGCTATCTTATATTATTGAATTGGAGGTTTAAGACAACGATGAAGGAAATAAATGAAGAGTATCTTGTAACATAATCGAGGTCTATATATTATATATACAATTCCCTTGCCGCTTTCGAAACATAATATCTTATTGAAACATTTTGAATTGATACTAATTTACGACTACCCAAATTATATACTAAAATTAATGCTAATTCATGCCACAACAAGCCTACACGTCTAAACCAAAGAAACACTAATTAATTAATTTTCATAACTTCCACACAACAGGAATAAATTTAATAAGCCTTTTGCAACCTACATAGCACTAGAGTAATTAGTAAATACCACTCTTGTCTTGTAGTCAAATAGTCCACAGAACAGCAACCGTTGTGAAGTACAAAAAGAAGTTTAAGAAAATAAACCAATTCCATCTCTTAACATAGGAGGCCAACTTGGGGAATTGAATTGCAATTTGGCGAGTTGTCTGCCTTTCTTTTTTTGTAGAAGAAAGAAATTTTCTCATTGTTTCCAATTTTGCTGGGGAACAAATATTTAGAATAGCCAATACTGTCCAGATGAAGAAAGACATTATAATAGAAGAAATAATGCACTTGGTGGCAATTTTACCATTCCCCATTACTACGGATACGGCAATGAAGAAAGCTAATTCCATAGTGAATAGGGATATCCAAAGGAAAATCAAAGCGAGAGAGAAGCTAATCCAAGAGCCCCTCTTACTAACCGCTTTTGAAATAACGAGCAAAACTGTTGCAGACACAGAGGCCGACATGGCAATAGTGTCGAGTACGAGGAAGATGTTGTACTGCCTTGCTTGACGGAGGTTTGCTATTCCGTCACCATTGTATGACCCTGGCACGTTGAAAGCAGCAGAGAATGCAATTGTAGCAATTAAAACCGAAACAATTATCAGGTTATCAGAAACTCTGTCAATCCACTTTGTTGTTTCGTCTTTCCAGTTCTTTATCACTTTGTCTTGTCTCTCAGGACTAAAAGTGGCATCATAAGCAGACAGCGTTGCTACAGCACCTGCCTGTGGAGATAAATGTTACAAATAATTATATCTAATGCATATTAATACTGTAATACTTAAGATATTATGGTGTTTAATTTCCAAATAAATATAAAATGTAGGAGTTTATACCATGAGGAAAAAGCTGTCTAATGAAACTGCATGGTCCAGTGCCGTCTTGCCTTCATTATTCATTAGCGTCGTGTCTGCCTCGCTTACTTTAAGCAAATGCAAAATTACCTCTGTAAAGCCATTCATAGAAGCATAGTGCAAGGGTGTATTTCCTTCATTATCCCTCTCATTAACTAACTTTTTCAAATCAGGTTTCCTCGAAACAAGATTAATTATGGAGATTATATTTTTCAAATCATGACCATTAAGATTAATTTCTTTGCCACCATGTTGGGCCGCAATATGCAGGAAATTCTGACCATGGTTGTTGCAAAGCTCAAATGAGTCTGGACAAAGATCGATCATACAAGAAATGGCAGCACAATTGCACATTCGCGCTGCAACATGTAAAGGTGATGATCCTTCTTGATCTTGAATGTAAACAGCTAAAGGCACTCTATCCAAAATAGTATTCACTATAGTGACATCTCCACTGGATGCTGCATAGTGAACCGGAGTGCTACCTGAGGCATCCCTTTTGCTCGCCAATTCAGCCTTCCAATCCAGCAGCATCGACGTTATTTCTGACAATGGCAAAAAAAAAAAATTAGTCCTAATTTTCAATTTCTGACAAAAAAAAAATTAGTATCGAGTTCTTTTACTAATTAGACGGAAGAGTGATGTTCTTACCTGGACTTTGTAGGACAGCAGCATGCAAAGCATTTTGCTGGTTTTGTCCAAGGGCAGATGAGTGCGAGTATTGTGTCAACATTCGTACAATACCAACAGATTTTCTAACCACGGCAAGATACAACGGAGACATGGAGGCATTATTCAACTCAACAGACAGTGCAGGAGCCACTGTCAACAGTACTTTCACCACATCTTCATGACCATGTTGAGCCGCCTCATGTAGAACCGTATCTCCTTCGATGCTTCTTTTTGTGAGAACTTGATATGCCCCAATACCGTACTTCTGAGCTAAAAATATAATAAGTGAAACCATGCGATGGTTTCCTGCTCTTGCAGCCAGGTGCAGTGGTGTTTCTAACATGGAATTTTGAGATACTAAAAGAGTATTGTCTCTCTGGATAATTTTTTCGACAAGTTCTACATGGCCTTGTTCTGCTGCTATGTGGAGCACGGTGTTCTTTTCGGCTGTGACCTCTTGAAGCGTACATAAACCGTCACCACGTCCCCAGTGCTTATTTGTCTTTTTACTCTCAGGAGTATCTTCCAACATAACTTTCACCTCTTTTGGATCTGTAATGGACCAGGAAAATATGAGAAACTAATTAACCTCATGAAAAATATTGTGTAAACAAAAATAAATATCCTTATTCACGTATTTGTTTCATTACAATGACTGGCGCAGTTTATACCTGTCATCTCCTCTTTAAACCCAAGTAATTCCATAACACGATTTATGGATCCAGATTGCGTGGCTCGATATAGATCGGGGCACATGGCATGTCGTCTACTTCCTTCGTCTAATGGAAGATCAGCCTCGCTTCTTACATGATCGAGCGGTGGCTGGAGCAGAGCTGCTAGTCGCCGGTCTCCCTCGGCTAGCAACAAGGCGGCATAAAGCTTCTCATCATTCAAATCATTCGCTTTCCACGATGAACTGTTTAAATTGATAGACATTTTGCTGCAACTTTAATTTCCTTGCACAAGAATAGAAAATGGCCAAGTTTCTGTTCGAACAAAGAGAACAAACATATATATATATATACAAAAAAAAATATACAAGTCCAAAGAGAATAAAGAATGGCCAAATTTCTTCTAAAAAGATTAATAGGATTATTACATATAAGTCCCCAGAATCATCTTATGTTTACATAGACGTCGGCTTCAAACTGCAAGCAGCTCGGACTAGGTAGCAATTTGTCCTTTTACAAGTACCTCGGATTAAATTGTAGTCATTTTTGTGGACCAAATTATTTCAAACCCTTTGTGGGGCTTCAGTTAAAACCAATAGAGTATGTCCGTGACGCTGACTATTGCTTTCTTAAATGGGCTCTCATTAAATGTGACAGTGTAATTATAAATATGGAAAATTGGTTATTTGTCACTTCAAAATCTTCAGATCTGAAAAATATCATCGTAAAA
The DNA here is from genome assembly GCA_964058825.1 of Carex arenaria. Lineage (NCBI taxonomy): Eukaryota > Viridiplantae > Streptophyta > Magnoliopsida > Poales > Cyperaceae > Carex > Carex arenaria. The sequence continues at coordinate 469,726 of CAXKVW010000446.1, read as the reverse complement.
CTATAAATCTGAAAAATGTCACTCTAAACTTAGTTAATTCTTAAATTTGCCACAAATACACCATTTTTATACTTTTTTTTATTAAAAATTAACTGAAAAATATAATTTCGAGATACGTATTTCTGTATTTTCCTATATACTATTCAGACCCCTCATTATACGTATCTCAAAACTGTATTTTTTCGTTAATTTTTAATAAAAAAAAGTATAAAAATTATGTATTTGTGGCAATTTAAGAATTAAATAAGTTTAGAGTGGTATTTTTCAAATTTATAGTTTCGTGATTGTATTTTTCAGATTTGAAAATTTTGAAATGGCAAATAACAAATTTTCCCTATAAATATCTTACTGATAAATTTCATAATTAGTGGTAACTAATATTTCTAAGAGTTTCAATTAATTAAAGAGTGTGAAAACTAAAAGAAAAGTGCGTCCTTCCATTTTCTCAATTATTTTTTCAACAAATGATCAAAGAGCTCGGACTCAGTAGCAATTTTTCTCTGTGTGGACTAAACTAATTCGTCCCTTTGTGTGGCTTCAATTAATTAGTACCAAACAAAACGAACAAGTGCTCCTTAGCTTAAGCTAGAATTAAAACTTTAATTCTTAACTCCTAAGAAATCCTTGCCGATCGAACACCCTCACAGATAATATTGCTTTCTTGTACGTATGGCCTTCATTGTATCATTGACATTTCTTAGCGGACAGGATTCACTGTGGCGCACCAAAGAAATGTCTGTACAACGGGTCATGTATTTGTTGAACCAAGACGGAGATACGGATGGCAATTTTGGGGATGTTTTACAGAAAAATTATATTTACTGTTGAAAAGGATGTTTTAATTAGATTGAGATTGGGATTATTCTGGGCAATAGGAAAGGTGATAGGAAAACTGATAAAGCAGCAAGACGATTGAAAAAGCGACTCTGAGCACTCTGCGATAACATGATATATTTGTTGTCGACCAAAAATGATATGGTTTGTTAATTTATATTTCAGATTTTTAGAAATCTATAGATAAAAAAATAAAAAATCGGCTGAGAATTACATGTACCATGAAACAGATTTAAAACCATATAAATATATATGCAAATTCGTATAATGCATCTAGTCTTGTCAAAATTTCTAATAAAAACATTTGTTCTTTCAACTGAGGATATTTCCTTGGTCCCCAAAGGTTTTAACTGGGGAGTACGGAAAGTATGAAAAAAATCCATAAAATTTTGGATTTTTTTTTAGTAAAATTTAGAGGTAAGGCATCCAACTATTTTATATTCATAAAAAATTACTTTTTGGGTTTTGAACATGCAACTTCTCATTTAGAGAGCATTGTTTTTGTCATTAGATTAAAAATTGACTCTCCAAACAGTTTGGACTTAATTGGGTTTCAATTTTTCTCTTTACATGTGGCTTAATTACTAGTTTTTTTGAACGGAAAATAATTTGGGTATGATGTCTATCAAACTCAAATTTGAATCTGACGGATTTTGCATTCGTCCGATTCATTTTAAGATCCGTGTGAGTTTATTTTAAATATTTGCTCACACAGATCTTAAAATCCCAGTGGACAAGGTAGCCATTTTAAGATTTGCGCAGGACTTGGTAATGAACGATCCAGATCTGTTCTTCTTTATTTTGTTTTTGTTTTAAAAATACCAGAATTGCAGCATTTGCAGTAGTTCGTGTAGTGGGTTACTTCCAAAAAAAATAATGTGAAGTTGGAAGTATTAGCAACTGAAAAGAGAATACAATACACATGAGGATTCATATGACCCAAGATGATTTAGATTTTAATTAAGTTTGAACCTGAATCATCTCATTTTCATTGACATAAAGGAGTCCGTACATTTTATCTCAGATTGGGTTTCTCCAAATTATAGTTAGATGGTCTAGATCCGAAGTCAATATTTTGTAATATGAATGTAAAAAAAAATCAAGCCGAGATAAAAAAACATCACAATATTATACGGTTTCGCATAACACGGCATGTATGCCGCTCACGTGTCTTAATTCATGTGTCTTGTATCGTTACTTTTCATGTGACGTGACTATTCTTCGGAAAATTGACATGGTACGACACGACATGTGAACTAGTTTAGTTACAGCACGTGGTCACACGAGTCACATGTGATTATAACCGTTATATTTTAATCAAATGTTGATTTTTAAATAAACTAAAAATACGAAAAAAAAAATTAGTTAAATATAAGCAAACGTGATAAATGTCCCGTTACCATTCGCTTAGCCGTAACAATTCCTTCAAATTTAATCTTAACACAACACAACACTATACACGTTATCAAATCAAAATATAACTAATCACGTACGGTACGACACGTATGCATTTAAATTCCTATTATGTGACCTACGTAGGGGTGGATCTAAGACTTAGCCAAAGGTAGCTAAGCCACTCTATGATTTAAAAAATTTAATTATACGTATGAAAATCTAATTAAATTTTATATATTTAAAAAAAATTATATAGTTTAGCCACTCTTAATAAATAACAAATATTTAGTTGTAGTTTAGTAATTGAGAAATCTTGAATTCAAATTCCACTTATTACAATTTCATATTTTAATTTTCAGTTATCTAAAAATTTTAGTTCCGCCCCTCAACTACGCATATTTTAGTGGGACTGGCACTAGGCGCTAGGATCCGTATCCTCTCTATTACTACAGAGGATGCGCATCACTTTACGGTTTGAGATTAAATCTCAGCCGGTTTGAGATTCGGGTGAAAATAGAGGGCACTATTATTAGACTTTGAGATTCGTGCCAAGTTAAATGAACAGTCCAGATCTATTCAAAAGAGAATCATTTCAAAAGATTTTCTTTTGCGGTACTACACCGGATACGAATTCCTAGGCGCTAGGCCACATATCATCAATGTCGGCATTCTTATTTTTATTTTTAAGTGAATTATCTCAGCATTTTTTAATTAGTGGACTGGATCAGAAGTAGATGAATGGTAATAAAGTCGACATTGAATCATCGGTTCAGAATCTTTTAGCTGGAGTACTCGCCGACTAAACTTAGGATCAACTGTGTCTGCATCTGATTGTTCGTGAATCTGGCAGCTGCTTGAAGTGAAATTTTAATTTCTGTCGCATGCAGTTCATGTGGCCATCCATTGAAAACAAAAGATACGCAGACACGTGGAGATCTTGAGATTGACAGGATCTTTTATTTTGGAAACTTAACAAAAGATTATCGGTAATACAAATGAAAAGTTTTCGTTTTTAGATTTTATAGAAGAACGTCCTATTACTGAGATAAATTAATTTATTTTTTTCTCTAGTATTACTGAAAACAATTTTCGGAGATAGCATTACACAAACCATATGTTGAGTTGTTTATGTCTCGATCTCTTAATTATTGTTTTTTAATCAAAGTTCTAAATAGAATTATGAATGCATAGCGGGAAGACAAATTTTTTTTATTACAAATAGCGTAGTTATAACGGAAGCTATTATACATAGTATTTTATACTAATTATTAATATGATCACTATTGAAGAATTGAAGTAACAACTAAATAACAATTAATCTAAGTCTATCTTCTTCTTTTTTCAATCATACAAATAAGAAGAAGAAAAAAAAAATCTACAAAGTAATATTATTTAAGTGTTCATATTCACAGTATTACATATTATAATAGACAACGAACAATTAATTTTACAAGTGAAATGAAGACAGTATAACTATTTGAACATTTTATATATTATAACAATCAAAATCAGCTTTCAATGAAAATAGTGACAATAATTTTATAAGTGAATACTAGACGAAGAGCAAACAAAAAGAAGAATTAATATTTTCATATTTTCCAATATAGAATGAGAGACTAAATCACAAATAAAAACAAAAGCACATAGTTCAATTTAGTATACTTATTATAGCAGACTATGTACTATCAGCAATAGGAACAGAAGCCCATGTAAATTGTAAAAAAAAAAATCTCATGTAGCATAGCGGTAGCAACTGTTGGGTTCGTGGGTTCAAACCCATTGATTAAGACTGTTGGGGTTTTGACTGTTCAAATCCATTTATTTGCTTAAGATGCAAAAAGAACGTAAAACAAAAATTTTACTTCTAACTTAAACCAAGGATTAAACGAGGTATGTCAGGAAACTTTCCAAGGCAGTCCACCTTCAGTATTCCTTTGGCATCAAAACCTAATTTAATCCTTTTACAGATCTACTCCATGATTGATTTCTAAAACTTTAATTTATTTACAAATTAAATAGATTAATATAACATATTTATACCTTGTTTCCAAATTCTAATTGGAATGCAGCAGACCGAGAAGATCAAATCTGACGAACGTCTCGCCTCGAAGTATCAAACGTCTGATACCTCTATCGGTTATCCACCAGGACTAACCAGAGAGCGGTTTATTTCTTTTGTCAGAAATACCGTAAACCGTGGAATTTATGCAGAAACACGAAAACCGAGAAAAGGACAAAATAGGTATATTTACGACCCGCAGTTATTCAAATAGAAATACCGCAACTTTCGCAAATATATTATTTTCGAATCTCGAAAATAACCGTAACCGAGAAAGAGACAAAATAGACTTATCGATTCGATCGGTCAGATTAGATACGATACAAGTGAATTGGCAATTTCTTCTTTACCCCTGCCCCTCTATTTATAGACAAATAACGAGGCTTGTCCGATTACCAAAATGCCCCTATATTTTGGCATATTTACATGGTATGCCATTTTATGGCGGTTCAAAATATTAAAAACCATCAAATTACAATGGTTTAAAATATTAAAACCATCAACATTTATGTCGGTTAAAAAATATCAAAATCAAACAACCATTTGATTTTTTTATTGTTAGCCGCCATTCTATTTGATGGTATCTGATTTTTGATTTTTTTTTTTTTTGAATTTTTAATTTTAAAACTATTAAAATTAAAACCTTAGAAAAAAAAAAATCCAAATCAAATATATATAATTGTTCTAAACAATTATATTTCTTACGGTTCAGTTTCGGTTCAGTTTCGGTATGATTTTATACAACGCATCGAGTACGCTTATAAATTAACCGTTGTTTCTGTTTGTCATCTCATATGACATATATAATTTAATTATACTACGTATAATTAATTATAACCATCTTAATATTAATTATAACCAATTTATAATTAATCAGTAAGATTCTCCGACTAGCTCCTATATGGTGTGACCCAATAGGATTTGTGTTATGTTGGTAAATAGAATTAAAACTGTTTTAACTTCTATAATCATAGGAGGCATATGACATCTGCACTATAACCATCCAATTACACAGATGATGCTGTACTGTACAATATCACGATCCAGTAAACTTTTTACTCGTGTTAATTCTTATGTCTCACAGTATCAGATCAGTTTCAAGGTAGGTGTGTGTCATCCTTGCAAACTTAATCTTTTCTTGATCTTGAGCAAATTATTAAATATAATTACTCTTGTAATCATATTGCTAGCATATAATCTCACTCTATCAAGGGGCCCAGTGATACTGTAACTCGTATAGAGATACGAGGGACAATAGTACTTTTGGTAAACCATCACTACCTCAGCTAAGATATGTATACCGAAGAGCTACCGTTATAACTGCGTTTTATCGACAGCGTTAGATAACAATCACACATATACATGTTTTAGTAGGAAAGATGAATACCTCATACTTTAGAACTTAACACTGAATGAAAATATTAATGACACGTACACAATTCCATTTAATATTTCATTCGGGGTCTGTCAAATATCATGTTCCTGGAACATGTATCTATGTAATTAAAATGACACCTCTTGTCAGTGGTCTGTAAAACTTGACCATCTTTTAATCCACATACTAACCTTGTAACGATAAATTAGTGTTCCTGCTAATTACCTTGGTTAGAGACTTTTAAGAGTATATATCATCTATATTATGAAGTTTCACAATTTCAGTTATTGACTCTAGTCAGATAAATGAATGATCCATAAATTCAATAATACTCAAGGCAACAAAATGATAGTTAATCACTCAATTCATGAACAAAACTTGTATTATTGACTTCTAGATTATTACAAACTAATAGCAAAAGCATATATCGCATAGCAATAATAGCTGTCAGCTATTACAGATATAGCAGTCGTAGCTGAATTAGCGTATTTTTATCTCATAACTTAGTATTTATGATCCGAAAAAACTACAACGTAGCTATAGCGCAACTATGACTATCTATTTAGGACACTATTTTTAACATATACAAACCGGGGTCTAGGTGATATATGTAATTTATGTTTTTGTTTATGATGATGTATGTATCAATTTGTGTTGTATTTTATTTAATTTATGTTGTTTGAAAAAAGTATTGTATGTTATTTTATACCCGTTGCTTCGCACTCCTCAAGAGTCTATGCTACTATGCGTATCATGATTTAGTCCGTAATACGGATCAATATTTTTCGTTTTAAAAATTTTAACGGTCAATTCGAACCATTCAAAATGATTTTCATATGAACATGTACTTGCAAACCAAATTGTATATTTTTTACAATTTTTTTTTAGATAGGTAGAAAATCACTGTTTTTTTATGGTCAAGAATTTTCAAATCAATTCTACCTATCTTAAAAAAATAGTAAAAAAAATTATAAAAAAATATAAAATTTAGTCTACAAGTAGATAATTATATGAGAATTATGTTGAATGGTTTGAATCCATTAAAATTTTAAAAACAAAAATATTAACCCGTATTATTAATCAACCCATGATATGCTTAGTATCATATACTCACCCATCAAGCCACCTTGATATGGCTTGATCTTGTTCACTGCTTGCTCTAACCACAACCAAAGATCTCGACATGGTGTGGGCCACCTTGGGCCTTACAACTTACTGAACTTTAAAGGATGACATCACACTAGTCCCTCTCATCAGAAGCAATTCCGTCGAGAATTGCAATAATTCCGAAGGAGGGAACATCAATAGATCGCATAGTATTTGATTGAATCATTGTTAATGGTTTATAAAAAAAATATCACTAAATTTCATTCTGATAAGAGGATTTCATTGTGGATGGTTAAAAAAAAAACTAATATTCACACAATTTTCTCAAAATGACACTAAACCCTATCCTATTAAAAAGGAATTAATGAGCAACCCAGTAACAGAATTCATTGTGAATGGATTAATAATAATAATAATAATAATAATTCTCACTAAATTTCATCCTGATAACACGATCGAATTCTTTTTCATGTTTACAAAATAAACATTTTAATAACAGAAAGAAATAAACAGTATAATAATTAAGTTCAAATTGAGCTCAATTAAGTCAAATTATTGCTCAGCTGGCAGTCAAACTAGTTGATGCTCCAAGAAACACTTCAATGACAGAAAGAAATTAACACATTTACACAGATAAGTTTGAGGTGAGGCCTTGTTCAACAAATCCACAAAATCCTCCGAGGAAAGAAATAGCCCGGGAAAATTATGTGGGCCTACTCTAGACCTCTTGGGCCAGTAGGAAAGAAAAATACAGGCCGGATGTTCATCCTGGTAAAATAAAAAAATTTAATATATAGTGAGGCTGCAACTGACAGAAGGGGAGCATGGAAATATAAATATGTTGCATAGTTTTGCATATGTATAAACCAATTAATACAAGACGCCAAGAATATGATACTAATGTTCTTTGTTATATGTGTGCATTAAATTAATGTGAGAGCATTGTGAACAAAGTATATATGAACACCGAAGTATCATTCAATTCTCACTCTAAAATCAAACATGTCAAGTTACCTGGGTCGTCTATTTGTCAACAAGATAAGATAACAAAGAAAATCGAAATACATAATTATTTTTTATTAAAAAATAATTCATGATACATCAAAATAAATAAGAAGTCGCCCTCTCCAGAAATTATATTAGTTATTTATTATCACTCAGAGTATCTACTTTTCAACTCCCATAGAGAAATACAAAACTGTTGCTTCTTCTTTTCTATTGCGTAATTAGTCATATGGAATTGACATTATTTTCGTGTCAAGTTCACTTAATTGAAAACTAGTACGTACGTACCTAGCTAGGTTGAAGCATTTATGGGGGGTTATTAATTAGTGGTACGTAGTAGTAATATCCTCGGGACAACACATTGCAACAAGGGGTGGAAACATAACTAATGCAATCCCTTGTGTCAATGGTCAAAGTAAATTATCCTCATTCATATCAATACATGTACGTACCTGCATAAAATGATGCAGATAAATAGGTACAAATGGTTAATTTATAGTCTCTTTAAGTGTCCTTAAAAATTAGCATCGACAAACTCAATTCATACACCATGCTAGTCGACACAATATATATGCAGGTCCCATTTGGTGTGGTATTCCTCCTGCATAGAAGCAAACCAGTGTACAGTATGATCAGATCTTGCTGATACTAGCTAAATTATTTTATTATTATAAATTAAATTAAATTGAACGTGACTATATCTGATGTGGAGAGGAGCATATATCTCTTCTTTAGAAAAAAGGATTACAAGCAGTGCTTTCACGGAAGCAAACCATTTCTGCAGCTGATATGGTATCCTACGATTGGATAATCTCATGTCAATATATCAAGTGATGATGATTCTGGTAAGTGAAATGGAAAGAATGGTTGCTATATGCATATATAGGAAGGAAACTAACCAAATAAAAAAAAATAACAAATTGAACCTACACGTTCATACTTTTTGTGCAATTAATGCTTTCAGAGGATAAACATATATATATATAAAGCATAGGAAACCGTTCAAGTCGTTTTTGTCTGGCATAAAAGACGTTAAAAAAAGTAAAAAGGAAACCGAAGATAATAATAATAAGAAGAAGAAGTACACGATATCTTACGTACCAGCATTGTTATGCTTAGATAGTCCTAAAGTGTCATATGTACGTTAGCGTGATCGATCTCTTTGTTTTTATTTACCTAATCCTTCGCAAACCTGCAAATGTAAATAAGAGTTACTTTAACGGGTGTATAACGCGGAACATCTTGTTTTTATTTACCTAATCTTTCACAAACCTGCAAATGTAAATAAGAGTTACTTTAACGGAAGTATAACACACTTTTCTAGCTATGAAATAAATAGGTACCCCATAAGCAAAGATCACATATTAAGAGATAAAAAAAACAATGAGGTATAGACAAAGAAACTATACTCTTTTTCTTAAAAACCATTAATAGTTAGAGGATCAGTTGCATGTCTTGTGGTAGCAGCATGTTTGTTCATGCTTTCGATTCCCTTGCTCGACCTGGAGAAGGGCGATGGCATAGGCTCGTTATGGAAAAAGAGGACCTCTAATCCACTTAAACTATCGATCACTTCGTCAAACAATTTTGTCAGCTATCTTACATGGCATTTCCTAGAGAAATGCCTATGTTTATCTCCATTCCCGACTTGAAGTCAGAAGAGTGCAGAACCTCTCCATTCAAACTACCCAAACCAGGGAGATCTGGAATTAATGCAACCCACAGAGTTCTGTCCACGAGGCCACTAACATGAATTTTGCAATCAAGGTAGTTGTTTCGTTTCGTTTGTGATAGTACTTGTTGCCTTAATTTTTCATTTTTGTTCTTGTTCATCATATATATATGCAACTGATTCAACATTCAAATGATAAGTAAGATTTATACCGAAATGAAGTGCATAGTTATCGAGGTACCTAACGAAATCATCTTTTGGTATAGAGAAATGCCCATTTTTATACTGAAAGATGATTTCATAAGGTACCTTGATAATTATGCACTTCATTTCGGTATAAATCTTATGAATGTTGAATCGATCAGTTGCATATATATGATGAACAAGAACAAAAAATTAAGGCAGCAAATATTATCATAAATGAAACAAACAATTACCGTGCAAATTTCATTGGAGTGGCCTCTGGAGAGAACTCCATGTGTGTTATATTAATTCCAAATCTCCTTGTTTGAGTAGTTTGAATGAAGAGGTTTTGCACTCTTCTGATTTCAAGTCAGGAATGTAGATAGCACATGATCTTGACACTTATGGTGCCACGGCTACAATCTCAGTGAGCCAGCTGGTAAGTGTAATGATCTATTTTTTTCTCTTTGGTTGTTCTTTAACTTTTTCCATTTAATTTTTAATAACACAAAAAAGATATAGATATAAATATATATGGTACATTGATTATATACTTATTGATTGCAGGACCACACCATTGGAAATAAGTCAAGAATGATGCATGTTGAAGATTAATATGCAATCTTTCTAAGTTTGCATTATCAAATAAATTAATGTCCAATGAATCAGGATCAATCGGTTGGATTAGATTTTGTATATATAATAGGAAAGCTAAAGTCTATATAAATATTTATAAGTAATGTGTAATTAATGCTTTGTAACTGAATCAACGAAATTATTCCTTCAATTCAATCTTATATTCTAATAGTGTCTATTGTGCATGCTTATCAAAACATGGCATGCGCACATAGTATCTCTATTGATACGCAAAATTTTGTTTGTATAATTAACTTGTATTTATTAATTAGAATTGTTATTTAATATTCTATCAAAAACTGTTAAAAATATCAGTGCAAAGTTAATTGTTTGATGGTAAAAAAAACTTATATCAGTTTCCATTAATTATTTCCTTTAGGGTACAGAGAGCTTAATGGGTTAATTCGGTAAAACAGATATTTATAATGGTTTTACTAGTTTTCATGAAAATGTTAATTTTTAATGCATATATAGAGTTCGTACATTTCCTACTGTTAATTCCATAAACTATTTTTTTCAACAACAACAAATAACAATAATAATAAATGAAAATCGTTGGGCTTGATCCCACTTCTCTCTCTTTTTTAATAATAATAATAATAATAATAAATAAATAAAAACAGTAGTTGTAATTTATTATTAATCAAATAACTTAATAATTTTGACAATCATAAAAGAAAATTTAAACTATGATAATATACTATATAATTATCAAGCATGAGGAAACATTATTAGACAGAGTAAGAATGAATTGGGGTCAATAGACCTTAATTCAATTTTCTCAAAATTTCTAATATATGTATTTATTTTGGATTCAAATATTTCAAATATGTTTATTTGACTCCATACTTCTTAAAAGAATTAATTTTGAAGACTGAATTTCTGGCCTTCCTACAGAGGCAGTGCATAACAAATGCATTTCGCAAAATAAAATAAAAAAGACTGAATTTCTGCCTCCGTCCTGGACTCTAGCTCAAATAATTTGTATTTTCGGTGATGCCGTATAAATGTCTTTGAGTTCAAAAAAATAACACAGTAAAAAAAAACTCAAAACCTAGCATAATCTCAATTGAGTTTAACAAACATAATTTTTTAATACGAGTGAAAAGCTCTGATTGAATCTGAATTTTTACTCCCGAGTGGAAGTTTGAAACCCAGTCTGCGTTTATGGTAGGTTTGAAGTTTTACCCAACTGCATATTATGTTAACAATTTTGTTTTTGTTAGATGCTATAAATATAAAAAAAAGGGGGAATTTCATGTATCCCCCTCAAAAACCTTGAAATTACGCATTTCCCCCTCTAAAATTCATAATATCATATTTACCCTTCTAAAGTTAAAAAAACTCACAATTTTACCCAAATTATTGAATTTTCTAATAAGACTCATTTTAAATTTATAAATTACCCATTTTACCCTTTCTCCATCTTTTCATTTTCTCCTCTCTCTTTGTTCCCCCATAAATCTCAAGCTCCCTGCCATATTAGAAATTTATGTAGCAAGTTATGTGCCAGTATACCTTACAATACAAAAAAAAGCTAGAATCCTATGTTTGATTAAATGGAGAGGAAGAAAGTTTGTCAGAATTTCGAAAGGGACAACTGACCAGAGAAAAAAAGAAACACTATCATTTGAAATACTATTTTGTTTCTGAAATATGTCTTCCACTTGTTACATAGCAAAATACGAGTACTATTCCTTTTGAATCATCTAAAAAAATATTATCCGTCACAAAATATGAAGAACCAACTATAATCCGACAAAATTAAACTTCTAGCAGTACCTAACTGAATAATAAAATTCTTTGCATTATTCTTCTAAATGCTACTCGTAATAGTAAAAGGTGAAAAGAAACAGGGATATGCCACACCAATGAGCAACATAATAGATCAATCCATGTTGACCATTTCATAAATCAGAACCTCAAAGTTGTAACAAAATCTCCAACTAATCAAGCCCGTCTAAAGGAAGAAACCATGAAAAATTTCATAAACCCCAAATTCTCCCTAATCAAACAAACTAAATCCCATGTCATCATCACTCTCTTCCTTGGGTTCCTCCTTTTTCTCTTCAACTGCCGGCGCAACAAGAGTAGTAGATACATTCACAAGTGCATCGCTGCCACCTGATTCTGCAATGAGGATGAGGTCTTCAACGCTTCTCCTCTCAAGTAGTTTCGAAAATAGAGCCGGCCAATATGAATTGATCTTCAAGTTCGTTGCCTTGACATGGATATCTTCTCAGACGTAATGGTGATGCCATCGTCCTGGAGGATTAGAGTGGCGTATGTGCAAGCTAGTTCTCCGGTGGCCATGAAAAGAGATTTGGCAGTGCCTTTGCATCCTGATAAAAGTTAATCGGAGAAGAACTTAAATTAGGTGGCTTAGCAAAAGGATTTTATAAAATGTTCGTTAGAATCCTATGTGCCAGTATATCAGGTGTAAACTGCCGCATTATGTAGCAAGTTAATTACTGGCATTACATATCGTGTACCTTGAGCACTTCTATTTACTGATTGGGGCCTATCTGTCAAGCACAACAAACATGGCATACCAGATTTATATCAATTCAGAGAATATGAGGTTATAGAAATATTTCCAACTCAAACCTAAATTCCCATCAATCATTAAATAAGTCTACATAAAAAATCAGAGCTTGGATATCTCTGGGAACGAAGAGAAAGGAGTAAAAGAAAAGATGAAGAAAGGGTAGAATGGGTAATTTATAAATTCAAAATGAGTTTTATTAGAAAATTCAATAATTTGAGTAAATATGTGAGTTTTTGAACTTTAGAAGGGTAAATATGATATTATGAAATTTAGGGGGAGAAATACGTAATTTCAAGATTTTTGAGGGGGATACATGAAATTCCCCCTAAAAAAAATCGGAAGTATTATGAATATAATGGATGGTCCATTAACTCCCAATATTAATCCTCATTCACCTCCCACTACCCCACTACTATTGGAATTCATAGCCACCACTATTTGGAATTTATTTTCTTCTTTATTATTGTAATGGCTTTTGATTTACAATTTGTAGCCTATAAATAGAGGCATTGTAATCTTGTATTGTATATACATGAGAAATATATGAATAAGAGATAGCCATTCTTTACATTCTCTCTTCTTTGTTTATGTTTATTTATTTTTACTTTATAACACGTTATCAGCACGAGAGCTCTACTATTTGAAGATTCAAGGTAATTTCTTTTAATATTTAATTATGTTACATTTTTATGTTATCTTATGATAATATCATGTTATCTTTTTACATTATTTTGTGTTATACATAAATTATGTTAATTATTGGCCCGAAGCCATATTATGTTAATAAAATTGGCCCGAAGCCATTTGAGCAATTTTATTAATTGACCCGAAGTTCAATTATAAGATTAAATTATTGAAACCATATGTTAATTATAATTTTTTTTTATACAGTTTTAAATTTCTATTATAATGATTAAAGTTTCCGAAATCTTCCGAGAACTTTTAATTTTTTTTTGTTTGCTCTCTGTGTTTGTATAAATAAGTTGAATTTATCACTGTTATATGGTGCTTCGATTAATTAAATTAGAAAATGATTCAAATGGTAGCTAGAGAGTTAAAACGCACCATTCCTTAAATGCACAATTCCTTAAAATAATAATAATAATTTTAGATTCCATTCCGTATTTTATTTTTGTGCAATATATATTTTCCTGATTTCGTTTTATAGTATTGAATATTATTTAACTCATTTAATATTTTGTGATAGTATCATTATGTCGAATCTTACCAAACTCGAATTTGTGGCTCTTGACATTACGGGAAAAAATTACTTATCATGGGTGTTAGATGCTGAAATTCATTTAGATGCAAATGGCCTTGGAGAAACAATCAAAGAAGCTAATACCGCCACTAATCAAGACAAGGCCAAAGCAATGATCTTTCTTCGTCACCACCTCCATGAAAGATTGAAAGCTGAATATCTCACGGTAAAATACCCACTTACTTTATGGAATGATTTAAAAGAAAGATATGATCACCAGAAAACTGTAATTCTTCCAAAAGCTCGTTATGAATGGATGCATTTGAGATTACAAGATTTTAAAACTGTGAGTGAGTTTAACTCAGCAATGTTTAGAATTAGTTCTCAATTAAAATTATGTGGAGAAAATATTACTGATCAAGATATGTTAGAAAAAACATTCTCCACTTTTCATGCATCCAATATACTTTTACAACAACAATATCGTGAAAAAGGTTTCAAGAAATATTCTGAATTGATTTCTTGCCTTCTTGTGGCTGAACAAAATAACGAGCTTTTGATGAAAAATCATGAATCCCGTCCAACTGGTTCTGCTTCATTCCCTGAAGTGAATGTTGCGATGCATAATAATTCTGGACAATTTCAAGGACATGGGCGTGGCAATGGCCGTGGCCGTGGCCGAGGTCGTGGTCGAGGTCGTGGCCGAGGTCGCGGTCGAGGTTATTATCGTGGTGATCATTCTAAAAGTATATCTCCCCACCAGAAGTGGACAAAAAATAATGAAGAAAAAACTGAGAAAGAAAAAAGTGGGCACAATAAAGAACAAGAGAATTCATGCTATCGTTGTGGTGGTAAAGGTCATTGGTCGTGTACTTGTCGTACGCCGAAGCATCTTGTCGACCTATATCAAGCATCACTAAAGAATAAAGAAGAAAATAAATTCCAAATAGTGGTGGCTATGAATTCCAATAGTAGTGGAGTAGTGGGAGGTGAATGAGGATTAATATTGGGAGTTAATGGACCATCCATTATATTCATAATACTCCCCCTTGGATGTCCATTACATAAGAATATGCCTCATTAAAACCTTACTAGGAAAAACCCAATGGGATAAAAACCTAGTTAAGGAAAAAGAGTACATTATTCTTTTAACGCGCAACTACAACCTTATCATTTTTTTTTTTTTGTTGTTGTTGTTGTTGTTGTTGGATTAGTGATGATAAAATAATAATAATAATAATAATAATAATGATAATGATAATAAATTTTTATTTTTGTTGTTGGAGTATCTGTTGTAATTTTTGTTTTATCAAGGAAATAAAAGTTTATCTACTCATTTATTATATTATTGATTACATTTTTTTGTATTGATCAGTTTTTTTTTTCTTGTGTTTTCATAAAGAATGAATATTCCCATGGTTAACAACGGCATTAATAATGAAGAGATATGTCTCGTCGACAGTGCAACAACTCATACCATTCTTAAAAATAAAAAATATTTCTCTTATTTAGTAATGCAAGAAGCCAATGTTAGTACTATTTCGGGTAGTACAAATTTAATAGAAGGCTCCTGAAGAGCTACATTATTGTTACATGGAGGAACTCAACTTTATATTGATGATGCATTATATTCTTCTAAGTCTCAAAGAAATTTATTAAGTTTTAAGGATATCCGCCGAAATGGATACCATGTTGAGACAACTAATGAAGAAAATATTGAATATCTTTATATAACTAGCAAAATCTCAGATAAAAAATGCATATTAGAAAAATTGTCTATGTTTTTCTCCGGTTTGTATTACACATATATTAGTGCAATTGAAACACATGTTATTGTAAACCAGAAGTTTACAGATAAAAATATGTTTATAGTTTGGCATGACCGGTTAGGCCATCCCGGATCAATAATGATGCGAAAAATAATAGAGAATTCATATGGACATTCATTAAAGAACCAGAAGATTCTTCAAACTAATGAATTGTCATGTGCTGCGTGTTCTCAAGGAAAGTTGATTATTCGACCATCACCAGTGAAAAAACAAAATGAATCTCTTACATTTCTAGAACGTATACATGGTGATATTTGTGGGCCAATACACCCATCATGTGGACCATTTAGATATTTTATGGTTTTAATTGATGCATCAACAAGATGGTCACATGTAAGTTTGTTATCAACACGCAACCTGGCGTTTGCGAGATTACTTGCTCAATTAATTCGATTAAGAGCACATTTTCCTGATTATCCAATTAAGAAAATACGTCTAGACAATGCTGGTGAATTTACTTCACAGACATTTAATGATTATTGTATGTCTATTGGAATTGATGTTGAACATCCTGTAGCTCATGTTCATACACAAAATGGACTTGCGGAGTCATTTATAAAGAGATTACAATTAATTGCAAGACCATTACTTATGAAGTCTAAACTTCCAATATCTTGTTGGGGACATGCTATTTTGCATGCAGCAACACTAATTCGCATCAGGCCAACTAGCTATAATAAAATTTCTCCTTTACAATTAGTTTTTGGTCACATACCTAATATTTCCTATATAAGAATTTTTGGATGTGCGGTATATGTTCCAATTGCTCCACCACAACGCACTAAAATGGGACCTCAAAGGAGGTTGGGAATTTATGTTGGATTTGAATCTCCATCTATAATAAAATATTTAGAACCAATGACAGGAGATTTATTCACGGCTAGATTCGCCGATTGTCAGTTTGATGAATCAAAATTTCCAACACTAGGGGGAGAAAATAATCAGCTGGGAAAAGACATTAGTTGGAATGAATTATCATTAGCACATTTTGATCCTCGTACTAAAGAATGTGAACTAAATGTTCAAAAGATAATTCATTTGCAAAGATTAGCTAACCAATTGCCAGACGCATTTACAGACTCAAAGAAAGTGACCAAATCACATGTACCAGCTGCTAATGCTCCAATAAAAGTTGATGTCCCTGTTGGACAAACTAATGAAACTATGACACGCATGAAGCGTGGAAGACCAATCGGTTCCAAAGATAAAAATCCTCGAAAAAGAAAAGGAGCAAAGAATGAAAATGGCCAAGTCGAGGATATGATAGAAAAAATTCCAGAAGAAAATCAAATTATAACTAATATTGGAGTTCCAGCAGAAACTTAAGTATGTAAAAGTCATGAAAATGAAGAGATCTCGATAAATTATGTCATGAATGGAATAAGATGGAACCGAGATAAAGTTGATATTAATGATATATTTGCATATAACATAGCGCTAGATGTAATGAATAATGAGGATCATGAACTAAAATCTATTAATGAATGTCGACAAAGAAATGATTGGCCAAAATGGAAAGGCGCAATTGAGGCAGAATTAAACTCTCTTGAAAAACGAAAAGTTTTTGGACCTGTAGTCCCAATACCTGAAGGTGTAAAACCAGTAGGATATAAATGGGTATTTACGCGAAAAAGAAATGAGAAAGGTGAAATTGTAAGATATAAAGCGCGGCTTGTCGCCCAAGGTTTTTCACAAAGACCTGGAATTGATTATGAACAAACATACTCACCTGTGGTGGATGCAACAACTTTTCGGTACATAATTAGTCTGGCAGTCCATGAAGGACTTGATTTGCGCCTAATGGATGTTGTTACAGCCTATTTATATGGCTCGCTTGATAGTGATATTTACATGAAAATTCCTGAAGGATTTAAGATGCCTGAAGCATATAATTTAGGTTCTCGAGAACGTTATTCTATTAAATTGAATAAATCGTTATATGGATTAAAACAATCTGGACGCATGTGGTATAACCGTCTCAGTGAATATTTATTGAAACATGGATATAAAAATGATACAATTTGTCCATGTATTTTCATGAAAAGATCTAACAATGAGTTTGTTATAATTGCAGTTTATGTTGATGATCTAAATATCATTGGAACTCCTGAAGAGCTTCAAAAAGCAGTAAATTGTTTAAAGGAAGAATTTGAGATGAAAGATCTTGGAAAGACAAAATTTTGTCTTGGATTGCAAATTGAACATTTAAAAAATGGTATTTTTGTGCACCAAGAAAATTACGTTGCAAGAGTGCTAAAAAGATTTTATATGGATAAATCACATCCGTTGAGCACTCCAATGATTGTGAGATCATTAGATGTGAATAAAGACCCTTTTAGACCTCGAGAAAATGATGAAGAACTACTTGGTCCTGAAGTACCATATCTTAGTGCAATAGGAGCACTTATGTATCTTGCTGGACACACAAGACCTGATATATCATTTGCTGTAAATTTATTAGCAAGATATAGTTCTTCTCCCACGCGAAGACATTGGAATGGAATTAAACATATACTTCGTTACCTCCGAGGTACAAAGGATTATGTGTTTTGAAAGTTAATATATTTCATATATTTTGTTCATAAGTTTGAATGTTATTATTTTATATGCATTCTTGTTCCTTGAGTTAAATGTTATATCTTGTGAAGTATTCAAGAAGATGCTCTTGGTCTTGAATCTTAGAACTAATAAGATGACGACATATAATTCTAAATATGTTCACAATCGAGGTGATTATAGGGAACGTTAATCACCAAGCTGAGATTGTTATGTTATTAAAAGTACACTGAAGTTCTATAAGTGTTAGAAAATGATATCATTTAATAACATGAATATATAGAAACGGGTTTCTGCATATTGAACAATGACCTAACAGAATGAGACATTATATGGATTGTGTTTTGTGTCATTAATGTTTCATTGTGTCTTTAGAGTCCATGATATGAGATATGTCAATTTCTCACATGAGAATTACATATTGTGATTATCATCTTAAGCTATTAATTTAGTGAATAGGTGGTAGTTCATGTGTATGACTTGTGCGGGAGAAATTTATATATTAATAGTATCATTGTCGCTCGAATGAGTTATGATATTACTGGGCCCTTTGGTAAAGTGAGATTATATGGCTAGCAATATAACTGATACAGTTATATATATAATTCACTTGAAAACACCAAGAAACGAATATATTGTGAAAATGACACGATCCTATTTCACATAATATTCTTAATATCATGAGACAAGGACAGACACAGTTATCGTGGATCGATGTACTCATCTATTGTCATTTGGTGATTGTAATGTAGTGATAGAACCTCTTACAGTCTATGATATGAAAATTCATATCATAAGAAAGCCAAGATGATATAGATCCTCATAAAGGTCACACCAACTGAACGGGAAACAACAAGTATTTTGATATAGTATGTATGTTATAATATACATGGAGATATCAAAATAAAATGTCATTTTGTGACATGCTTAGATACAAAATTAATTCATGTTGGCTTGTGATTTTATTTGGTATTAATGATTGACGTCATTATAAGAATATTATTACATAACATGAATTAATTAAACCATGCAAAAGATTATGGTTGAGAATAAAATAAATAGAAGGATATATGCATAAGAGAGAAAATGTTTATGATATTCATAAAAGAGAGAAGGACCTTTATGCAATTGTGCATATGACCCTTTGATATTCTCCCATATTTATATATATATGAAGGTGAGATGAAAAGAGAATAACAACAGAAATTTTTCTCTTTCTCTCTTAGTTTTGGTTGTCATAAAAGAGAAAAACGTTTTTTTCTCTTCTTCTTTTTATTTATTTGATTAGCCACCAAATCAAATTGGAATTGAAACTTTGATTGAAGAAAGATGGTTGTATCTAAGCTCCAAGCTTTGTGTTTAATCTATCAAAGGAACACTTAGCTTGTTGTTTAGGTTCAAGGTGAACCGAGAGGCCTAACCGAGAAGAAGACGGTACCGGCGGCACAACCGACAAAGACTCAAAGAGAAGATATTAGAGATTTGACAATCTCTAGGTATGAACCCTATAAACTCATAGTTAGATATAATATATGTTAAATATGTTATATGCACAAGTATTTGATGTTTTATATTTGTCACAAGAACGATCTTGTTGTATTGATGTTAAAAAAAAAAAAAAATTATTTCCTTCCGCTGCGAACTCATATAATAAATAAAACATACAGTTGTTATGAGGGGGAGTTAATATGCACTACAATTTTCTTAACCATGATTTTTTTTTTCACTGGTTTTTCTTGATAAGGTTGTAGTTGCGCGTTAAAAGAATAATGTACTCTTTTTCCTTAACTAGGTTTTTATCCCATTGGGTTTTTCCTAGTAAGGTTTTAATGAGGCATATTCTTATGTAATGGACATCCAAGGGGGAGTATTATGAATATAATGGATGGTCCATTAACTCCCAATATTAATCCTCATTCACCTCCCACTACCCCACTACTATTGGAATTCATAGCCACCACTATTTGGAATTTATTTTATTCTTTATTATTGTAATGGCTTTTGATTTACAATTTGTAGCCTATAAATAGAGGCATTGTAATCTTGTATTGTATATACATGAGAAATATATGAATAAGAGATAGTCATTCTTTACATTCTCTCTTCTTTGTTTATGTTTATTTATTTTTACTTTATAACAGGAAGCACACTTGCTTCAGAATTTAATAGGGTTTTGTTTTATGGTCGAGCAGCCTCCGTATGAGTTCTCACTGTCATACGGGACCCACTTACAATGACAATCGTCTTCCGACCCGTAATCCTATTGTTGATCGAATTCATATAATTAACCTAAGGTAATAGATCCAGACCGTTCGATCAGAACCCGCACGAATATTAAAAGATCCCTGTGCATTCCACCTTCGGCTGGATTATCCCGGATTCTAATCGGACGGTCCGTTCAATTATAATCCGCACATTTAGAATTCGTTTCACCAAAGGTAACAGAAATATTCTGTTTAGATCAGGACCGTAAAATTAGAATCCACACGGCAATAGATCAGGCTCTATGTGTTATACCTCGAACCGGATTGGTCAGGATACCAATCGGACGGTCTCGATAGAAACATAAATATTATATTACCTCAGAGGATATTGATTCTCTAATCGGACGGTCCGGATCTAAACAGAAATATTATGTTACCTCAGAGGATATGTCCTCAATGATTTCCCCCTCTCCGTCGCAAAACCATTAAACCAGTGCCGAAGCTCGTCTAATCACCTCTCTTTCTCTCTCTCTGACGATGGCTGCCCGACTGGTGGCGAAGCGCCTCCTCGAGATCCGATCAGCTCTCCGGCCTTCTCCATTAGTAAGCCTTACGTTTTTCTCCATTTGACCATTTCTCTCTCCTCATTCCCTGTTCTCGCCGCATCTATCAACTAAGCTCGGGTTTCTTTCTCGTTTTCGTTCTTTTTTACTAGATCGCTTTGTCTAATGGTGCCTCCAGCTCCAGATCTTTCTCCACTGCGCTAAATTATGTAAGAAATTCCGATTGTTGCTCTGAATTTGATTTGGTTGAACTGGTGTCCGTTTCAGTTTCACAATTTGTGATTCTTTTGTTTGCTTTTTTTCTTTTTGGTTAGCACCTTGAATCTCCGGATAATAAGGCGGATGTGACATGGGAGTTCTCCAAGGCCAATTTGGAAAAGGTAACTTTTATCTTTCTCTTAATCAGAGACCGTATTCTCTACTCGCAGTTTCTTTTCTAAATAAATTTTATTTGTCTGTATATGGGAAGAAACTGATACTCTGGTAGAAGGTTTTCTGATTGCATAAATTTTGTTTAGTTTCCTTTGCTAGTATAATTTACAATCAGTATAATCAGTGGTGCCAATTATAGCATAGTAAAATCAGAACCAAAGAAAACCAATTTCTGTTTTCACCATCAATGTATGAAGCAACTATAGTTTAATGTAGCTTTAAAATGATATTTTGGGAGCTCTTATTGTTATTCATGTTTAGGCAAAAGACATCATGCCAGTACTGCAGTAAACTCGATAGTTCTTGTACAAGTTTTGTATTCAATTTGAGACCGTATTTTGTATTCAAATTATTTTCTATATTTATTTTCTTTGTCAGCATATGGGAAGAAACTTATACTCGGGTAGAATTTTTCGTGCTTGCATAAATTTTGTTTAGATTCCTTTTGTTTCCTAATTTACAATCAGTATATGAGACTGGTCTCATAATATTTATTATATCATATATTAGGGGCACCAATGATAGCATAAAAAATCAGACTCAATTTATTTTACAATAAAATCAGAACCAGAACCAGATATTTTTTGTTTTCTCCATCAATGTATGAATTAGCTATAGTTTAATGTACCTTTAAAATGATATTTTGGAAACTATTATTGTTACACTTGTGTAATCAAAAGACGTCATGTCAATACTGCAGTAAACTTGATAGTTCTAGTACAAGTTTTAGAACCAAAAATGCTTATGTTTTTTCATAAAAATGTAAACCAATTTGTTTTACATCCTTGGGTAATATTTTGAGACTCTGCTTCTGTACCTTGCACAGATGGTGTAATATGTATTCAATTTTTGAGTGGTAATTTTTACTGCTTATTATTCATAGTTATTTTTTGTGGATGAAATTTAAATAAAAAAAAATAAAAAACAGGTCAAGGAAATAATATCACACTATCCATCGAATTACAAGCAGTCGGCAGTAATTCCTCTGCTGGATTTGGCACAGCAACAACATGGCGGATGGCTCCCTGTGTCAGCAATGAATGCTGTATGTTTAAATACACACATAATAATCAATATTTATGTATATATGTGTAGGCCAAAATGTGTGTCACTACCCTTAGAAAGCCAAAATGTGCCTCTTTCTCTGTTTCTCAAGAAGAGAACTAAGGGAGGGATAATCAAAATACTTTTTTTTCTCCTATTCTCTCTTTTGTGTGGGCTTTTCTTTTGTGTGTGTGTGTTGTTGGGGGGAGGGGGGGGGGGGGGGGGGTGCATATCCTCTGAGATATCTCAATTTATCAGTTTATCTAAAGCTGGGCCAAACATTTTTGGGTGCCTATTCGGAATGCAGGGGGTCAGTATTATTGTGCTTTGAGATATTCGTGCAGGAAGGATTTGAACGTTCCAGATTTATACATATCAACTCAAAGTTGAGATATCTCAGGGGATGTGAATCCGGGCTTGATCGGTACAAAAATATTGTGCTTTTGACAAGATCCTACAATCTGAATTGACTGAAAATGAAATTTTAGTTATTTCGAAATATATGGTGCAATGTGAGACTATTATTTATATCAATTACCCAGTTATTGATATGTTGTATTTATTGGGCTTGATCTGTACAAAGGTAATGCTGGATCTATCCCATCCAATGGGAATGGAGGGTTAGTATTTTCAGCTGTATAACCTTGATAACCAATGTGAAAAGTTCCTTAAAAAAGAAAAGAAAAACTAAATTTATTGATGTCCATTTACTGTTTAGATTAACTACGTATCAAATTTAGGGGGATTCAAAAATCATTTGGTTCTCATTCAAAAGTGCTGATTGCATTGCACTAAATATGAAGCATGGCCTATCTACATTATAAATAACATATCTGTAATTTTTTTGTTTTGTTATTTTGATAAGCATTGTGTCAGTTTCAGTATCGAACAAGTTTTCTGTCAATATAACATATCCTCTAGCGGAAAGGGCTTTATTTGACAGCCTCTATACAATTTGATAGCACTAACAGTGTTAATATTCCAGGTTGCTAAAATCATAGAAGTTGCTCCTATACGCGTGTATGAAGTTGCCACCTTTTACACAATGTTTAACCGTACTAAGGTTCCTATCTCTTTATATTGTATTGATGTTCATCTTTTTTTGTCATATCAGGTCAATATTTTGTGCAAAAGAAATTTTGCAACTAACATCTATTGTTTACAAATATCGAGTTTGCGTGCAAAGGAGGGTAATTATCCCCTTTTTAACATGCCAAATTTTGTTTTAATCAGGTTGGAAAATATCACTTACTAGTGTGTGGGACAACTCCTTGTATGATTCGTGGGTCCCGTGAAATAGAAGACACTCTGCTCAAACACCTTGGTGTCAAACGAAATGGTTAGTATATTTGAATTGTCAAGTACACATAATATTGCATCAGTCAGAAGTACTACCAGTTTGCATATTAGATGGAAAATATCAGTTGTGTGCTTATGAATCTCAAGTGAGATTAAGTATCATCATCCTCCCAAAATGGACACAAGCTACTTATAATTTATTGGGGAAATTCCATGTACACCCTTCAAAATGTCAAGTATATACCTCAATATCACTGTGTACTTCAAACTTGATGATTCAAGGTATCATCATCTTCGTACTTCAGAGGCTTACACAAGCATATACCTAAATGTTACTGGGTATGCATCAGAAGTAGAGAAATGACCCATTTACCCTTGAATACTGACCAATTAGAAGACTGACATTTTTCTTAAACATGCTACATATTTTTTTATTTTATTAACAAAGGGTTAAGTGGGTACTTTATAAATTTTAAAAGAGTTTTAATAGAAAAGACTTAAATGGGTAAATTTGTGAGTTTTTGAAATTTAGAAGGGTAAATATTATATTATGAATTTTAGAGGGGAAAATATGTACTACCATCACATTTTGTCGATATGACATATTACCAAGCCTATTTTTTTTATTTTTTTATATTCATCATCTATTAGTATGGTCCCGGGTTTTCTTTATATTTTCTTATATTTGTCTACCTTTTGTTGCAGAGGTAACAAAGGATGGTATGTTCTGTGTTGGAGAGATGGAATGCATGGTAAGTTTATCTTTTTAATCTGTGTAATCTCAAATTCCATTCTGTTAAAAGGTAAGAATAGTCTCATAGATGCCCCCTACAAGACGTATTCTCATATTTTCTCTTTAAAACATGGAACATATCAACACATCCTCCTCATCTATTTTATATAAATGTCAAAACTACCCCTTTACCTTCCTCATTTGTGTAGAATTAAACTTTGATACAAGGGTGATAAGGGGATGTATAATACTTTTTATATATGTCAAAAAAAAATTCTAACTAAATCAGCTGCATTTTTTTAATTTTCTTTTTTCTGTCTTTGGTGTGAATTCTACAGGGGTGTTGTGTGAATGCCCCCATGATTACAGTTGCCGATTATTCCAAGGGTTCTGAAGGCTACAGCTACAATTATTACGTAAAAATTCATTCCTGGAATTTCTCTCTCTTTTTTCCTTTTTTTTGTTAAATACTTTTGTTTAATATTTGCTTCTTTAATTATCAGGAGGATGTAACTCCTAAGAGAGTTGTTGAGATAGTCGAGATGTTAAGAAGGGGAGAAGCTCCACCAGTAAGACTTATACTGCCAATTAATTTTTTTATACAGATTCCTAAGTTTTTATATTTCTTGCGGCACCATTGTAATTATTTTTGTTCTAAAGTTCATGAAAATCACCTTTGTATTGTACCTCAGCACTTAAATTACGAAAATCACCTTATTGAATGTCAAAACAATTGTCTCAATTAATGAGGAACTAATTCTCCATTTTGGAATTGTAGAAAGGATTTTACATGAGGGTAAATAAGGGGCATATCTGTCTCATATATATAGATGGGCTAATTTACATTGTGAATTAAAGCACCTATTTTGATTTGTGCCCATATTTTGCAATTTCAAGGTCCAAACAGCCGATCCGAACCGCTCAAAATGAACAACCAAACTTTACATCTTTTGGAAAAAATTTAGATAGGTACAAAATCACAATTTTTTTATGGTCTGGAATTTTCTAAAAAGCAGTTATTTTGTACCTATCTAAAAAAATTCCAAAATATGTAAAATTTGGTCTCCAAGCACAACTTAATATGGAGATTTTGTTGAATTGTTTGGACTTTGAAATCAGAAATATTAACGTGAATTAAAACAGGGACTTTAATTCATGATGTACATTAGATTTTTGCATTAAGTAGGGATCGTTTAAGGTGATGGATGGGTCTGTTTTTTGGATATGCTTGATTTTCCAAACTTCTTTTTTCTAGAAAAATCTAATTTAATTATTTACATAGGTCGGCACCCAAAACCCGGAGCGCATTAGGAGTGGACCTGCAGGAGGCAACACTACCTTACTAGGAGAGCCTAAACCTCCTCCATGCAGAGATCTTGACGCATGCTAAATTCAAACGTGAATTTAGAATAATTGAATAATGAGAACTCATCTTGATTTGAGATGACCGTACAAACCCAACTTTCGAGGATAGTTTTTTTAGCTTGTTTATTTCCTGTTAAAAAAAAGGTTTTTATTATTGTTTTAAATTTATCTCATTTGTCATCTTTTAAGAAGGTTTTTTTGTTGTGTTCCTTCAAAAGTTTTACTCAGCAAATTTTCACCGAAATCTGATGTGGATTTGCAATGTTGCCTTAGTTAAGTGAAAGGATTGGAATTTATTTTGCAACTATTGTTTTCATAAATTGATATACATTTTATTTGAACAGGATATTTGTTGTTTTCTTAAATCGATATAACAATGATTCTTTATTCAGTGTGGTACCAGGATACAAGTAAAGTCTCAATTGGACATACATACCACTATGAAACCAAAAAAATTATACACACACACCCCACTATCACAATTAATTTGATTTTAGAGTTTAACTAGGGTGTTCCTAAGTTCACTAAGTATCTTTGTGAACTCAATTCTAAAATTTATTGGATTGGTTTCAAACAACGAATGTAAATTGATGAAATCCTTCAAACTTATGAGTAATGCATGTGAAAATTAAAAATTTTTGAATTAATTTAGTACAAAGACAAATGGTCAAAACTAGAACACATAAATTAATTTTAAAGCATTTATACAAAATTAATTTAAAATTAAATTTTTTTTTTTTTAATGTAGACGTATCACTCGTAAGTCATAAGGTAGAAAGATTTTAACAATTTAGATTTGTCATTTGAAGTCAATCTAACAAATTTTAGAATTTAGTTCACAAAACAACTTCTTGAACTTAAGAACATTCTAGTTCTACTCTTGATTTTATATCTAATCTTTTGCAACTGGATAAACATAAGTACTGTTGTATATATAGCAAAGTGAACCGAAGAATTAAAGACTTGTATGGACTTGATTGTGAAATGTTATAATTGGTGTCAATTTATAAACTTCTGATTTTTCTCCCTTATTTTTGTATTAACGTTTTTACTCACTTAAAAATTGTGCAAGATACAAAAATACAAGAGCAAACATCTTTCTAACAAAATTAAATCGATAAGATTGTAAAAGCTACAATGTACGAACTTGCATGATTACACTAATTCCCGGTCTCAAAAAACACGAAAACAAAAGCAAATTATTAAATCTCAGATGAAACTAATAAAAAACTGCACTAGATATAACATTATAGAACAAACAAGTTCCTTTTTTCTTTCACACACTTTCTTTGTTACTGGAGGTCTCCAGTTCCTTCTTCGACTCACCACCAGCAACTGCTTGGGGTTTCTCTGGTGGAGGGGCCCCGTTTTCAGGGGGTGCCTGCTTCAATTCCGTCTCAAACTCTTTTGCAGCCTAAAAAAAATTTTGAGAGTTGTCAGAAGAAAATATATCAAAGATAATAGGAGGCTAATAGAAGCAAATATACCTATTCTGGCCATTCCCAAAGTTTATAAATACCATATAAACCCCCCTGATAAATGATATATATCTCAAACCGCAGTGTAACATTATATAACCAAATCTACTTTTTACGGACGACTCTGGCAAGGAGGGGAAAATACGGGAATTCTTCAAGTAAACTGGAAAGGGGCATAAATTATACATTTAATTTTGTAGGGTACATATTTCTTTTCTGTATTAAATTTTGCAGGGTGCACATGAATTTGCCCCCTTTTAACTCTGCTATCAATTTCAACAATCTGATATTGTGAATTTGACTCACGGGTATTATAAAAATGTTCGAGAAAATTTCTTTAGCTACCCATAACATCAGGATAATGCAAGTTTAAAGTATATACACCATGATTATATTGATTTGTAAGTTTTTATATATTGCAAGCAAATATTGTAAGTTTTCAAATTGACTCCAATGCAATACCAAGAGAAATACAATTATTTATCTAGATTCTACAAGACTCGGTTATTACAGTAATAATTACAGTTAAAATCAAATCTTAGTTGCATCTAAAACCAAGCCAAACACCAATCCTAATAAATAGCATTGATGCCAAAACTCTGAATTACAAATTTTACCAAGAAAATTTGAAAGAGTTTAATGACATCTCAATCCCACCATAATTGATGCTTTCAAAGAGGAAATAGGACAAGGCTACAAAAACGTTTATTTAAATTTTTATTATTTTTTATTATACCAATTAAGCTCTAATTATTGCAATTGAACCATAAAATTTAAAATGTCTTACATAACATCACCATAATTGATGCTTGTTTGTTCAATTCTTGCTATTTAGTCAAAATTACAAAGAAAACCGCCGAATTAAATTTCATTCTCAGAATCTCAGATCTAAATAACAGTATTCAGTAAACAGTACCTTGAGCCTTCTCCATCCTAATAACAAAAATTATAACAACAAACATAATACCTGTTGAAAACCCTTGACAGTCTTGCCAATGTTCCGGCCGATCTCCGGCAGCTGTTTCGGGCCGAAAACAAGCGCTGCCACACCAGCAATCACCACCAACTCAGGCACACCTAATCCAAAGAAACACTTGCACTTCAGCGCCGGCGATCTGGTCCGGCGTGGTCTGGAAACGGAGACTAGCGGTGGCGCCTGTGGGGCTCGCCTGGAAGTGAAAGAGAGCGAAGCACGGGTGGCGAGAGAGGAGCGTTTGCTCCTGCCCAGGAGCAAAGAGGCGGCGACTGGAGAGGTGGTGGTTGTGGAGCAGCATGCTATCTCCATTTCTTGGGGTTTCTTTTCTTTGACTTGATTTGGATAGTGTGCTGCTGTTGTTTATTGGTTTGGGTTCACAAATGGGATATTTAGGGAATTCATATTCAATGAAATACCTGACCGCGTACAATGAGATCGGAGTCGTTCGTTTTAATCAGACACGATCTCAAAATATTTTGGTTTGGATTAGAGTATTCTACATGCTCAGGTACCTTAGGAAAAATACTCACTCGTATTTCAGAACTCAGAAGTCAGAATGTGATATGATACTCGGGAATTCAGATCCAGTGCAATTCCTGACCGCGTAGAATGATATCTGAGTCGTTCGTTTTAATCTGACACGAATCTCGAAATATGTTAGTCCGACTGTGAGTATTATACACTGTCAGGTACCTTAGGAACGGTCTCTCCAATTTCGGAACTCAGAATGTGATCCTCGTGCGCAACTTTGTTTAGAGAAATTTTCGTGGGGATATTTTTAAGCATATCCTTCCAAAAATTTGAAATTATGTATTTTCTTTCTAAAATTTATAATATCATATTTAATGTTTCAAAATTTCAAAAGCTCACAAATATATCTAATTTTTTTGTCTTTCTATTAAAACTCATTTCAAATTCATGAAGTTTTTATTTTATCCTTTACTAAAAAAATATAAAAGATGTAGCAAATGTTGAAAAATATTTACTGTTTTAATTTGTTGATTTGTATAGCATAGGTAGGAAAATAAATCATTTGTGCTCACAAATCAACCAATTAGATAACTAACAATTCACTTACACATGACATGTTTTTTTTTTCTTACTAAAGAGTTAAATGGAACTTTATAAATTTAAATGAGTTTTAATAGAAAATAGTTTTTTGAAATTTAACTGATATTTTTTTACTATTTTAGATTCATATTTTTAATATAAAATAGTTATGGAATCATAAACATAATAAATTTGATATTATGTAAGATTTTGATATGTTGATTAATCGTGAAAAATCATAATTTAAACTTTTAAGTATATTAGATAAAATACTAAAGAGAATGGGTTCCAAATTTCCGATGACATAATTTTTTTATGCCATAAAATGATCCAACCTTACCTTTTCCATTTATATTTTTTAAATTTAAAGTATTAATGAAAGATACAAACAGTTGAACTTATTCAAACAGTTGAGGAATGTGTCTAATTAAAGCTCTTCTATGCTATTTCTTGACTTTTATTCATTCTAGTCCTCATTTATAAGTGTATACACAAAAAAATGATGTTTAGTACTATTGTAGTCATAAACAAAAAACTTGACATCCAAAACAATCCCATAGTTTTACAGCTTTGCCAGGGTACAACCCATTGGGTACTGAGATGATCAAGGGGATTTGTTTGGCGCACTTTCAGCTTACCAGTATCCTGCATAACTTGCTTACCAGTAGATTGTAGCATGTAGAAACAAATATAGAAACACACGTAAGGCACAAATTAAGAATTTAATATAATGACTTGTCTAGGAGAAAACTGTAAGTTTTGGATTTTTCATTGTGACATAAACTTCTAATAATCTTTTTGGATTTTTCATTGTGACAATAAACGTCTAACTGTGGATGCACAATCAGGAGCTGATCCATGTACCGCCTCAGCAATGAACTATAAGACTGCTCCATAAATTATTTAATCAGGAGCAGACTGTGCTCTTCCGAATTTCCAAATTGTTTTCACAAATTGTATAAAATACGGCTAGTTTGAAATGACCAACACAAAAGGAACAAACTCAATTGTTAGCAAAAAGGAAAAAGAAAAAAGAAAAAAAAAGGCACGAACCCAGTTAGGAATCACCAATTAACTTTTGCAATTCATGCTAAATTCGTACCAGTACTTGCCATTTAAGAAGAGAAATTGGAAATTACCAATTAAACTAATTGGCAATTAACTTATCACAAATTGCTATCAATGGTGTGTTTTAGTATAAATCCAAACTAAAGGAGATAATGGAATTCCAGAAGCCTCTAACAGAAGAGAAACACAACTAGCCGTTGGGACTAGTTAGTCAGACTTGTAACAGTTTTGTAACAAACTAATAGATAGTTAGTTAGGTGGTTAGAATCATGATTAAGGATTCTAAACCATAGTTAGCTGAGAGGCTCTGCCTATAAATACTCTTTGTACTGTACAATTCAGATTCAAGAAATAAAGAAAGATTTCATTCTATAATTCTCTTTATGGTATCAGAGCACCATGTCTCTCTCTTCTTCTCCCTCTAACTCTACTCTCCCTGAATCTAACACCACCATGGCTGCTGTTGCTCCACTTGATCCTATTGTGATCCTTACTATCCCTATCTCAACAAAACTCAATCGATCAAACTATCTAGCCTGGAAATCTCAGATCACTCCTGCACTTTATGGCCACGATCTGTATAAATTTCTCACTGATGATCCTCCGGATGAACAATTGACAGTTGACGGAATTCACCAAACGAATCCACGATTCTCTCACTGGCGGCGCCAGGACCAGCTGATTCTCAGTTGGCTAAGGTCTTCTCTATCTGATACTATCCTGGGGCAGGTCACCTCCTGCGATTCTTCTGCTGCTTTATGGAAATCTCTCCAGCAATCATTCTCCGCTACCTCTCGCGCACGCTTGTCAGAACTCCGTCGCTCTTTTCAGACAACAACCAAAGAAGGTCTCAGCTGCTCGGATTATTGCCAGAAACTGAGATCAATCGCTGATGAACTTGCCTTTGTCGGCTCTCCCGTCTCAGACGACGATTTGGTACTTCAAGTACTCGGAGGCCTTGGGTCAGACTTCAACTCCTTTGTCGTTGCAGCCAACACCAAGGATCATCTATCTTTCACTGAGCTTCAGGCCATGCTCCAAAGCCATGAGAATCTTCTCCAAACTCAAAATGGTGGTAATCTCTCCTCTCTCCCTTCTTCTCAAAACCCGGTCGCGTTTTACGCTAACTCTAAATCGGGTCCGCCCAAACCCGGTAAAGGGGGTTATCGGGGTAAAGGTTCTAACCAGAACACTTATCGTCCTCCTCCACTGTTGACTACACCACCCACTTACCCAACCCCCACCAGGCCTTCTTACTCGGGTCCTAACAGGCCCACTTATCCAAACTCTACCAGGCCACCTCAAACTTCCCAAGGCCCTAATCTGGACAGAAATGTCATATGCCAAATCTGCTACAAAAGGGGCCATCAGGCCAGGATCTGCTGGTACAGAACAGACTTAGTCAATTACCCTGAGCAGACTCAGCCAGCCTATCAGGCGCATCTGGTTCAGAATGCACCTTTCCAGGCCAATAACGCCCATACCACTCCAATAGCGGCTGGACCTGAATGGTATTTGGATTCCGGTGCAACTCATCACGTCACAAATGACTTGAATAACCTTTCTTCTTTCCTACCCTACGAAGGTTTTGACAAACTCCATGTGGGCAATGGAGCGGGTATGACTATTAGTCAAATTGGTTCTACTCTCTTGAAATTTTCCGATTACACAATCTCATTAAAAGATGTCTTATATGTACCCGATTTTACAAAGAATCTAGTGAGCTTATCAAAACTATTGAATGACAATTCTTTACTTATTGAGTTCTTTTCTAACATTTGTGTTATAAAGGACCGTCCAACCAAGAGGGTGCTTCTTCAAGCTAAGCTCACTAGAGGTCTCTATCCACTTCCCTTGACCATGAAATTCAAACCTCAAGCATTTTTTGGTGATCGAGTGTCGATGGATCTATGGCATGCAAGATTCGGTCACCCTTCCTCTACTACTACTAGGAAACTTTTATTGTCAAATAATTTGCCTTGTAATAACAATAAAATGACATTGTGTCATAATTGCATTTTAGCCAAGGCACACCGTTTGCCATTTCTTTCTAGTAGCTCTTCTTCCTCTTATCCTCTTGAGATTGTGTACTCGGATCTTTGGGGACCCGCCCCATTAATTTCTAGAAATGGTTTTCGCTACTATATTGTTTTTGTGGATGATTTTTCCCGATATTCATGGATCTATTTTTTAAGATCTAAAGATGAGGTTATTCATGTTTTCACCTCGTTCAAGAGCCAAGTTGAGAATTTATTGCAAAGGCCGATCCAAATTCTCTGCACCGATGGGGGGACGGAATACAAACCACTAACCCGTGCCTTCCCTTCCATAATTCACCAAACCACGTGTCCATATACGCCTCAACAAAACGGTGTTTCGGAGCGCAAACATAGACATGTGGTTGAACTAGCTCTCGCTTGTATGATTCATGCATCCATTCCCGAATCATTTTGGGACGACATTTTTGCTAGTGTGGTGTACTTGATTAATCGACAAATACCTTCCAATGACTCCTCTTCTCCTTTCTCTAAACTCTTTCACAAACAACCTGACTACTCCTTCTTGCGGGTTCTAGGGTGCTTGTGTTTTCCTTACACTAGACCCTATAACACTCACAAACTCCAAGCTCGATCAAAACCGTGTGTGTTCCTTGGATATGCCTTATCCCAAAAAGGTTACAAATGTTATCACATTGATTCTAACAAAGTTTTTGTTTCGAGGCATGTTATTTTTGATGAGCAGGTCTTTCCTTTTCATCAAAGAGATTCGGGTGCAACTTCAGACTCCTCCACAACTTTTGACTTTTCAACATGGCTTGGTGTCATACCTGAAGGTCTCTGCCAGTTGCAACATACACCCTCCACTGACTCGGCCACAGCAAATCCACCTCCTACCACATCTAGTGGTCCAAGCAAGTTGTCGGGTCCTTCCTCTCCTGTAGGGGATCCAAAGGCGCCACAGTCTCATTCTGTCCAACCCATGTCGGGTGCTACGCTTCCTGCAGCGGATCCCATTCCACTACTGACCTACTCTCGGCGCTCCAAGCTCCCTTCGGATGCTCCCTCAATTGTAGCGGATCCACTCTCTATTCAAAAATCCCCTCTACGCGCCATCTCTATTTCTCACAGAGAGCTGGTCACTGATCTTCAAACTCCTGTTCTTCCTTCTATTCCTGAAATTTCTTCAACTCACTCCATGATTACTCGCAGTAAAGCCAAACGCTATGCTGGTGATTCTATTGCTCTCCTAACTTAACCTTCTCCTCAAATTGAACCCAAAACTTATACCCAAGCAAAATCTGTACCACATTGGGTTGATGCCATGCAAAAGGAATATGATGCCCTTCTTGCCAATAAGACTTGGGTTCTCGTTCCACTTACACCTGACCATAATATAGTTGGTTGCAAGTGGGTTTACAAGGTCAAGAAGCGTGCGGATGGTTCATTGGAACGGTACAAAGCGCGTCTCGTGGCGAAAGGCTTCCATCAGGAAGAGGGTGTTGATTTCTTCGATACGTTCAGCCCTGTAGTTCGACCAACTACCATTCGCCTTGTGTTATCCCTTGCTCTTTCCTTCGGATGGCCTCTTCGTCAACTTGACGTTCAAAACGCTTTTTTGCATGGCGATCTCCAAGAGACCGTGTACATGCAACAACCGCCGGGCTTTGTTGATAGGGACAAACCAGATCATGTGTGCTTGCTGTCCAAGGCCATTTACGGTCTCAAACAGAGCCCACGCGCATGGTTTCAAGCTCTCAGTTCGGCTCTCCTTTCCCAAGGGTTCAAATCTTCGACTTTTGATCCTTCTCTTTTCACCTTTACCTCCAACAAAGACACACTCATAGTCCTCGTCTATGTTGATGATATCATAGTAACGGGGTCTCGTCTTCCTCTCATACATGCCTTTATTCGGTCCTTGCAACAGACTTTTGCTCTTAAAGATCTCGGACCACTTCATTTCTTTCTTGGAATTGAAGTTCATTCATCCTCACTTGGTATTCACCTCTCTCAAACCAAGTACATCAAGGATGTTCTCTCTCGAGCCAACATGTTACATGCCAATCCTTATCCCTCCCCTATGGTTCCCAACACTGCCCTTTCTCGTTTTGATGGAGACCCGGTTGACGATCCTCATCTATATCGCTCAATCGTTGGGGCTCTTCAATACGCCACACTTACCCGACCCGATATTACCTTTGCGGTGAACAAAGTGTCTCAATTCATGCAATCTCCAACCTCATTACATTGGGCAGCAGTTAAGCGAATCCTTCGCTACCTTCGGGGCACTCTTTCCCATGGCATTCTTCTCAAACCGATCCTCTCTTTTGAGCTACATGCGTTTTGTGATGCCGATTGGGCCGGTTCCTTGGATGATCGCAAGTCCACATCTGGGTTTTGCATTTTTCTTGGTTCCAACATTATTTCTTGGGGTGCAAAGAAGCAACCGACAGTGGCACGCTCCAGTACGGAAGCCGAATACAAGTCTCTTGCTGTTACGAGTTCGGAACTCATTTGGCTTCAATACTTGTTGACAGAACTTAATGTGGCCTTATCTTCTTCACCGACTTTGTGGTGTGACAATGTGGGTGCTACATATCTAGCCTCTAACCCAATGTTTCATGCACGGACCAAGCATGTCGAGATAGATTATCACTTCGTGCGCGAACGGGTTGCGAACAAAAGTCTTCAAGCTCGGTTCATATCATCCAAGGATCAACTTGCCGACATATTTACCAAACCCCTCAGTTCACCTCGGCACCTTCTTCTCACATCCAAGCTGACAGTTGGTCCAGCTTGCGGGGGGGCTAAAGGAGATAATGGAATTCCAGAAGCCTCTAACAGAAGAGAAACACAACTAGCCATTGGGACTAGTTAGTCAGACTTGTAACAGTTTTGTAACAAACTAATAGATAGTTAGTTAGGTGGTTAGAATCATGATTAAGGATTCTAAACCATAGTTAGCTGAGAGGCTCTGCCTATAAATACTCTTTGTACTGTACAATTCAGATTCAAGAAATAAAGAAAGATTTCATTCTATAATTCTCTTTACAAACATTTAAAGAGCAACCAACATTTTGCCATATACGAAGAGAAGGAATGAGAAAATGCCTGTCAAAATCGATGCCAAAAGAGAGCTCGTCATGATGCAAATATGACCATCAGATTAATGAGTTTTTCACTTGAGAATCATCACTCTAGTTCGGAGTGAAGGAGAAAGTTTTTTGGGCAGATTAATGTTTTGAGTCAGGTAATGTACAGGCTTCACATCTGGCTTAGGGTCAAATTGGTTTTGGATTGCTCATGTTTCGAGTCGGGTTAATATTTTACACAAGTACTGGTGAAAATGAAAACTAATAAATCAGACCGGTCGGGTTCAGATTCAAAATTGGACAATTCTGTGTGTTTCTGATTTGGATCAGATTTTACTACCAGCATGTACTGTATTTGATTATAAAAACCTCAACATCTAGAACTTACACATTGGGTTATTTAGCACAATCTACATGCTTCGAACTTGAGACCTATATCCACTTTGGTAGTGATCAGGTCAACATCTAATCTATAGAAAGAAAAAAAAACATAAAAATTTGAAAATTGCTCTGAAAGGACAATAATATGTACTTAAATCTTTCATCCGCTAAATACCTGATTTCTTAAACAAGTGGCCTACAATCTTCCATCCGCTCTCATCCTGAGACCCTCTGGTATACAGTACCAGTAGCCTACAAGATCTGGTACCCACCTGGTACTTGTTTAAGTTATCATCTCTAATATAATATGTACTTAAATCTTTTCAGAGCATCCATTTCAATTGTATACCTTTTAGTTAGCTATATCTTCTGAATTTTTATCGAAAACTTTTAACTTTTAATTTGTCATATTGGGAGAATCATATTTATGCTGCAATTTAACTACTTTTATCTAACCATTCTCCTTGCATCCAGATGCAGTGTGGATATGGAAGTCCCAATTAAATATTCATGATACTCTTGTTTTGTTGGTATAAATTTTCATAATATTCGGATAGTTAGAAATTAATTAAAATAAATCAAATTGAAATAGAGTTACCCGGATCGTGCGAAGCACTGTCCTTAAGCGTATTCCGTCTCATCGTGCAAGATGGAACCGCAACCAAGATAATCCGGATTTGTTGCTCCTTAGGCACGCCATGGAAGCAACTAACGATAACTCCTCAATATCCAGCATAGATCAGAATTTGATTAATTGGAATCAAATGAAAATGGAGAATTGAAAGGTGACTTTCTGTGGGAGCTAATCAAAGAAACTTGTTTGATTTCATATTTATTTTATTTTTTCCGATACCTTTGAAGAGAGGTCAAGGGATTCATATATACAGAGGGTATGAGGAGGTGCACTCATTAAGGCATTAAAAATGAAATTAATGAGATCAATTAAAGGTGATACTTAAGTAACGCCTTTTGGCTTAATGACTTTTATAACCAGTCAGAGAAAACAAACGGAATTCAAATTTATTAGATATGAGCTTTACATTTTAATCATCAAGTTTGTATATATTACAAATGAATATTTTAATCAAATATAATATATTGAGTTGGAATTTTGAGTTTTCAAATAAAGTTCCAACAATCCCCCACAAAACTCAAAATTTAAGAATATCAAACGGTAAACTTTATAGAAACAAATTGCTGGATATTATTATTGTGCATCGATGAAGTAGTTTAGAAACTTTGAACTTCATCTAGTATCGATAGCTTTAATTTGGAAGAAACAGAGTGAACTATGTCTTGAACTCGTTCCTTTGATCCAAATTCATCCACCGCACACACAATATGGAGATTCTCGTCACAGTACGCGCATTAATGGCCTTACGCAAATCTTGGATTTTTCATGAGAGTCTTAAAGGCTTACCCATGCCTCGCACCGCGGCCGTATACAGGCACTCTCATATAGGTGAGTTTCCTACCAAGGATATGTGTAGAGGCATATCCTGCGGAAAATACCGTCTCGGTTCTCATTAAGAGCTAAATTGCTCATCCTACCATCTACATAGAGCACACTCACCATAGGAATGGGGTTGGAGTTAATGCTCCTAAAAGTGTGCGCTCTTTTGGTCAACTTATCAGCTTGTTATTACCCATTGAATCTCTATCAAGGGATCGCCTATCAGAGATTGGGTTGCCACCGCAAGAAGACTCATTAGGGCTAAAACCCACCCCCCTCGATGAAATTTATTTATGGACTTTAATTTAGTCCATCAATATTTTCATATCAATGAATAATCACTCATTGCTTGAGTTTATAAGTAATTTCATTTAATTGTGATTATTAATAATATGTGAAAGTTTATTAATAAATTTATGAATAATTAATCATAGCATCATGCTATATGAAATCAATCGCATATATTATTATAATATCATGTCATGATGATTGTGAGAGAGTTAAATATTTCAAGGCGCATTTGAGGCCCCCATTTTCTGCAATATATACATATTATTATATCTTCCAATTCAGCCAAAATTATTATAAGTCTTTTTGACCAATAATCATAATATAACTTAATCAATAAGTTTATTATTGGTTATTTATATTTTTCTTTATACCTTACATTGCTCTTTTCTTCTGTATTTTACATTATAATAATATTATGAAGTAATAATATCCAGGAGTGTGCAACAGAATAATTAATCACACACATGTACAATCACATGCAGCATATGAACTGGATTAATTTAATATTTCTATAAATATTTTAACCCCCACAATTTTACTATATATATAAGATAACAATAATATCATTCTATGCAATGCTTATATTGTTTATTTATTATTTAACTTTCAATCATATTTGAATTTTTCTTTAATATCTCATTAATTATCTTAGCAATATAACTTCAGTAATGAATTAATTTACTGACGGCTATTCAATTTCTCCCATTCGTTTTATTTACTTCTATAATTCAATACCATATTGGTTTTCGGTTATAGATTTTACTAGTCAATCATGGATATCTTGAATAATACTTAACGGATCTTGTCCTATTAATGAGTTTATTTTATGCTTTAGATAAGTCTCATAAATCATTTGTTTATTTAATCTTTTATGGATAAGATTATATTGTAGTTCGATATATGATTGATATATTAAT
Organism: Carex arenaria; assembly: GCA_964058825.1. NCBI lineage: Eukaryota > Viridiplantae > Streptophyta > Magnoliopsida > Poales > Cyperaceae > Carex > Carex arenaria. Next base: position 430,983 of record CAXKVW010000446.1, on the reverse strand, counting down.
TCCGAACCACTATCCAAACCTTAGGGAAATATAATCAACAAATTGTAATGACATCATCTATAATTTTATATTAAAAACATCTTTCATGTTTTTAATATATCTTTCTTAACAACAGTATTCTTCATTAAATGCTTAATTATACCCTCTATTCATTTTTATACGAATCATTAAGAGGATAATCAAGATGGTTATAATTGATTTATAATTACAAAGGTAATTATAATAGCATTTAATTATCAGTTTTCTTGGTTGTAATAATTGATTATATCAATCGGTTATAATATATTAGGAGTAATGATCAAATGTGGGTCAAAATTAACGTTATTTTATTTAATGGTAATTTTTTTTTTCCGATGACCCTAGATATTTTTTTTATTACAAACAAGTCCAATCATTAATATTTAACAATTGCAATATATAGGTTTCCTTTTATTAAATATCTTGATATACACATATCAATCCCCATTTTCGTGAACAAACAGTGTACAAACACTTTACTAGGTAATAATTGATTAGATTGTTTCTTTTTTAATATTGATTCCTAATTACAAAATTTACAGCACCTATGTAGTGCCGATCAATTATTTAAAGCATCGCTATTATCTGAATCTCTAATTGTAAAGTTCATATAGAAATAAAACCTGCAGATAAATTAGTCACTATATCACCAGAGGTTTATGAATTCTTTTTTCCACAGATCTACTAAATTTAGAGATCTATAATTTATTACTTTCAATATTGAATATAATTCATTGTCGCTATTAATTAATTTATTCTACATAACGTAGTTTTATCACTACAATTATATGCCTTTTAAACTTAATAATTTGTTTTATTAATTCTACTCTCGCATACCAAGACATAGAGATATCTATATGTGCCTCTTTAGTTTCATGAAATATACGTTTATTATTTATTTATTTATTTTTAGTTACGTATTCAACTGTAATTTGATTACAGTAACGATCCATTTAATTATCCAATAATAAATAAATTAAAACATTGATCAAATTTAATTTCAGAAAATCAAAATAATAATCTATAAAATTACTATTCAAACTATGGAATCATGCTTATAATTTAATTTCATATATTATAAGCTTGTTACTTTTGCTCTTTAATAGAAATCAGTTTTTCTATTTTTTATTTAACGGATCAAAATTCGTTGATCTCTTTCTAGGTAGAATTGATCCACGTACAAATCTATAAAATTCATTGATCTATTATACTGGAATATTAATTATTTAATGATTTGTGTAAACTAATTATTAGACCAATTAATCTTCCAGTAGTAACTAATAATATGAACAAATCTACAGATCAAATTCAGAATTTTAAATTTAGTTTAATCACTATCCGAATCCGGAAATACGCTTAAGATTGTTGGTATAAATTTTCATAATATTCGGATAGTTAGAAATTAATTAAAATAAATCAAATTGAAATAGAGTTACCCGGATCGTGCGAAGCACTGTCCTTAAGCGTATTCCGTCTCATCGTGCAAGATGGAACCGCAACCAAGATAATCCGGATTTGTTGACTTCTTAGGCACGCCATGGAAGCAACTAACGATAACTCCTCAATATCCAGCATAGATCAGAATTTGATTAATTGGAATCAAATGAAAATGGAGAATTGAAAGGTGACTTTCTGTGGGAGCTAATCAAAGAAACTTGTTTGATTTCATATTTATTTTATTTTTTCCGATACCTTTGAAGAGAGGTCAAGGGATTCATATATACAGAGGGTATGAGGAGGTGCACTCATTAAGGCATTAAAAATGAAATTAATGAGATCAATTAAAGGTGATACTTAAGTAACGCCTTTTGGCTTAATGACTTTTATAACCAGTCAGAGAAAACAAACGGAATTCAAATTTATTAGATATGAGCTTTACATTTTAATCATCAAGTTTGTATATATTACAAATGAATATTTTAATCAAATATAATATATTGAGTTGGAATTTTGAGTTTTCAAATAAAGTTCCAACATGTTTAACATATAATTTTCTTATTGGAATATTGAGTCATATTATTATATAGTAATGGTGAAACAACCTGCCTTATATATATTCACAAAATATTTGTGCTTGGCATGCAAATAATTATATCCACAAACAATAAAATAATAGTAATTACTGCCACATACTACATATTCATAAATCATAACCAGTCATACAACATATGAAGGTCATAATTTAGATATATAAAATGGAAATAAATATCCAACATGGTGAATAATTACAAAAGATCAAATTTCACCAGATTAGAATATTAGTTGGAATCAAACTAAATCTTAATATAATAATGTGGGCCTCGACTCTTGAGTACCTGAAACCAACATAAGAGAAAACATGTGAGAGAAAATTTCTTGGTTCAGTATCCACCCGTAAATTTCTAAAGTTCAAGCAGTGGTATTAATACCAATTAGTAGGTAAATTTTTAATACTAAAATAACTTTGCAAAAGCACTTATCACTAAAAGAGTTAAGAAAGCAGTCCAATTGAAAAAACTGAACTAAATTTCTAACAAATTAAACAAAAAGCTAAATTAATACTCAATTAAACTTACTTGGCTCTTAATGCATAATTAATATCAGAGAGCTATACCAGACTAGGCACAAACCAAGTCCCCACTGAATCAAAAGGGCAAGGCAGCACCTCAATTGTACCATCTCCTATGTCGTATCTACAAAGATATTGATTGTTTTTCACGAAGTAAATGCAATTCCCTTTGAATCCAGCAAAGTTACTTGCACAGAAAGCTAACCCCCGATTATATTGTAGAAACAACATTTGGTTACCGATATCAGTGATTTTCACCCAACAAGGTTTTGGTTCACCATCACCGAAATAGAGAAAGTATATATCAAAGTGGCATGGCTCTGCCTCATAATTATAGAACAACCTTAGGATCTTTCCTCCTGACTCGACCATAACTGTGTAACCTTTTAGAGAAGGGTTTGTGCCCTCTGGTGGTGCGACTTGATAAGCCAATTTTTTGGTGGCAATATCAATAACATTTGTAATGCTAGTTTGTTTGTCGTTGCTAAAGTATTGTCCCATATAAAATGCATTAGCACTGTTGCCGACCCCTTCTACGTAGACCCAATCATCAGCATTAAGTCGCCAAAAAGCCATCACATTGGATGGGGTATTCCAATTGTCAGAATAATTTTTAATTCCCGATATAACCACAATATCACCACCTTCAATTGGATTCGGACCAATATAGTCAGGGGAGAACCCAAGGTCATTAACAAAAGGAACATGAATCTGATCACGAGTAAGAGGATTAAGGAGATACCTCTCGGAATTTCCCAAGAGATAGGTAAGTAGATAGCGGCATCCGGGGCCATGGAGCCAGGCACGACGAGAACCTGGACAGGTGATGGTATGAACTTTACCAGATGAGAGACAGTAGAAGCGTATAATGGCGTTTTCAAGGTCTTGATGGCGCTCTAGACGACACTCTAGAAGCCAGGGGAGTTGTGGGGGAGGATCGGTGATTGGGGCCGACAACTGCCAGCTCTTGCACACAGCACGGAAACGTATGAAATCAGAGATATCAGGGAGTTTTTTGGAGAAGAGATGGAGAATGTCTTCTGGAAGTTCAGACCAGTTTCTCCCATGGCTTAGGATGCCATCGGTACTGCTTTGCTCTCCCGGTATCACCATTAATCTGTTACAGTACATGTTATATTGTCATTGTCCATAATTCAATAACAGTACATGAAAAAATTTCAACCTAAACCTGGCTGTAGACCCTAAACCAAAAATTGTATCACTAAATAAAAAATGCAATGAATCCTCAATTCATAACCCTAAACATTGCATGTCATACTGAAAACCCTGAACAATACCTACTAAGGCACGATTGCAATACTGATCTTAACCTAAATTCAACCAAAAAAACAATTATTGAAGTTCAACACAGAAAATAGTTCATATATGTGAAAATTCAACAAAAAAGGCATCCAAAAAAATACAATCAGAAATGATAAAGGTTATCAGCAACTAAAGAAGGAGATTCAACAAAGGATGAAACATAACCCATTTGAGAAAGGGACTATACCACAATTATAACCAAATTTTTGCCCTATTCAACCAAATTAAAAACTCAAACAGTAAAGTAGGATCGCAGCAACTAAGGAACATCAGTTAACATATTTAAAACACTAAAGAACATCATTTAACACAATTAAAATACTGACTGGTTCTTACCCTATCACACTAAAGAACATCATTTAACACAAAGTTCATGTATTATTCAAACTCAGCAAAGCACAAATTCAAAACATCATTTAACACAAATAAGACCACAATTAGGTTCCACACAGCACAAAACTAAAAAATAAGATCCATAAAAGTAATAAGCAAAGTCCAAAACTAAAAAGTTTTAGGTAATTATTACCAAAATTAAATTTGGTTCAGCCCCAGCCTAAAGCAGTACAATAGGAGACACAAAAAAGTTTTATTTCAGCATACTGGTAAAATGAAAATAGTAAAAATAAAGGAATAGGGGGTAATGAATATGACTTCACATGCCTAGGGATTGAAATACTGGTACAAGTAAAATAACTTATGTGATTCAGAAATTCAGGCCATGCACTTATATCATCACTGGTACAAGTGGTACCATGCACTTATACCATACTGCTTAGGTGAGATGCAAGCTTAAATTATCAAAAACTCAATTTTTGAATTTCCCCTCAGGTTTCAGGAGAATTACACCACAAACTAATATTTTCAGTTCAGCTTTTACAATAGAAAAGCTTACTGGTACAAACTGGTACAGACCAACCTTATCTTAATTACACGTGTTCAGTTCCTTTCCAACACAGAAATCCTCTTACAAAATCAATGATTAAGGAATATATATTTTGTTTAGAGAGATTACCTGGTCAAGAGAAAACAGAGATCACAAAGAGAAAGCAGGTGAAGGACGTGCGATGTACGAGTTGAGCCGATTGAGATGGATTGAATGGTGAGGCAGAGCATCGTTGAAATCGCTTTTCATGTATTCATGGCGTCGGTTATTAGAAAATTGGTTGAGTGCAAGGAATAGTCAAATTGGTTGAATGGTGATCCAGTATGGCTACACGTTATTAGCAATTATATTAATAATAAAAAAAAAGTTTATTTACATATTCCTGATTTTATGTAATGTTCGTACTAATTTAGCTCAATAATTACAACGTCATTAAATAGTAAAGAGTGAAGTGGTCAATTGTTTATATATTTTTTTTATTATTTTTTTTTTATAAAATATTTTTTTTTATTAGTGGATTATTATAGTGTAAGAGGTGGTCTAAACATTACTTTTGGATTAAATATTTTTCTACAATTTTTCCCTTTTTTTAATAAAAGAAATCAGAGTTTCTGATTTAATTATTGTGACAGATTCCTCCGACTGTGATTCCATCCATGATCAGCTAACCGATACCGATTCCAATCTGGATTTTATTCCGATTCCAATTTTTAGAACTATGAAGGTACATACATACTTGAAAAGGAGCATAGTATAATACACCTCATTTCATACATCTTTTCTATTATAAATTTAAACAATCTAATCGAACCATTGTTTTCTTTTCCCTTTAGGTGGAGATGACCTACAACAGTATATTCTACAGAAGATCCCATTATAGGTTCTTGGTTTGGTTATTGGAAATTCTTGTTGTTACCTGGATCACAAAATACATACTAATTCTTAAATTTTGGAAGGAAAAAAACTAATTTATTATGACCGAAATTTTTTTTTCAAAATACACGCATATATATATATAAAAGATCATAACATTTTGACTTTGTTTTAGTTGTTATCTAGAGCTTAAAAAAATATTGATGTAGATGATTTATGGACATCATTTTTTTTTAACTTAATGGTTATATGAAAACAAATAAAAATGATAATTGTTTACTTGTATGTAATGAATATAATATATATCACATTTAGCGGTTTGTTTTGTTTTGAAATATAAGTTTTAGAATTTTTTTTATTAGAAAATTAAAAGTAGAAACATGGAGGCACAAAAAGTTTTGGTATTTGAAGTCTCTTCTTTGAGCAATCTTGTTTTGCTTCAAGGGAACTCTCAAATTTTAAATTTGGGAGATTTTAAAAGAGATCAACAATAATATGATAGGTTGATTATAATTATCTATTGATTGTATTTGATAGTGATTGTCAAAATATTAAGTTTAAAATTATTTTCTATTGCAATTAATACGAAAGAGTCGAGAGGATGGGAAGAGATATTTTATCCAAAAGATGTGTATGATTTAAAAAGAAGTGTATGATACAAAAGCTCAATTTTACCCTAGTTGACTTTATAATTAATTTTGAGCTTTTTTTTTTTTTTTTTTTATCAAATTGAGCTTTTTTTAGCTTTTTTTATCAAATTAATTTTTAAGCTCAAGTTGACTTTATAATTAAAAAAAACTCATTAATTATAAAGTCAACTAGCTCAAATTTACCCTAGTTCTACTCATAATAATAATAATTTAGTGCGGAAGCTCAATTTGAAAAGATAAAAAAAGAAAAAGAAAAAAGAGAGCATGTTCATAAGAGTAGAGTAGCCAACAATTTTCCCAGTTTTACATGTAAACCTGTCAGTGCTCCTGGAGCAGCATATCTAGAAGATTAAACCGCAGTAATCAGAAATGCGACCGCCAAAATTGAATGCCTCGGTCTATACCAAAATCGGGACTCCATGTTCATGGGTCGTAACTATAGAAAATACGACATCTGCCGAATTGTCGAGTGTATCTCTATGGGGAGTGCTATTCTACATGCAGCATTTCTAAAATTTAGCGCTGAGAGAATTTTTTTTTGCTTAATTCCTATTTCACCCTTCCAGCATTCTCTTCCTTCAATTAACCCAATTAATGCACAGTCTCTCTTCAAACCAGCAATTAAAGAAAAAATAATAAAGTAGAATCTCTTCCAAAAATAAAACAATCAATGCATATTCCTTTAATAGCCTTTTACCCTGACACACTAGCTTCTTTTCAATTTTCACGTTCGGAGCTCCTTTTTTTTTTTTTTTTTTTAATGTGACTGATACAGTCAAAGTTATAAAATTTAGAAAAATATTTGGGTACATCTCATGCCTACGCTCATAGTGTACAAAACTTAAAAAACCAGTAAAATAACAGTATAGACCTCCCAAACGAACTGCTCCTAATCATCAAGGCTTCAGGCCATTTTGGACTCCATGCACTACATTTTTTGCTTGGGGACACCATGCCAGTACCCTATCTCCTTTGTCAGAAAAATTGTCCTGAGCATCTTAACATGAGATACGGAACTTCTCAATCTAGATGAATACTTGTAATAGAATGCACAAGCTGCTACCAAGTGACAAATTAAAGCTAAATTAAGTTTTTAATTAAAAAAAATCATACATGAGCACTATTCTGAAGCATATAATTACTTGATTATACACATATTTACAAAATGAGCTTACACTTGCTTTGAGAAGAATTTCCTACATGATAGCTTCTAAATAAAATTCATTACAGACTCCAGATGCACAACCAAAAATTTTGCATTTAAACACATATATCATTCTTAATGAACAAAAGGTATTGCGCCAACTCTAATTTATTCAGATAAATTCAAATTAAAGTCAACATCATATTAAAGCGTATTAAATTAAAGACAACAATACTACCAACATCTTATCCATCAGTTACAAATTAAAGCCAAGTGACAAAATCCATAATCAACAAAATAACATAAAACCTATTCAGATAAGGCATTAAAGCTAACAAAATTCAAGTGTTACATCTTCATGTAGCTTATTATTTATTTTATTCCCGGAACTTACATTTAAATCAAATGAACTTTCATCTACATGTGCATGATTTCCACGATCAAGTCCTTTGCTCGAACCGCACTGATGGGAAGCTTCGACAAACTCAAAACCAGAAGGATCTCGTCGTGTAGAACTTACCGCCTTTCTCTTATTATTTGACTTCGGTGGACGGCCTTTAGGAGGTCGGGTATTAGGTTCGAAGAGGACATCCGATTGATTTAGGATTTCTTTTATCTTTTCAAGAGTGGTCTCTTTTTTAGAAGTCGGCCATTCTTGATACTTAGTGCGAAGTTCTTCGAGTATGACACTAAGGCCACCATCATGGTCATCTTTGTGTGTAGCTACATGAGCACTCAATGTCCTTTGGGTTGGTTTGCCGGAGAGAAGAAATAATCTGCCTTGGCGGGATTCCAGATTTGCTCATATGTTCAATATTTCTTATTTCTTCTTGTGATAGCCTACGACATATAGGATGTCCGGCTACATCAACCGAAGCTTCATGATTGTGTGAGTAGTTCTTGATCTCAATCATCCATGACCCATTATCTTGTTGTTTTCCTTTAATCTTAAATGGACAATCTATTAAACGGCTTGTGGTTGTTCTTTTTCTTTGTTCTATCGAAACATTGCGTTGGTCTCGATAACAACCACCTCTATCACACCCCAAAACTACATACTTATCTTTTCTTGAGCCACGAATTGATAAACCATAGCCTCTTTTTGAGAAAAAATCACATGTTCCCTTGATCAACTCATCAGAAGTCTCGAAGCTCAGCCTCATTAACTCAAGCTTTTCATTCTCTATGTCATCTTTATTGTTCGGCTCGTGAAGATTCATCTGTTAATAAATTACAAAGTAATTCAAAATTATATAAATTGTGGTTTTCAAGCACCAAATAAAGTAAAAAACTGAAACTTAGTTTTCAGTAGTTGTATCTACTAATATTTAATATTAATGTAAATATTTAATATTCAAGTGTATAAAAACTAAGAAAAATGACAAAAAGATTTGGGTGTAAAGCACAGTATCAAAATTTGTCATTTTGGCTATAGCTTTACCAGTATTGTTGAAAAAAAAAACTAGCTACCATTTTGTAAGAATATACGTACACGTATGAAGATTGTATGGTTCATAATACATAGTAAATTTGACATATCAACCACATATATCCCTACTATATAATCCAAATTAACTACCCAAAAATCTCATCTACCGTATGAGAGCTCATCAATTACATCTGGTACATACAAAGACTCATTGCCAAGAATAATTTTGTACCTATATATATTGGTACCCACTCAGTTTTGGTACCAACTATACCATCAATATTATTTTGGAGAAAATAAACATTGCATATTGACATATACTGTATCCCACCTTAAAGGCATTTCATCGAACATCCAATGGCATCCAATTATTTTTAGATATCGATAGTCTATACTTTGAATACAAGAAATCAACATGCAATCCAATCATTTTATTTTGCGAATTTGAGAAATTTGAGATAAAAAAGTTCATTTATAAGCTAAATTAAAAAAAAATGGACAGCTTATCTGTTTTTCTTGTCTCTGGCTTGTAGTCTAAACAGTTGATCGAATTAATGGTTTTGCTTGCTTTGATCCATCGTACTAGCCAACTTAAAATTGCTTGCTTATTTGATTTATTGAGATCCTCTCCAATATCATAATTAACAAGGATACGATAGATGAACAATATCACCAAATTTGATTTCATTTCGAGTTTTTCAGCCATAAATTTTGCAATTTGATTCATTTCCATTCTTGTGGATGAAGAATCAGAAATTAGATTTCTCCGTGCAAGAGAGAATCTGCCTAATTGATTGTTTTTATTTTTTTTGGAAGAGAGTCTCTTTATTATTTATTTCTTTAATTGCTGATTTGAAGAGACGCTATGTATTAATTGGGTTAATTGAAGAAAGAGAATGCTGGAAGGGTAATATAGGAATTTAAGTGAAAAATATTCTCTCAGCGCTAGATGTTAGAAACACTGCGTGTAGAATAGCACTCCCCATCTCTATTGATTTGCTAATTTAATTGCTAAATTCTTGTTGGCACTTTAATTTATTTTTTCACTGACGTATTATTAATTTACGAAGTTAAGATTTGATAGGAGACTATGATCAATGTTGTATACCGAGGAGGTACATATATTGATAGCAAAGGGCTAGTTTGAAATCGTTAATATAAATAGGAAATTAATACAAAATATTTTATGCACCAACTAATGGGAGAAAAGAAAATTTTACTATTTTCTTTAGAAAACAAAATGATGAACAGAACTGTATATGAACAACTAATGGGAGAATTGAGTGGCACATGAAAAATATTAAAGAGTGGAGGAGAAATAAGAAATTCACACGATTTTAAGAATTTAGAAAAAAAAAATAGTATTATATAAAGAAATAGAGCTATTTTTCAATTTCCGTCCGAAAAAATCTATTATATGAAAAATTGAATTTTTAAATGAGACAATTTCTATCATAAAATTTTATTGCAGCAATTTATTATTATTTTTTTTGAAATGTTAAAATTATGTATAATGAAGAAAAAAACACAGTTAACCGTTTAATATTGCAAAATGATACAAAAGATGTGTATGATTTAAATTTTTTGAACATATGATGAGGCACATCAATCGAACTTCATAATGTAATTTTGAGTGGTAAAAATGGAAAATAAATGAAAGAATTTAGTTGCATGTAGAAAGTATTAAAGAGTGGAGGAGAAATTCGAAATTGATGAAGAGTTGAACAGTCTCTTAAAATGTATTAAAGCATTTTTTTTCAATTTTCATCCCAAAAAGCTTTTTATATATTATGAAAAATTGAATTTTTAAATGAGATAATTTCCATTAAAAAAAAGAACTCAGAGCAGCAACTTTTAAAAATAAATATTTTTTATCAAATGCTCAAATTGTGCATAATGAAAAACAACATAATAATCCACAGGCATAAAAAAAATATACCAGTCAAACCTAAAAAAAAAAAAATATACCAGTCAATGATTAAATGAAGATTGGGAAGAAAACTGCAGAAATAAAAAAAAAATGAAACAGTTGTAATAAATAAAGGAGGGATCGGATAAAAATATTGACATAGCAACCTTTTGCTTCCAGCATCGCACTAGTTGTTTGAAGCGTGTGTTGCACGAAGCAAACAATTCTCTGTCAATATCTTTATCCGGAGGGATCATTCCTACAAGGAAGATGAGTGCAGAACAAGGAAACAAATTCAAATAACAGGGTATAAATAGTCAAATACCAGGCTGTTATTTGTAAATCCAGTAGCTTATAAATAGGTACATATATATAAGAAATTGAAATTTCAATGTATATATACAAACTGTTATTTATATTAATCTGAATATGAATTAAGATATCTTCTTTTTGTTCTAAAACATTAAATGAATATAAACATCAAACTTGAGCAAACAAATTGCACGGATTTTGATGACCTAGGTGTTATTTGTAGCAGAAATGAAATTGACAAGTCGGATTATGAAATTAGAAGTGCAAGGTGTTGGGAAATGCTCTTATATTCGTTTCTTTTTTTAAAAAAAAAAATTGAAAATTTTGTTTCTGATAACATGTAAATAAACATTTGATAATATATTTGATAGTTGATCAATATCGAAAAAAAGACCCAGGGTGAAATTTTTGTTTCTGACAATTCATTTGATATTTGAATATAATGTATTTTGATTAATGGTACAGAAAAATCCCAATGCTCCTGATTTCAAGAACAAAGAATTTTTTTTTTTTTTTTGATTCAAAACCAGTATGTATCTTTCATTAAAAAACTGTAAATCATTCTAACATTACAATATTAAAAAGACTAAATGCTCGGAATTAAAAATAAAAGTAAAAACTTTCTACTCCTTTTAAAGGCCCAGTTAACCAGCCAGGATCCCGCCCCTTTTGTTCTTTCTTCAAAAGCTAAATAAATTAGGGGCTAAGCTGCAAATTTCCTTCATACTTCTGACAACCTCATTTCTCCTTACCAGTATCGCCAAAATACTGAACTAATGGCGTATAAAAGAGAAACTTCTTTTTCCCTTTTCACAAGGTAACCAATTTTATGGTAATAATTGACTGAAATTGGGACAATGGGACCTGTGTTGGCATTGCCACACCCATAAAAACAGTTCTAAATAAATCAAATAAAAAAAATCTAGCTGCAAGTCTTAAATTTCCCCTAAACTGTACCTACTGATAAGATACAACATGCCAAGTGTCATGTAACATATTTTCCATTTATTGAAGTTTTTATGGATTTTTAATCTATTGTTGAGTTTCAGCCACACAGAAAAAAGAAGAAGAAAGAATTGCACAGTGGACTGTGCACTGTCATTGAATCTGGTTCAGGCAAAAATCCCCAATATGAGTATAAACTATATGAGTTAATGGATATTTTAATATGAAGAAATGAAATTTTCACATAGTCAATTCACTACTGCAACCTTTTGGGATTTTTGACTGCTCAGAAGGGTAAAATAGGTAACAGTAGTTAGACTTCCTGCTAAACTAACAAAGCCAAAAGCACAAAATACATGATAAACATTATGCTCAAGCTATAAACATTATATTGCATACAAGAGGATTGAAAATTGAACTTAAAAAAAATACGAAACAAAGACCATGGTATACCCTCAATTCACAGCGGAGGAACATTGTCTCCGACGATCGTCGGAGGCCGAGACTAGGTGCAGTCTGTTCCTCGTGTTTGGACGATAACACAGGTGTATCTGCCTAGCAACGGCGTAGCCGGAAGTTGGCCGGAGAGGTTGGCCCGACTTGTCAGGCACAAACCCCAGTCGCCATTAGTGCCAATCACAGTGACATGGTTCGCGAATAAATCGCGAATAATTCGCGTTTTATTCGAATTTTGGTATCCAACGAATGAATCGGCGTATAATTCGGTAGTTCGCGTATTAATCGTCTAATACGCGAATTATACGCGAATAATACGAATTCTACGAACAATACGCGTTTAATTCGCACTATTTCTCCTGTTATCCTCCCCGGTTGAGTCTATTTGATCAACAAAATTGGACAGAGGAAAGTATAGTATTGCCAGATCGCGCACCTGGAGGTGGAGAATAAGCTCAATTCTAAGTTTTTCTCATCTACTTAACCTTCTGGTAAAGGAGAAAGTCAGGAGATGGAGGAGCTTCTGTGCGTCGTCTAATGGTTTTGGGAAAGAAGCTGTCAAAAGAAGAGGAAAGAACATTTTACCAAGAGGCCCCTGAGAATCTCACTTATTACCCTTGATGAGGAACATAATGTTTATTCATATTTCTTTTACTTTAAAGTTTTCTAGGTGATACATTTATCACTTTGACCCATCAGTTAGACTTTTCATATTAAATATGAAATACTTATGGATTTTCTCTAAAAAAATACTATAACAAAAAATATTAACTTTTATAAAATACAAAAATATTATGCCTGAAAAATTATTAATTTTTAAAAATAATTCCGAATCATTCCCGAATTATACCCGAATTATTCCCGAATCACGAATATTTGGTCTCGCCGAACCGAACCCGAATAATTCATTTGTCACTATGGTGCCAATGGAGAAAGTTTAAATCTCGCACGGATCTTGACGACGGGAAATGAAATCTAATGTCGAATTGTTTGTAACGGCCCCTGAAAAACAAAGGGGCCCGCCGTCAGTGACTCAGGCATGAAGTGGCTGAGCCAAACGAATTCTGCAGTAATCTGATTCGAGTCACACATGGACCCAATGGCCTTTTGTGCGCATAACCCTGAAGACATTACACTCTCATAGAGAAGCCCCTGCTTCCTCGTGCTTAAGCCCCTGGCGACTTTTAAAATATAAATCCAGACCCTTGCAGTAGACTTGCTAATAAGCCGAATTCAGCTCAAAACTCGGTCCAACTTAGTCATATAACAAAACAAGTTCAACTTAGACTCAGCTCAAATGTGAAGAAAAAAGTCCGACTCAGTTTAATGAGTTTGAGTTTCGGCTCAGCTCGAACTCGAATCGGGAAATTCAGTGAACGCTGATCTGTATTAAGTCGCTACCTAGTATCAAACTGACACGTCGCTATCTAGCTTTGTTTTTTATATCTGTATTAAGTCGTATCACACTACACACGTCGCTACATAGCTTGAAGCATTTTTTTTTTTTTCTGCCTATTGGCTATTATGCAGCTCGCTCTTCTAACAAAACAATATTTATTTATTATATCAGAAGTTATAACACAAATTATAAAACTAAACATCCTGTGCTTTTTAAAATCCACTAAAATTCAAACAATTACTTCCTCAACATATCATTTAAAAATATTCAAATTAATATCAAGCATTAGAAAAAAAAATATACAAACAACATCTCAATTTGACACAAAATAATTTGATGATCGTCTCTAATCTCATGCTATAAAATAACACAAGACTTTCATTTTACATAGCTCCATCATGAAATATTACCACAACTCTATGAAATTCATAAACCTCATGTGCATATCCTCATGTGCATATCTCTATTTGCATAATGAACCTTTTGTTTTATTTTTGTTTGCAAAGAAAATGATGAGAATATTATATATATGACTGTTCACAGTTCATACCCAGCTGGTTGTGTGTTGGAAGTCAAAATCAGACTCTCTTTTTTTTTTTTTGCTTCTCTCATTTACTATTTATTATCTATCCCATTATTCTCATACCTAGTTGGATTTTAGCTGTCATTTAGTGGACATCCATTAATTACTGTCATGACTTTCTCTTTATACTTTAATTATAAGTTTATAATCTTCCCAAAATTTTATTAAACAATACCTGTATTACTTTGTCTTGTCTTATATATCAAGTAGACTTGTCATCACCTGTTTAGTAACAAACAATTGCATTTCAGCAAGTACATCACATATATCTATAGTAATAATAAGTAAAGAACATAGTAAGTTAACTTATAATTAACATTATGATTAGTGACCTCATTCAAATTTGACCTGATACAAATCTGAACCTTGAGATATTAAATCTGATTATAAATCCTGTAAGGCAAAGAGAAGCAGTACTCCGAGCATCCTCTCTGAATAATCTGCAAATATAAAGATTTTTTTTGTTTGTCAGTTCCATTTCAAACTCAAATTTTCAAAAAAAAAAAATCAGTTTAATATCTTACAACCTTTTGTCCGAGAAGAGGGGGCGAAGAGAGCGATATGAGGAGGGAGAAGAGGAGGAGGAGAAGAAGAAGAGGCGAAGAAGAGGAGGAGGTTCTCGTTTAGCAGGCTAGGTGAGCAGCTTGGGAACGAAGAGGAGGGAGACGGTGCGCGATTTGACTCTTTCGTAACTTGACTTGGATCGGATCAACTCGAATATATAGGCCAGGGATGAATTATTTCGAGTTCGAGCCGAGTTTGGACTCAACTCGAATTAAACTCCGGCTCAATTTAACTCATTTAAGAGCCCAACTCAAAGTCCATGAGTCCAAGGGTGGAACTAGAAAATATTAATAGGGGTGGCTAAAAATGAAAATGCACAAATTGTGGCTAGTGGGAATTGAACCCATGCTCTCCACAATCAAAGCATAAACTCTTGCCACAGACTACAAGCAAACATGTGATATTTATGAAGGGGATGGACTATATAAATTGTTCCAAAAAAATTAAATTCAATTAAACTTTAGTATACATAACTAAATTATGAAATCATAGGGGTGGCTTAGCCACCTTTTGAATGACTTTAGATCCGCCCATGCATGAGTCAGCCCGACTCGTTTAGTAGTTGCCCCTTTATCAAGTAAACCCTGAAAACTCCTCCAATTGCTAGTGATGCCCCTCTGAATTTGGTGCACTCTTTAATAAGTCGCTTTGAGTGCGATACGGCCTGTTATATATGAAGTAATGAAAAGATGCCATAGAAGATCCTTCAGTCTTTCCAAGTGGAAAAAAAAATAAAAAGTTTCAATCAGTAGATTTTTACCGATTCAAACTATGTGTCAGTAAAAATTATACTAATTGTTCTATGTACAAAAAAAATTGGGGGAATTTCACGTATACCCCTCAAAAACTTCAAAATTACAAATTTCCTCCTCTAAATTTTGAAATTGCATATTTCTCCCTCTAAACTTCAAAAACTCACACATTTATCCACTTTATTGTATTTTATATTTAAACACATTTTAAATTCATAAAATACTAATTTTACTCTTTATTAAAAAGTATAAAACGCCCCATCGAACTCAAATTGGAATCTGAAGAATTTCTCTACCGTCTGATCCGCACGCATTGCAACAAGATCTGTGCATATTCGCTTCAAGATTTATGCTAATCTAGTGTGCACAGATTTTAAAGTAATTTTATCCGCACGCATCGCATTAAAATTTGTGCACGTTGCTTCAATATTCATGTGTGTTCTCTTCAAGATTCATGCTGACCTAACACACACAAATCTTAAAGCAATTCGGACGGTAGAGGAACTTTTCAGATTCACATTGGAGTGAGATTGATGTTTTATGCTTTTTAATAAAAGGGTAAAATGGATATTTTATGAATTTAGAATGAGTTTTATTACAAAAGATAATAAAATGGGTAAATATGTGAGTTATTGAAGTTTAGAGAGGGAAATATGTAATTTCAAAATTTAGAGGGGGAAATACGTAATTTTGAAGTTTTTGAGGGGTATAGATGAAATTCCCCAAAAAAATTAATGTATTTTTTCTCTTTTTCTATCATACTTTATAATATTTTCTATCAAGTTAGTTGGAGATCTGGTTCATGTTTTGGCACAATTTAAAGGGTGTTTGTAGTGTTGGTTCGGCTTATATGGACTCAGCGGGGTCAATAGGCATGCATAGCACAGCATGGCCTGTGCTATGGTTTTGTCATGCACTATATGTCATCAGTTCTTCATGTTTTTGTATATATAATGAATGCATGTTCATTACAGTCATGTTCTAAAATGGACTTAATGCTTATTTCACATTTTTCTATGATTTTATAGCCTTTATTGCATTGTTATTTGATGTAACCCTCAAGTCACTGTTTTATATGCATATGTTTACTGTTTTTGCCAATTTCTCCCTATTTGCTCAAGGCTTTCTGTATTGGTTTGCACAACCTTGTTCTATGATCAAGACTCTTCAACTGACCAAATATCATAATTTTTCTTGGTGTTTAGCTATGACAAACAGTGGTGTAAAGTAGTGGCAATAGCAGTAACAATATGTATATTCACGTTTTTTAGAATTTTCTCTTTTTCACTGTGATTTATATATTTACTCAACCATCTCAGGATTTCTTTACATGGATTTAAAGCTTGACATATGGACTCTCAGATGGCTGAGCATCAAATTTTTTACAAAGAGTGTAGCTATGATGAACAGTAATACAAAATCATAACAGTTAGACATATCACTGTATTTTGTATTTTTTTTTTTAAAGGAAAAATTGTTTTTATGCTACTCCAAAACTTCAAAATTAAAAAATTGTCACCTCAAAACAGAAAATTAGTTTTTTGCCACCTTAAAATTATGAAATTAGTGAATTTTCCCTCATTATACATTTATTATACAAATTTAATTAAAATTAGGCTGAAATCTATTATATAAAAATTGTATTTTCATATTTTCTAAAATACCCCTCAATTCAACCTTAGAACCAAACAAGACCATTCCCTTTTTCTTCTCCGGCGCCATTCTTCTCCTAACGGCCCAAATCGCACACAGAAGCACCATTTCTTTTAAATTCACTTTGCAATATATTAATTAACATCACTAACCAACGATAAGAGAAATAAATCAGGTATATCTTCCATTTTTCTTTGTCCCAAACCAAGCACTAAATCAACAACTAAAAGCGCAAAAGATCCACGCTATAGATTAGAAATCAAGCGACAAGAACTTTGAAATCGAGGAAACAAACCTTTGCAGAGATGGACGGGCAGCTAATTACAAGCAAGAGGGGATGTATTTGTCAATAACGCAAGTATTGAAACTTCAACAACAAGAAAAACGAGAAAAGGAGGTCAAAGAAGGAATCTCTGGTGCATCTCTACTAGACCTAGAGGGCATCAACCTATTGCATTTCTTATGATTTAGCGCAGCCAGGATGGTGGAGCAAGCAAGAGTCCACCTCTCTGAAATGCATCCAACAAGGGCGCGTTGCATTTCTAATAGAATAAGGTTTAGGAAGATCAGCAATTCGGAACTTGTTGGATAGTCGTAAATTATTCAATTGTCAATTTTGCACTTAAAAAAATGAAACAATTCACTTTATTAATTAGGCGTATCAGAGTGAAAGTAGGTATTCAAGCTTTCGATGAGATTTGGTTTAGCGCAGGAGAAGAAGAAGGGAATGATCTTGTTTGGTTTTAGGGTTGAATTGAGGAGTATTTTAGGAAATACGAAAATATAATTTTTATACAATAGATTTCAGTATAATTTTAATCAAATTTGTATAATAAATATATAATGAGGGCAAATTCACTAATTTCATGATTTTAGGGTGATAAAAAACTAATTTTCTGTTTTAGAATGGCAATTTTCTAATTTTGAAGTTTTGAAGTGGCATAAAAAAAAATTTCTCTTTTTTAAAATATGAACTTTAACCAGCTGCCATTTTCAACTGGTTTTATTCATCATGGTCTATGTGTCAAATGGACCAAATAAATAAGATGCATAATATATATGTATAGAGAATTTAAATAAAGTTGAGGTATTAGTGTTTGTGGTACTATAATGCAATAGCGATCAAGGAATTTGAATTAGCACAAGGATGTCATAATTTGGCAATTGATAATATTTTCCTCCTTGAGAAAAAATAATTAAAGAATTGAAAATATTTTTTATGGTTGGCTCATAAATAGTATAAATCAAAATCATTTAAGATGAGAATAATTTTGTAGATAATTCGTCAAAAGTGGAGAATAGTACATTTTAGTCTAACTGTTGTAATTCCAGAAGTGGTAGTGGTGGTAATGGTGGTAGTGATGCAGGAGATGGCGTTCCTATAGTATATATTTGAAAACTCAAAACACAAATTCTGAATCAGTCCACCAGCGAAGGGAACAATCACGGGGCCCTACCTCAGATAGTGAACGAACATGAACACGGTATAAAGATGTCAATGAACTAACGGCAATAAATCGAAATATTAATTCTTATGATGGCATGTATGAGACCTCAAAGCTCAGTGGGGGATATAATTCAAGCTCATCTTTATATGGAGTACAACCAGACTATAATTCTTCTAACACATACAATCCATATGTTGGATATGAGAATATTAATAATTCTTCATTTGATACTATATTAATGTCTTCTTTTTTTTAGTTCTGTACAATAATATCTTTATTTGTATTTTAATACAGAGGACAATGAGATTATCCAGCCAGCTCGGCATAGCTTCTGGCAATAAAAAGTGTGTTTAATTTTTAATGCTTGTAATACATTATATAATTAGTGAATTATTTGAGTGTAATGTTTTGTCTTAACATAGTTTTATTACAAATAATTTTTTTTACCAATTATTTCCTGCATTTTTGGACTTTTGGTTACAAATCAGGCTTTTTGACAAAAAAAATCCAAGTTTTCGAGTCAACTCGTCCGATTCCGACCAATTCATCCAATTCCGATTCCGATTCCGAGTTTCAGAATCATAGTTTTATTATCATTAGCAGAATCATGTATTCATATGCACAAAATAATTGGTTGGTACACCTTGGAAGTCTGAATATATTTTGACAGATTTTTTTTTATTATAAATATAAACTAAAGCTAAACTATATATTGCTAATTAATAAGATATCAATTTTATTCATCATGGTCTTATTCACAAGAAATTAAAAGGAAATATATATAATACGCTTAGCAATTAAAATTGGCCACATCACTAAATTTAGCAATTAAAGAGACTCATAATTTCTATATCACTCAATCCCAGCAATTGTAATTAAAGAGACTCATAAAGAATCTGAGACAATCAATTTGTCATGCTGGCAATAAAAACAAACGTTTGCTTTTAAAGATAATTTGCTAATTTACAAATTATCTCATAATCTAGCAAATCAGAAAACAATAGCCATATCAGATTGCAAACTAGAAAACAATAAGCGTTGGAGATGCTCTAAGTACTGAATAATAGCATTTTACATATTATTATAATGATCCATCTATCAATGGCCATGGATGAGAAGAAAAAATTCTACTAGTTCCTTTCCTTGACACGAAATGGCAACCCGTCCTTCATTCGGAGAGTGAGCGACAGCACCTTTTCCGGGCACCTTCCCTTGTCTTCAATCTCCATCACAAATCGGTCCAAAATGGATGCCACGATGGATTTCATCTGAATATATGCCATCTCCTTCCCTATACACATCCTCGGTCCTGCATGGAATGCTGTGAACTTAAAATGGGCTCTCCTGTCTAAATGTTCCGTCAGCATCTATCCACCGTTCGGGCCGGTACTCCATACAGTCCTTCCCCCAATTTGCCTCCATTCGACCCATCGCATATGAATTGTATGATATGAACCATCCTTTCTTGATCCGTGTCCCATCTGGCAGGACATCATCCTTCGTAGCCTTTGCTGAGTTTACTGGTACTGGAGGGTACAGCCTCATTGACTCTGATATAGCTGCATGCAGGTAATGCATCTCCTTCAGCTCCTCGAAATCGTACCCGCTTGTCTCCAAACCTCCGTTCTTGGCATGGATTGAATGAATTTCATCTAAAATCTTTGCTTCTACGTCTGGCCTGGATGACAGAATCCAAAAGAACCATGATAAGGCGGACGATGTGGTTTCTCTGCCAGCCAACAGGAAGCTGATGACGATATCCCGAAGGAACTTGTCTGAGTAGTTGTCTGAGCTGGCGACAAACCGGGAGAGGAGGTCATGCTTCTCATCTTTCGGTTTCTCCTCCTTTCGAGAGAGGATGATTTGGTCAGCAAATTCATGAACTGTTGAGATAGATTCTCGTAGCCTTCTTTCGGACCCAATATCAAATATCTTTTTTATCTTCCAGAGTCCCTGTATAGCATACCAGAACCGTCCAGCAGTAAGATTGGTTGCATCCCTGAGTGTTTTTAAGAAATCAATTAAATGTTAGTGAAATAACTAACAAATAATATATATGCTTACTCAGATCTGAGGATTCAATTAGTTAATTAATTAATCACATGCATTTAATTTTACCTGAAGGCTTCAGCAAAGCTAATGGCAGAGTCACCCCCATTCTTATCTTGAGGTGACACACTTGCCAACTCCGGGTCAAGAGAACCTGGATCAAGACCAAACGACACCTGACAAACATTGTCAAATGCAAACCGTTCAAACACGTCTTGCAAATCAACAGCCTGCCCATTAGCCGAAACCCTCTCTAACAAGGGTAGCAGCCGAGTCTGAATTTCTCCTCTCACACCCTGCACGACAAAAGAACGCAATGATCGGGTGTTGAACTCAAAACTCGCAGTCTTTCTCTGATCTCGCCATGTCTTTCCGTCTGCGTTGAATATTCCGGTGCCAAGGAAGTCGTGTAAGTTGGTTGTGAACCTCTCGCCTTTTGGATAGTTCTGGAAGTTTGTTCGGAGTATATGCTCCACATTAGATATATTGGCAGTCAGGACTCCATGATCATTTACTGGCATGGTCAAAATTACAGTGTTAGTTGGGGCTGCGGCGAGAACCTCTGACAGCCAATCTTCAACACGGTGCCCGTTCGAAAGGTACTGAAAAATGTGGCCAGCAAGAGGGTACGGCTTGAAGCCGGGTGAGTATGCAATTGGGTCATTTGTTGTACGCTTCCATATGGAGTGGAGGAGAGAGGAGATAATGAGGAGGCTGAGCAAGAGAAGAATGGATTCAGGGGACAAGGGTTCCATGGAATGAAAATGCTATCAGTAGGCTGTGGTGGATAATCAAGAAATCAATCCATTATATACAACAGGTGCCATGCAATAAGAATTTAATTAGCTGATATAATATAGCAATAATTAATATAACAAAAATTATTAATTTTTGTTTATATTTAAACTTACAAATATTATACTTAATATGCAAATTAATTATTTGTCATGTTTTCTTTTTTAAATGATACAAGAATATTTTGTCCAATAAAAAAGATTGCAATCAAGTGCAAGCAGCATGTGGAAATTATAGTTAATTGAGCTTAATCTTGAAGAGAATCATCCAGCTAAAGTAAACGATCAGTTCATGATCATATTGTAGTTTAATTAATCAACATGAGATTCATGCAAAATCATATCCTACAAATCACTGCTGACTTGAACATTAACAATTTAGTATATTATTCCAATGTCGTGAAAAATAGTGTAATGCCCATATTATAGGCTAAGCATGTAGCGCACTACTGCAAAAAAACGCGACTATATATACACGATAAAAAAAAGCTATTCTTTCGTATATCAAAAAAAGTAATTTATATAATTATGTTTTCATTTATAATCTTAGTTATTCTTTCGTAATCAATTTCAATGTTAAAAAGTTTTAATATAATGGATGTGTCTATGTTAAAAAGTTTGAAGATAATAGATTACTTCATTTATGTGTTTACTGGAGAGCTAAACAAACCACTTTTTTTTTTCTATTCATAGAAAGTCAAATTTCAGATAAAATAATCAAATATGCATTCCAGATCCAACTCAATTTCATCATTCATGCATAATTTTATGTCATTGTATTGTAGAGTCATCTTCATAAATATAACTCTCATTAATTTATTATATAGAGCATCAATATCTCAGCAACTCAAATGAGTTTCTAACTAACTGTTAATCTTTTTTCATAAATTAAGATATCTAAAGTGTTTGAACTCCCACAAAAGGAGATATATTTGAGCCAATTATTTGGTCAGCATGAAGTTTATAAACCATTTCTTAATAAAAAAATATTGCATAGTTTCTAAACAAGAAAGTCCTCTCACATATCTGAAATTGAATTAAAAACTGTCACCTCAGATTAGAAACATTAATAATACCAGAAATGTAGATGTTCTAAGATAACAGAGCATTTTGTGTATCTATTTTTGTATAGTATTTAACAATAATTAAATCCTATCTCACAGGTAGGATTAGGGCTGCACAAAATATTCGTGATTCGTAATTTGATTCGAGTTTGATTCGAAAAAATTCGAAAAAAATTCGATTCGAAATTAGGTTCGATTCGAAATTAATTCAAACCAGTTCGATTCGAAATGGAACGAACCAAATTCGAACCCAGGGAGGTTCGTTCGAAATAGATTCGCGAACCATTTTATTTTTATCTTTAAGATGCGTGTGCGAGTGTTATTTGAGCTTTGAGATCCGTTCCACAGTGGAAAAGTTACGCCGCGAAAAACATATATAATATATTAATATATATCCAAACCAAAAGTCACCCCAAAGTTTGAATATTTTGACCCTACTGGGCCCCACCCTCTTTATTTTATTATCATCTTTCTCTTCCTCTTATCTTCCTCCATTTCTTTGTCTTCCTTCGCCATGGATGAGTGTTACTCAAGAGAAGAGAAAGCTCAAGAAAACCAAAGCTGCCTCCATCTCGCACCCTCTCGGCCGTGATCACCTCGCTCTCCACGCTCAACCTCTGCTTCCCCGGCCATGTCTCAATTTCGAATCTTAACTAATCGAATCGAATCTAGTTCGAATTGAACCGAATCAAATTCGAACCTGCGTCTTCAGTTCGAAACAGAGTCTTCAGTTCGAACCAGTTCGATTCGAAGTTGAACGAATTCGAATTCGAATCTACCCAAGTTCGATTTGGTTTGGTTCGTTTGCAGCCCTAGGTAGGATATCATTACTTTAATTAAAAACTGTCACCTCATATATATATATTTATCAGTGTTCTAAATAGCTAACTATAGCTACACTATAGTTTTTTCAGATCATAAAAGCTACGCTATGAGATAAAAGTGCGCTATTTTAGCTGCGGCTGCTATAGCTGTAATAGCTGGCGCTTTTACCACTACGCGCTATTGCTACCGCTATGCTACATGGGCTTTTTTTGCAATTTACATGGGCTTCTATACTTCTGTTCATATTTCTGATACTACATGGTCTGCTATAATAAGTATGCTAAACCGAACTATATATTTTTGTTCCTATTTGTGATTTAGTCTCTCATTTTATATCGGAAAATATTCAAATATTAATTCTTCATTTTGTTTTCTCTTCGTCTAGTATTCATATGTAAAATTATCGCCGTTCGTTTCATTGGAAGTTTATTTTGATTATTATAATATATAAATATTCAAATAAATACTGACTTTAATTCACTTATAAAATTAATTGCTCTTTGTCTATTATAATATGTAATACTATGAAGTATGAACTATTAAATAATGTTATCTTATATATCATTTTTTTTCCTTTTTATTTACATGATTGAAAAAAATAAAGACTTAGATCAGTTATCATTTAGTTATTACCCCAATTATCTAATATTTATCGTGTTGATAATTAGTATAAATATAAACTATAAATTTTGAAAATTAAAAAACGCTATGTATGAAAGTTTCCGCTATAGCTACGCTATTCGCTATAGTTTTTTTTTTGTCTCCCCGCTACTGCTATAATCACTATTTAGAACCTTGATATATATATATATATATATATATAGAGTGTGGCTAAATTGCTTCCGGTAGCACTTCGACCGAAGTGCTACCGGAGCCATATCTTAGTATCTGATGTCCAAACAACAAATCCAAACCGTTAGATGTTCAATCTATATTAAAATGTACTTGGAGACCAAATTTTACATTTTTTGGAATTTTTTTGCTATTTATTAAGCTGGTTTGAAAACCGTTGTTTTCAATGCTCCAAAAATTCAATAAAAACAGCGGTTTTCAAACCAGCTTAATAAATAGCAAAAAAATTCAAAAAAATGTAAAATTTGGTCTCCAAGCACATTTTAATATAGATTAAACATCTAACTGTTTGGATTTGTTGTTTGAACATCAGATACTAAAATATGGCCCCGGTAGCACTTGGCCGAAATGCTGCCGGCAGCAACTTAGCCGGACTCTATATATATATATATAAGAGGTTTGGTGAACTTAAGAGTACCCTAGTTGTACTCTATATATATAGAGAGAGAGAGAGAGAGAGTAGAACTAGGGTGCTCCTAAGTTCACCATGCTCCTTTGTGAACTCAACTCTAAAATCTATCGGATTAACTTTAAACAAAAAATCCAAACCGTTGAAATCCTTCTATCTTACGAGTGATGTGTCCAAATATGAAAATTTTAAAATTTCGAATTAATTCAATATAAAGTCAAGTGATCAAAATTAGAAAGTTTATAAATTAATTTTAATGTATTTATTTTTTGGAAACTTTTTTGACCACTTGACTCTATACAAATTTTATTCACTTTTTTTTGCATGTAGACGCATCACTCGTAAGATAGAAGAATTTCAACGGTTTGGATTAATCATTTGAAGTCAATCCGATAGCTTTTAGAGTTGAGTTCACAAAGGGACATGATGAACTTAGGAGCACCCTAGTTCTACTCATATATATATATGAGGAGGGATCCATTTACACCATTTTATGGTGACACATCTTCACACCATAAGTTTATAAGTTTTTTTTTTATGGTCAACGTACAGCAACAGCTGTTGGTAATTATATTGATAAAAAAAGAGTTTATTTACAAAACAGAGGAAAATAAAATTGCATCATCTCAATATGATGCTTATTGGTTAAGCCCAAAAGATATATACAGAAGTAAAAATTAAAAATAAAATTAAAATTAAAGTAACCAATCATTGGCATTCTAGACAAAACGGAGCCAAAGTGATATCTCTATTGTCGTTTGATAGATCAATAGATCAATTAGTCTATTTTTACCATCGAACAGCCTTCTATTTCTCTCCCTCCACAGTGCCCGTGCACCTACTGTCCAGACGCTTCTCCAGAGCATTATTTGTTCTCTTGTCGCACCCCGGATAGGGGTGTTCATTGGGTCCGGTTTAATCGGTTTTGGACCGAACCGAATTAGATCGGTTCAAATGGTTCGGTTTTTTCGGTTTAATGGTTCGGTTCGGTTTGCTTTTTAAAACCGAATTATAACTTCGGTTCGGTTCGGTTCAGTTTGAAGTTTTCAAAACCGAAATAACCGAACCGACCGAACTTTTATATATTATGAATTTGATCCGGTTTATTTCTTAATATTCCGGTTTATTTCTTAATCAATTGCTTTAAATACTTCGGTTTATTTCTTAATATCTCGATTTATTTCTTAATATACTTCGGTTTATTACAAAACAATTGCTTTAAATTTACAATTTGATATATTTCGGTTTGAACCGAACAAACCGAACAAACCAAAATAAAACTTCGGTTCGGTTCGGTTCGGTTCGGTTGCAACGCTAATTCGGTTCGGTTCGGTTCTATTTTTAAAACCGAATTAAAACTTTGGTTTGCCTAGTTCAGTTCGGTTTGAACCGAACCGAACCGATGAACACCCCTAACCCCGGATCTCCATTGCCCACAGATTTCGTCTATTTCCCGCACGTGTCATCATGTTATAGTGAGCCAAAATCCCTCTCCAGAACCTATTTGCATAGCTGCATTTCCAAATGATATGGTCTGCCGTTTCAACAATTGTCGATCCACATAAGTTTATAAGTTATTTTTGTGATTTTAAAATTTAAACAGTCAATCAGAACTGTTTAACACGATCTTCATATTAAAATATCTTGTTGTTGACACTCAACAATATTGTCTTTCCAAGTTCTACCATAATAAATTAAGAATCCACCTTGAGAGCAAACCATAGAAAGAGCAAGAAGAAAAATAATTAATTCTTTCACTTGACATCAAAATGCTGAGACAGAGAGCAGGTCACGTTTTTTTCTTTATAATCAAAATTCAAAAGAATATGTTATATGTCAGTGCCGGTTTTATGATTTCTATCCGCCACAAATCAGAACAAGGCAGTAACGGTTTACATTTACGGGAGAGGAGGGTATCCAATGCCCATCAGACCAAACTCGGTTTGATGGGTGGTTTCTACCATCCGATCCACTTCAAGATCTATGCGCATCACTTTAATATCTGTGCTGTTTGCTTTAATATCCGTGCGTACATATCTTGAAGTAGATCGGACGGTAGAAACCATCCATCGAACCGAGTTTGGTCCGATGGGCATCGGACACCCTACAAATCAAATGGGCTTAGGCAGTTCAGCCCATTCCCTGTTGTCTTCACAGTTCACACGCTTCAACAATACTTTTTTTTTTTTATAAATGGACTCGGTAGTGACTAACAAGTAGCGATTCAACAACCTTAAATAGAAAACATAAGCATTCACATACAAAATTCTAATAATCTAGCTTAGTAAAATACTACGAAATTAGCATAATATAACGAACATTAAATGAACTTATACAGCACCATCAGGACGATAGAATACACCAAAATATGTCCAAAGACTATCCAACCATATCAAATAAAATATTAAGGCATCAACCTCACTTAACCGTCTTCAATCCATCAAGCAAATAAAATATCAAACCAACAAAATAAAGAGGGAGAAGAACGACGAGTTGAGAGTTATCAAAATTCGAAGAGCGCGAAAAACTAAAAACCTTAAGTGTGCATGATATATATTAAGAATCTCTTGTTTATTCAATATGAATGACCATTGACAGTTTTCCAAAGGTTTGTGCGGCCACACACAATTTTGTGCAGCTGCACAAAATCCTGTCAATTAAGGAAAGTCAATTCTCATGACGTGTCTTGTTTTTGTGCGAGCTGCACACGTGACGCGAGATTTGTTACCCTATTTAAATGGATTGCTTTCCCAGACACAAAACATTACATTTACAAACGGATTATTCTACATATTTGTGACATTCTCATCTTCTTCTTCCAATGTCTAAGAAAAAGATAGCAGAGATCCATTAGGAAATTGGAGACCTATAAAGGGTATAGTCTTGAATTCTTTGAAGACATATTCCGACGACCACACGGCAAGAAGAACTTGTTGCCATTACAGTCTAGTCTCGTACTCACAGAGACGTAGGTGTAGGGGTGTTCATTAGGTCCGGTTTAATTGATTTTGGACCGAATCAAATTAGATCGGTTCAAACGGTTTGGTTTTTTTTGTTTAATGGTTCAGTTCAGTATGTTTTTTAAAACCGAATTATAACTTCGATTTGGTTCGGTTTGAAAATTTTCAAAAACGAAATAACTGAACAGACTGAACTTTTATTTATTATGAGTTTGGTCCGGAACATCCCGATTTATTTCTTAATACCTGATTTATTTCTTAATAAATTGTTTTAAGTATTTCATTTTATTTCTTAATATTCCGATTTATTTCTTAATACCCTGATTTATTTCTTAATATACTTTGGTTTATTACAAAACAATTGCTTTAATAAAAATTAGTATATTTCAGTTTGAACCGAAACAAACTGAAATAAACTTTGGCTCGGTTCGGTTCGGTTCTATTTCTCAAAACTATATTTTTCAGTTAATTTTTAATAAAAAAGTATAAAAAATGTGTATTTGTGGCAAATTTAACAATAAACTAAGTTTACAGTGGCATTTTTCAAATTTATAGTTTTGGTGATGACATTTTTCAGATTTGAAAGTTTTAGAGTGACAAATAACCAATTTTCCCAAAATGTTAATAGCACTCTGTTGGCCTTGAGTAAAATCTTCAATTCTCTACTATTTGTAGACCAATCAAGAGAGGACCTTTTCCAACTGGTTTCAACTCCATTAGATAAGCCTATAGATAGATATTCAATTTAACAAATGGCATTTTGTTAATACACTGAATCGCCTCATTAGTCGCCTTCTGAATCGCCTTTCGATCCGAAGTCCAGTCGCTCCATCAAAATATTACACTAACTGTACATTTATAAATCAATTCAATCCACAATTCTTACATAATTTTCATAAATAGAAAGATAGAAAATAAGATTTTATTAATCATAATAAATATAGAAACACACCTGATGTACTGTATAAAGTACAAACATTTACTTATACAAACTTCAGCAATATTATTGTTTTTCATTCACAAGTCACAACTTTGTAGATATAGTTTCATAATTTACAACCACTTTTTTTATATTATGTACAAAGTAATCCTTTCCACTATATGTGAAGATAAATATAGATATATATTTTAGTTTGGCACTTCTCCACGCCTTGTTTTTCGTTCAGCAGAAAGCTTCTCTGCGAAAATTGTGAGCATATGTTCATTGGTACCAGCTCCAGGATCCTCCTCGTACAGGCCAGTCTCTATATTGACTCTCGAAACGGGCATGCTCAGAAGGCCATTGCCAATCTTCACAAGTTTTTGCATGTTCTCCATGGAAGAATCATCCATTGAACTTGTGCTACCTATGAGTTCATCATACTGATCCCCAGATTGTCAGCAAAATATATATTTCAACAATCCTAAAACAAATTAAAATGACATTTCTAGCGCTAAAAATGCAGGGCATTCTCTCTCTTCCTCTCTCTCAAGGATAGGATTTCATTCTTTCTATATATGTTATGGCCATCTAAAATTTATTTTCTTAATACATGCACATGTGTGAACAAATTTTTTAACACTATGACGTGGTGGAGCACCAAATCAATGAATGCATGTTGAGCACCCAATTAATTATTCAAGAACTACTTAATGAGTCTATCTTTGTCGATGTCACGTTGCCAGCTCCATCATAACAAGAAGATCAATTAAAGAAGGCATGCACAATTTTAGCGAGAGGGCCTTATAACTTATAAGTTATAACAAATGATATATATTAAAGGCCGTGATAACGTAACTTGTCATCATTTTCATAAGTAGTTCATTAAGAACTATTCAAATAGTATACCTGTATGCGTAGATAGGATTCCTCTGACCGGAGCGCCTGAAAAAGATAAGACAGATGAATATCGACCATGTCACCACTTCCATTGTTAAAAATGTCAAGAATTGGTGAGGCACCCTTCCGTGTGAGCCATCGTAAGATGCCCCACCTGGAAACCTGCTGTGCAGTATACTTCGCCTCATTCTTGCCTGATCCAGTCCCAATTGAGATCACTAAAAATTTGTGGTAGTCTGTAGGCTTGATCGGGAAGAACTGATCATTTCCAGTAACAATCTCCCGTGTAACTTGGCTCATAGCAGCAAGTGTCTAATATATACATATGTATACAACAACAAAAAATGAGCTTGACGTAAAAGGTAGATATGACATCATTTGTAGCTAAATAACAATACAAATTAAGGATATATAATAACCAATGAAATAAGCAAATTTCATTTTTAGTTTCTATTTGCTACAGTTCAATTTGAACCTTAATAGCTGAATAATCATCACATGTATATATATGTTCATTTGAAAAATTATTTTTCATAAATGATGTTAATAAAGTATTACCTGTTGGAAATTTTATTTCCAAAGTAATTAATATTTTATCTTTATTCATGTGTTTAATTTAGAAAATAAGTCAGTTATCTCTGGCAGGTCTAGTATGATCCCTCGTATGTCCTTGTAACTTAACTCCTCTAATTCATGAAAATATATGTATATTATTTTCAATATATTATAATTTTGTCTACGGGATGGTAACTTTTTCTTTCTCATCTTTAATTATAGAGCAACGTAAACATCTCACATTGTGTATGAGGGCGACTTACGTAGTTGTTTTGTGGCCCAGAATAAGTTATTAGAAGAGCCATATAGGAGATTATTACCTATGTAAACACTTGCCTTGGTTTCATTAATTTAATTAGAGGGCTAATAATTAAGCACGGTAATTGCTATATACCACATCATCATGGTAATTAAAATTAAGATATATAATACATGGTCAAGTAATTAATCTCCATTTCTTTCACAAGATTAATACCAGATAATCGTGCTCCATACCATATTAGTGTTTTATTATATTGTATTTCGGCCAAAGGAAATGAAAACAAAACTTGAATTTGTGCTTGTATAAATTTTTTAAAACTAATGTCTATAAGAATACTTAAGAGGTTGCATTTGGAAAGTCGCTATTATATGTACTGTACCGGATTATTTGCGACAACACCACCATCGACAAGATTGAATTCCCTGGTACTTCCTTTGTCATCCTTTGTCTCAAAATAATGTGCTGGAAAATATGTTGGTGCTGCGGAAGTGGCTATACCTATGTCAGATAGCAGTGCATCCTTCAGCGGTAAAAATTTCAGCTAACAGCAAATTAAGTTGAAAATACAGCGTTATTAGTAACATTATACCTTAATCATGAGATAAATTAGTATTATATCTTGCAAAACCATCTCATTTTTCTTCATTTCTTACTAATTGGTTCCAATAAGTTGGGAGTCACCTGGAATGGTGAAGCTGGTCAGGCCCATATATGTTTGAAGTTTTGGTTAACACTATAATATATGGTTGAAATTTTGTCTCAAACTTACATGTTAAATTTCAGAAGTAGAACATCTTCTCTATTGATGGTTCATCAAAACAGCAATGTTGACTAACATACAGACCAAGTACAAAGCAAAATTTAAGAAACAATATGAAAAAAAAAGAATGAATTAAGTATAAGAAAGGTATTTAGTACCATAAAGTTTGAAAATATGGTAGGTTGGAGTAATTTGATATCAAAAGTTGGGATGACCACATTAGTTAGAGTATCATGTAGCTTTGATTTCCTGAGTAATTGCCGAATTATAGAGTGGCGATACTCTCCGTCGTACTTGGGCCCAGCAAAAATTTTGATCTTGTTAATTAACTTTGATATAATTCCCCTCCTGCAATTCAACCGTATCATCAATAAATATTTTTTTGCAGAGTCCAATCTCCTTCCTGAAATATACTATTATATGTTGAGAAAAGTTATTCAATAGTACATTAACAGAAGAAGCATTTCAATGTATAAAACACCATGACAAACATGGATCACGGGGACAAGAAGCCTGATATGGTTACTATAAGGGGCCCAAAAATGGGATGTAAAAAGCAACAAGTGTGTTATCCAATTGTTAAATGGTTACCTTACATTTCAGGTAAATGTTTTGGCATTTTGCTTGTAATTTTTCTTTCTTTTTCCCTTATCCTCCTAGTGCACTTTATGACAACTTTATACATATACATGGTATGCTATGCTTAAGCTGTAGAGAATTTAATTTTTCACCAAGACTCATGCATGTGTCATCTTCAATTACCAACCTACAATGTAAATGTCCATAGTCCATACTCTATATAACAAAAAGAAAACTATCACCACTGTCAGGACGTTATATATATATGGTTGGTATATGAAATATTTCATAGCCTATGCAGGTTTTTTCATAGAAAGTTTGTGAAAATCACTTTTGTGGAAATATCTTTGGTGAATGATCCAAGTAGAATTGAGTTAAATCCTTTGCAGCAAATAGTGGACGCCTGTCCTTGTCTGGAGCAGCCAGCATCAAGGTCAAAAGACCTCCAGTGCTTGTCCCAGCAATGACATCAAAATAATCTGCGAGCCTCGCTCCCTCACCGTCAAGCTCCTGTATTAACACATATCAATTGCATAAGTTATTCATTTGGAATGCATCAAATCGAACAAAAAAAATCTATTCATATTCTTTTGTTGGGGTTAAGTTGTGGGGGGGAGGCAAGGGGAGGGGAAGTCTGTCTTACTTGAAGCTTTGACTCGAGAAAGCCGAGAATAGTTGCTGGAATGATTCCCCTAACACCACCACCATCGATGCTTAGCACGGTGACGATGTTTTTATTAGCAAGTGTGGATCCACTACTTCCATCTGCTAAGGTAGTCATTTTGGTATATGTCGATTAAATTGGAAAGTATGTACGAGCTTCAAGGACAAGAGGTAATTGTACTTTTGTGTATATGTATGTATTTATGTATGTATGTATGTATGTATGTATTCTTAAGGACCAACAGCCTTAAAGAACTAAGATTGTATTATACTTGTTGTTGTACCAGCAAAGATTTATATAATGAATATATTTTATTATCTTGTGTACGTCGAAACTTCCTAGCTACCATTTTATGCAATTGAGTATTGAATACATCATCCTACCATTTTATGCAATTGAGTATTGAATACATCATCCTACCATTTTATGCAATTGAGTATTGAATACATCATCATGAGGAATTATTATAATGATCATTGCACAAGAAACAAATTTTGAATCAACCTTATTAAATGCAAGTCTTTTGAGCATTCTTGCTTATATGTTGAACCATTCTTTATGAAATACGTACGGTGTACATGCAAATCAATAATATTTTCCCAGTTTTAAGTAATCCTATTTAAACTGATTTGTTCAAAAAGATTAAATTTGAGTAGGAAGCTTTCTATGTATGTATGGTGTACATATATGCATACAAATTCTGATGCATCTACTGATTCGAATTAAAATTGAAGGCAAGGACTTGTCACAATCTTAGAGATTGAAGAAATACCACCATAACATGCCATACATAAGCTGATAAGCGTACCTAATAAAGGGCCACAAAATAGTTGTTTAAACAAATCTATATAATCCTAGTTGATGGAGTGCACAAAACTGGCATTTTACCATTTATCCCTCTTTATACACCAGTTGCAATATCTTCACATGTCACCACACCAATAACTGGAAATAAGTGGCAAATTTGTAACAGAACACAAGTACATGTATATATATATATCTGGATAAATTGTCGTTAAACATGAATGAATATGATCCATGACAGAACACAAGTACATGTACTATCAAATATTGAATTCACAATGAAGATATTATCATAAGATTTGAACGGCGTCATCTCTTGATCTGTTCTGCATTTTAAAACTGAAATACCCACTAGGGAGTAGTGCTGAGTTTTCTCTAAGGATTTAAATTAACAATAGTTCAAAATACTAATTATAAATGAAAATTTGATAATTACATAATCATAAAATAAAAAACATGTATGATCAATGAACATTACATAACCATATATATATAACAACAGTTTGTAAACATAATTTTACTAAACAGTTAGGAATTCATGATTGAACATTCTGCTCTTTGAACCATTTTTTTAGTGAACCCTGCTCTAAAATGAAATACAAATGTATAAAAAAAAAAATTTTTTTTGAGTGAGGGTTGGAGGTCAAGCCACCCAACTATTTAATACCTTTGTTATTATAACAAAGGATTTTCCGCATCTGGGTTTCGAAAAATATATATATTGGATCAAAAAGGAATTGGCTGCCTTATTAGAAGGTACTAGGTAATGTTTGGCATGCATTTTTTCTTCATTTTTCTTTCCAGTCAATATCATTACAAATTAAAAAGGTATAATAAAATGCGGATCAAGGAACATTAATTGTAATTAATTGTTGACATGTTAATTAAATTAAAATTCTAAAATGGAACTATATGGTAAAAACTTTGAACTGCTTAATCAATTATCATTTATTTATCATGAATTAAGTAAACCGTATATTTATAATGCTATGAGATTTTTGTTATCAAAATAAAAAATATTACAATGAGATATATATCTGCATTTTTTTAATACCCAAAAAAAATTAAAATATTAATTATAACCGGATTTTGAAAAAATAATCAAAACTAACCAAACCGCTCCCCTCCCCCCCCACCCCCCCTCGTGGGGCGGTCTAGTATTTTTTTTTATATATATATTCGGCCTCCCCTCTCTCTCTCTACAAACCGCCACCCCCACAGTAGGGCGGTTTGGTTTAAAAAAAAAAAATTCAGACCACCCCACGGGGGGGCGGTTTACCCTGGCCAGAAGACGCCCCACAGTGGAGCGGTTTGCCCTCCACAGAATATATTCAGTGAGGCGGTTTGGTTATTTTAAAAAAAAAATTTGAATTCTGGTTATTTTTATTATTTTTTTATTTTTTTATGGTTATGTAAAAAAAAGGCGGGATATATATAAAGTTAGGAGTTTTTTTTTCTCAAATATACTCAATGATGTACATCGATCTAACTGTTGTTGATGGGCTATATATATATTTAGTTAATTTATATTCTCAATTTATAAATATTAACTTGCGCATTGCATGCATACAATAATTAGGACTAGATAATTAATTCGTGCATTAGTTTCTGTTGAAACGCCATCATCAACTAAAAAATTTCAAGTTGCGTGTGTACTTGATCAGTTGAGAATGATGGAATGTTAAATTAGATTGCATCGGTACGTAGTTCGGATTGTAACATTAGCATTGACCAAGATTTTTTTTTTTTGGCACTTGATATATACATTGATCAGCTCATGATTGGACTTTGCAAAAAGAGGATAAGGTCATGAAATTGTATAAGTTCGAAGAACAGCAAGTATTGTTTTTTTAAAAACACAGAAAATGTCCGCATCGATCATCCATTTCATGTTCTCGAATAAATTCCTGGTTATTAATTAATTTGATTCATGATTGAGGCTATGGCAATGAGCAAATTATACGGATCGATACGTGCACAACTAATCAATTTGAACCATTAAACCTGATCTTCATATAAAAATATATTTGAGAGAAAATTATACCATTTTTTTACTATTTTTATATATGTAGAAAATCACCGCTTTTGGATGGTTTAGAATTTTCAGTTTTCTACCTACTTAAAAAATTCTAAAAATAATTTAAAATTTATTATGCAAGTATATTTAATTGGTCATCGCATGCATACATTAATTAGTACCAGATAATTAATCCGTGTATTAGTTTCTGTTGATCATCAACTAAGGAATTTGAAGTTGAGGAGGGATCAAAAGTTACAACTTGATTTTGAGTTACAACAAAGTTATAATAACAGTGCTTTTCATTTTCAAAGTCCAAATCATCGATCCAAACCGTTCAACATGATTATCTATATAAAATGTGCTTCCAGATCAAATTTTGCATTTTTTTAATATTTTTTACTATTTATTAAGTATTTTACAAAAACTAGTCAAATTCAGACAATTGAATTTGGTACCCATCTTAATAAATAGTAAAAAAAATTCAAAAAAAATGTAAAATTTGATCTGAAAACACATTTTACTTAGATAATCATGTTGAACGGTTTGGATCAACAATTTGGACTTTGAAAATAAAAAAAAAAATTATTGTTGTAACTCAAAATTGTTGTAAGTTGATCCCTCCTCTTTTAAGTTATGTACTTGATCCGTTGAGAATGATGGAATGCTAATAATTTAGGATGCATCGATCGATTGTATTGTTCTGATTCAATCAGAACCATTAAACATGACCACTATATAAAAATGTACTTAGCTTGAAGAACAAATTTAAAAAAAAAAACAATTATATTTTTTTACAATCTTTTTAGATGAGTAGAAAATCCCTCCTTTTGATTTGTCCAGAATTTTTAATTTTCAACCCACTTAAAATTTTGTCAAAAATTTCTGAAAAATATTGAAAAATATTAAATTTAGTCTGCAAGTATATTTTTATTTGTTGAATGGTTCAAATAAACTATTTGAACTTTAAAAATGAACATATAAATTCATAATGCGAAGACCGTTGTGAAATATGCATGATACCATATATAGCCTCCGTGCTTAAATTGAATGTCGACCTTCATCATGTTTAATCAATTTTAATTTGTAAGATTTTATAACGTAGCCTCCGTGCTTAACTGTACCGGTACCGGAAAATCTAATTATTTCAAAAGAAAATGTAATTACGAGCAATCCATTGAAATAAATTATTTCGTTGCAAAATACAAACCTTTCTGTAGGTAGTAATATTATTACAGTTACAAGCTAGTACGTACGTACTTTCTCTAGGGCAATATATAGGGCACTGATTTTTCTGTCAAATTTAACTTAATTAAATGATTAGTCGCTTTAGAGATCGATCAGTTGGTTGATGTTCACAAATCAACATCTCGAAAGTAAACCTTAGTAATATTTAATATGGACCAATTAATCATTAAGGAATTTTAAGCTGCTTAATTAATTAACTCAAGTTGGTTGTGCATGCAGAGTTCAGAGGGTTTGAAAAATTCTGCATATTGTTTGGATATCTTTTTTTTCTAGATCAGTTTCTTACAGTTTTGGACCATTGAAAAAACAGCAATTTTTAAAAAATTAAATAAATAGTAAAAAAAATTCAAAAAATGTAAAAGTTGGTCTGCAAGCACATTTTAATATGGAGGTCCGAATCAACTGTTTAGATTTTAAAATCACAAAAATGACTTATAAATATATGGTGTTGTCACCATAAAATAGAGTGTAATTGGATCCCACCTCTTATTAAATATAATTTGAATTTAAGATTGATGTTTTATTTAGTCGTCATAGGATATATAATTCTGTACGCAATCATACGCTGACTTAAATATTCAAAGTCTTATCTTAAAAATTAATATATTTGCAGCATCTCCTTCAGTTAAATGTTGAATAAATTAAAACGCCTGCTTTGCTTGCAGCCGATTTTATATTTGGCCCCTCTAATTAATAGACAAATCATATGACTAATCAACCTACATATTAATTGGATAACTGATATACTAATAATGATTCCTTTTATACAACCATCTATGTTGACCGGTCAAAATAGATGGTGGTAACTTTGGCAAAAAAATATAGTAAATTAAATTGCAAAAATATAGTAATGCAGCTTAAATAAGTTAATTAACTGTTAAGTTCAATAAGTTGAATACAAAACTAATCAACTGAATTGTCTTTTTTTTTAAATAATAATCAACTGAATTGTCAAATAGTAATATAAAACATAAATTTTGTAGCCTAAGCTAAATCTCCAATTGTAACATTTAAAAACAAACAAATAATAAAGCACATAAACTGAATATTATTACGGCCAATTATAAGTTGAATAGTAAGACAAATAAAATGAATAATAAAATAAAATATAGTATGAAATCTAAACATTATATCACAAGTCTTTAGACAACTAAATTGAATATTACTATTAATAATCTGAATACTAATCTATAAATTAAAAAATAAAGAATAAATCTCAAAGTCCATCGGATCGATCGGGACTGAATTCTCTGCTCCCCAGGGGGTAGGATTTTCCTGCCCCTGAGTCACTGACACGTGCACCCACACCAAAACTAAAAACCAATATTTAAACTTATAAACCCTGCTAGACCCACATGTCAGTCTCACTGGAGGCAGGAAAATTCTGCGCTCCCCCCCCCCCCCCCCCCCCCCCCCCCCCCCGCCGCAGGTGATCTCTTTCCGTGGCAGTAATGCAAGATAGAGAAGGTACCCAATGTTGACTAATTAAAAAATATTGACTACTTAAACTATTTATTATCAATTATTGTTACAACCATATATAGTATGCACATATAGTATGCAAATGACATTTCTTGTCAAATTGATATACACTTACTAGCAATGAAAACAACATCTCATCTTTCTTTATTGTACAACTACAACATCCACTTTCTTATCTACATGTTCATTATGACAAGCAAATGATTCTAAAGATAATTATTCTATTGTTTAATACAATAATAAAAAAAAAATAGATGCACATAATGCTCGTTATCTTATATATATATAACATGACTCCACGATTCACATGGTATAAAATTATGCATAAATGATGAAATTGAGCTGGAAGCTTAGAAAACATGCTTGACCTTTTTTTTTATCTTCAATCAATGCGGACAGTGAGATTTGTAAAATTTGACTTTTCTAATTAAAAAGCTGTTTGTTTCACTGATCTCCAGTAAACATATAAATGGAGACAACTATTATCTTGAAAGTTTTTAATATTGAGATGAATTAAGCAAGAAAAACTAAGAATATAAATGAAAAGCGTATTTCTGTTAATTAACTATCACAGGTATTTGTGGTACAGGGTACATAATTAAGTACATGGAACTTATTAAAAAGATTATCACTTTAATAAATACAAGTATAGATAATATTGGCAAAAATAAATAAAAATATATTAGATATAATTTAAACAACAACAACAACAAGTCAAATTATAGATTTTTTTATAAAGATACACATTAAGTTTGATATAATTTAAAAATTAAATGGCCATTTGTCAAGTAATTTATAAAAGGGAAATGATTTTGCTTTCCCATGTCTCACACAGATTCGAGTGACATCCGTAAAATATAATTTAAGCCCAATAGCTAATTAAGAGTTTCAATCAAAGATAATCATAAAATCGGTTACCTTATGAAAAGGAAAGAAAATTCTCTGTTATAAG
Source organism: Carex arenaria (assembly GCA_964058825.1). Lineage (NCBI taxonomy): Eukaryota > Viridiplantae > Streptophyta > Magnoliopsida > Poales > Cyperaceae > Carex > Carex arenaria. The sequence continues at coordinate 391,999 of CAXKVW010000446.1, read as the reverse complement.
GATAGCTTAACAAAAAAAAAAATGATAATAAATTGATTTGATAAGTTTCGGGTGACATCCATAAAATATAATTTAAACTCAAAAGCTAACAATTTCAATCAATGATTTCCATAAAATTCGTTACCTAATTATGAAAAGGAAAAAAAAAACTCTTTAATAAGCTTGGAAATATATTGGAAAAAAAATTAATATAGAATTTTTTTGCTGCACCACCTAAAAACAAAAAGAAAAAAAAAATACAAAATACCTTTACTGCTTATTTTTGCGAACTACAAAGACACTAGTAACGGAAAAAAAAAGTTTCACCATTGAAAGCAATTCAGGGTATTAATTTATTCACATAATACATGCAATGCAACTCTTAAGTGTTATACAGGACTTGGACAGTGGCGAGGCTAGAATCTGAGCTAGGGTAGGTAAAAACTGGATTCAGGTTCTAATAAATTAACAGGTTCAGGTTCAGGTTCGGATTCAAGACACAATTCAAAAAAATAGTAAGAAATATATATATTAATGCAAAAAATATATCAAAGATTTCAACTAAGTCAAAAGTTTATAACAAATATTATATTACATATAAAAAAAAACAAGAAATATATTTGTAATAACCCATATTTTCCAAAATAAATTATTGGTTATTAATCATAGTTAAGGAATAATTAACAACGCATTTATAGATACTTAAAATTTGCAAGCAAATATAACTTTTAAACGTTAATTCAAACTGAATTAAAAGTTAAATATTAACAAATTAAAACAATTTGAACGAGTATGATTAATAATTCAAGACGAAATTAGTATTCCAAAGCATACAAATTGAACCAAAACAAAACTAATTAGTTAAAATGTTAATAAGTTAAGATAAAATAACCAATTATAAATGACAAATTAAGTTAAACTTTTTAAACGCTTTATTAGCATTTTAGAAAATTTATTAGGAATTATTAAACTTAAGATTTAATGATATAAAATGTTGATTCAATATAGATTTAACTTAACAAGAAAAATCAGTAATTTTATATAAATAAAAATGTAATAAAAATTACAAACAAATTTTAAATTTAAACAGCGAACATCGGGAGTTCATATTGATTTCTAAACGCAAGTTTCGTTGATGTGGTTCGATTAAATATAACTAATTCATTAGATCTTGTCAAATAAAACTTCTTTTAATTGCTGTAGAAATCTCAAACCAATCAAATACATTTAGCACGAATCTCAAAGCCTCCCCCTCTCTATTTCTTGTTTTGACAGCTGGCTCCTCTCCCTCTCTTTTCAAACTAGAAATCTCCTTTTAATATATGGAATTGAAATATTGAATGGAAAAAATGACAATATAAATAACATATGGTTAAGAAAGAATATTAAAACATAACAATTCTATTTTATATGGATAAACTCAGATTCAGACAATATGCCAATTATTAAACAACTTATTAGAAAAATAAGACAGACAAGAAAATGTTATGAAATATCCCACGCTTACAAGATATTGCTGTTAATCTACCTTATGAATGGATAGAGAAATGTTTCAATTTATGTAATTCTTTTTAAGAAGAGTTGTTGAATATAAAGAACATATTACATGGAATCACACATTTTTGAAATTCAATATAATTTTTTTTTCTAATCTAAAATTGATTCTTGTTGGAGTAGCTCAACTTTAACATATTGCTCTATCTGGGAGCAATATGACTTGGGGATAACTAAGTGGCAAAAAAAAACACAAATCATCTGTTAAAAAATTACTTCATTTATAGATCCTTGACCAATTCAAATTAGTGATTTTTACCTAACTAAAGAAATAGTAAAAACAATTCTATAAAATGTAAAATTTATTCTGAAAGTATATTCTCCTATGGAAATTAAGCTTTTCGGACCAACTGTTTGAATTTTGAAATTGAGATATGGATTCATAGCACGAACCAATATGCGCTATGCATAGTACTGTAGCCTCACTCTTTAGCATTTATCTTCATTCAGTTTTGTTTAGGCTAAAAGTGTGCATTTGTGGGTTCTTCAATTACCTAGCACTGATCAATGCAACTCTATAAAGAAAAGACTGGAAAGTTACATTTGACCTAGAAATTTTAATGGGAGCAAGAACAAATGAGAAACTATTTTAGCAGAAATAACCTCTGAAATTTCATATCTGTCAGATTTAGTGAAAATCGACACATTATTTGACGTAGAAATGTGATTTTATTTTCATGTGGCGTTAGAATTTGGAATGTTTTGTAAGAAATAAAAAATAAGATATTGGAATTTGAACAGTAGATTTTTTTTTTATTCATGCAACCTTTAATTTATAATTTATATTGTACCAGGCAGTCCATCTGGCTACAGTATCATTGTTTCTGTACGAGTACTGGACTTTTTGCACATTTGGTCAAAATTGGATGCTAAAGCATTCATTAAGCGCCTCAAATTAATACCTTCAGCATTTACCAGTACTTGACTGAGTGAAACTGTATTGCATCATAAAAATTGTTGTTTCTGACAATTTATTAGATAATTGAGTATGACATACTTTGATTTATGGTACAGAAATTAACAGAAATTCACTTTTCATTTATATTCTTAGTTATTCTTCTTCATCAATTTCAATGTTAAAAAGTTTCAAGATAATGGATGTCTCCATTTATATGTTTACTGGAGAGCAATGAAACAAACAGGAAAGTCAAATTTCACAAATCTCATTGTATGCTTTGAAGAATAAAATAATCTAGCACGCTTTCCATTAACTCTCCCTTAAAATATTCAACTAATTCTTCAATTGATATATTGGTCAGTTGTATTCATGTCTGGTAAAAAAACATATCATATCTGCTAAAAAAAATTAAACTAAATACTTCCCTAAGGGACAAAAACTGAATTAAGTTGACTAAAGAAAATTAACCAGAATGAATAAAACCAACTCATTTGTGCTCACCCCAATTCCTCTAAAGGCACCAGCAGCACCCCCATCTAAGCCAATTAGCCAAATCATGGTTACCAAGCATCAAACCTCCTCATTACTCTCTCATGCATGCTTGTTCTTCTCTCAGCTGCTCACACTCAGGAAGACGAGAACTGCTTTTTCAGACACATTCGTCCGGAATGTGTCTGAAAATGCATCGTCTGTAATGCTTGCTTAATTATTAGTTAATTACATGTTTTTATAGCTTTTGTAATTGTTTGGGATATAATTGTATGTTGTGTTTGATGCATATATAGCTTTTGAATTTGCATGTTTTCTTTTAAGCAAATTAATTAATGCTCCAAACCTTTGGTCTCACAATTAATTTTCCTCGACTTTCCATTATTTGACCTTTCAGAAAGCTCTAGTCTATACATCCATCAGTTTAGTCTCGAATGAAATGAAATAATTAATGAATATTCTAGTTTAAAATATAATCTTCACAAGTTTAGAATCCCAACGCAGCAACGCTACAGAATACAAATTGGGTCCGCACGCCATGATAGTAAATCAACGGCCCAAGCCCGCGGGAATATTTGGCAAAAAAAGAAATAACGGCCCATATTCTTTCTGGGCCTGGTAATTTGCATCGTTTCCGTACTGGCTTAAATTTGGGATTTTTGGACGTGAACCGACGAGCCCAACATTTATACGTTGCTTCCAGAATCTAAGGAAACCTTTACTCAGTGTTTTGAAATTCGGTTCTCATTTGATATTCGGAAGGCTACCGCATACCGCATATACTACATGCGGCCGCATATGCGAATTTTTATTCGGATGTATATATATATTTTTTAAAATGAGAATTCATATTAATTTGTATGCAAATTAATAAATTATCTAATATTTTACATCAGAGACCGAATATGTTATCGAATATGCGAAACTGAATACCGAATATTCGGCCGAATATGCGGAATCGAATGTTGCACTTGCATTCCATCGTATGTCTCATAAAAAAAAACTCAAAAATTGAGACAACCTTGTGCTATATGAATTCATTCTCTCCTTACATTCCATCATATGTTGCACTTGCATAGAAACACCTACAATTGAACAAGCAGAGAAAAACCAAATAAAATATTCTCGATCCCCCAGGGGTGCAAACAGATTGGATAATATTGGATCGTATCCGGATCCGTATTCAAAAATTTGATATAGATATCCGATATTTGAATATTTGTACGGATATGGATATAAATATGATTTTGAATTTTAATTATCTGTATTTAAATAATAGATATGTATTATATAGTTTAATGTATATTATGAAAATATTTATGTATATATTTACAGATATCCGATATCTGATCCATATCCGTATGTATCCATCTAATATCCGACCCGTATCCGTATCCGAAAAATAAAAGCTGATACGGATTTTATCACTATCCGATCCGTATCCGATCCGTTTGCACCCCGATAATCCCACCTGTGTTAACTCGTGAAAGTTCTATTTTGATTTTTGCCAAGTATCGCCACTGTACTCTCCAGTCGCTTCCCCAATGGCGCCTCTTACTCTTCCCACCTCTAAACCCTTGTTCCTAAAACCCTCTACCTCGCCATGGTCACCACAAAACCCTAACCCTAGTTTTACCCCCTTTTCTCTACTATCCTCTCCTCTTTCTCTTTCCCTCCGCTCTACGCCTTCTCTCTCTCTTTCTATTTCTCTTTCTCCAATTCGTTGCACGGGAAACAACAATGGCAATTTCGAGCAGGAGGAGACTGTGACGTATCCGAAACCAGGGGCGGTAGCGTGGTCACTGGATCTCGCGAACTCGGTACAGCTGATCGGTAACGTGGGAAAGCCGGTTGAAATCAAGCGTTTCGCCAGTGGGAACGTGGTTGCTTGGACCAGATTGGGGGTTTACAAATCCTCTACTGAGACAACATGGTAGAATTTTTTTTTTTTTTTTTTGAGAAATGTTACATTATATCTTGAGTGAGGCTATGATACTATGCAATTTTTACAAATCCGTACTATGGATTAATATTTCCACTTTGAAGTTCAAACAATCAATCTGAACCATTCGACATGATCTCCATATGAATATGTGTTAGTGGTATATATTTTTTATAATTATTTTACTATTTTTATAGGTAAAAAATCACGATTCTAGACCCATTCAAAAGTAGTGATTTTTTACTTAACTAAATAAAATTTAGTCTACAAGTTCATTTTCATATGGAAATCTGTAGTATGGACTAATCCGTGCTATGCATAGTACCATAGCCTCACTCCTATCTCTTAAAATTTGCATAGTTTGATTGAAGTTACATTTATTTTTCAGGGTGAATTTGACATTTTGGAATGAGTTGGCGCATGTTGCATACCAGCATGTGGAACCTGGTAAACAAATTTTTGTATCAGGGAGATTGGTGTCGGATGAAGTTAAAGATAATGAGAATACACGAGAATATTTTAAGGTTATTATCTGAATCCATTGATTGTCTATTATTTGTTGTTCGTAGTTTGCTTTTAGTTCTGTGTTTGGTGGTGGTTACACTTAATTTAGGCTTTTGCAGAGCTATATATGGGATAAAGTGATATTTTCACTGGGGATAATTTGATCCCTTGGTTTATCCATATAGAATAGAATTGTCGGGTTTTAATCTTATTTCTTAATGAAATGCTATTTATATTGTTATTTTTATTCCATTGAATATGTCAATTCCTCCTTGACTCTATCAAGTTTTTCAAATAAATAAAAAAAGATTATTTCAATTTCATATTGAAAGGAGAATTCTAGTTTGGAATAGATATACACAATTTCCCTTTGGAAATTTAATTTTGCTCTTTTCTACATTCAACAAATTTAGAGTTGCCTGTATTATGTGCATAAATATTCCTCAATTGCTTGCATTGGTGAATTTTTTTTCTCTTTCTGATACTATTGTCTTTGTAGTTCGCAAAACTAGGCAGTTAAGGTGCTTTGTATTTTCCTTTTCATTTTTAGGTGGTGCAGGAAATTTTTGTATATTAATTTATTGTCATATATTTTCTAGATAAACTAGTCTTATAAAGAGAATTTTGATCCTTTTCATAAGGTAACCAATTTTTATGGGTAATCATTGACTCAAATTTGTTAAATATTGGGCTTAAATTATATTTTATGGATGTCACCGAAACCTATCACATCAATTTATTGTCAACTTTTATTTTGATATGCTTGCCTTATAAAAAAGGATTTTTTTTCCTTTTCATGAGGTAACCAATTTATGGTAATAATTGATTGGACCTGTTAGCTATTGTGCTTAAATTATATTTTTATGGATGTCACCTGAAACTTATGAAACCCTTTTGACTCTTATATTGTTTCAAATTGGTATTCAGGTTATTGTTAAACAGCTTAATTTTGTTCAAAATAGCTCCCCAGCCGTTTCTTTTTACGACCCAAGGATGGCGCAAAACTCTCCAGGTACTATGCTTTAAGTGAGGCTACGGTACTATGCATAGCTCACATTGGTTGGTACTATGGATTCATCATTTGTAAAGCCCAAACAGTTGAACATGATTCCATATAATAATGTAATTGGAGGCCAAATTTACATTTTTTATACTATTTTTTTAGATAGGTAGAAATCACTACTTTTGGATGGTTCATAATCTTTATCTTCTACCATTCTAAAAAAAAAGTAAAATTTCGCTTCCAAGTACATTCTCATATGGAAATCATGTTGAGTGGTTTGGATCAACTGTTTGGATTTTGAAAATAGGGAGATATGGATCCATAGCACGGACCAATGTGTGCTATGCATAGTACCGTAGCCTCACTTTTTTTTCTTGTCTTCATTCAGTTTGTTTGGACTAAAACTCTGCATTTTTGGATTCTTCAATTACCTAGCATTGATCAATTCAATTCTATATAAAAAAGATAGGAAAGTGGCATTTACATATCAACAAATTTTAATGGGAGCAAGAACAAATGAGAAACTATTTTAGGAGAAAAACCCTCTGATATTGCATTTCTGTCAGGTTTAGTGAGAATCAACAATTTGACCTAGAAATGTGATTCAATTTTCATGTGTCTTTAGAATTCGAATTGTATTGCAAGAAAAACAAAAGATATCAGAATTTGACAGTGGAAGTTCTTTTTCAGCTGCTGTTGAAAAGAGGTGGCAGGCTTTCTTTGCTAACCCCCTCGATTGGTGGGATAACCGCCGTAACAAGGTTCCACCTTTTATTCATACAAAATTATAATTTTATACTGTACCAGTACTGAACTTTTTACACATTTGGACTTATTTTTTACCAAAACTGGATGCTATAACATTCATCAAGTGCCTAAAATTGCATCTGATAGGACCCAGAGTGAAATTTTTTGTTTCTGATAACTTGAAAATAAACATCTGATAATTTATTTGATAGTTGAATACTTTGTACTTTGATTTACGCTATGTAAGTACCCCCAAAGCCCCTGATTTCAGGCACAAAGAGATTAGCAAATACATTCATCTTGGGGCTAATTCCTGACTTGAAATTTTAACTTCAAAATGGACTGAAACTGCATTGCATATCAAAAAGGACCTGGAGTGAAATTTATTTTTTCTGATAACTTCAAAGTAAATATCTGATAATTACAGAAAAATCCCAATGCTCCTGATTTCAAGCACAAAGACACCAATGAAGCGCTATGGATAAATAGCAAATACATTCCTGATTGGGTTAATTCTCAACTTGAAATTTTGGACTCCAAACTGGCCTCCATGCAAGATAATGATCGCAGCTCTACTGTCTCTTTTACAGATATGACCTCATTGTAACTTTCCCTCTTTTACAAGTATCATTTACACCCCTTTAAAAATGAGATGTTTGCACATTGAAAAGATGCTCAATCACCCTTTGAGTGGTTGGTCATTGAAGGTAGTAGTGATGAGTAGGTTACATGTGATGTGCATTTTGTGGGTGGTATATTGATATCTTTTGTGTTTTTTGTGGGCATATTATAAGTATTGTAGGGGCCTACATAGAAAATTGCCCCTGCTTTTGTTGCACTTTATTCTCTCCAATTTTGTACAAGCGTGGAGTGTTACCTGCCTCCCAATGATTTTGCCTATGCTGGCAGTAATACCGGAGATGATACTAAAAGTTACTCCTTGGGTTGTTTTGTTAAGTTAGGTGGAGACTGAAATGAGATGTATATAGAAATTTGATACCTTGGTTTGAGGTGAATCCTAAGTTTCTATTGTTGTCACTCTTTTAAGTTTGTGCATCTCAAGTTCTCTACCTTCCAGTCTTTTGCAAATTACAAATTTGTGGTATAGCTTTTGAAGCATCGATATATGGTGACTCCTGAGATAATCATACAAGAGGTGATATATGTTGTGCCATACAATAAACAACTCAGAAAAGGTGAAAATGTTATGGGTAAGAAGTTGCTATGACATTGGAATTTTTAAACGTTTACACATTTTCTATATTTGAAAGTTTAAAATTTCTCTCGTTTGTTTGTATCACACCTAGCTTGGGATATAAATTTGTGTTGTTCTGTAACCAAATAAAATATTTACGTGTTGGGTTTCTTACATGTATTGTATTCAAACATTACGGGTCATGTTCAGTTACATTTTATTAATTTTTTTGGTAGCTCAAGTTAGTTTATTTATGGTTCACTATGTAATTAAGATCTATCTTGATCACATATGATCACGTGATGTGTGATATCGTGACCAAACTAGTTCATGTGTTGTGTCAATACTTGGAAAGATGATTATGATACAGAACATGTGATTTGTGGTATGTGATCGGAACACGTGTCATGCCGTGAAGTATGTGGTACTTGTGTGACTTCTTAACATCCTAAAATTCACACCACCATTTTCTATACCCATGTGAAGCAACCCAAATGGAATATCCTGAAAAGCAACCCAACTGATGAATATCCTGTCCAGCCAATCATATCAGCCGTGTCAAAATCATGAAACAAATATGAACCAAACATGATAGAAAGATTAGACTTCTTTGCCAATAATATAGTCTCCATTATAAGCTGTGGTAGGTCACTGTGTCTCCTCAAATGTATTATTATGTCTATAATAATGCACTCTTCTTCTAACATCTAACAACCGGCCATACAAAGTTGACCCTTTCATTATTCTATCTCTAACTCTCCTTTTAGAGAGAGAAAGGATTGGGAAACTCTTTGTGCATTGGATGCTTTTGTGCCTCTTAATATAGATTTTAATTTCATGTGCTTCACTGTCAACACATGTACACTGTCGGAAGGTGGTCTCTCATACACTGAATACCATCCACCTAATTAGATGTTTAGACTTAAACAAATAGTAATGAGGATATTGAAAGTACAGAAGGAAATGCACTGAGAGAATGGTCAGAACTTAGATTTGTTCTTTGTTACTTAATTCCATTTGATTAGGTGCATGTATAATTTTGTAGATTCCTGTAAATTGATTATTTCATGGAGTTAGTTTTTTTTTCAACTTATATAACGCTGTTGATTATTCCAATTAAGAGAAAAGAATAATCAATCAAGAGAGGTTTTGCTTTGAAGTAGAAACGAGTATGCATTTCTATTCTAATCAATGTGCAAAATTATCCACATTTTCCATTGTGTTGGTTCAAGGCCTTGAATAAATACATAATATTTTGTGTGTCCTCCCTGTTTCTCCTGTTGTTTAAGGGGAAATAAATTTGTTGCAATTCCAATCCCGACTGTTCATATGTTTTGAGATTTGTGGACAAAAACTAATTTCTTTTCATATTACTGCATTCAAATAAATGAATGGTTGAGATTAGAATCGCAAGGTCCTTGCGATCCTTTGGAATCGCAGCAGATTTATTTGTTTAAGGGGATATGTATGCTCTTATTAATATAAAGGATTTTGAAGAGACATCTCTATTCTAATATATATAATCAACAAACTGATAATTTAATAATCTCCTTTGTACAATTAAAACAAGAACAAAAAAAACTTCCCTAAGCCCTCTCTCTATAGACTTGAAACAACATTTAATCTTGCAACATATATAGAACAAGAAAATATGAATTCTTTCTACTTAAGCTCAAATTCTTATTCTTTCTCATTCTTTAATCCTCTTTCCTTCTCTCTCTTCCTTGGTTTTTCATTGCAGAGCCTTATGTTTTGTTAATTTTATCAGAGGCTTGTATGAACTTGGAAGTAATTTCCAAGCAAAAATTGGAAGCCAGCTGAGCTAACATATGTAGTTCTCCCTTGTTCTCTCTTCTCATGTTTTTTTTTGTTTGCATTTATTGGCTTGATGCAAGGCCTCTTGCTTCGGATCCTCTCATAATTCTCAGCCTTTTGCAATTGTTGATGAACATCCTGTAAAACCAAACATAATTAATTGTTAGATATTGCTAATACAAAAAATGAACAAATTTCCTATTATATATGTTTGATCATATATCAAGATAAATTAAATAAAGACACTTACTCCCATGGTACATCGCCGACAAGCATGAGATCGCCATCTTTATCCTCATATGTGATGGCAAAATCGGAAGCGCCACAACCGTCCATTTCAAGAGAGAAGCACTTGAACAAGGCCTCCAAAGCCTCTCTTAGCTCCTTGTAACACTTGTACAGCGTAAGGTCTACTTTCCGCAAATACGGTGCACCGTCCATGCTAACCTTTACAAACAAACCGCCGGTACCAGCCTCCGCCTCGGTTTTGGTATTAATATTTCTTGTGTGGAAGTTGTTCTTCCTGTAAGCTCTGATCGGTGGCCACCCAACCACTTGTGCTCTGCAATACATAATCAAGGAAACTAACATCAGCACAAATTCACCCTAGTTTTATTATTTGTAGATGCAAGGCTATATAGTGTTTTTTCTTTCTTTTTTTTAACTCTAAAAGTAGAATAATTGTAATTAGTCTTACTTGTTAGGTTTTGTGGAGTCGGTCGTTGCTTGACAAGGCTCATCGTTCTGTTCAAGGGACCTTTTATTTCCTCTTGTGGGTACTACCATCGGTTTCTCAGGCTCCTCTGAACCAGGCAAACCGAGACGTAACTCGGTGGCCTTTAGGTTATCCATATCATGCACAAACTTTGCTTGGGTTGCAGCCTCCATTTTATGCGTAACTTCTTTGGTGAAAGAAAGCGCGCAGTTCTATTCTATGAGAATTTAAGTACCAAAATTTGGTTTGCTAGTGCTAGGCTTTGAATTGGAAGAAAAAAGAGAGAATTGCAAATGATGATGAAGCTATGAGAAGAAAAGCATGGGACTATTCTTTTATAGTACTCACATAGGAAAAATCTATTCAGATTATCCGTGGCAAAATAATACATAACCTCAAGTGTAACGAGAAACAATTGATGCTATGTAGCCCTTTTTTGTGGGACACACATTACAACTTACTCTGTATATATATTACTTATATTATCATGTGTCACAGAAATTCATTTAGTGGGAAAGTCTCTTGCTTCCTTTCTGCTTTCCCTTCCTCTTTTCTTTTCTAATAATTTTTAGTGGTGGGTCAATGTGACAAGTAGGCATGTCTGGTGGATTAGGTGCACCCATGAGGTACCGGTCGGACCAAAAGGGAGGCAAACCGGACCGACCACTGAACCGGATGGTACTCTCTCATTTGCTCATGCGATCCTTTTGTTGGCTTTGGGATGTCACTACGCCGTTGGATCTGGAGGCATCCCATGTGAACAAGGCTCGGTGCATGTGTGAGCTGTTAACGGGTTTGGGCCCACACCCTTGTTGGATCCGCACCCATCCAAAAGCATGCGAATATTAAGTTACTGGGGCCGTATACTTAATCATTTTAATAAAAAAATGTACTTTTTTTATAATCAAGAATTTAAATACAAGGTAATTTACAATATAACCGTTGCAAAAGTTGAAAATTTGGATCCAATATGAAATCCAACATGTTATTAATTATCTGGATCCGTTTATCCAATTAGATTAAAATCCAACATGCTCGTGTGGGGCCCACTAGGTATGAGTATCTGGCCTACGCGGTTTTATGGAGCTTTTTTTTTTTGTTTAAATAATTTTATTTTTTTAGTAATCTGTTTTGTTTTGGAAAATAAAACGAGATTGCAAGATTCTAATCACCTTATTATTATTGAATTGAATTGACGCATGTTATGTTTGCCGGGTAGATAACGACCTGTCTTGATTTTTTGTGCCAATATTGATGTTATGATTTGTGTAGAAGATTTGCTACCAATTAGTTTCTTTGCCGACCATCTGCTTCAAAGAAGAATTAATTGATCAGATAATAATCTTTGTGGATTGATCTTCTGACAATAGTAAGAAGTCCAAATTCGGAAATAATTCTACATCGTTTAAAGTTCGTAATTTAGATATAATTTGAGAACAATTTATTCTTTTATAATGCAAATAATAGAGCATATTAATTATTTTGTGAATAATTGAAGTATTATTTGTAAAAATATAAATGATTCGTGTAAAATATATAGATTATTCACAAAGTTGACCAACACTTGTTTAACATGATGATTCATTATACGAATATTATTCGGAACCTGTTGCAATGTTTCTGACTAAGAACTACATTAAATAATTATTTCTTAAATTCACCTTAATGCTTTGCCTAATCAAACGCCGACATAAGGCATCTTTGGTATTGCCCTTTACTTCACCAACTTATATATCATTATCATAGAAACTGTCTTAATTAATATATGAATTGTACGCACTTTGGAATATTAAAAGAAGTCCAAAACTAGTAACCAATTTTTTGTTCAAACAAAGAAAAAAAAATTATAGGGTTCAACCTACATTGACTTGATAAATTAATAGCGTTGATCCTACATGTTCCTCTAACATACTACACAAAGTATAGGGATCTGATGCTTTTCACCAAGAAATTGATATTTTAATAAATGATGTTAACAGTACCTACAATCTTCGAGGTAGATTTTTCTGTATTAAAAAACATAAAAAGAGGTTCAAATGTCTTCATTCTGATGTCTCTTTTACACTTTTAATTTTCAATTTTTAATAATTTGAAAATTGAAACTCAATTGTTAAAATAAAATAAGTAAAGATTGTGATATTTCGATTTTATTTTGATTGGTATAAAAAACTTGTAATATACTGATGGGAATGATTTATAAAAGTTGTATTTTCAACTTATTGGTACATATTAAAACAAACTCGAAAACTAATATTTTTTTTTTGTACCTATAAAGAAACTCCTATATATCACATCTAACAATTTCTTTTTATATATGAGATTTAAGTTTTTTATTATTATAAAATTAAAAAATAAATGTATGATGAAAGCATAAAAATTGAGAGCATTTGAATCTCCTTCAAAAAGTAATGTTGAGGTAAAATTAACTATACATTGAAATACTAAGTATGTATTCAGTCAATCTACACATTTGTATTTTACTATTTGTCATCCAATTAACTATTGTACGTACCTTTTTATTTATTTTTTATTCTGACAAGATATGAGTTTTTAACTGACTTGTTGGTTTAGGCATGCTTTGATGATTTTTCTATATAGATGTATTCAGTTTTAAACTGACAATATATTGTATTCTAGCGTATCAAAATTTTACTTATATTGCTCTGAATGGTTCAAATTTTTAATTCATACAAAAATATAAATATTTTGTTTCCTCTGTATTACACCGAATTGCATATATCCACACCAAAAATTATACAATTTAGAGTTGCTTATGTTGTCAATAAATCCTTGACTACTTGATCTCTGAGGGTTGATTTTCCCTTTTTTTTTTTTAACTTTTGATTTATAATTAATTGTACAAGAATTCAAGACATGCTTGTTATGATTTAATTTGATTGTTGTTTGTAAAAAAAAATTTGAATTGTTAATGTGAAGTAAGATTGTGGCAGGATTTCAATTTTGTGAAATTTATTTTTCTCTATTTAAATTGACATATTAATTATCAAGTATTAGTTGTAGTTTTGCCTCTAATGAAGGATGGTTAAATTATAGAACATGTGATCACCTATTATCCCTTGTTAAATTTGGGGCTAAAAAAATTAATTTAGCGTAATTTTATTTTATAAGAAGACCGAAAAGTATTGATATATTCAAAAATTACAAATTTTGAGGGCTTAGTCCTCTTTTCCCTCACTACTATATATATGCCCCTAATTATCTCACTAAAATTGTGTTTCACTATTTTTTGTATTAAAAAATATCAATCAATTTAGTATGGACCACCTAGTACAAACAATTTATGAATGCACCACCAAATATTTATACTGTCATGAAAATTAAAGACACATCACAAAGTATCTTGTCTAGCAACACGTATATGGTCCTACATGAAATAATACAGACAGCTCAATTTTGTTTTGACACCTATATATGACAAACTATCTTCTCCAATTTATTAATTAATTTGTCCTTTTGTGCTAATAAAAATTAAATACCTTGGCTTTCAAACAAAATACAGGTACTAATTTAAATTGATGTCTGTGTTGAGACATTATGGTTGCAACTAATTAAATGTGAGACATTAATTTGTGTACGTGTGTCTATATATGAGAGGAGATGTGTGCTTTAATTAGATATTTGATGACAACAGAAAAAAAAAATTGAATCCTTTATTCTCCTTTAATTTAGATGTGCAATTTTTTCCAACCAAAAAGCAAAAGAACTCATCCAATCAAAACTTTAAGAGCAAAACCATTTCAACAATGCATAGTTTAAACATTTAATTTATTTACTATCATTTATAATTAATTGTTTTGTCTTTTGTAAATTAACAATAAATGGATCACAAATAGTTGTAACTTAGGCGATGAGATATAATAATGATTTTTAATTAAGATGTCAAAATTTAGTGTATTTGGGAACTTGGTTGTCAAAAATGGAGCTTTGGTTTTACTAGTAGACCTCCGAAAATACAAAAGGGATGAACAAACATCACAAGATGAAAAAAAAAAGCATTTTTAAGGAAACTATACAAATGAAGTAGAAATCCTATACAAACTATTTTAAGTACAAACTTTATATAAATTTGAATTTATACAGGTCCACACTTTGAGGTTTGTTGTGCACTAATATGATACATTCTCTATTAGCTGGTGAGTCAGGGACAAAAAAATTCACAATGAGCCAAATTATATTTCTTTAACCTTAATGGGAATAAATCATTAAGTGTGCATCATTTTGAGAATCAGTCTTTTATCTAATGACGAAAGATGTGCTATGACATATCATAACTTTAAATTATGAAAGGGAATTCCTTGTGAAAAAAAAATGCATATTTTGTCATTTTTGAAATATTAATGCAAAATGAATTGTGACAGATGAAAATTATTTTTCTTTAACGTTAATTAAAATAAATCATTAAGTGTACTTTATTTTAAGAATCAGTCTTTGATCTAGTGAATTAATTTTTAATCTAGTGACGAAAGATATGTTATAAGAGATCATAAGTTTAAATTCTGAAAGGGAAATCCTTGTGAAAAAAATGCATATTTTGTCATTTTTGAAATATCTAATGCATATTTTGACATTTTTGACAGATGAAAATTATGTCACGGAACATCCTGATGATGTATAGCTGTACATATTTTTCCGAAATTTTTATAAATATACAAAATCAGAAATTAATTTAACAATCTATACATTTTTTTAACCGAATTCGAAAACTATCTATACCGTAAGTCCCAAACCGATGAGCTACTCATCGGTTTCAGAATGCTTGAACCGATGAATAAGTCATCGGTTTTAGTCTAGCACGGTTTTTGATGCTATCTGCACACTTTTTGAAACAACGAACGGCTCAGATTAAAACAACGAACGATTCAGAGTGAAATACATTACAAAATTTTGAAACCGATGAGCTATTCATCGGTTTTGAATTAAAATAATTTTTTCATTTATTTTTTTATTTAATTAGAAAATGTTATAATTTATTTATTTTTTATATTAAAATATTAGAAATATTTTTATATATTTTTTAAATTAGATAGAATATAATATAATTTGATTTATTAGAAAGACTTAAACAAATAACCCGGATCAATATTTTTCAGATCGAATTTTTCATAGCTGTAAAAAAAATTAAAATATTTCTTTGTGTGTTATTAGAAAAAAATAAAAATGCTTTGAATCTGAATTATTGATCCCGGTTCAAAAGTCACTTCTAAGTAAATACAGAAAATATTATGGTCTTTCTATTTTTGAAAAAATAAAATTTTTCAAAAGCTTTTCATACATGTAATCATTACTCAAAAATAAAAAAATATTTTAAACTTTTCAAAAAATTTATTTTTTCAAAAATAGAAAGACTATAATATTTTCTGTATTTACCTAGAAGTGACTTTTGAACCGGGATCAATAATTCAGATTCAAAGTATTTTTATTTTTTTCTAATAACACACAAAGAAATATTTTAATTTTTCTTACAGCTATGAAAAATCCGATCTGAAAAATATTGATCCGGGTTATTTGTTTAAGTCTTTCTAATAAATCAAATTATATTCTATTCTATCTAATTTTAAAAAAAATATAAAAATATTTCTAATATTTTAATATAAAAAATAAATAAATTATAACATTTTCTAATTAAATAAAAAAAATAAATGAAAAAATATTTTAATTCAAAACCGATGAATAGCTCATCGGTTT
This sequence comes from Carex arenaria, assembly GCA_964058825.1. Lineage (NCBI taxonomy): Eukaryota > Viridiplantae > Streptophyta > Magnoliopsida > Poales > Cyperaceae > Carex > Carex arenaria. The sequence goes on along the minus strand of CAXKVW010000446.1, from coordinate 375,452 downwards.
CAAAATTTTATAATGTATTTCAATCTGAATCGTTCGTTGTTTTAATCTGAGCCGTTCGTTGTTTCAAAAAGTGTGCAGATAGCATCAAAAACCGTGCTAGACTAAAACCGATGACTTATTTATCGGTTCAAGCATTCTGAAACCGATGAGGTACGTTTGGGACTCTGTAACCGATGACCTGCTCATCGGTATAGATAGTTTTCGAATTCGGTTAAAAAAATGTATAGATTGTTAAATTAATTTCTAATTTTGTATATTTATAAAAATTTCGGCATATTTTTACTATAAAAAAAAAACACTTTATTTAGAGAATAAACTGAAAGCATGACAATTTTATTTAGCATTACCTCCACAGTAGGCCTGCATTGCCCGTCATTTGTTAGCCCAGAAAAGCCCAAATCAAATGATGTATTGGAAAACGATAGGTTACTCCCTTCCCTTGGACGCATTTATGTTGCGAAATCGCGCTCCGGAGCTCAGCTCACGCAATCGACAAATAGTCCCACCAGATAAAATTACATATATACTGGGGCTTTATATACAAATCAGTAGAGCACCATATCGTCTCTTCGGAGACATCCGATAAAATTGGAACGATACAGAGAAGATTAGCATGGCCCCTGCGCAAGGATGACACGCACAAATCGAGAAATGGTCCAAATTTTTTTCTCATTTCTACATTCGATCTCTTTCCTAATTTGTTCCTTTTTCAGCTGGTAGCGAGTTCAAATCTGGAACTTTTTACATCTTTAACTTTCCAGCTATTGGATCTGAATTTGCTGGTCAATTTTCTCTCTTCTTCTCGAACTTAAATCATGTTTGATTTTGGCTTTCTACTAGTTTGAGCCCTTTAGATTTTCTTCTTCACGAGTTTCCATCGTTTTTGCTTGCCTGATGTTCGATTAGTCAGGTTTTCCTGTTATTGAATTGCTTTTTCTATTTTAGCTTTTCTTTTATCGATTTCGTTCTCTTTGCTTTGTGTATCATCAATTGCTCAATTTTTTTTTTTATTAAAGCTCTAATTCTTCAATTACGGTATGTACCATTACTTCTCCGTTCTTTCTAAATGGAAATATATGCAATTCATAAAATGCATTTCCATTCATGCATTTATTCTGGTAATACATACTGTAATTGTGCAAACCAGTCCTTACCTTCAACTTGAAGCACAAATTTGCAATCAAAATTAAAAGGTACTAGGAGAGATTTAAAAAAAAAATAAGGGATCCTTTTGTAAAAACAAAATTTGTTATTGCACAACTAATGCAATAATTATTTCCTTGTCTGGATCTTTTAAGCAACTTAATGCTTTGTAGTTTTTATATGAAGCCTGTCATTATTAGAAGACATGAGTGATTCATCTTGGCATTTTACAAATACTTAGCATGGCAATTAATTTATAATTTCTCAGAATGCAGTACTAATGCTTGCACACAAGTTGTGAATATAACAACATTTACTCTGCCACTGATGGGGGGGGGCGGGGGGGGGGGGGGGGGGGGGGGGTGTCCTTACCATGCCAGTTGTACTTAATTTCTTCTCCTGTCACCAGTAGATGTTCTTCATATATGTTAGTTATATTCTCAGCAATGACATGTGGGTCCAGTCCACCCTGTAATTGTTCTGCATCTCTTTTTTTCTTCATAGAAATTGCTTTATTCATGGAACTTCCAGCACTGACACGTGGTCTCAAAGTGCACATTATCCTCTACTCTGGTTGAACAATTAAGATTTTAGATGAGAGTTTATTTACTAACCTCTTATGTTTGGATGCAAAACAAGATTAGCAAGATTAGCAAGAACAAGAATAGTAGTTGTTTATCTTAGGAATAGCCTATTCTAATAAGACAGAAATTTGATTCACTATTATAGTTATTCTAACTCACCTAAACACCGAATAGGCTATTCTAAATAGCCTAATCCCAAAAATAATCTATTCTTGATGCATTCTAGCACTAATTTTTTTTACCAACTGTAATTGACCATTGAAAAAGGAATCTCATGTTAGCAAGTATTGTTGCCAAGAAATGGTGTGTTTTGCAATGTTATAGTAAAACAAGCTTGGTTTTTTTTTTTTGGCTCCTTTCTTTTTTATGCCTAATTATTTTTACTTGTTATTTTCAATATCTATTTATTTTTGTACTACCAAACAATTATTAAATACCTAAACGCAACAGGAAAAAGAAAAATAGAGACCTTTGAGAGTAAAAAATGTGGTAACCAGCATTCATAAGTATTGATATGAACACAACAAAATGAAATGTTATTCTTGAAGTTATATTAATTTATATTCTTCTTTACATGTTTCTCTTATGTTGCATTTGAGGTGGCCTCCAGTGTGATCACTGACACTAAAGAACATTTTGAGATGGCATGCAAAATAGTACCTTCTTTGTCAATATAGTTGTTAGTTGCTACTTTTAATTGGCAAAAGTTGTCATGTAACATGAACTATCTCAATCCTAAAATAGAACACTAAAGTGGAAAATCCTTTGTTGTTAATATTCATGAGATAGTGTTCCTCGTAGCTCTTTATGTCATCACTTATTTTTCTAAATGCTAGAATTACCTCTTCTTACTTGCCAATAGAGAGATACAAGAAAAATAGTGAGGCTACGAACTATGCATAGTGCATAATAGTCCATACTATAGATCAATATCTCTATTTTCAAATCCCAAACAATTGATCTGAACCATTCAACATGATCTCCATATGAAAATGTACTTGTTGATCAAAATTTTCCCTTTTCTTAGATATTTTTTTTCTATTGTTTCTAAGACGCTTGATCTAAATATTCTAGACCATTAAAAACTAGTGATTTTCTACATATCTAAAATATAGTAAAAAAATATATAAAAATATAAAATTTAGTCCGTTACATTTTTATATGTAGATCATGTTTGAACGGTTCAGATCAATTATTATAACTTTCAAAACGAAAATATTGATTCGTAGTATGGACCAATATGCGAGTTTTCATGGTTTTCATGTTGATTGCATATAGAATTACAATGTTTTTGATGGTTAAATTAAGAGAATTGCCTCTTTTAGATTTAGGAGCCAGGAATAAGTTTTCTTCATGATATAATGATATTGAGACCATATTATGAATTTATGATGATTAATGCCTTGATTGTTAACCATCCAACTTTAGGGGTTGGTAAATAGAGTTAGCACTATCTAGGAATGTCATTTTTTTTAGAATTTTAAGTAAAGAAATCACGATGTATATTTATCTCTCTAGTTATTGAAGAGCTAGTTTCTAGTTTTCTAGTGTTGCTCTTCCATAGAATTTGCTTATTTAATTATTTTAAATCTGTTGTACAGGTCAGACCTGGCCCAATCTGATAATTTAATTTATTTTTATTTTTATAAATTTATTTTCATGAGTTGTTCAAAGGTACAGCGTTTGAAACTTAGTTAATTTTTAAATTTGCCACAAATACACAATTTTTATACTTTTTTTATTAAAAATTAACTGAAAAATAAAGAGTTTAGAGTTTATAGTTTTGTGATGACATTTTTCAGATTTGAAGGTTTTAGAGTCGCAAATAACCAATTTTCCCATTATTATATTAAAATAAATAATTTCCAAATAATAGCTGTATTATACTTGAACACTAATTTTAGACCTCGTCAAATTATTTTTGAATTATGAATTTATTACTATTATCAAACATGCAAAACTGTATTAAAACCGCGTGGTTCTGGTTTGGTCACTACCTGACTTGGGGTCAATCTCATGAGATTTGGTTGGTCGGGTAAATCAGCTTGGTTCGATACAAATTGATAAAATTCAACCGAACCAAATAAATAAAAATACCAATCGAACAAAAAACCGATCCAACTGCAAAGCAACCAAAATTTATTCGGTTCAATCGCTTAATAGGAATTTCCATATCATTACGATGATTGAAATCTTGGATTGATTGTCGGACTGAATTTGACAAACCATAAAGATCCAATAACACTTGTCAACCTCTGACAAGATTTCAAAAAAAAAATAAAGATCCAATAAAGCCTCTAAATTTATCCACGTAATAAATAAAGTAATTACTGTTTGCTTTTTAAAATCCGGTACAAAAAAGTTAGTAATAACTTCTGACAGTACCAACCTTTGACCAAAACACCGTTATTTATGAAAAATAAATTCACTTGGTCTGCTAGTGAGCGCGCCAAAACCATGAACTGTATCCAAATTTAGAATCAAAAAATTTATTATTCTTGCTACCAAATGAAAAAATAAATAAAGAACAAGCATCATTCTATTTCTATTTCTCATGTATTATGAGATAAAGTGTTCTAATTGCAATGCCTCTTATTTCGAAAGGAGCAAGGTTATTACACAAATAAATAAAATGTTGCAAAGCTTATTCAAAGGTCAATTGATGGGATAACAAGATCAGCTTTATTCTTCGATTTCATGATTACCTCTGCATTAGGCCGGTCGTTGTACCCTATCTGTATCAGAAAGAAAACATGTCAAAATACATTAATTTCGAAACCAGTGTTATTTAATGTTCTCATATACTAAGTAATAAAAAAAAAAGGATGCCTTTACCCGCCATGCAGCAACATCAGGCTCCTTCCCTATAAATAATTAAAAAAGACAGAGAAAGAATGAAAAGTAAAAATCAAGTATAATTGAAGGGGTAAAGAAAAGATTTTTGTACTTCTATATAAAAATAGCACAAAACCTGTAGAAATATGTCGCTTCAGAACTCTCTCCATGGCAATATTTATATCTATGTCTATGAACCTAATGAAAGGCAAAAAATGAAATGAGTAAAAGGAAGGAGATTCATGCGTAATTTGCACCTGATAATCATTGAATTAATTTATAATAGAACAAAAGAGTACAATAATAGAGCAAAAGCACCCACCATTTCTCATCAAATAACAAGGAAATTTCTTTCCAGGTATCTTCCTCCAAAAGCAAATAATTCCCCTCTACAATCACAACTTTGTGCCTATAAATTAAAAAAAAAAAATAAGGATTATAGCTACAGTTTTTCATGCCAGATTGACTATACCAGTTGGAGGTGGCATCCATGTACCAAATACTGAGATCAGAGCCTGTATTTGGAGTTGGTATTGATATGGAGTACCCAACTAAAGTTAGCACATCTGAAACTAAAATCAAATAATAATAATAAAAACAAACTCACTCTGAACTGACATATATATCATTCTCTACTGGGTCCCCAACACCGTGATCAAATGATGGTGCATATACCGAACCCTACACTACAAAAGAATACATCATTAACAAAAAAAATTTAGAGCACAACCAGAGGCCGAAGTAGGTGGAGGGGAACGGGTGCTCTAAGCACCCCTTATTAATTTGACTTTTCGGTTATGTCCTTAAAAAAATTTATTTTTTACAAAAAAAATTAATATTAGCCCCCATAAAATGAAATTAAAGAACACCTATTTATCCAGCCCCCCTATCTCAATTTTCTGGTTCTGCCCCTGAGCACAACAAGATCCATCTTTTCTTAATTTCTTCCCTTCTCTTTTGCAAATTACACTCTATTTACTCGAATCCGTATCCTCTGCATTAACTCAGATTTTGAGTTAATGCATCTTGACCATCCAATCAGGATCCAGGCCAATTTGTGCCAACACGAATTGGACAGTCCAGATCATTATGCATTAACTAAAAAGTCTGAGTTAATGCAGACGATATGAATTCCTGTTTACTGTGTTTGCAGAATAATACAGTAATTTGTAACAGTAAACATAGTGTAATTTGCAAAGAGGAGAAATTATTGTATTAATACCCAATGTTCTATTAATCTGGTGCAATGAAAAAGATAATTTGTAAGACTTTGTTGGATTTACTCAATCACTAATAGGATCACAGTAATCCAAATTAATTTAAAAATCGAGGAAGAAGGTTCAGATAGTTTGCATAGTAAGAACTCGTATGAATCAATAAATCAGGTCAATACCAAAAATCCAGATACTTCATCGTTTTTTCTCAATTTCACATTCACTAAATTCTAAACAGTTGGATGTTGTTTACAATTGTGGCACTGCTAATTGCAAATGTGAAATTTTTTTATATATATGCAAGGAGAGTAAAATATAATGAGAGTTTGACTGGCGTGGTATCAATAGTATAGTGACATCCCGTGCTATCACCTCAAAAACCTATAAGATATGCTTCAAACAACGAATTCAAACCATTGAACCCGATCTACTTCACAACTGATGCATTTACATGTAAACAATATAAATTTTTAAATTCATTTAGTATAAAGTCAAGCGATCAAAAAATGATGAAAAATGAATGTATTTAAATTAACTTATAAATTCGATAATTTATAAGTTTGGCATGTGAACACATCACTCGGAAAGTAGATCGGTTTCAACAGTTTGGATTCGTCATTTGAAACCAATACAATAGGTTTTCAAATCTTGAGGCGATAGCACAGGACATCTTATACTATTGATAGCACGCTAACCAAACTCAACATAATGGGTATACTTACACAGAAAAGGACAAGTGCATATATTTCTAAATACTAGAAGTCTAGTATATTATACATAACCTCTAAGAATTCTAAATACTAGAAGTCTAGTATATTATACATAACCTCTTTTCTTAGAGTACGGAGACACTTCAGAAGTAGATCAGGGTTGAATGTCCATGGTGCTGGTACAACAATTCAATGGTTTTAACCGTCAGTTAAAAAAGGCCACAAAATGAGAACAGTAAAAGAAATCAGCTCCTCTCACCTCCCCTTCTTGCATGAGCTTCCTTTGGATCCTGAAAAACACACAGAAGACAAGAAAAATAATGCTAAAAGCAAGCAAAGTAAAATAATATAATAATAACAATAATTTTAATAGTAGCAAGCTTTCTTAAGTTAAACATCCATATGCTATAATTCTCGTAGTATAATACAACGAATTGAATATCTTGTTATAGCAAGAAAAGATAGCAATTTGTATTTTTTTGGTTTACAGAGAGACCAAATATAATTTGTATCATAAAATGTATCTGAAAATAATAATGGGTATACCTAGGTTAAGTAGCTACAATGATGACTAAGCAGCAGTTTCCCGATATAATCCAACAACTAATATAAGGGGAACAAACTCAAAAAAAGAAATTTGAAAAATAAATATAGGATAATTGAATGGAACCTTAGAAGCACATAAAAATAATTATCTAAGTATCTAGAGAGAATTTGTAAGGATAAGAGGATCACATTGTATTATCCCATAAGAAGGGGGCATTATTACAATTTGATATATATATGACGTGCCTTTTGCAATATATAGTTAAAAAAAAAAAAGTGAAACCAACCTCCATTTGATCCAGCTGGGATCGATAAAGGTGGAAACCATCCATAGGAAGCACAGTGGCAACCTCTCCATTTGTCCCATTCGAACCCTTTTTCAGGGTTATTTCTGACCAAAGAGAATTAATCCGGCGCACCACTTCTCTTGCCACGGTTGACTTCCCTGCACCAGGAGGGCCCGCCAAGCCTACAATATATCTGACGGTATAATTTCATTTAGTAGGGGTCAAGATGCTTAAGGTTCAAGTCCAATCAGGTCAGATTTATTTATGAGTGAGGCTATGGTACTATGCATGGCGCAGATTAGTCCGTGCAACAAATCAATATTTTTGTTTTCAGAGTTAAATAGTCGATATGAACCATTCAACGTGATTTTCATATGAAAATGTACTTGCAGGTTAAATTTTACATTTTCTAGAATTTTTTTAGATAGGTAGAAAATCACTACTTTTGAATGGTCTACTATCTTTAGATCAAGTGATATTCTACCTATCTAAGAAATAGTAAAAAAACTCTAAAAAATGTAAAATTTGATCTACAAGTACATTTTCGTATGGAGATTATGTTGAACGGTTCAGATTGATTGTTTGGACTTTGAAAATAGAGATATTGATCAATAGTACGGATCAATATGCACTATGCATAGTACCGTAGCCTCACTATTTATTTAATTAGAAGTATATAACAGGATCAGCTATGAGAGCCGCCTGTCAGCATTTTACAAAAAATCACATCACCACTTGGTGAGTTTTGGATATAGAAAAGTTCCTTGGTGAAAATACATTACAAGTATATAAACCTTTTAACCCAATGGGTCTGGTGTAACCGGTTTAACTAACCTGTAATCCCAACTTTAGTATAGACACAATAAGAAGTTCACAAATTGCTTACTTCAAAGTCTATGACTTCGATTATACCAGTAACAGTACATATCGTTCAAAACTCAGGACCTATATCCAGGAGCCCAGATCCTCTGAAGTAACTCAAATTTTGAGTTTAAATCCAGGCCATTCGATCAGAATACGGGCCAATCCAGACTAAGGTGGAATGCACAGGACCCCTTTAACAATCGTGCTAAAGCAGATCTGATGGTCCAGATCTTAACTCAAAATTTGAGTTAACTCAGGTGAAATGAATACCGGATTGGCCCGAATTTTAATTTCTGGGTGGTAAAAACCAAACTTTAATTTCCGGGTAGAAATCCAATTTTAAGGTCAAAATTTGAGTTAACTCAAGGGTGGTAGAAACCCAATTTTAATTTCCAGGTCCCTTTCGCCTTCCCGGTGCCCAAAAAGCAATAACTTGAACAGTAGAATACCTTAATGATACCGTACCAACGGGTTGCTATTCCGATAACAAAAATCCCAGTAAATTCTAAAAGAAAGACAAGTGATGCATACTTTGAATTAGAATCCTGGATTTGTAGTAGAGTAGAAAGAAGATGTCGTGCCAGAGAATCATAAACTTCCTCAATAGACCTTTTAAGGTAAAATAAAAACCAGTTTTCTCTTAAAAATGACAGTTAAATTTATATTAATCAAACTAGCTCTCAATATCAGGATACAAAAATTGATATGATTATTTGAGGCCATGAACTGTTATCAACCATGTGCTACTTAAATTAAACAAAAAAAACAAGATGGATTATTTGTGAAGTTCTTATTAAAAAAACAAAATAGAAGTCAGAAAATACCTACAGTCAAGGAGAGGTGCTTCTTGCTTTTGGCAAAACAAAACCTGAAGAATAGAAAAGGAATGCAATAAAAAAATATTATAGAAAATAGAAAAAGAGCATCAATGTTTAAACTCTTACCTTTTGCTTCTTGTATCGCACTGTTAGTGAATTTTCTTTACTGAGAACCAATTCAGAGGTGCTAACGCTCGAAGGGATCAATTTGAAGGGTTGGTGCCATTTGGTATATCTTGTGCATGGTGGACAAACTGCAAATACAAATTAATTTCAAAATCAAATTTCATGTTTGAAAGTAGTGAAGAGAAGATTTCAATTTTCAATATAAACTTTCAGCACTTTTTATCAACCAGAAATATTTTATTTGAAATAACTATTCTATAGAAAAATATAAAGTGATAAACTAATAATTCTGAAATAAAGAATTTTTACAAGTAGGCACAAAAGTCCAAGTTCAGCAATTTTATAGAAAATTGGAAAATACCTAGTTTGGCTAAGAATGACATAAAGAAAATAAAAATAAAGACTGAAGTGAAAAATAGGAGGCAAAACAATATGATCGTATAATGTGCATCACTCAACGGTTCAGGTACTGAACTATGCAGCAAAAAGTTCGGTGATTTACATCAAGGGTTCACTTAATTGCACAATTGATGATGAAATCAATTGGTTAACAAGCTCAATTGATAAATCAGTCGAAACTCATGAATTAAGCCGCTACCTTCTGCCATTCTAACAAGAAGTCAGACATGAACCACAGCACCCGAATAAACTAGTAAAAATTAATTAGCAAGAGAAGAAAGGTGCCTATTACCTTACTATTACAAAAATTAAAATTTCCAATATTAACTATTGGCACATTTTTTATCAAACAAAAAAAAAAGATCCATGCATGTCTTTGAAATTACTATTCTTTAAAAATTTGTAAAGTGATAAACTAATAATTCCAAAAGAAAGAAGTTTTATAAGATTTGAAGTAGGCACAAAAACCCTGGTTCAGCAATTTTATAGAAAATTTGAAAAGACCTAGTTTGGCTGAGAGTATCAAAAAATTAAAAATAATAATAAAGAAAAATATTGAGGCAACACAATGTGATCATATAATGTGCATAGCACAACACTCGGTGTACTAAACTATGCAGCAAAAAACCTTGAATGATTTACAAATAGGGGTTCATTTAATTGCACAATTGATGAAGAAATCAAATGGTTGACAAATTCAATTGATTATATAATCAGTCGAAATTCATCAATTAAGCGCTACCTTCAACCATTCTAACATGAAATTGGACACGAAGTACAGCATGCAAATAAATCAGGAACAATTAATTATAAGAAAAGTAACAAATAAAACAAAATTGCCTGATGAGAAAAGCAAACGAGGCGTCGCGGGGGCGTCTGAAGGAAAGAGATGCATCTTGACGGGTCGGAGCATCTCTTACTGAAGTCTATCAAAATTCAGAAGTGTCATTTCTCTCTCCCCCTCATATTTTCAGACTCCATTTCTATTGAAAGCAATTAATACCTGAGGTAACATAAATTATAAATTTTAGATCCTACCGTTCATTTGTTTTAGCACGAATATTAAAGAATTTCTAGCATTACACCTCGGATCGGATTAATCCGGATTCTGATCGTACGTTTCGTATCTAAACTAAAATATTATGTTATCTCAGAGGATTTGGACTCCTATTGAAAATGCTTGTAGTGGGATTCAGATTTTCTGAGCCATGGCATCATGCAACAATAGCATGTCGCTCACCTCTGACACACAAGCTGACAAGTCCAAGATGTAACGAAGCAAGAGATTGATCACGAACAGTGAAGAAATAGAATCAATTTTATTGAAATTCACGTTATGGGATACAAGTAGTATACAACGGCACTAAGGCCAATTTTAGTTGGAACACAGAAATTGCTTGATAATAATCTAAGAGCATCTACACTCATGATATTACGAGAATTTCTAATATAATGTAACAGTTTTAAAGATGTGAAAGAATTTCTTATTTAAAAATTCTATAAGAAAATTTCTTATTAAGAAATTATTTATAAATTTTAATTGACTAAATTTTCTTTTTAATTTATCATTGACATGATTTAAAAGAAATTCTAAAATTAATTTAAAGAACGTGAAAGTTAGAAACTATAGAGATTTAAATTTTTAAAAAGTGATTAATAATTACTTAAACTCATATAAATTGTTGAGCTTTGGAGGAGCTCTGACCTACCACCTTCCCAATTGGGAGGCTGGACGTCGCAATTTTTGGCAGAGGGTACTTGTTCGCGGCCTCTGTCATTTCTCAATTCAAACCTTTTCTTTGACGCATCTACTTTTAACTCAAGAGTGTATGTTCTGGACACCATGAGTTTGAATCATTCAACTCGGATGAGGCATTGGAGCAATGTTTAGTACCCTGTAGGCTATAGCTATATATATACTCGCTTCGAAAGTTGAAACTCTAGCAATGTTTCACCATTATAAGTTTGCTTCTAGCATCAATCACCTCTGGCATCAACATGCGACCACCAAATACAGCCTGGTTTCTCTGCTTCCATATGTGCCAGCTAGCAGGTACAAATCAAACCAAAAGTCCATTCAGTGATGTGAATTTACCCAAAAAATTTTAACAGATATATACAACTTCATGAGCCTGTAACAGTGTAGCCTAAACCTACTGTCACCCTTTGTTCGATGTAATTACATTGCATTGATACAGTTGCAAGCTGTCTGATTTTGATCATTATAGACATCTCAGTTCAAGCACAACGTATAGTGCATGAAGACATATTTCTTTTCAAACAAAATCAGATCCTACTTGTGCGATTTAACTACATCACACTAATGCAGTTGCAAGCTGTCTGATCTTGATCAGTATAGACCACCGAGTTCAACATACCGCGCAATCGAACATAATAGATCAAATTTTCTTGTTTCTTTTTCGGAAAACAGGTTACAAATTCTTCACCACTTCACCAGTGATTTCAGATATCCAGGAGGCTGCATATGGATATATTTAAATGGAACAACCACTCTTTGATTTAAATTCAGAGAATAGCCTGAAGCAATTGACCTTTGTATTTATTTGTGCAATAAATTTTGCCTCTTCGGAATAAGAGGCATTGCAGTTAAACGAATTCATCTCATAAAATAAAAAATGATGCTGGGTTTTTTTCTCGTTTGTAAAGAAAATACTTCTGGTAGCAAATTAACCTTAAAAATCGTTCTGTCAATTTAAATCAGATTTAAAATGATGCTGGGTTTTTTGGTTCGCCTATTGGACACGTCACTAATATATGTGTTTATCATTGTATATCGTTTACTGATTTGTATAGCACTAATTATAATGACAAAAGAAAACTGTCACAGAATAAAGCAACACCAACTAGAAAAACGAGTATGAACAATACAAGTATCAATTACAATTGAAAATTGGATCTTCCTAGAAAAGAAAAGAGAAGAAAAGAAAAGATTGCAATTGTATATTACACATTTGTCCAAAACAATTGAATGGTGTAAGTGTATAACAGAAAGCCAATTTAACATTTACCATACATAATTTGAAGCGACAGCAATATTCATACATATGAATGTTATTTTTTTTACTTCCTATCATCATGTATTCTTCAAAATCTCTGACCCGGTTACTTGCTAGATATGTTTCAAACCCTGTACACTGTACTGGCTACCGGGTAGTGATTCAACTACTTTTGGTTAAACCCATGAAAATAAATTTATAAAAATAGAATCTAGCTCTTCAGTAACTAATAGAAAGTTTTAGGGGCCTACATACTAAAAGAAAATTTAGAAGGATAAATATGCATAGTGATTTCTTTACTTTAAATCTCAAAAAGTTGCATGGTTAACAATCAAGGCACTAATCATCATTTATGTTCTCAATATCATCATATCATAAAGAACATATTCCTAGCTCCGATAATCAGAGGCAATTTTCTTACTCACCCTTCAAAAACATTCTAATTGTGTATGCAATCTACATGGAAACCATGACAGCTATAACAGAGATAAAATTAAGTCATGACACAAGTGTTATGAATAAATATATGATGTGCTTATGTATTTGGCTAATAAATGTGTCGTAGATAAATAAATATATGTTGAAAATAACAAGTAAATATAACTAGGCATAAAAAAGAAAGGAGAAAATAAACCATAATCGTTTTACTATAACATTGCAAAACACCATTTCTTGGCAAAAATACTTGCTGACAAAAAAAAAAAATTTCAATGGTCAACTGCAGTTTGTAAGAAAAAAAAATAGTACTAGAATGTATATACCTGTAATATAATATAGTTATGTAAAATAGATCAGAAAAAAAAAAAACTTTATTGGGAACAGGAGGCTTAGTAGAAGAGCCTCTCTACTCTCCCCTGAGTTACCGCTCTAGACCTCTTCTTCATAAAGTTTCAGTGGGGCCTCCCTTGTGGCTCCACCATGTCTTTCTCTTCAAACCCTGGTCTCTGCTTCATGTTGGTATACACTTTAATGGCAGTGAGTATGCATGTTATCAGGGGCAGAACTAGAAAATTCGGATTATGAGGGCTTAAACGTAAAATGTATAATATGTGAAAATGCATAATTTGTGGTCATTGGGATATAAACCCAAATCTCCACAACCACTAAGTAAATTATAATCACTAGGTTACAAGAGCACATTTAGCATTTTATCTTGGGAGGCTAAATTATATAAAAACTGAAAGAACAAAAATTCATTTATATTTCAATATACATGACTAAATTTTTTAAGATAATGGGGGTAGCTAAGCATCCCTGGCATATATGTAGATCCTCCCTGCATGTTATAAATTTGGAACAATACAAGGTGGAATACCTTTGTCTTGATGGACATCCCTTGCTGCTTGGTCTGGTAACATTGTTACTGGTACGACTGACTGATGGTGTTCAGAGAGAAATGTTACTGGTATGACCGCTGGGGTTCTATTAATTGTTCACATGAACCTTCATTTATGAATGAAGAAATTTCTATGAATAAAAAAAGAGATTCAGAACTATTACGGGGTGGATTGAAACCACATGTCATTGCGGAGAGTATAACTAACATATATGAAGAACATTTTTCTACTGGTGACAGGAAAAGAAATCTAGTACAACTGGCATGGTAAGGAGCCCCACCCATCAGTGGCAGAGGTAATACTATAGAAGAAAATGACATGGTTGTTGAACAACAAGAGAGGTTGAAACTAAGATGAAATGTGGGGACCCACTTGTCAGTGATAGAAGCATGGCAACTCAAATAAATGACATGGCTGATGATGATGAAGCTGATGATACTATGATGCATTTGATCAATGATGATGCTAAGGATGATAAATTAGAAATGAAGAATTAATTGCCCTTCTATTAATATGAGCACTTTATAATGTAATAACAGCTTATATAATATGCAGTTTCTACCAGCGTATAAAACTAACAATGTTGTTACATTCACAACTTGGGTGAAAATATTAGTACATTCTGACAAATTATAAATTAATTACTATGCCAAATATTTGCAAAATGACTCATTCTAGAGCTAAAAACACTCAGCACTTCAAATAAGATGAATCACCGCCTTCTGATAATAACAAGTTTCATGTCAATACTAACATTAAGTTGCTTAAAAAAATTTGGCCAAGGAAATAATTGTTGCATTAGTTGTGCAATACCAAATTTTATTTTTACAAGAGGATCCCTTATTTTCTCGAAAATCTCTGCTTGTACCTTTTAATTTTGATTGCTAATTTGTGCTTCAAGTTCAAGGTAAAGACTGATTTGCACAATTGCAGTATATATTACCACAATAAATGCATGAACGGAAATGTATTTCATGAATTGCAAATTAATATTTTATTTAGAAAGAACGGAGAAGTAAAGGCACATACCGTAATTGAAGAATCAGAGCTGTAATCAATTAAATTCTTGGGCAATTTATGACACGCACAAGCAAAGAAAACTAAATCGAACTAAAAGAAAAAACGAAAATACAAAAAGGAATTCAATAATAGGAAAACCTGATTAATTGAACATCAAGCAAGCAAAAAAAAAAAAGATGGAAACTCTGAAGAACAAAATCTAAAAGGCTCAAACTCGCAAAACCAAAATAAAATAAGGATTTAAGTTGGAGAAGAGATCGGCACCAAGGTAGAAGAGACAGATAAATCGTCCAGCAAATTCAGATCAACTAGCTGGATAGTTAAAAAGGTAAAAGAGTCCATATTTAAACTCACTACCAGCTGAAAACGAACAAGATCCGAGCTAAACAAATTAGAAAATAGATCAAAAGGAAGAAATGAGAAAAAAATTTGGACCATTTCTCGATTTGTGCGTGTCATCCTTGCGCAGGGGCCATGCTAATCTTCTCTGTATCGTTCCAATTTTATCGGATGTCTCCGAAGAGAAGATTACTGCCTCTCCAAATGGCTATATTAGTGTCCCGAACTTGTTTAGTTTTAACTAGTGGGACTAATAAATTTTAGCGTGAGCTGAGATCCGGCGCGTTATTTTTATCTGCAAGAGGACCCACTTTTTTATTTAAAGTGTTGTTCTACAGGACAACCTATCGTTTCCATACTAAGCCCATTAAATCATTTTATTTGGGCTTTCCTGGCCCAATAAAACATCAATATGCCCTTTGCTCTTATAAGGTCAGCTGGGTTCCTTTTAGTTCCAACTTGAAGATATACATCGTTTCAAACAAGATCAGATCCTAATTGTTCGAAGTAATTACATTGCATTGATGCAGTTGTAAGCTGTCTGATGTTGATCAGTATAGACCACTGAGTTCAAGCACCACATACCATGCCTAGTTGCAAACCACTGGACTTTTAGTAGGCATAAAAGTCCTAGTTCAGAGATTTTATAGAAAACTTAAAAAGACCTAGTTTGGCTGAGATGATATAAAAAATAATAATAATAAAAGAATAAAGAATGAAGAGGAAAAAAATAAAATGAGGTAACACGATGTGATTATAAATCAACACTTCATTGCACAAAAAGTCCAGTGGTTTGCAACTAGGGGTTCACTTAAAAATGTACGTATTATTATTTGTCTCAATATGATTGTAATTTGAAATTAAGCTGTAAGCCTGTAACCTGTGTATATTTGAATAATGAAGACCAAGATTTAAAATCCTACTGTTACTGTCCAAATGGAACTTGTCTATATATATTAAGCCATTAACTCATTTTGCTTCCTTCAATTAAACTACAAACAGATAAAAAGTTCAAATTTAAGAAAACAGTATCCAAGTAATCTTTAGTGTTCAAAGAAAAGGTTTAAACTGAGAAATGACAGGGGCCGCGCAAACGCGTGCCCCCTCTACCAAAAATTGCAACAGCCAGCCTCCCACTTAGGGGAGTTGGTAGGCCAGAGATCCTCCAAAGTGCAATGGAAGTCACTGACCCAGGCCTTTGAGTCTTCTTGATCACTCAATGGCCCCGTCAGGGTAAGTTGCCTTTCAACGCTGCACCTCCTACCTCTTTTAGAGGCTTTCTCCCGCTGTTGCTCCATTTCGTAATTTCATGTGGGACTAACCTGCTGCAAAGAGTTCAAGAGTTGCGGACGGAGAAGCCGCGCCGACCGGCTAGCGCATGGCCGAGCGACTTCATTATTGAGTCACAGAGTTACGTTGTGTGCATTAGTCATTAGAGCATTGGAGCGGATTGTTTTGGCGTGACTATTAAAAGCCCCCAGATATTAATCGCGGATCGGATTGATCAGGATTCTGATCGGAAGATCTGAATATAAACATAAAATTTGAGTTACTTCCGAGGATCTGGACTATAGCTTGAAATTTGTTAGGCCAGGAAAGCCCAAATCAGATGATTTAATGGGCTTAGTATGTAAACGATAGGTTTCTCCCTTGGACGCTCTCTTTTGTTGTCTTGTAGAACGCCACTTTTAAATCCTGTTTTTGATTTTGGTTTTCAACGAGTTTGAGCCCTCTGTAGATTTTCTTTCTTCAAAATTTCATCAGTTTTTTGCTTGTTAGTTAGATTTTCCTATTACTGGATTGCTTTTCCTATTTTGTTTTCTTTTCTTTGTGCTTGTCATCAATTTTCCAAGAATTTCATTAATTAAAACTCTGATTCTTCAATTACGGTATGTGCCATTACTTCTCCGTTCTTTATAAATGGAAATATTTGCAATTCATGCATTTATTCTGATAATTAAAACTGCAATTGTGCTAACTAGTTCTTACCTTGAAGCACACAAAATTACAAGGTACTGGCAGAGATTTTCAAAAAAATAGGGGATCCTTTTGTAAAACAAAATTTGGTGTTGCACAACTAATACAACAATCATTTCCTAGTCTGAATCTTTTAAGCAAATTAATGAGAACAGAGTGGGTCCGATGCCCATCAGACCTACTTTAAAGTTCAATGAGATCTACGACCGTCCGATTCATCTTAAGATCTGTGCACACAAAAATTGAAGCAGACACGCAAGTAATTTAAAGCATTTCACAGAATCTTAAAGCATATTGAATGGTGATTAAACCAGTCGAATCAAAGTAGGTCCGATGGGCATCGGACCTACTCTCAAGTCCAAATTAATGCGTTTTAGTTTGTCAGAATGTACTAATGCTTGCAACCGAGTTGTGAATATAACAACATATGTCCATGTATTATCACATTGTTAGCTTTATATGGATAGTGGGACCAAAATTGAAACAAATTTTGCTATGAGTGATTTGTATGAGACAAATCAAAGTCAATTAGTCAAGTTCATGACAAATTTCAAAAATGGCTCTCACCTTGACACTCCTCTAAATAACAAATATGTTATAATGGTAAATATTTGACTAATTTATTTTAACAGTAAATTAGTTGATTGTAACGTATAACAATGAAAAATGACTGATCACCGTGTTTTTTAATATTAGATATGGTTACTTCTAAAAAAAATATTATTATTATAAACACTTAATTATGCTTTTAATATGTTTTGTTCCATTTAATATTTACATTTTCAACAAGTGTGTTATATTATTAGTACTAGAAAATATATAAATAAACATATCAGTATTTATAAATGTAATATGTTTTTTTTTGGTTAAAAGTAATTCCTTCAATATTTTTAAAATTGGACGATCATATTTTTTTTTAAAGTATAATTGTGAAAATCCGTTCATTTTATGTTAATCTATATTTAGTTCGAGTATATATTACTGACAAATATATTATACTTTTAAATATTTCAATAATTGTTTTTAAAGTATAATTGTGAAAAATATGATCGCACCCTTAAAAATATTGAACAAGTTACATTTAAAAAAAAACATATTATTTTCAAAATACTTATATTTTTTTATATTTTTTTTCTAGTACTAATAAATATAACAATTCGATGTTACTTTTAGACACACTTGTTAAAGATATAAGTATTAATTGGAACAAAAATATTAAAAAAATAATTGTGTTTATAAAAATAATATTTTATTGTTAGAAAAACACGGTGATCGGTCATTTTTTATTATTATACGTTAGAATCAACTAAATTAATATTAAAGGCAGCTAGTCAAATATTTACCATTATAACATATTTGTTAAAAAAATATTAAAACTGAACACAATCAAATATAGATATAATATGTGGCACAACACATTTCCTTATACGCAATGCATGTTCATTTGAGTTGAGCTCCAATTTAGTGCAGGAAAAATGGACGCACGGAATTACTTTAATATGCGTACCAGAAAAGATCTGACGGTTAGGATCTAAACTCAAAATTTGAGTTAATTTAGGCGATATGAATTTCAGAATACATGGCTCAACTCTCAAGACCCATATTTCATCAAAAGCAAAATCGCAAGTCGCTCGACCATGCGCTCGCCGGTCAGCTTCTCCGCCCACAAGTCTTGATCTCTTCGCTGCTGGTTATAAGTCCCACATTAAATTAGGACATGGAGCAACAGCGGGAGAAGGCCTATAAAAGAGGGTAGGAGATGCAGCATTTAAAGGCAACATACCAAGACGGGGTCATTGGGTGATCAAGGAGGCTCAGGCCTAGGTCAAGTAAGCGCTTGCCTACCAACTCCCCAAGCGGGAGGGTGGATGTCATAATTTTTGGGGAGGGGGCACGCGTTTGCACGCGGTCCCCCGCCAGTTCTCAATTCAAACCATTTCTTTGAACACTAAAGATTCCTTGGTTACCGTTTTCTTAAATTTCAACTATTTATCAGTTTGGACAGTGGGATTTTATATCTTGGTAGATCTTCATCATTCAAATGATACGCAGGTTACAGACTTACAGCTTAATTTCAAATTACAAATACATTGAGACAAATAATAATGCGTACATTTTTATAAATAATTGCCTCCACATCCTTTGAAATACCTAATACTCTCTGCCAATCGACCCCCAAATCTCAGAAATTTGTCTATTCTATTTTGGGATCCATGTATGGTTTGATTTCCTCAATGTTTGTGCGATAACAGAAACATGATGAATGCCTTAAGGTGACCAACTCCTCAGCCATAACAATCAGCATGCCAAGTAAAACATTTCTAATTCTATCTTATTTACATTATCGATTTCAGTAACAAAACACCAATATGCCCTAATTTGCTCTTACAAGATACAGGTTGGTTCCTCTTGGTCCTAAAATGAAGACATACATCCTTTCGTGCGATATCAGATCCTAATTGTGAAATGTAATTACATCGCATTAAACTTCTTCGGCTCTTCCGAGTTCAAGCACAACATATCGTGCAATCAGGATCTTTGAGATGGTGTTTTTTGTAACAAACATATATATATAAGATTATTTTTTCTTGTTTCTTTTTAAAAAAAACAGGTTACAAATAATGCTTCAACACTTCACCAGGTGGGTCCCTTTAGTCCTATATACATCCTTTCAAACTGAGATTGGATCCTAATTGTGCGATGCATTTACATCGCATTAATACATTTGCAAGCTATCTGATTTTAATCAGCATAGAGTACAGCTGAGTTCAAGCACAACATATTAGATCATTTTTTTCTTGTTTCTTTCTTAAAAAAAAAAAAAAGGTTACAGATTCTTCACCACTACACCGGTGATCTCAGATATGCAAGAAGCAATTTCCTATGTGGATATATTTAAATAAAAACACAACCCTTGGAATTAATTCAGCAAATTGCACGAAGCAATGTCTAACATTTATTTTCAACTAGGTTCTAGCCTAATTAGGCCTGTTTTAATTAAGCCTACAAGGGTCACAATAGAAGCTTTGGCATCCAAAAGAAATAGAAAAAAAAACGATCGAGAAATTAATTAAAGAGGGTCGAGATACCCACCAAGTATCCTAAAGTAACCCAAATTTTGAGTTTAAATGCGGACCGTCCAACCTGATTTTGCACGAATATTAAAGTGGAACCGTACATTCTCCTCGAGCCAGATCGCTCCAGATTCTGATCGGGCGGTCCATGTCTAAACTTAAATTTTTACTGTTTTTGGAAATTTTTATTATTTTTATGATTTATGAAAGTTGACACAAAATGACTTAAAAATAAAAGAAAATTGTGAATAGTATATTTTCTCGGTAGTATTTATAATATAATATTTATTTCAAATAAATCAAATATAAAAATTAGCAGTTTTTCTAATAAATCAAATTATATAATATCAGACATTCTCAAAGCTTAAATGAAGTCATTTATTACCTATCTGACATTTTTGAAGTTTGATATTTACTAATTATTAGTCCATGCATGTACAACAAATAATATAAAAAAATTAGTCTTAATATATACTCGAATTAATATAACTATCTCAAAAAAAAAAAAGAACTGGCCAAT
This sequence comes from Carex arenaria, assembly GCA_964058825.1. Lineage (NCBI taxonomy): Eukaryota > Viridiplantae > Streptophyta > Magnoliopsida > Poales > Cyperaceae > Carex > Carex arenaria. Next base: position 354,642 of record CAXKVW010000446.1, on the reverse strand, counting down.
AATTGGCCGGTTCTAATAAAAAATAAGAACCGGTCAATAATTAACTTATTTGGGTATTTTTATTAATAGCCAGCTTCTCTGAACATGTTTAGCAATTGATATTTAATTTTGACCGCTTAATCAAAGTCATTCATTTTATGTTAATCTTTATTATGTTACATCAGAGGAAATGGATTACGGCAATACTGCGTCACAGAGTTGTTGTGCTTAATCAAAGTCGTTCATTTTATGTTAATCTATATTTAGCTCGAGTATATATTACTGAAAAATATATTATATTTTTAAATATTAAATAATTGTTTTGAAAGTATAATTGTGAAAAATATGATCGTACCCTTAAAAATATTGAACAAGTTAGATTTAAAAAAAAACATATTACTTTCAAAATACTTATATTTTTTATATTTTTTCTAGTACTAATAAATATAACAATTCGATGTTACTTTTATACACACTTGTTAAAAATATAAGTATTAATTGGCACAAAAAATATTAAAAAAAATTTGTGTTTATAAAAATAATATTTTATTGTTAGAAAAACACGGTGATCAGTCATTTCTTATTATTATACGTTAGAATCAACTAAATTGGCAACTAGTCAAATATTTACCATTGGGATAAGGTTTGGTACAGATGGCTTTAAACCGGACACTGTCAAAAACTTCTTAAAATCATACAATTAAAATGTGCTCAAAGACCGAATTTTATATTTTTAGGAAATTTTTACTATTTCTTTAGATAAGTAGTTAATTGTAGCTTTAAGATATTATCCAAATTACTTACTTTTAGGTTAGACAAAATCATGGATAGATTAATTGACCATAGCCAGTCTGCTTTTATTAAACATCGTTACATCTTAGATAACATGATCCTTAGTCAAGAAATATTGCATTCATGTCATACCACCAAACAACCTGGAGTAGTTATTAAAGTAGATTTCGAGAAAGCGTACGATAAAATTCATTGGGATTATCTGTTAGAAATTTTGCATAGTAGGAACTTTGGTTTTAAATGGATTAAATGGAGTAAGCAGTGGCTCTATAGCTCCCAATCATGTCTTACTATAAATGGAGAGCTAACTGATTACTTTTATTGTAAACGGGGTGTACGACAGGGAGATCCCCTGTCCCCTTTCTTATACATTTTAGCGGCAGACACACTTAGTAAAATCTTTGCCAAGGGTAGACAATGTAATATTCTTAAGGGTTTAGGACCAAACTTTCTCAACAACCAAGCGATTACCAACTGCCACTATGCCGATGATACCATTTTATTCCTGGTAGCTCAGGAAGAAAATGTAGAGGCTGCTTGGTGGGCCATGCTAGCATTTGAGTCTCTCTCGGGCATTAAAATGAATTACGACAAAACAGAATTGTACCCGATAAATGTAGAAAACCCCATCGTTTTCCAATCTCTTTTTAGATGTCATTTAGGTGAGTTCCCAATTAAGTACTTAGGTCTTCCCCTTCACTATAAAAACTTAGGTATAGCTGATTGGAACTTTCTGATAGACAAGGTAGAGAGTAGGTTGCAACATTGGAAGGGTAATATGTTATCTATAGGTGGTAGACTAACATTGATTAACTCAGTACTCACAACTATACCCCTGTATTCATGCTCAGCCTATAAAATCCCTCTTACGATTATAAAAAAAGATAGATAAAATTAGGAGGAGGTTTCTGTGGCAAGGTAATTCCAAAAAGAAAAAATACTTTCTTGTTCGTTGGTATACTACATGTTTAGCTAAACAGTTCGGTGGGTTAGGCATTCTAGACTTACATCAGATGAATATCTCTCTCTTGCTGAAATGGTGGTGGAAATTAAAAAATAATGCATATACTAGTCTCTGGAAACAGATTCTCTTACACAAATATGTACTTCACCCTACAGCTCTTCCTTCCCCCTTTTGGAAATCTCTTTCTAAAATTTCTTCTTTTGGAGACTTTAGTGTTTCATATGAACCAGGTATCCACACTCAGATCAGATTTTGGGATGATCAATGGTACCAGAATTGTCCTTTAGCTGTTAGGTATTATTCCTTATATCAGAAATGTACCACTAAACATGTTTTGTTAGCTGCTGTCATCAATTCTCAAGGGCAAAATATGAAATTTAGGGTTACATTAGTAGGTATAGATTATACAGAATGGACTGAACTTCTTCACATAATCAGCTTTGTCTCTTTTACCTCCCCTACTGATACCATTAAGTGGAACTGGGAAGCATCAGGGAAGTTTTCTACACACTCTATTTATCGTATTCTTAATTTTGGTGGTGTTATTCCTTTAAAAGATATGTTGTGGTGGAATTTACCGGTTCCACCAAAAATCAGGGTATTCATGTGGCTGGTTTACCATAATAAGATTCTGACCAAAGAAAATCTAGCGGCCAAAGGTTGGAGTGGTGACATGAAATGTCAATTTTGTAATGCTGTTGAAACTACTGACCACCTATTCCTTAAATGTGTATTGGCACAGCGCGTCTGGTTTTGGTTGGGTCGTAGCCAATTAGTAATGAATCAATGGTGTGCTTGGGAGGATTTTGTTACATTTGCTTGTTCTCTCTCAAACGATGATCGAATTGGGTTTTTAATCACACTTAGTGCTGTCTGTTGGACTCTATGGAAACATAGAAACGAAGTCATCTTTACTAATTGTTCTTTCAAATCAGCCCGAACACTTATATTACAAATTAAAACCTGTTGTTTGTATTGGTCAGGTTTACTGCCAAAGAAGCTCAAAACTGCGGCCGGAGAGTGGCTTCCAGTGGAAGAGGATATCATCCCCTTGAACCAGATAGCACCGATGGACATGGTTCTCTATCAGCCGCCAGATGATGTAGGAGGATTCGGAGCTACGAGTCCGTAGAAACAGATGCTGATCCCATTAGACCATTAGCCCATTCCTTAGTGGCTTAGTTAATGACTTAGTTAATTGCAACTTAGCTTGTTTTGGTTTATGACTTAGTCGCTTCCTTAGCTTGTTTTTGTTTTGCCTGGAACATATGCTGTCTGGATGTTACCTAAATGTTTTTGTTCTGTTGCGCAGGGGAGAGTTGCTTGGGACAACTCTTGCCAATCTGTTTTGATGTAATGAACCCTCTATTTAAATACAAAATGGGCTTTTGCCTCTTTTAAAAAAAAAAAAAATTCTTTAGATAAGTACAAAATCACTATTTTTTTATAGTTCAGAAACAATGATGTTGTACGTATCTAAAAATAGTAAATAATTTCCAAAAAAATTTAAATTTGGTCTCTGATAATATTTTAATATGAAAATCATATTGAGCAGTTCGGATTGACTGTTCGGATTTTAATCGTATGATTTTTAGAGTCTTTGGATGGTGTCCGGTCCAAAAGCCATTTGGACAAAATCTTAATCCTTTACCATTATAACATATTTGTTTAAAAAAATATTAAAACTGAACACAATCAAATATAGATATAATATGTGGACACAACACATTTCCTTATACGCAATGCATATTCATTTCAGTTGAGCTCCAATGTAGTGCAGGAAAAATGGACGCGCGGAATTACTTTAATATGCGTACCAGAAAAGATCTGACGGTTAGGATCTAAAATCAAAATTTGAGTTAATTTAGGGGATATGAATTCAGAATACATGGCTCAACTCTCAAGACCCATATTTCATCAAAAGCAAAATCACAAGTCGCTCGACCATGCGCTCGCCGGTCAGCTTCTCCGTCCACAACTCTTTATCTCTTCGCTGCTGATTATAAGTCCCACATTAAATTAGGACATGGAGCAACAGCGGGAGAAGGCCTATAAAACAGGCACGAGGTGCAGCGGTTAAAGGCCATAAAATCTGGACGGGGTCATTGGGCGATCAAGTAGGCTCAGGCCTAGGTCAAGTAAGTGCTTGCCTACCAACTCCCCAAGCGGGAGGCTGGACGTCATAATTTTTGGGGAGGGGGCACGCGTTTGCACGCGGTCCCCCGCCAGTTCTCAATTCAAACCTTTTCTTTGAACACTAAAGATTCCTTGGTTACCGTTTTCTTAAATTTCAACTATTTATCGGTTTGGACAGTAGGATTTTATATATATCTTGGTCTTCATCATTCAAATGATACGCAGGTTACAGCTTAATTTCAACTTACAATTACATTGAGACAAATAATAATGCGTACATGCATTTTTATAAATAATTGCCTCCACATAGTACCTAATACTAATACTCTCTGCCAATCGACCCCCAAATCTCAGAAATTTGTCTAATCTATTTTGGGATCCATGTATGCAAGTGCAAAGACTTGTGTTAGGTTTGATTTCCTCAATGTTTGTGAGATCAGGGAAACATGATGAATGCCTTAAGGTGACCAACTCCTCAGCCATAACAATCAGCATGCAAAGTAAAACATTTCTAATTCTATCTTATTTACATTATCGATTTCAGTAACAAAACACCAATATGGCCTAATTTGCTCTTACAAGACACAGGTTGGTTCCTCTTGGTCCTAAAATGAAGACATACATCCTTTCATAGTTTCATGCGAGATCAGATCCTAATTGTGAGATGTAATTACATCGCATTAAACTTCTTCGGCTCTTCTGAGTTCAAGCACAACATATCGTGCAATCAGGATCTTTGAGATGGTGTTTTTTGTAACAAACATATATATAAGATTATTTTTTCCTGTTTCTTTTTCAAAAAACAGGTTACAAATGCTTCAACACTTCACCAGGTGGGTCCCTTTAGTCCTATATACATCCTTTCAAACTGAGATCAGTGGCTGCTTATTTGCAATACAATTACATCGCATTAATACAGTTGCAAGCTGTCTGATTTATTTTAATCAGTATAGAGTACTGCCGAGTTCAAGCACATGCAACATATTAGATCATTTTTTCTTGTTTCTTTCTTAAAAAAAAAAAAAGGTTACAGATTCTTCACCACTACACCAGTGATCTCAGATATCCAAGAAGCAATTTCCTCTGTGGATATATTTAAATAAAAACACAACCCTTGGAATTAATTCAGCAAATTGCACGAAGCAATGTCTAACAATATTTTTTTTTTTTTTTTTTGGTTTAAAGGCCCTTAGGCGGATTGTATTCATGAGGAATTACATGAGTACAGGGACTGCTGCCACGCAGCTACCAGTACACAGCACCAGAACTAAGCATAACCTAAAAATTAAAATACAAACCAAGTTGCAAAGTGGTAAATTAGAACATGCGCTATGCTAAACAAAAGCGAGACTAAAAATGTGCAGAAGGTAATAGAAAGATGCTCAGCCTGGATACTGGTAACTACTCTGATGGAAAGAGAGGGTAAGTGTAGCCGACATAATGAATACGTGTTCCGTGTGCCAGATTAGCAAGTAAATGAGCCTGGGTATTCTCTTCCTGTGGGATATAAACGCAGTAGAAATGTTGATTATTTGCCATAATGGTGGAGAGCTCCAGAATTTCCTTATAAGCACGCCAGTCCGCATGTTGCATGGATGCAGGTGTTTGAACCGACAGCGCCAGCTGCTGGGAATCCGTATAGAAGGTACAGCTTTGGATATGCAGCCGTGCCGCTGCCTGTGCCGCGTGAAGTAATGCGAAGGTTTCAACGTGGAATGGGGAAGCCGCTGGGACAGTGCAGAGGCCATACTGTACCAGGGAGTCCCCATGTTTCAGGAAATAAGCTACCCCTCCTGGAGCATCCGGACTGAGTGATCCATCTGTCCAGCAGTGGAAGTCAGTCTCAAGTGGTGGCTGTGTCAGCACCTGTTGGCTGCTACAATGGCTATTAAACCTGTATATCCAATTGGCCATGCGAGTATTGCGAAGTAGGGCACAGGCAGCCTCCAGGACTGCTGTAGGCATAATCTCTTTGTTGTCATGTATGAAGGAGCAGTGAGCTTTCCAAATTTGCCAAAGGATGGTAACGGAAAGACCAATTTGGCATTCTGTCAGGGGCTGCCATAGCATGGCCAGGGAGTCAATAAGCGACGTAGTAGAGAGAGGGTGTGATCTGATGCCGAGGTTAGAGGCAAACCATGTCGCGCGCTCTAGCATGGGAACAGTGAAATAGTGCATGCATGACATCTTCCGTGGCAGATGTACAGATCTTACAGAGTGAACAATATTTATTTTCAACTAGGTTCTAGCCTAATTAGGCCTGTTTTAATTAAGCCTACAACGGTCACAATAGAAGCTTTGGCATCCAACAGAAATAGAAAAAAAAACGAGAAATTAATTAAAGAGGGTCGAGATACCCACTAAGTATCCTAAAGTAACCCAGATTTTGAGTTTAAATGCGGACCGTCCGACCTGATTTTGCACAAATATTAAAGTGGAACCGTCCATGTCTAAACTTAAATTTTGTATTACTATAGGGGCGCAGATTCTGACTCGTGCTTGTACTGTATTCAGATTCTCCCAGGCATGGTATCATGTTGTAATAACATATCGCTTAGAACAAGTCCAAATTAAAAGATAAAGTAATTTGACTAATTTCTTATACAGAGTCATGGAGGAATGGAATTCAGATCCAGTGGCAAAGCAGATTTACATGATGGGCCGGATCTAAGCTCAAAATTTGAGTTACTTTAGGTGAATGTCAGACTTCGATTTATATTGAGAGTGCTTCAAGTGGATTCAGATTCTCTGAGACAGGTCATCTTGTTATAAAAACATGTCGCTAGACTCTGACAATCTGACAAGTATAAATTAAAAGAGTCAAAAAGTATTTTAATTTCTTATACGAGTATGCCTACAGGTTTTTTGTTAATTAAAAAACAAATCTTATACGAGTAATGGAGGAGCGAGACAGCAATCTCAAAATGACAATATAGATCACGTTTGTTGTGCTGAATTCCTTACAAGTTAGATTGGCAATGCATGAACCGCTGCATGAAATCAAAGCAGCACTGTCAATTTTTTTATCTCAAGTTACACTACAGCACTTAACTTATATATTTACCCAACTTAATTTTTTTTTTCAACGCAGATCATATACACAAAGCTCGTGAGAGAAGTTTGCTCATAAGCATTCGCCTTACATTCATTTATAAATATATCTGCTTCGAGTCTTTTCTTTTAAGAAATTTGTTGTTTAAAATTTTAAATTTTAAAAAAATTAGTTTTAATATAAAATTAGTTATTTTTATATATATAATAGTGAAATTATGAACATCATTGTGTGTTTTTAAAAATAATAAACGAATTACTTTTAACAAAAATATTATTTTTATAAACATTTAGTTAGTTTCTTTTAACATTTTCTAATTCGAATAAATCTAAACAATTCTCAAGACACTTCAGATGATTGTATGGAAGTCACATGGGGGCCATGCATCATTGCATTTTTACAAAATCATCGGACACACCTTGTTAATATATAAAGCGTTAAATTGAATAAAAAAATGTTAAAAGAATGTAGTTAAGTACTTAATTAAGTGTTTATAAAATAATATTTTTGTCTCTACTAAAAAAAAATTGTCGTAAGTGATTTCATTTAATGTATAAAAATCATAGTCGCTCATTCATTATTGTTAGTTTGTTAAAGTAATTAGCTTAATGTTGAAAATGATTAGTTAAGGGTTTACACAGTTATAACATATTGGTTAAAAGAAATTAAATACTGAACACATTAACACCACATTTCATATACGCAATGCATATTCATTTGAGTTGAGATCCAATTAATTTACTGCAGCAAAAATGGAATTATTGATCTCGCATTCGCAACCGACCATTTGTTATTAGCTGTTACTGTTAGATTGAGCTCCATATCATAAAGAAGTGCGCTGCCCAAAACAGAATCAGTTAAATCATTACAGAAACAGAGCATTATGGTAGAATACGTGCATGTCTCATCTCTAATGAACCGTCTAAAGAGAAGACCCAATAGAAGTCTTAAGGCAATAAAGAAGACCATCGGCAGTCGGTTTCTCCGTCCGCTAACAATGGCTTAACTCTTGGCGGCAGGTTAGTCCCACAAGAAATTAGGAAATGAAGCACCAGCGGGAGAAGGCCTATAAAAAGAGGTAGGAGGCACAACGTGTAAAGGCATACTACCTCGGACGTGGTCATTGGGCGATCAAGTAGGCTCACGGCCTGGGTCAGTCACCTCCATTACACTTTGGAGGAGCGCTGGCCTACCACCTCCCCAATTGGGAGGCTGGACGTCAATTTTTGGCAGAGGGGGTATGCATTCGCGGCCCCCGTCATTTCTCAATTCAAACCTTTTTTTTTTCACGTATCTAGTTATCTACTTTGAATCATTCAATTCGGATGAGGCATTGGAGCAATGTTTAGTACCCTATAGGCTATAGCTATATATATACTCGCTTGAAAGTTGACACTGGTAATATTATTTTCAACCATAAGTTTGCTTCTAGCGAAGCATCAATCACCTCTGGCATCAGCATGCGCCCACCAAATACGCTATGTCAATTTGGAAAATTGTGGTACATAAGTTTGCTTCTATCATCAATCACCTCTCTATTATGACCACTATGTTGTATTGAACAGGGTCAGGAGCAACGCAGGAAGGCCTCCATCAGTGGAACCGTGCATTCTCCTCGAGCTAGATCGGTCCGGATTCTCATCGGACGGTCCATGTCTAAACTTAAATTTTGTATTACTACAGGGGCACAGATTCTGACTTGTGCTTGTAGTGTATTCAGATTCTCCCAGGCATGGTATCATGTTGTAATAAGTAATAACATGTCGCTTAGAACAAGTCCGAATTAAAAGATAAAGTAATTTCTTATACAGAGTCATGGAGGAATAGAATTCAGATCCAGTGGCAAAGTAGATTTACATGACGGGCCGGATCTAAGCTCAAAATTTGAGTTACTTTAGGTGAATGTCAGACTTCGATTTATATTGGAAGTGCTTCATGGATTCAGTTTCTCTGAGACAGGTCATCTTGTTATAATAACATGTCGCTAGACTCTGACAATCTGACAAGTATAAATTAAAAGAGTCAAAAAGTATTTTAATTTCTTATACGAGTATGCCTACAGGTTTTTCGTTAATTAAAAAAAAAAATCTTATACGAGTAATGGAGGAGCGAGACAGCAATCTCAAAATGACAATATGGATCACATTTGTTGTGCTGAATTCCTTACAAGTTAGATTGACAGTGCATGAACCGCTGCAAGAAATCAAAGCAGCACTGTCAATTTTTTTATCTCAAGTTACACTACAGCACTTAACTTATATATTGACCCAACTTATTTATTTTTTTCAACGCCGATCATATATGCAAAGCTCGTGAGAGAAGTTTGCTCATAAGCATTCGCCTTACATTCATTTTTAAATATATCTGCTTCGAGTTTTTTTTTTAAGAAATTTGTTGTTAAATATTTAAATAATTAGTTTTAATATAAAATTAGTTATATATATATATAGAGAGAGAGAGAGAGAGTTGGGCTACGTACTTCGCGAAGTAAAACGAGTGTTTTACTTCGCGTCCATATCTTCAATTTCAAAGTTCAAAATGTCGATCCAAACCGTTCAAGTTGATCTCCATATTAAATTGTGCTTGGAGACCAAATTTTACAATTTTTAGAAATTTTTTACTATTTTTTTGGAATTTTTTAAAATCACTGTTTTTCAGAAAATCGTGAACCATCAAAATCAATGATTTTAAAAAATTCCAAAAAAATAGTAAAAAATTTCTAAAAATTGTAAAATTTGGTCGCCAAGCACAATTTAATATGGAGATTAACTTGAACGATTTGGATCGACATTTTGAACTTTGAAATTGAAGATATGGACATGAAGTAAAACACTCGTTTTACTTTGCGAAGTACCGTAGCCCAACTCTCTCTCTCTCTCTCTCTCTATATATATATATATATATATATAATTGGGCTATGGTACTCTATAGAGTAAAATGGGTTGGTACTCTACGGCTTAATTTTTTTCATTTTAAAAATTCAAACACCCGATCTGAACCGTTGAACATGTTCTTCATATTGAAATGTAAAATTTGGTCTCCAAGCATATTTCAATATGAAGAACATATTCAACGGTTCGGATCGAGTGTTTGGATTTTTAAAATGGAGATATAGCGTAGAGTACAAAGACGTTTTACTCTATAGAGTACCATAGTCCATCTCTCTATATATATATATGAGTAGAACTAGGGTGCTCCTAAGTTCACCCAACCTCTTGTGAACTTGACTCTAAAATATATTGAATCGACTTTAAACGATGAATCCAAACCGTTGAAACCCTTCTACCTAATGATTAATGCGTCTGCATGTGAAAATTTTCAAGTTTCGAATTAATTTAATATAGAGTCAAGTGGTCAAAGGAGTCCAAAAAATGAATGCATTAAAATTAATTTATAAACCTTAAACTTTTGACCACTTGACTCTATATTAAATTAATTCGAAACTTTAAAATTTTTACATGTAGACGCATCACTCATTAGGTAGAAGGGTTTCAACAGTTTGGATTCATCGTTTAAAGTCGATTCGATATATTTTAGAGTCAAGTTCACAAGAGGTTGGGTGAACTTAGGAGCACCCTAGTTCTACTCTATATATATATATATATATATATATATATAATAGTGAAATCATGATCATCATTGTGTGTTTTTAAATATGAATTACTTTTAACAAAAAATATTATTTGTATAAACATTTAGTTAGTTTCTTTTAACATTTTCTAATTCGGATAAATATAAACAATTCTCAAGACACTTCAGATGATTGTATGGAAGTCACAGGGTGGCCATGCATCATTGCATTTTTACACAATCATCAGACACACCTTGTTAATATATAAAGCGTTAAATTGAATAAAAAATGTTAAAAGAATGTAATTAAGTACTTAAGTTTTTATAAAATAATATTTTTGTCTCTACTAAAAAAAATTTGTCGTAAGTGATTTCATTTAATGTATAAAAATCATAGTCGCTCATTCATTATTGTTAGTATATGTTAAAAGTAATTAGCTTAATGTTGAAAATGATTAGTTAAGGGTTTACATAGTTATAACATATTGGTTAAAAGAAATTAAATACTGAACACATTAACACAACACATTTCATATACGCAATGCATATTCATTTGAATTGAGATCCAATTAATTTACTGCAGCAAAAATGGAATTATTGATCTCGCATTCGCAACCGACCATTTGTTAGTTATCACTGTTAGATTGAGCTCAATATCATAAAGAAGTGCGCTGCCCAAAACAGAATCAGTTAAATCATTACAGAAACAGAGCATTATGGTAGAATACGTGGCTCATCTCTAATGAACCGTCTAAAGAGAAGACCCAATAGAAGTCTTAAGGCAATAATTAAAGAAGACCATCGGCAGTCGGTTTCTCCGTCCGCAACAATGGCTTAACTCTTGGCGGCAGGTTAGTCCCACAAGAAATTAGGAAATGAAGCACCAGCGGGAGAAGGCCTATAAAAGAGGTAGGAGGCACAGCATGTAAAGGCATACTACCTCGACGGGGTCATTGGGCGATCAAGTAGGCTCAAGGCCTGGGTCAGCCACCTCCATTACACACTTTGGAGGAGCGCTGGCCTACCGCCTCCCCAATTGGGAGGCTGGACGTCGCATTTTTTGGCAGAGGGGGTATGCGTTCGCAGCCCCCGTCATTTCTCAATTCAAACCTTTTCTTTCACGTATGTAGTTATCTGGTTTGAATCATTCAATTCGGATGAGGCATTGGAGCAATGTTTAGTACTCGCTTGAAAGTTGACACTAGCAATATTATTTTCAACCATAAGTTTGCTTCTAGCATCAATCACCTCGCCAACCAAATACAGCCTGGTTTCTCTGCTTCCATATGTGCCAGCTAGCAGGTACAAATCAAACCACAAGTTCATTCATTGATGTAAATTCTAAGCGAGGGAACACAATGTGACATAAATGATCATATAATGTGCATAAATCAATACTTCATGTACTGAACTATGCAACAAAATGTCCAGTGGTTTGCAACTAGGATTCACTTAATTGCACAATTGATGAAGATATCAATTCCTTGACAAGCCCAATTGATTAGCAAGAAATCGGACACGAAGTACAACACCCTGATAAACTAGGAACAATTAATTAGCAAGAAAAATAACAAATAAAAACAAATTGTCTGATGAGGAAACCAAATGAGGCATCTGAAGGAGAGAGATGCATCTTGACGGACAGGAACATCTCTTACTGAGGTATATCAAAATTCAAGCGTTAGTTCCTTCTTGTTTTTTCTTTCCTCTCTTTTTACGGAGTTCCATTATATTGAAAGGAAATCAAATCGCCTAAAGTAACTCAAATTTTGAGTTTAGATCCTGACCGTCCGACCCGATTTTGCACGAATATTAAAGTGCAACCGTACATTCTCCTCAAGCAAGATCGGTTCGGATTCTGATCGGACCGTTCAGGTCTAAACTTAAATTTTGTATTACTATATATAGGGGCACAGATTCTGACTCCTGCTTGTAATGAATGTATTGAGATTCTCCCAGGCATGGTATCATGTTGTAATAATATGTCGCTTAGCTCTGTCAAACAATATGACAAGTCCAAATTAAATGAGAGTATTATATTTGTTTTCTTATACAGAGTCATGGAGAAATGGAATTCAGATCCAGTGCAATACCTTATCCGGTAGAATGAGATCTAATTAGATAGATTACCTATATTTCAATTAGATACCAAATTAATTTTGGTCCAGTATTCTTTTAGATAGAGTACCTAAGGTTATACTAATAGTGAGCGATATCCGATAAATCAATCTCAAACTGCCAATTTAGATGAGGTTGTGTGTTACATATAAGTTATGAGTAGAGATATTAACAAAACTATTTGGATTTTTTAAGCAAGCACGGACAATAAAGTTGAAGTAAAACAAATATATAGAATTTGCATGTTGCATACCAGTAGGAAGTCAAAATAGTATTGCTAATGTTTTTAGCTTAAGTGTTGAATTCTGTATTGATCTTATTTTTTGACGCCGATTGTATTTGCAAGGTTCGTGAGTCGTGAGAAAAGCTTGCTCACAGGTATTTGTCTTACATTCATTTCATTCATTTCTAAAATATACGGTTCTATTTTTTTTAACAAATATATTGTTTGAAGATTTAGATAATTTATTTGAACATAAAATAATTATTTTAATAGATCATTATGAAAAATATAATTGTAGGACGGTGTATTTTTCATAACACATGACTAGTTTCTCATATTATGTTTTATTTTGGAAAACCTTTCATCCCCTACCAACAAAAAAAACTCGAAAATTTACTCTTTTAAAATTCTAAAGTATGATAAAGAAGTACGCCGCCCAGCATATAATCACTTATGGACTTATGGTAGAAACATAGCGTTATGGTAGAATATTGTTGAAAACATTATTTGCATTTTTTTTATCCTATGGTACATAATAAATAAAATAATAAATAATTAAGACCCTAAGCATGTTATAAATTTTCATTTGGGCATATAGGGTTGGTGAAGAAAATTGAGGATATAGTGTAAAATTGAATATTTTTCATTTTTCATTTTTAAATAAAAATAGTAAAAAGTTTCAAAAAAATATAAAATTTCATCCCAAATCATTTTTTAGTATTTGCATCATGTTGAGTTGTTCGGATCGATAATTTGAACTTTGAAAACGAAGATATAAAAAATGAAATATAATGAGGTATGAAAAACATTAAGTATTGGAACCCTCCTCTACTTATATTTTATTTACATTATCGGCTTCAGTAACAAAACACCACTATGATCTTTGCTCTTCTAAGGTACAGGTGAGTTCCTTTTTAGTCCTAACATGAAGATATACATCCTTTCAAATGAGATCAGATCCTAATTGTGAAATGTAATTACATCACATTAATGCAGCTGCAAGCTGTCTGATTTTAATCAGTATAAACCTCTTCCGAGTTCAAGCACAACATATCTTCCGAGTTCAATCAGGATCTTAGAGATGGTGTTTTATGTAACAAACATATAAGACTGATTTTTCTTGTTTCTTATTAAAAAAAAAAAAACAGGTTACAAATGCTTCACCACTTCACCAGTGATCTCAGACATCAAAGAAACAAGCCCTCATGTGGGGACATATTTAAATGATAACACACCCTTGGAATGGAATTCAGCAAATTGCATGAAGCAATGTCTAACATTTATTTTCAACTAGGTCCTAACCTAATTGTTCAGCAAATTGCCTGAAGCAATGCTCTTTGCTCTTATAAGGTAAAGGTGGATTCCTTTAGTCCTATATACATCCTTTCAAACTGAGATTGGATCCTAATTGTGAGATACAATTACATCACATTAATACATTTGCAAGCTGTCTGATTTTAATCAGTTGACTGCTGAGTTCAAGCATAACATACCACGCAATCAAACATATTCGATCATTTTTTTCTTATTTCTTTCTTAAAAGAAAAGTTACAGATTCTTCAATACTTACCAGTGATCTCAGATATCCAAGAAACAATTTCCCATGTGAATATATTTAAATAAAAGACACCCCTTCGAATTGAATTCAGCAAATTGCATGAAGCAATGTCTAACATTTATTTTGAACTAGGTTCTAGCCTAATCAGGCCTGTTTTAATTAAGCCAACAACGCTCACAATAAAGCTTTGGCATCCAACAGTAAAAGAAAAAACCGAGAAATAAAAGAGGGTTGAGATACCCACTACAAGTCTAAAAATCTAATCCACAAACCATGATCACTAGAGTTTGACCAAATCTACAAAGCACCAACTATACTGCAAACAATCAAATTATTTTGTCAGAGATGGACACGGCACACTGTCCCAGCCTTGCTCTCTTGCTCTTTTTCTCTTCATCAGATGTCTGAGATAAACATCAACGTCAAAAATCATAATAAGAGAATGAAATCATAGCAACTGGGAAACTTTAAAGAGAATAAAAAAAGTGAGAGATGAGTAGACTTACAAGGTAAGGGATAGAGTAAGGGACAAGAACCCGTTTCGACGATCCATCAGCTAATCTTTTGCAAGGCCAGTCTGTTCTAGCTGTGGCAAACTCGTTGAGTACCTATATTACATTATAGTCATCAAATAGGAATTATAGCATAGTTCAAACATAGCCCTGAAAACTGAATATACAAAAAATGTCCTGAAAGATGAGAAGTTAAATGGAGCATTTAAGAAACAAAGAAAAATAATACATGTTACACCCCTTTTCTAATCATGAAATGAAAATATAAATTTCAAATTTCTGTTTAAGTGGCACAAAAAAGGAGGGAAAAAGAAGAGGGTTAGATGATATCTCTATCTTTACCGGGGGTATCCAGGGGCGGATCTACATATATGCCTGGGGGTGCTTAGCCACCCCCATGGTTTTAGAGTTTTTTATTTATGTATACTAAATTTAATTGAATTTACGTTTATATATAGTTGAACTTCCCTCATAAAATGCTAAATGTGTATTTGTAGCTCTAGTGGTTAGAGTTCCACTCAGTGGTCGTGGAGACTTTTGAGTACAAATCTCAGTGACCACAGTTTGTGCATTTTATGTTTTAGCCCCACCCCTGTGGTACCGTATATCATATTTTTCCCATTTTATTGAAGGGGCAAGCAAGCAGAAAAGATAAAAGCAGCTGTCTTAGGATTAAAATGTAATACCTGATTTCTAATTGCTCCAATCAGCATGTCTTCACAGCCAGAAGCATGCACTTCTAACAAACTGGGGCACTGGAGAAGCAGCCTCTCTGGAAACAAAATACAGATGGAGGGTATTTTAGTAAATGCAACATCATTTATTGGTACTTTAACCATGAGAGGAAGAGTAAGTGACCTGGATGGAGATTAGTACAGGAGTTAAGATTTAGGTCTTCAAGCTCTGGACAATTTACATACAAACCCTATGAACAACAGAAAAACACAACATCAATAATTTTTGCTAAGGAATATATACAAGTCATGCGAATTTCACATTTTGTTCCTAAAATTCAGTTATGGAATTTTGTTATAGACTTCAATGTTAGTTATCTTACTTCTAAAGCAGAGCAGCCCCAAAGACTGAGTTTTCTTAAATTAGGATGCTCTATGATCAGCTTTTGGTATGACTTCTTTTTCATTGGGCTTAATTTCTGACACTTTCTAAGCCCGTCAGTTTCTCCGATGCATTTTATCTTCTTTTCATTGGTTTGAGGATTAGCAACACATATGCTCATTCCACAGTCCAGCAGTTCAAGATATGGCAGAGTAGCAGCAAGCTGGACTCCACCTAAAATTTAGAAAAATATTTTAAAGCACCATACAAAAGATGTTCATAACTTAAGTACATGGCTTAATTCAAGTTTGCTAAAAGGAAATCAGTACAGAAGGATCTCAGGTATAAAATTTTCAAGGTTTTGCAAGGTAGACATGGAAATTTTTCCTAAAGAACTCTCATTTGCTTGCTTAGCTGAGGTTTTATTTCCAACTGCACGCGATCTGTTCACATAAGACCAAGTTTTATAGTGACTGCATGAATACTTTCTATAACAATACAGTAAGTGAGATCTTTACTTGAGGTAATATTTGGGCAAAGGGCAAGGAGAAGTTTGGAAAGGGTGTGGGGATAAGCTTTGCATATCATTCCAATTCCACAATCAGTAATGCTGGATCTGAAAATAAAGGGAAAAAAGAAACAGTTTAAGTTGTCTTGACTTTACATAGAAATTATAATATATTCATTAGTAATAGGGACAGGCAGGTATATTGTCTTATACTGGCATTAAAACTGACTGAACCTTTTGCATTACCTTGGTTGGAATTTTTTTATCGGTAGAAATTAACAGAAAAAGAGAAAGAGAAGTAGAAAGAGTGCACCTGTTCTAATATTGATAGTAAGACCGGTATAAATTCTACCGGTCTTAAAAATCTCAAAGTTCAGACCTGTAAAATTCTTACCAGTTCTAACTTCTTCTTTTTTTTTATCAGTTGGATTTATCAAAGTTTAGACCTTTGAAAAAAAAATAGTTAGGACCGATAAGAATTTTACAGGTCTAAACTTTGAGATTTTTAAGACCGGTAGAATTTATACCTATCTTACTATCAATATTAGAACATGTGCACTCTTTCTATTTCTCTTTCTCTTTTTCTGTTAATTTCTACCGATAAAAAAATCCACCTTGGTTTCCTATGCCTGTTATTTGCTATTTTCCATGTATTCTTTGGAATTCCATCATTTCTAATTCCTGATTGATTTATAAGCTATTAAAAAGGGATAGTACCCGCTCAAATCAAGTAGGTCCAAGCTCAAGTAAGATTGAACAATGGAAGCAACTGCTGCATCAGTTATCCTTGAGCCTAGAAGCAATGACAGCATGTGCAAGAACCTGACAAAGAATAACGTTATTCGTCTAAATAATGAAGATTTCATGGGCCTAATTACATAAACAAAATTGAATTAGCCAGTAACATTTAGGTAATGCACCTATACAAGCCTGATGATAATACTCAGATAGGATAATGTGTGATATACACAGTTATGTAGACAAGAACGATTACACCTATGTTGTATGTAAAATTGCATCTTAACATATACAACAAATAAGTTTATTTCTAAAGAGACCTTATTACCAAATAAGTTTATTTCTAAAGAGACCTTATTACCAAGTTCCACCTGAAAAAAAGTTCAACAGCTACCCAAAACTCCAAACCTGGCCGACACAATACTTTAATAAACCTGAGATCCTCAACAGGCCAAACCCAAACACATGTAGATATATGTATTGGTAGACATTCTTATCTCTATCATACAGGTATATATAAGTATTAGTATTTATTCACTAAACTACCTTTTTTATTTAATTGGTATAAATTTGTTGGAGTACCTTAGGTCAGCACTTGCCAAAGCAAGCACAGCATCATTGCATAGCCAGGTTGAGGCCACGTGCAAATTCCTTAGTCTAGGGCATGTTCGACCCAAATTTTCCATTAATGCAGGGAGATCAGTTGAGTCATTCCCTTCTCGGGTGAACTCCAGAGATAGCTCGGTCATGTTGGGGCAGTTAAACACCTAAAGGTAATAAATAGCATTTTATTAATTCATGAATAAAGAAAAAAAGGAGCTTTGCACAATTTGCTGCAAGCGACCGTGTTTCCTCAAGACGTGATTGCATTAAATAGTGAGAAGCAGTTTGTCATTCGAAGAATAAAAGTCAACTTGTAGCATACTTATGTTGGTTTGAGGATCAAAAATCCTCTGTTTTGCACATAGAAGTGAAGTATTTATGTTTTATAGGGATTGCGATAAAAGTTAGGAACAATTCCCCGGATGCCCCATATTAAAACTAAAGAACATCACACTTTTACCAAACATAATGATACAATTATGAACGGAATATTTAGATGCGTCAATTTAAAAGGTGCCAGTAACAATTTAGTATTCTACAAAACTGAGTGTGAAAGGGAAGGTGGAAGATGTACCGATTTGGAAAGGCAGGAGAGATCAGAAAGCCATAGTGTAGAAAGGCATATTGAAGAGAGATTTAAATAATCAAGGTTACTGCAACCTTCTATCTTCAAAACTGAGAGGCAACGCATCTCAGACACAAAACGACAAAATCCAACACTGCAAATAAAGTTCAAGATAGACACAAAATTAAATAACTTCCAAAATATTTTGCAACTAATTTTGGCATTAACTGTCAAGAGTCCTATGCTAACTGCAAATTAATCCTTTTACTTGAGACAACTATTTCAGTTAAAAATATGTTTTGGTTCATCAAAAGAGTGAAAGATCTACTTCAATTAGTTACTTACCCATTTATCTTATTGACAGCACCAGCAGCTAGGCTAATCTCTAGAGCTTCTAATTTGGGGCAAAAGAATGCAATGCAACCTAGCATTGTAGAATTCACATCACTGCAGCAACCAAGAAAGATGTACTAGTCAGGATAGAATTTCAAGTAAATTTTAACTGAATACCCAAAAGGTTGCTCAAATCATGTAATAGCAATTTTACTTTGTTTGTTGATTATACTTTCTGGGTAGTTTAATATTTACTTTTTTCCGTTAGCATGTATCAAAAACTAAATATGGAAAAATCAGAAATAAAAAACAAAAAGATGAGTAAGATGATGTTAAATACTGAGAAGCCCCGATCAGACAATCCATCTTTTGGATTATACCTGATTTTTGTACTTCCCTTTTGAAAAGAAAATCTGAGAAATAAATCAAAACAAATGAGCTCAAATCCAAGAAGGCTCCAAAACCCAACAAAACAACCTCGCTGGTTGGAAATTCAAGGCTTGACACCTCATCTTTATCTAAAAAAAAGAGAGAAACTCAACAAAACAACTGATCCGATGGAAGCTTAGTGAAACTAGGTCAGTAAGCTATCAAGAACCAAGAATATTTAGAATTATTCCAAAATTTTGGAAGAAATTGTCAAAGATCTGAACGTATATATCTGATCTTGTATGGAAAGATGCGCATTAACAAAATTCTTGCATCTAAATCTGACAAATGATGTCAGCTTGTCATAGAATTCAATAAACTTTATAAATTAAGTGTTTCTTTGTTTATTCTTGTAATTATATTAGAGATTTTAATATCTGCATAGTCATCAAAACTCAACAAAACAAATGATCTGAAGAAAGCTTACTGAAACTGGTTCAGTAAGCTATCAAGAACCAATAATACTTGAATTAGTCCACAATTTTGGAAGAAATTATCAAAGATCTGAACATATATGTATGATCTCGTATGGAAGATGCACATTAGCAAAATTGTTGCATCTAAATCTGACAAATGATGTCAGAACGTCATAAATTCAATAGACTTCAGAAATCTAGTCAAAGCTCTCATTTATTAGACAATATTAACTCCAGTGTTTCTATGTTTGGTCTTGTAATTATATTAGATATTTTAATGACCATATAGTCTTCAAAAGTCAACAAAACAACTGATCTGATGAGAGCTTACTGAAACTGGTTCAGTAAGCTATCAAGATCCAAGATCCATTAGAATTCTTCCATAAATTGGAAGAGATTATCACAGATCGGAACATATGTGTCTGATCTCACATTGGATCTATGGAACGATGTAAATTAACAAAATCGTTGCATCAAAATCTAACAAATTGTGTCAACACGTCATCAAATTCAATAAACTTCACAAATCCAGTCAAATTTGTTAATTTCCAGTCTTTACGAAAGTTCTCCAGTTCAAAGTTCTAACCTTTCCATTCTAAGTGTCAGCCTCATCAACCCCACACACTTTTCAAGAATCGACTCAACAAAACCGATCTGAGAATTAGGTGAAACCTTAATTCTCAGTTCTTCAGCTGATCGCCACATCCTCTTCACACACTCTCTCCAGCCATGGCACACTGCCGCGGCTGACAAGAGCCCCTTCACTGGGACCCGTTTCAAGACTTCAACCAGAGAGCTCAGCGGTACCAGACCCGCTGTCCCAACCACTACAAGCTCCTCTTCATCCTCCCCCATGATATCGTCTTGCACCTCCTGATGAGTTAACAAAAGTGGAAACTCTCCAATAGGTGCCACGTCATCATCGAAAGAGAGAGCCCGCCGGAGGCGGTTACCAGAGCGAGGCAGGCAAGCTAAAGGCTCCGCCGCTAGGATATCAGATGGTGCGAGAGGACACACGTGGCCTTTCTTGGGAAGGCCACAACGGCCACAGTTGTAGCTGCCGCGCTTCTTTAAGGTTAGAGGCCGCTTCAACGGCGAGGTAACCGAGGCCATGAGAGGTGCAGTAGGGTTTAGAGAGGAGAGGTCAGATAGAGAGAAAGGTGGAGGGAGGGAAAGAGAAGAGGGAAGTGGAGGGAGAAATAGGGGAGGAGGGGGCGGGAGATTGGAGCCGATTTCGCGCTCGTTTTTGGTTCGTCTAAGAGGTGCCTCTCTCTCGATGTTTTGCTTCCTTGTATCTTTATTTGTGGGATTGCAGAGCAGTCCGATGGACATCGAACCAATTTTGTCCGATCAAATATTAGAACGTTCATTTGCTTCAACAATCGTGTGCATCTAATTCACACGATTTTTGAAGTCATAAGCTTGAATCATGATGCATATCTGACGTCTATGAATTGATAGTTGACTGAATTTGGTCCAACTCTTATTGGACATCATTCGATTCCTTATTGGTGCAACAAGTTTTGCTCCCTCTAACAGGAACTTGTTACATACTAGTTGCGTGAGAATAATAACAAAGGATCCTTGATCATTATCGCTCCCATGTGGGGGACGCAGAGAACCAGCTGAAGAAAGTGGGAGGGTAGAACAGTAATTTCAGGAAGAACGAAAGATTTGCTCCGATATGTCAGTGACTAAGGTGTATAATGTACCGGGTGCATCTGGTTCAAGCTGCTACTCGTGGATTGTGCCATTGACTGCTGCGTAGTGCAGCCGATGCAGGATTACTAACTCAGTGGTGGGTTTATAAGGCTTTAGCCTTTAGGCAGGTTAAATTTTAACATCTGTCCTTAATCTTTAAAAATTCTTAAATGGGTCCAGTAATATCTAGGTAGTGTTCTAATATTAACTCCCGACCCGGGTACTGCCTGGACCGGACCGTGCACGGGTTCAGCGGGACCGGCGGGTCCGGCGAGTTGGCCGGACCGAGCAAAAATCCGGGTAAGGGTTGATTTTTGAAACCAAAACCCGTCTAACCCGTGACCCGTGAATCCGTGAACCCCTATCCGCCCGGTCCGTGACCCCTACTCGCCCGGTCCGTGAACCCCTACCCCTAAATTGTTTTCAAATATTTCAAATAATTCGGTTTTATAAAGCATTGCATTTCAAATATTTCAAAAATATAAATTGTTTTCTTTTAATCAAATAATTTATTTTTGTTTTCAAATATTTTATTTTAAAAAACCGAAAAAAAAAACCCGGTCCAGACCAACCCGTCGACCCGGTCTACCCGGACCGCCAACCCATGGGGGCAAGGGTCCGCGGACGAGCAAGGGTCGAGTTTCAAAAATTTTACCCGCCAAACCTGTGCCCGGCCAACCCGTGAACCCCCAAACCCGTACCCGGCCAACCCGTGAACCCGAGCGGGTTTGACTAGGTCCGTCCCGGTCCGCCTGGTAGAAGAACACTATATCTAGGACTGCAAACGAATCAAATCAAATCGAAGTTACCCCAATTTAAGTTTAGGTTGAATTAATTTTGAACTAAATTTAGCTTGAATTAATTTCGAATTGAATTTTTTACGAACTCAATTTCGATTTTTTTACGAATTTTTGATGACAAGGAAGAGTGATCGTAGTCTCCGAGAGCGAGAGGTGAAAGTTGCATAAGGTTTCATAACTGAGAGCGAGGGTTACGACTTACTAATTATGATTTATGGCTGAGCGGCCTTATGTTTTGATTCTTAAGTCATCAACGGAAATCAACAGTTCACGTTACTTTGAAATTCGAACTAGAATAGTTTGCGTTCTATTTCGAACGAAACAGGTCCAGTTTGAGTTTGATTTGAATTAATTTCTAACTATTTCGAATCAAATTTTTTACGAATTTTTTTCGAATCAAACTTGAATCGAATCACGAACTATGAACTTTTTGTGCACTCCTAGTCCAGTTCAGGAAATTTTCAAGTATGCCGTAATGAAGAAATTACGGCGTTACTAATTCTATTATAATAGGTCATGGCACTTCATGTCAAGTCTATCAATTATATGACAGAACTCGCATGTAATATAACGTTTTCCTTTTGATTGAAAAGACCACGTCATAGCCCGAAATTTTTATAAATATACAAAATCAGAAATTAATTTAACAATCTATACATTTTTTTAACCGAATTCGAAAACTATCCATACCGATGAGCAGCTCATCGATTACAAAGTCCCAAACCGATGAGTAGCTCATCGGTTTCAGAATGCTTGAACCGATGAATAAGTCATCGGTTTTAGTCTAGCATAGTTTTTGATGCTATCTGCACACTTTTTGAAACAACGAACGGCTCAGATTAAAACAACGAACGATTCAGATTGAAATACATTACAAAATTTTGAAACCGATGAGCTATTCATCGGTTTTGAATTAAAATATTTTTTCATTTATTTTTTTTATTTAATTAGAAAATATTATAATTTATTTATTTTTAATATTAAAATATTAGAAATATTTTTTTATTTTTTTAAAATTAGATATAATATAATATAATTTGATTTATTAGAAAGACTTAAACAAATAATCCGGATCAATATTTTTCAGATCGGATTGTTCATAGCTGTAAGAAAAATTAAAATATTTCTTTGTGTTATTAGAAAAAAATAAAAATGTTTGAATCTGAATTATTGATCCCGGTTCAAAAGTCACTTCTAGGTAAATATAAAAAATATTATGGTGTTTCTATTTTTGAAAAAATAACATTTTTCAAAAGTTTAAAATATTTTTTTATTTTTGAGTAATGATTACATGTATGAAAACTTTTTGAAAAATTTTATTTTTTCAAAAATAGAAAGACCATAATATTTTCTGTATTTACTTAGAAGTGACTTTTGAACCGGGATCAATAATTTAGATTCAAAGTATTTTTATTTTTTTCTAATAACACACAAATAAATATTTTAATTTTTCTTACAGCTATGAAAAATCTGATCTGAAAAATATTGATCCGGGTTATTTGTTTAAGTCTTTCTAATAAATCAAATTATATTATATTCTATCTAATTTTTAAAAAAATATTAAAATATTTCTAATATTTTAATATAAAAAATAAATAAATTAGAATATTTTCTAATTAAATAAAAAAATATGAAAAAATATTTTAATTCAAAACCGATGAAGAGCTCATCGGTTTCAAAATTTTGTAATGTATTTCAATTTGAATCGTTCGTTGTTTTAATCTGAGCCGTTCGTTGTTTCAAAAAGTGTGCAGATAGCATCAAAAACTGTGCTAGACTAAAACCGATGACTTATTTATCGGTTCAAGCATTCTGAAACCGATGACTTATTCATCGGTTCAAGCATTCTGAAACCGATGAGCTACTCATCGGTTTGGGATTTTGTAACCGATGAGCTGCTCATCGGTATGGATAGTTTTCGAATTCGGTTAAAAAAATGTATAGATTGTTAAATTAATTTCTGATTTTGTATATTTATAAAAATTTCGGCGTCATAGCATGTTAAACAAACTTGTTCATATATATAATGTTGCGTGATATTGTACGTAACTAATTATTGCAGCATTGTTTATTTTATTTTATTTATTTTGCAATATTTTTTATTATTTTTTCTATATACTAACTTGAAATGTGAAAAAAATAATTATGTGCAACTAGTCGTGTCACATTTAATCACGTCATGTATCATTAAGATGCAACCACACATGACGTGACTGTTATTTATCATTTTAATTATATTATGTCACGTTAAGTAAAAAATATTTTTAGTCACAACATGATAATTATGTATTGGGTAACACACGTCTATTAGGGCCACTTGTTTTATGCATGTGCTAACAAGTTCTTAATTTAATAAAATATAAAAGAGGGAGGTTTAAATATCTTGTATCTTTTATGTCTGAATTATACTTCACATACTTATTTTCATTTTAAAAATCTAAAACAATCAATTTGGACAATTAAACATAATTTTGACATCAAATATGCCTGGAAATCAAATTTTATATTTTCTAAAAAAGAAAAAAAATTAGACATATACAAGATCATTATTTTTTAAAATATTTTTTAAAAGTTCATAATTTTTATTCTGTCTACTCGTTCGAAAACAATGTTGAAATTGAGTAATTCAAACATTTTGTTAATATGATTTTGCATTCCAACAAATCATATCGTAATACAATGTGAAAAGATCATCTCTACTCGGATTTGAATTTATTCTGACTTAGTAATTTTGAAAAATCAAAACAATTTGAATCCAATACGATAAAAAAATAAAGATAATCCGAACTCAAACGATTCAAATATTTAAATTATGAGTGTAACTATTGATCAAATATTTAAAAACAACTCGGATTCCATAATTTCCATTGATATGCAAATCGGAGTTTAATTGTACCCGATTGATCTGTAACCCAAAGCAAACCAAGCATGCCATCTCCAGGGACATATTTTTTTAATCAAACCATTAAACTGATTAAATATCTAAAAGAAAAAATTAACTCATTTTTAAATATGCAGTCTCTAGATTAAAAGCTGGTTTTCACCTTCACAAAATATGTCGAATTTTAAATTTTGAAACGAACGTCGGCAACTTCTCAATAGTATTTGAATGATTATTCGCGAATACTAAATAATTGAATGACTTAAACTATGATCTTTGTTAAAAAAAAATGTTGAAATTATAATACAATGGCATGTCAAAATTGGTCCATCACAGTTAATTTATCTCACAAGTATTGTTTTTTAAGGCGTTAATATAGTATTATTTCCAACTATGCAGAATAAGGATGCAAATCCTATTTTGGTGAGATGTGAAAACTATAGATAAATCTAACGGTTTATGAAAAGGCTATTCTATTAAAAACTATTTTTTTTTTTAAATACTGCTGCTTTCAGTTTTCATAATAAAATATTTCTAATTTTCAAGATTTCATAATATTACATAATTTCTTTAGTTTTTGAATATTGTTCGTGTCATTCGATATTTTAACAAAATACAATATTAAATGTACGTCATAGAGATATTTCTTTGAAACATTTTAGAAGTAATTTGTAAAATTCCTGCCGGAGGTCTCCAATATTTATTTATTAAGGAAATTAAAATTGTTTAAATACAACCAATTTGAATTATTATACTTTTAACAAAATAAAAAGAAAACGTTATAAATCAGGATGACTTTATCAAAGGCCTATAATCAACCTAATTTAGT
This sequence comes from Carex arenaria, assembly GCA_964058825.1. Taxonomy (NCBI): domain Eukaryota; kingdom Viridiplantae; phylum Streptophyta; class Magnoliopsida; order Poales; family Cyperaceae; genus Carex; species Carex arenaria. The sequence continues at coordinate 328,879 of CAXKVW010000446.1, read as the reverse complement.
CATTAAAAAAAAGCAAAAAAACCTAAAATGAGTTCAAAAAAGTAATTTAATAATTCAAAAAATTTACAAAGTTAATTTGATAATAAAAGACAAAATAATAAACCTAAATATTCTTCTATAAAATCTTAACAAAACACTTAAATATGTCAAAGTGTTTTTTTTCTACCTATTCAAGCGACAGTAAGAAAAAAAACATCGATCAAAATCTGTGTATTTTCTTTTAGCATTTTAAAAGTAACAATTGTTACATAGAGAAATTGAAATAAAAATTATATTTTATCATTTAAAATAAGTTATCTCCAATATCTAAAAATTATTTGAAAAATAATGTATTATCAAATTATTGGTTTTGTTTTAATAAATCTACAGTAGTATACATTAGTGAACAATGCTAATATATAGGTTGTTTTCTATATTGAAAGTACTGAACACAACTTCCATCGTGAAAAATGAAAAGAGCATGCTCTGTCATTTAAATTGCATGTTAACATGTCATACGTGAAATAATTTGTTTCAAAATAGATGATTAGTTTAATCGATCCAAATTTTATTTCACATGACCCTCGATAATTCAATTTTTTTCTCACATGACCCAAAAAGAAAACAAATTTTGCGAGTAATTGAAATAATGCAAACATAAATCCTTTTTAAGAATCTAATTAATTTCGTCCACTAATTAAAGAAAACGTTGGTAGTTAATAATTTACATGTAGTTAATGTGATCATACATTTCAAAATATGATTAATATGGTTTGACTTCTAACCTTTACTTAAAAAAAATATGGTAAATGATATACCTCAATTATATATATCTTTGATCAAGGTTTTACCACTTAAATTGTGCCAAATTTCTTGTATTTTAGTTTAGGGAGAATTTCACGTATACCCCTCAAAAACTTCAAAATTATGTATTTCCTCCTCTAAAGTTTGAAATTACATATTTCCTCCTCCAAACTTCAAAAACTCACAAATTTACCCATTTTATTGTCTTTTATATTAAAACTCATTCTAAATTTATAAAATACCCATTTTACCATTTATTAAAAGCATATAAATCTTATTATACTCAAATTTGAATATAAACGGTTCCTCTACCGTCCGAACTGCTATTAGATTTATGCACACAAGATCAGCACGAATCTTGATGCAAAAAAATGCACGCATATTGAAGCAACATGCACAAATCTTAATGCGATACATGTTAATCAAAATTGCTTTAAGATTCGTGTGTGTTAGATTAGCACAAGTATTAAAGTGACACGCACAAATCTTAATGCGATGCACACGGATCGGACGGTAGAAGAACCCTTTAAATTCAAATAATTTGAGTCTCATGAGATTTATATATTTTTAATAAAGGGTAAAATGGGTATTTTATAAATTTAGAATGAGTTTTAATATAAAATACAATAAAATGGGTTAATTTGTGAGTTTTTGAAATTTAGAGGGGAAACTATGTAATTTCAAACTTTAGAGGGGGAAATACGTAATTTTGAAGTTTTTGAGAGGTATACGTGAAATTCTCCCTTTAGTTTAATTTAGAGTATAATACATTCAAGAACCAAGTTACTGCCTTTGTCTTGTTTTAATTGCATAAATCGAGCAAATAGAGCAAAAATACAAGCTGGTGTGGGCCACACAATATCTTTGTTTCATTCATAACTATCGTAGGCCACACAAGTTTTACACAGGGCGCACAGATTTTTGACAAGGCCGCACGGTTGGCCACACCAATGCTGATCTTACCTTATTTCGCGATATCTCCTCAGATTTGATGCCATATTTTGTGGGATTGCACGAAAATGACTATATATTGGTAGGGATGCAACAAGAGAAGACCATCTTTCATTCTATCTTTTATTCCATTTTTACTTAACCTAATTTTTCACATCTCTCTACTCTTCTCACAAGATTCAAGAAGATTGAAGGAATGATTGAAAGTTGCTTGAGTGGATCAAAATGAAGACAAGGGGCAGCAAGCAACCAAATTGGTGTAATCTATTCTCTTGTTTTTCTTAGTTTTTATCATGCCTACTCTTGTATTTCTTTTGGATGTTAGCGTATTCATGAGAGGCTAGATTTCCTCTCTATGAGCTAGGCTAGAAACATAAACTTGTGTTAAAATCTACCTTACTTGGATAGTTTTCTTTATTGTGATTGTTTGTTTGCATGTTTGCTCTTGTTGATTTTATTCTTCGTGTGATTCCGTAATTTGTGTGCAATACATCTATCTATTGCAGGCCGACTGGTGCTTCTCAATGCTGTCCTATCGAGCTTGCCTCTTTATTACATGTCAGTGATTAAATTGCCAGACTGGGTTGTAAAGGAGTTAGATAAAGTGAGGCGTCGATTATTGTGGCATGGTGTATCAGCACAACCTAAAAGAATCAACCTGGTGAAATGGGAACTAGTGTGCACACCAAAGAAACAAGGCGTGGGTGTGCTAGATCTCAGCGTGTTCAATCGAGCATTGCTCATGAAATGGCTGTGGCACCGGTATAGACCGGAGCAAAAAATGTGGAAATAGATCCTTCACCAAACGACTCAGATAATAAATTTCTTACCCCAATCTGATTTGTTTATATCTGACCTCCAACAAGGTCACCCATATTGGAGCAATTACATTCTGCATAAGCCGGGGAATGAAGCCACCATCTCACTATGGAACCATGATTGGGGCTTGGCATACTGAAACATCAATTGCCACAGTTGTTTTCATATGCCATGGACGATACTGTTTCACTACAAACTACAAAATCTTTACAAGCACAACCCATGTTCAGAGAGCAATTGTTGGAATCAGCTCAAAACCAGTTACAAATTTTGGAACAACACATATCCGACCTGACACTGACGAGACAGCAAGATCAGATCTTTTGGAAATGGACAGAATCAGGCCTATTCATGGTAAAATCAGCATACATGGTAATAACAGCAAATACTCACAAAATTTGGAAATTGAGGGCCCCACCAAGAATGAAGATTTTCGGTTGGTTAACATGTCTTAACCGAATTCTAACCATAGACAATTTAATCAAGAAGGGATTCCGTCTACCCAACAGGTGTGTTATGTGCAGAATGGATAGTGAATCAGCACAACACCTTCTGATTGACTATTCGTTTGCAAGAGAGGTGCATGCCCAGCTCGGGTCAAGGATGGATCACATCACGGATACAACAAGATTAAAGATGAAGGTGGTACTGGAAAGTGCAATGCCTAAACAACAACGGGCACTACTACTCATTACACGATTCATATTGTGGAGAGAACGCTGCTCCAGAATTAGAGAACGCTGCTCCAGAATTTTTCGAGACAGAGACAAAGGAATAGAGAAATTGGTTGCAGAGATAAATTGGCACAGTACACATTCGGCATAATGTGGGCTGCTAGATGGTTTTACTAGCATCTCAGGGAAGCAGCTTCTAACTGACAAGGGTACTGACAGCGATGGACGGTACTAACATGATGCTGGTACAGACCGAGCAGCGATGGGCGGTACCGGCATGACGCTGGTACAGACCGAGAGAGTAGAGAAAATACACTGCTACACTGTACCGGTCTGGTATTAGCATAACTGGTGCAAAGAAAAGTGACACGGACGCTCTACTTCTTGTCAAATAAAGAGTTTCCAAACATTAGTTTCCTTTTGGATTTTTTACTTTAATACCCTTCATTTACATTCACAATTTATTTTTGTTTAGGTAGTAGTTATTATTCAAGGCTCAAACTGCTTTGAGCTGGTTTTATAACTAATGAAACTATAGAACTTGTGCCCCTGAACACAGCAAACATAGTGATGATCTCCAAAAAGCCAGATGCAAGTGAATCCAAGGATTATAGGCCGATAAGTATCATTAGCCTTATTCCGAAAATTATTTCCAAACTTCTAGCTACTAGGCTCTCCGGCTTCCTGTCGGAACTCATTTCGGTAAATCAATCGGCATTTATTAGGGGCTGTCAGATATCCGAAAACTTCCTAGTGGTTCGGGAAATTTTGCATCATGTGGCCCATGCCCGCCAACCAGCCCTGTTCTTTAAGGTCAATTTTGCGAATGCCTTTGATTCAGTTAATTGGGATTTCATAAATCTTGTCATGCACACACGGGGGTTTCCTTCAAAATGGATAAGATGGATCCGGTCCTGCTTCGGACCTCTACCTCACGCATTGGGGAAGAGTCTGAGTGTTTCTCTCATAAGCTGGGCCTACGTCAAGGTGACCCCCTGTCACCAATGTTATTTTTAATAGCGGTGGATGTGTTACAGCGCATGATTACTCAAGTCAGTGGTACTCTTGAATCACCCATTTCAACAAAGCTCGCAAGCCCAATTTTGGCATTTCAATATGCCGATGACACGGCAATAATTGCACATGCAGATCTCTCTACCTTAATCACACTCAAATTAGTCCTGAGGCTCTTCTCCAAAACTTTGAGTCTGCGCATAAACTTTGACAAAAGCTTGTTCTGCCCGATCAACTTGAGCCAAGCTGAAACCGTCATGGTAAGTGCAGTGATGGGTTGTGCTCAAACTCAATTTCCTGTTTCTTATCTTGGGATGCCGCTAACAATACGAAAGCCTTGCAAATCAGATTTCATTCCTCTGATTGAGAAAATAGAAACTAGAATTGAAGGTTGGGTTGGTAAGCTATTATCAAAAGGAGGTAAAATTCAGCTGATAAATTCGGTATTGAGCAGTATTGATCTTATAAAGCAGTATGGTGGATGCTTTTCTTTTGTATTTTTGGCTTGCATTTTTGCCTGTGGTGGTTTAGTGTAAAACTGAGAAAAGAAAGATGCCAACTGAACACCACAGCTCTAAACAAGAAGAATTAAAATAGGTAGGGTTCCTTCATTCCTTGCACAGGACCTTAATTATACCACATAACATAGCTAACAATAAGAACTACTTGTTCACCTAGCACAGAGTCACAAAACACAAGTTTTCTTTGTAACATTCTAACTTGAAAGTAAAAGAACATATGATAGCTAAAGACAGACCATCCATTCATTGATTCATCAAACTGATTAAAACAGTTCTCAAACAATTGTCAAACGATTTTAAGAATGATCAACAAACTTAGATGATTATAATTTTTATAATGGTCTTTACAAGAGCACCCAAAGTCGTGACCACCTTTCTGACCGTTTCTTCACTCTCAATTTTAAACCTTATCTCCACTATCTCGAGGAATTCACGTTGAGATGAAATTTTTTCTTGTACAATAACATCACTCTGTTGGTGGACAATAAAAAGTTAGTGAGATATATAGTAAGTTGCCGCAATGCTTGTGCATTTTGTGCAAACAAGCGATCAATCAATAGAGTACTCAATATTCAAATTCTCAATATTAAAATATGCATATACTTAAGCCAATTAAATGCCCAATGGAAAACAAATATTAGTTCTCATTATCTGTCATTATAATTTGCACCAATATGCTCATGTAGTACCATGCTTGCATGGTGAAGTATTAACGGTATATATATGCATACTATTGTTTAACTCTTGAGTGATGATGTACTTCAATAAGCTTCTAGTAAAAAATAAAAGAAAATTAAACATAAACATAAGACTGGTACCAGAAAGATGCTACTACGTACATCAACGACACTATATTAGGTACAATACTAAAATGTCAGCATCTTACCTACGACCCCTCCTTTCCCCAACAGAGAGAGCTGATATACGCTGCCAAGTTTTTCGAGAGAGATATAGAGGGAGAAAGAAGGAAAGAGAGAGAGAGTGTGTGTGAGAATTTTGCTATTGAAGATGTAATATGTAAAGGACGTTCTTTCTATTTATAATAGGAACCGAATCCTTTGCTCTCCAGGAGACAGAATTTTCCTGCACCTGTGTTGCTAACACGTAGGCCCGCAGCAAAACTAAAAACTAATATTTAAATGTTTAAATTCGTCTGGATCCACGTGTCTGCGGCACTAGGAGCAGGTGATCTCTTTCCTTTATAATAACATCAACTTTGCAGCCGCTGCCAATTTAAAAGAGAGAGAGAGAGTGTGTGAGAAATATTACATGACGGAAGTTCAAGACGAGCTTCTTTAAATTGGGCGAATGCTGGAGAAAGCAAGCCACTAAATTCCAACCATAAATTGTATTATATAACCCGAGTTCCAAGGTCTTTAAGTTACTGAATCTCGGGCAGCTTCGAATATTTTTGTTGAGTAATCCCTACAAATAAGAAGAAAAAAATGAATTTATTTGTTTCCCAGAGAATAAGATTTGAAGTTCCAAAAATCATATGGTCCCCTTGAAGGTTCTTTTTTGAAAAACCAATATTTCGACTTGAAGGTTAAAAAGAACACTATGACGACAATACTAAAATTAATTTACTAAAAGGTGTAACATCAAAAGATTAGATCTCCCCTCACCCCAAAAAAATAATTCAAAACAATTAACACTGAACCAAGTCAAACAAGTTGCAATCCGACTATTTCACACCTATGTTGTTTTGCACTCAAAATTAAGCATACCAGGATATTGTCAGAAATTATATAGAATCTTAGACTTGTCACATTTGAAAGACCACCAAAAAGATTCAGTTCATTCAGTCCATTGTAAATCATAATTTCGAGGTCTGCTGTTACTAGAGATGACATGTTCTTCAATGTAATTGATTTTGTACAAGTAGAAAACAAACAGGAATGTGTAGTCAATTTCTTCAGCATATTGGAGTTAATCTCGTTAATCGTCAACATACAACCATCCAGGACCAATTCTTCAAGGACAAGAGCACCCCAATAGAAGCATTTTTATGAAACGATCCCCGATGTGCATATTACCAAGCTCTAGTTTTTGAAGAGAAGGGAGGTTTATAGATTTAAGTTGGTGTTCGATCACATATATGATAATCTGTCACTGAGAGCAATGTCATCTCCTTTACTGATCCACAATTAAAGAGTGAATCAGGCAAGTACAAGACATAGTGCGTATGCATGTTAATAACTTAATATAGATCATCCGAGGCATGCAAGCAACTGCATGATTAATGCATTCGTCAACGGCGCGATGTTTGCTTTTAGTTATAAACCGCCACGTTAGTTTAAATGTATCCAATGGTGAGAAACCTCTACTGTTTAGTACACCATGAACGAACCGTAGAAACTTATCCTCATGGTCAAACTCAGAAATACTGTTGTTAAAGTCGAGGGTAGCCACAGAAGTCCAAATATTTGTCCATCTTTTGGACAATATGCACGTTTGTAGTACTGCCTCTGTAGTTTTCAGAAAGGAGAGTATTTCTGATATAAGATTGTCAGGCAAATTACTTATTCTTTCAATGGCCAGATCTCTACCATCCATCTGTGTTGAAATTCAGGAAAACAACAAACTAGCCATAAGTTATCACATTCGAGAAGAAGAGAGGAGACATAAAAAGAGCAAGAGAGAGGTACCATACCTATATCCAATCGAGTTTGATAGCTCTTGGGAAGTACCTAAGACCGAAATCCGAAAACCTTACACCGTAAACTTTTGTTTTTTTTTTTGACAAAAAAAACCTTGGTCATGCAGATGAGGGACCTGATTTTTAAATTTAAGAAAATGGGAGGATAAAATTAGATCTCTAAAAATATAATACACAAAATTAGATATTGAGAAAGGTCGTGGTTTACATTTCAGATTCTAAATATAGTTATTTTAAAACTTGGCTATGTGGTGATGATGGAAGAACCTACTGGAGTTTTGTTAGTGCCTTGTGCTGTTTTCATTTAGCTCTATGGCACAGAACTTGGATCCTATGCTGTTTGTTACTCTGGCATGGTGCCTGTGCCTCTTTTTTTTTTGGGTTTTAGGATGGATGTACTTGTGTTTGCCTTGGGTCAGGGATGGATTTACATTCACCCGTACGGATGCTAAGCTACCCTATGATTTTAAAATTGTAGTTATATATATTAAAATTTAATTAAAAGCTATTATTTTTAAAAAATTTATATAGTCTAGCCCCCTCATAAAATATCATATGTTCACTTGTGGTCTAGTGGTTAGAGTTTATTTTATGATTGTAAAGAACTTGAGTTTAATTTTCACCAACAACATATTTTGTTTTTAATTTTTAGTACCCTCTATTATGATTTTCTAGTTCCGCCCCTACTTTGGATGGATGATGTGTTAAATAATTACGACTAAAACTTTGATACTGCTTCTCGATGGGTCAATTTTGAAGTTCATTACCTGGTTAAGGATGTTGGGAGTGTTGCTGTGACCGTTACAGGCTCTGGATTTGCCTTGGGTAGTTTCAGTATTATTAATTGTTAGTTTTTCTTTGGATATTGTATGGTTTTTATATAATGGAAGGGCATTTATGTCTATTTCAAAAAAAAAAAAAAAGAACCTACTGGAGCTTAAGTTTTTTTTGTGGTTTGTCTTTGAGTAAGCTCCAGTGTCGCACCTATAGAAAGGCTCTCTTAGGCATATGATGGAACACTTCATTTGTATGTGTTACATGATTGAATCTTTCCATGGTAAAACCATTATAGCTCCGACCTCCTTCCAAAATCCATTCAGAGGTATTTAAATATTTCCTTAATTATTTTTTCTAAAAATTCAAAGACTATCTATATACTAAGGTTGTATTTGGTTACAGTAATAATAGAGCTAACTCAAGAATAATACTATTTTTTTTAACAAACTTACATTTGAATCGAGGACTACGTACCAACTATTATTTGTTTTTTTTTTTTGTGAATTAGCTCACTATTTTACTAACCCAACAAAACTATATTCTCAATTTTTGCATTAGCTCAGGGCCTGTTCGGCGGATAATTAGGAATGGGCATGGGCACGGAAATTGAACTAAAAATCACTGTTCATGTGGGAAAAAAAAATCAGTTGAACCGAATTTTTCTTTTCCCGCGGAAACAGTAGTGGAGCGGCCGAACAGGGCCTCAGTATTCTCACAAACCCACCCTCCATCCAAATTAATTTTAAATAATTTAGATGTATCATGTAAATAAATTACATTTTTTAATACCATCTAAAATTAACATATGTACAATTAATTCTGCAAAGAGCTTACATTTCTAATATAAAATGTACAAAATATTTAGTATTACTTTAGAATCTCTCAGTTGTATAATGAATTTCCATTATATCTCGCTAGTAAGATAGTAAGATAGTTGCCACAATGCTTATGCATTTTGTGCAAACAAGCAATCAATCAATGGTTGCATCCTCAATATTTAAATTCTCAATATTAAAAGATGCATATACCTAACTAGTATGTCACCAGAATTTGCATCAATATGCTCCTGTAGTATCATACTAGTATGTATGGTGATCTTCAGTGATGATATACTAAAGCCCTCTCATTTTAGGTTGGCGCCTAACTTAATTAATAAGCTTCTAGGAAAAAATCAGAAAGAAAAAAGAGAAATAAACACTAGACTAGTACTAGAAAGATGTTACTAAACCAACAACACTATATCAGGTACAATACTGAAATGCTGACATCTTGCTTACTAACCCTCCTTTCCCCAATAGAGAGAGATCCTTGGCAGCCGCTACCAATTATAATTTTAGAGATTTAATTTTAATTTTTTTTCCTTTTCTTAAATAAAGAAAAATTAGGATGAAGAAACACTCTCAAATGATACATACTTTGATTAGAGCAGTACTGAGATGGAAAAAGTGTTGCATTAATGAAAAATTATTTATGTGTCCCGCCTAGTTATTTATGAATCAATTCTAGATGTATATTTTTTGAGGTAGTCAACAGTTTGTATTTGTGCATATTTTTGTCAAAAAATGATTTTGCAGGTGTTTTGAATATATCAAAAGTATTTTAGTTAGTTTCTTATATTCTGTATATATGAAAGTATCACAATACAAGAGAAATATTGGTGGTTTTTTAGTTCATACATATGTATAAATTCACATTTTCATAATTTCGATTAATGTATGAAGTATGCCCATATATGTTGATAGCCAACTTCTTTTACTTGGTTTACTAAATACAAATAAATAAACCAAGCAATACATGGTCTCTTGCTATTTGTAAATTGCTCTTTTATCCAAATTAAATCCGTCCGTCCGTTAATGAATTATTGAACCTTTTGAGGGTTACGTGATGTTTTGAATTTATTCAAGCAAACATGCAAAATGTTGTCAAATAAATATTTTATGGGTATGATGAGATCGTCTCATCACTAACAAAAAAAAAAAAAAAAATTCAATTTATAAACAATTTTTCACTTCTTGAAGTTTTGATGATTTTCTTCAAAGTACATATTGTAGTCGTCTCATCAACTACCCATAAAATATTTAATTTATAAACAATTTTTCACTTCTTGAAGTTTTGATTATTTTCTTCAAAGTACATATTGTAGTAAACATTTGTTGTTACCAAATTTTCATCTATGGAACACAACATCTACCATTGTCAATTAGCTATGTTACCTTATAAAGCATGCATATATATGTCGTAATCTCTCTTATATGAAGTATATATGTTGGTGTTTCATTCATGGGCGATTCTTTCTTGACAAAATTTAGTACCTTATTTGCAATGATTTAATAGCTAAATGGGGTTTCTAAAGCAAGAGTTTCATCTCCTGCTAATTTGAAAACAAATAATGTTAAGAGAAAAATGTGCAAAGTAAACTGCTAATTTGAGTTAAAAATAATAAAAAAATTGAGCATAAGCTTGATGTAGGTTAATTAGTTACATCATTAGCATACCAAAAAAAATTACCAAAATTCTCATGATGATTCAAGTCATATAACCATGAACTTATATGCACAAATGAGATCAATTTGCACCCTAGTGATAAGCAATAGCACTTTCATCAACAGTATTGGTACAGTAAAATTCATACTGATTTGGAAGACCCAAATCAGATCCGATAAATGTTGGAAAGGACAAGACATCAAATGAAAACAACTCATTGGTAGGCTCTTGGTTAGTTACTGCTGCTGCTGGGAGGAAGGGGGTTAGACAAAGGGATACCATGCTGTTGAAAATAGGAAAAAAAATAAACGATACGTAAAATCAAAAGATATCCATGCTGCAGTGTATCTCAATTAATGATGTCAACCTTGGAATAGTTTTGCCCCTTTGAATTTCAAACAAGTGTCATACTCACCAAACATTGTTAAAAAACATCTAAAGACTGCACATTTAAAAATTAGATATAATATAAAAATTAGATTGCTTACCCAACCACAATGAAGTAGCCAAATCTTCCATTGCTTCCAAAGAATTAAAACATGCCAGCATAAAAATTACGTGTTCCGTGCACAGCACAAAAATACAAGTTGTCTTTGCAACAATCTAACTAAGAACAGAAAGATAGCTAAAGACAAAGCATCCAGTTATTGATTCATCAAACAAAAGCAATTCCCTAACTTGTTAAAAGATTTGAAAGATGATCGACAAACTAAAGAGCATTACAATTTTTCCCGATTTCTATATTAATAGGAAATAAAAAAAAAAATTTTAAATTGGAATGGAATTGGAATATCTCAATTTGTAGGGAAGATGTCATAAACTATGGCATCCATTTTGGCCGCCATAGTTTATGGAGTCAGCCCAACAGCAACAACAAAAAAAAAAAGTCTGCACACCAAAGTCTATGGTGTCCAGTTCATCCTCTTTTTTTTTCAGATTGTAAGAGGAATAGCCTGAAAATCGAAAAGAAGAACGAGCCCCGAGTAACATCACATGGAAAAAAAGCACGCCTTATAACCTTTTCTCCACTTTCACAAGGAATTCATGCCAAAATAAAAAAATAAAAAAAAAACAATTCCAGCAACACTTTGGTGGTGGAGAAAGTAAGCCACTAAATTCCAATTATGACTCGACTCCAATTCCCTGACTTCCAAACTCTTTATGTTATTCAATCTCGAGCATGTTGGAATACGTTGGTCGAGTAATCCCTACAAATAAGAGAAGAATGATTTTTTTCACAATGGTACAAAATTTTAATTTCGAAAAACCATATGGTCCCCTTGAAGATTATTATTGAAAACCAATATTTAGGACTTGAAGGGGAATAAGAATAATATGACCCCATTACTAAATTAATTTACTAAGAGGCGTAACCTCAAAAAACTAGAGCCCCCCACCCCCAAAAAAGAAAAATCAAAACCACTCAATCCAAACTGAACCAAGCCAAGCAAGAGGTAGGCCCACTATTTGAAACCTCTGTTGTGATGCACTAAAAAATAAGCATACCAGGACATGGTGAGTTCCATAGAGCCAGACTTGTAGCTTGATAGATGCCAAGTAAATTCTGTTCATCATCAACATTTGAAATTTTAAGATCTACCGTGACTAGAGAAGATGTGTTCTTCAATGTAAATGATTTCACACGGCGAGAAATCGAACATTTCTTTATAGTCAGTTTCTTCAGCGCATTGGAGTTAATCTCGTTGATCATCAACCGACAACGTGTCAGGACCAATTCTTCGAGGACAGGGCAACCCAATAAAAGCATTCTTAACAAATCATCCTTGATAAGGATATGACCAAGCTCTAGTTTTTGAAGAGAAGGGAGGTTTATAGATTTAGGTTGGCTTTTCCATAAAGTTTGTTTACCTAACAATGACATCTCCCTTACCGACACACAATTGAAAAGTGAATCAGGCAAGTTAAATACCATGTGCGTATCCATGTAAATATAGATTACCCGAGGCATGCAAGCAATTGCATGATTTATGCATTCTTCAACAATGCCATGATTTCTTCTAGATCCAGACTGCCATGTCAGTTTAAAATTATTCAGTGGTGAGAAACCTCTACGGTTTAGTACACCTTGAATGAACCGCAAAAATTTATCCTCGCGGTTGAAACCAGATATACGGTAGTCAAATTCTAGAGTATCCATAAAAGTCCAAAGATCTATCCATCTTTTGGACAATATGCACGTGCATACAGCCTCTTTAGGGTTCAGCAAGGACAGTACATATGTTATAAGTGAGTCAGGCAAATCACTTATTCTGTCTATGGCAAGATCATCATCATCCATCTTTCACCCTTCAATGAGGCAGTTCATCGAACACCTCTCATGCACAATCTCTGTATTGAAATGCAAGAAAACAACAAACCAGCCATGAAAAATCTCCAATCTAGAACAAAAATCATTGAGTGTTAGATATAATCACTTATTCTACAAGACTATACTCTTGAGAACTAGGTATGTACCAACTAATATCACCACCAAATCGCCCACACATATCAGAATGCCAAATTTTAATCAGATTGCATGTGGATTCATAAGATCATCATGACTAATACAAGATTGCACCAGTCGGGTATAGAGAGGAAACTGGCCCAATTCAAAACTTGCACAAACTTGGAAAATTATCAAATTACCAAATATTATTAGAAATGGCATCCTCTGCGGAGCTGTGCAGTTCTTTTAATCTGGACCGTTCGTTTTGATCGGACGGATCAAATAAGATTATAGCACGAATCTCAAAGAAAAATTAATACTGCCCCCTCTATCAAATCGAGCACTCACCGGCTGGAGATTAAATCTGGACCGTCCGATCAAAACGAACGGTCCAGATTAAAAGAACCGCACAGCTCCGCAGGTAAAAACTCCGCAGAGGATGCGCGCTCATATTATTACTCATAATGAACATGGATTTTTCCATAGAACCATCAAATTTTGACAAGAAGGAAAAACGCATCACCCAAAATATTTCACTGAAAAGTGGACGAAACCTTGATTAAATTTTTATTAAAATTTTCTTTCAGATCATGAAGAAAAATGCTCAATTGCACACTTCACTGTTTAGAAATGACATAGTGGCCTCAATCAACACTTATTTGTAAAATTCTGCCAAAAAAACAATTAGAAATCAGCCCTATTTTCTTCATTTTCCCACATTTTACAGACTTTGCTCAAAATCACTCACAAAACACAACCATGCGTCCATGCTTGTAGAAATTCGCTTTGCTACAAACCAAAATCACAGAAACTTGGGGAGCATTGACCCGGCAGAATCGCTGATTTCCAAATGACCACGACCAACCGCGCGCAAATAAGCAGGATCGCATCAGAGAAGAAAGAGAGAAAGAGCAAAGAGTACCGTACCTACTATAATCGAATCGATCCGAGAGATCTCCGGTGAAATCGACCAATTCGGCAGAAACTGGATCCAATTTTGACTTGGTTGAGCAGAATAGAAGAAGAGAAGGACATCGGATGCAGTCAAGCGACTCAAGCATAACTTTTAATTATTTCCCTCTCTGCGACATAGGGCCCACTTATTTATCTCTGACCGTTCTCTTCAAGAGTTCCAGAGCTATATTACGCTGATCACAGGGCCCTACCATTCGGTACTGGAAATATAATAGCTGATTGTGACTGGAGAGGAGGACACACTGTTGCTAATTCTTATGGGAACAGTAAATGGTGACCTGAGGTGCCATCGGACCAGAGTCCAGAGGTCCAGAATCACTTTTTACTAAGAAGGCTGGAAATTTGGGCTATAATGAAAAAGGCCAGATTCGTATTGAGGAGAATAGCAATTTGAATTGGGCCTTAAACCATCTCTTCTGCTTCCTCTTTTAATTTTTTTATGTTATATTTGGAAACATTGCATAAAGTAAAAAAAAAAAAAAAAATTGATCACTTTCTTAGAAAAATAAATGTTGTTCACGAACTTTATTTGTACTAAATTAATCCTATATTTTAAAAAAAGGACAAAATATGTCCCTAAACATTTAGTTGGACCAACTCAGTTCTTAAAAATTAAAAAAAGTATGAGGTTTAAATGTTTTCGTTTTATCGGTCTTCATTATGATCCGTTGCCACTATTTAATTTTTTATTTGTTTTAATACTATGATTTTAAAAAAAATCTGTGAATTTCACCTATTGTAGAGAATTAATATATTTTTTCGTTTCTTAAATAAAGAAAAAAATAGAATGAGAAAACATTTTTAAACAATACATGTATTTGATTAGAGCACTGAGATGGGAAGAGGAATACGTTAAACTTGGTGTCGTTTTAAGAAAAATATTATGTGTCCGTCAATGACTATTTAACATGTTACAAAAGTGTATATATGTTGATAGTCAAAGGTTTTGGTTTTTGTGCATATTTACTTACAAAACTTATTTTTTAGGTGCTTTGAATATATTAAAAGTTTTTTAGCTATTTTTCATGTGCTTTGAATTTCATATCAGGGACTGTAGATTTTAAAATTTTATATTTTTTTGTGATATTAATAAAAATTTCGGGACAGCTTGAAGAGAGAGAAAAAAATAATATTCGCTTACCTTATTTCTCACGCTTTCGTAATTGCAATCATAAAGAAGGGAAAGGCTACGGTGCTATCCATAGCACCGTGGACTCTATGCAACGGCTCAAAATTTGAGTTTTTAAAATTCTAACGGTCGATCCGAACCGTTAGATGTGTTCTCCATATTGAAATGTGCTTGGAGACCAAATTTTATATTTTTTGGAATTTTTTTACTATTTATTAAGCCACTTTGAAAATCGCTAAAAACGGGTGAACAGTAAAAATTTCTGGACGGTTCGGATCAGCGATTTTCAAAGTGGCTTAATAGATAGTAAAAAAATTCCAAAAAATGTAAATTTTGGTCTCCAAGCACATTTCAATATGGAGAACACATCTAACGGTTCGGATCGACCGTTAAGATTTTAAAAACTCAAATTTTGAGCCGTTGCATAGAGTCCACGGTGTTATGGATAGCACCGTAGCCTTTCCCCATAAAGAAATTTCAGTACAAAAAAAAAAAAAAAAAAAAAAAAAAAAAAAAACACATCTGCTCTTTTATAAAATACCGTAATTAGGAAATAATTTCAACTTCGTATTACTACTGCCTTATAACATGCATCAAGAAATTTTCAAATTAAAATAGAAATGTACGCCATAAGTCGTACTACTTATTCCATTTCATATATGATATATATAATTCGTAATTAAAATGCAGCTAATTAAATTTCCCCATCCCAAAGTTCTTCAAGTGTCTTGTAGGGCCCATTGCATGAAACAAACTCTACTCCTGGAAATCCCTTGCGTTGTGATATTTGATCAATTTTTTCTCTTTCGTCAGCAGTTAATTCCCAATTTAATATGTCAAGATTTTGTTTCATCCTTTCTTCATTGAAGCTTTTCACTAGCACACAGTCCCCTTGCTCAAATACCCATCTGAGACAAATCTGGGACAATAAATTGGAAATACAAACAAGGATTAATAACTTTTGAAAATATTTATACTTGATGATAAAATTATTTATCTATACCGTGCTTTACAAGAAATAATAACTTTTGAAAACTATTATTTATCTATACCGTGATTTACAAGAATTAATAACCAAATTTTACATTTTTTGAAAATCTTTTACTGTTTTTTTAGAATTTTTGAAAATCAATGTTTTTCTGAATTTTTTATTTAATGAAAAACACTGAGTTTAAAAAATTCTAAAAAAATAGTGAAGAAATTTCAAAAAATATAAAATTTGGTCTCCAAGCAAATTTCAATATGAAGAACATGTTGAGAAGTTCGGATTAACTATTTAAACTTTAAAAATAGAAATATGAGCAAGAATTAAAACACCCACTTTAATTCTCACTCTATATAGATATACCTGAGCCAAAGATTTGCCCTTTGCTTGAGCAATCTCCTGCAACACCTTATTTGTTATGACCTGATCTGTACCCCATAGTGTTCCTTCAGCACCCAAAGGAGAGTAAGCACACATTTGAATTCCCTTATTTTTGCAAAACTCTCTTAGCTTCTTCTGTTGCCAAAGGGGATTTATCTCCACCTTCACATAATTAAAAGGAGTTGTCATCCGTTAAGACTTAATAACAATATTTAAAACACTGATTTTCAAAAATTCTATAAAAATAGTAAAAGAACTAAAAAAAAATGTAAAATTTGGTCTCCAAGCACATTTCAATGTGAAGAGGACGTTGAGAAGTTCGGATTGACTATTTGAACTTTGAAAATGAAGATATGAGCGGGAATTAAAACACCCATTTTAATTTTCAAAGCATGATAGTATCACTCTCTCTCTATATATATATTAATTGTATGAGATGAACTAACTTGCTTTGGAAAGTAAAGAGGGTGTTTTACTTCCCGCTCATATCTTCAGTTTCAAAGCTCAAATAGTCGATCCAAACTTCTCAACATGATATTCATATTGATATGTGCTTGGAGACCAAATTTTACATTTTTTGAAAATTTTTACTATTTTTTTAGAATTTTTGAAAATCACAACTTTTCATTGAATAAAAAAATAATAAAAAATTCAGCAAAGCTGTGATTTTCAAAAATTCTGAAAAAATAGTAAAAAAGTTCCAAAAAAATGTAAAATTTGGTCTCTAAGCACATATTAATATGAAGATCATGTTGAGAAATTCGGATCGACTATTTGAGCTTTGAAACTAAAGATATGAGCGGAAAGTAAAACACTCTTTTTACTTCCAAAAATAAATTAGCTCATCTCTTAATTATATATATTAACAATAAATGTTGGGCTTCCTATAGTTAACTGATAATATTTTTTTTTTTCAAAATACTATCACCTCGTTATTGATTAATCATTATTCAACGTTGAGCCGTTGAGTCGTATGTTTAATTTTAGCCAATACAAGAAATTTGATTAACCTGATTAACAGCTGGAGGGATTTTTGCAAAAGAGAGCAGAAGCTCCAACTTCTTGCATGAGAAGTTGCTGACACCAATTGACTTGACAAGGCCGAGACGGTTGCACTCCTCCATCGCCTTCCAGACAGAGCACATGTCGAATGCCTCGATCTCATCCTTTGGGAAAGGCAGCTCATACCGGCCTGGCTTTGTGCTCATGGGCCAGTGTATTAGATATTGATCAACATAATCCATTTGGAGGTTACTGAATAAAAAACAAATTGTATGTAGCTTACTGTTAAGCAATAATAGCTAGAACATTTTTTTTTTCCTTTATACATAAAATTACATTGCATATATGAGAAAAAAAAGTATCTTGACCTATGTCAAGGGGCTAATACATCAGAAATATAGAAGAAAGAATACGGAAAAAAAAAATCAAGCATTAATTTTAACTATTGCATGCCATTTTTGTTGAAGAAATGAAAGCTTCTTGACAAATTTATGGTATCTTCATCAATTGCATGCTATTTTTGTTGAAAACAATGGAAGCTTTAGATAATGAATATCGTTAGCACATATACAGAAGTAACTAAAAACAAAGCCTTGACTTGCTAGAAGCTAGCCTAGAAGAGATACCTTAAAGACTCCACACATTGTTTGAGTAGATAATCAATACAGAAGTAATTAAAAACAAAGCCAAATAAAAATCACAAAAAATACCAAACACTTTACCTTAGTGTTGTCTGAAGTGCACCCTTAACTCTATCCGGATGTGCATCACTGCACCAGAGCTTGGAGGTGATAAGGAGCTCATCACGAGACCTCACAAGACCCATTGAGATAGCCTTAGCAATGGCCTCGCCAAGTGGCTTTTCGGACTGATAGAGAGCGGCAGTGTCAAAATGGCGGTAGCCTACCTTGATTGCAGACAATATGGCTTCCTGCATTGTTTCAGAGGCGGCAAAGGGGTAAGAGGCCGTGCCCATGCCGATTAGCGGCATGGACTTGGGGCCGGAGGGTGTGTTTAGGTGCACTTCAGGGAAGGTTTCCATTCTCTCTTTGATGGAAATGGGGGCTATGAATTGATGAGTAAGGACTGAGTGGTTGTAATGTTTTATACATCTTTGATAGAACTTTGCATTTTGGCCCCTTGATTAATTAGAACATCTCATTTAATTAAGATGCGCGCTAACACCAGCTGTTGGTCTACTGGCAAAATAATGCTCTTCGTATGGGATATCACATGTTTGAAATTCGGATGGAATATCTTAGTGATTATTAAAATAATTGAATGGCTTGAGCTCCAACTTTACTCCTGAAAAACACATAATTAATGAATTTACAAATTTTGGTGCTCATTAGCAATATGCATGCAACTTTATGTATTTATTTTTCGTTTTCTTAATCATTCTGGTTCAGGTGAATTTAGTACCTTCAATTAATAATTTATCATATATCTTCTAACATATTTTATTTCTAAAAATAAAAAAATAAAAACTTTCCTTCACCAGCTTATCAACTTTCTGAAAATCTAAGTCAAGTCTTCTTCACCAGATTGAATATCAATCCTCCAATCAAATTATATGTCTTCTTTTGATTGAATGCATCGTTTTTACATATAGAAATCTAAATTTAGTTTGCCACACACATTGCCACACGTAATGTCAAGAATTGAGAAAATGGAATTAACATTAAATTTTTGTTACCATATCTCTCTTCAGCTTTGATTGTCACAAAAAGATATTAATTTTCGATTTTGGCAGATAAAATATCTCATTTCTGAATTGCCTACCTCTGATTCAATTTTAGAAGAGAACGAAAAAAGCATATTATTGATTTATTCTCTAGCAGATTAAACATTTAATTTAATTGAATTTTAATGCAAATATTGAGGAGGACATTTTTTCATTTTCATTACAAAGAATGTTGTTGAATTAAAGCATTCATTTTGTTGTTTTTTTATTATTATTTATTATTTATCTCTCTATTCAATCTTAATGTTAAATCTTATAATATATTCTCATTACAACGTACAGTCATGATACTAGCTAGTTATTACTTTATTGTGTTCATATCGTGGCTTGTCTAGTTGATTAGAAACTGATAATTCAATGATTTGTACTCTTCTCAATTATTTAGACACGCATGAGAATCGTTTCCTAATTTTTTTTATTACTTATATCCAGTTCAGCGTACTTGTACACTGCTCATTTAAGTTGACATGCATGAGAATTGAGAAGTGTTTTTTTTATTATTAATATTATTAGTACTTATATACACTGTTCAATTAACTAGACATGCATGTGAGAAGTGTTTCTTATTGTTTATTACTTAATTATATATATCCGATTCAGCACTTGTACGTACGCTGCTCAATTAAGTAGACATGCATGAGAAGTGTTTTTTTTTATTACTTATATAGTACACTGCTCAATTAATTAATTAGATATGCATGCATGAGAAGTGTTTCCTAATTTTTATTACTTATATCCAACTCAGCACTTGTTATTCGACTAGTTAAAAAGCACGTGCAATTGTCCATCAATCAATGAACAAAATATTCCAGGACTACATGCATAATCATTTCATAAGCACATTCATCATCATCTCCACGCATATATATATATATATATATATATATATATATATATATATATATATATATATATATATATCAAATTACTCTCGTATATATTTAAACTTCCGATAACAAACAAGATTAATTAGGTTTTCCATAAAAACTTTGTGTTTAATTACATGCATGAAATCATATCCTTGAATAGGTGATTCTTAATTATATCTTTTAGAATATCTTAACTTCAAGTTTCATATAAAAATAATTTCAATTTCAATGTTCCATGCATCATGTTAAATATGCTATTGTAATTCAATATTGAACAATTGAGGAAATTTTCTTACGGCGAGTAATTAAGAAGTTCGGTTTATAACAGTTCGGATAATTAAGAAATCATAAATAAATTTACAATGATTCTTCGAAATCACTCAAAAAAAATGGAACTTCAATGGAATTGATCAGATAAATCATCAATCAAATTTTAAAAAAATATATATATTTTGGTATTTTTCTCTCCTTTTTTTTTCAAAATTTATTTCTCCGAGTCATTATTTTTCCGGTTTCATAATTTAATTTTTCACCCCCCTTTTTTTTTTTTTTTGAGAAATAGGGGAGAGAGTAGTGACAACGAGAAATGAATATATAGCGGAGAAGAGCGACACTCAAATAATTTGAATCCAGTGTACCGAGAGAAAGTGACACCGGGATTTGAATAATTTGAAATTTACAATTAATCACCTCATTCTTCAAATATTACAATAGGATTGAGAACCAATTAATGCATAATAAAACATTTTTGCGTAATTATTAAGAAGTTTTGGAATGTTACAAGAACTATATCATACATATATTTTGTGATGTGAATAAATTAAGGTAATTATTGAAAAAAAAAAAAACATTTTCTAGACCATACGTCCATACCAATATTTTAGTTATCTCATTCGATATCGTGATCCCATTTTTTGGATAAACAAGTAATATTTTAGCTGGATAAACGACTGTAGCCATAATTTTTTTATGAGTGAGTCTATGTTACTATGCATAGTACGGAATGATTCGTAATATGGATTAATATTTTGTTTTAAAAATTCTAACAGTTGATCCGAATCATTAAACATGATTCCCATATAAATATGTACTTGAGAACGAATTTTATATTTTTTTTAGAATTTTTTTTACTATTTTAATAAATATAGGTAGAAATTACTATTTTTGGATGATCCAAACTTTTCAGATCAAGTGATTTTCTACCTACGTACCTTAAATAATTGTAAAAAAATCTAAAAAATATAAAATTAAGTTTGCAAGTACATATTCATATGGGACTCATGTTTAACGGTTCGGATTTACTGTTAGAATTTTAAAAATAAAATACTGATCCATATTACGGACCAATCCATGCTATGCATAATACCATAGACTCACTTCTTTTTTTACTACAGAAACTACTATTAATAAAAAAAAAAAAATGGAAACTGAAAGACTGTGATGGATTTTTAAATGTCATGTATGGATCCAAAATTTTGAAACTTTGAAGCTAAATTTGTTTCTTGGAATCCAAAGTATTTTTTCCTTTTTCAATGGCCACAACTTCACAAACTAGTTTTTGTTTTCATTGGCCACAGACAATTCCGATTGAAATGCTGTACGTCAAAGAGTTTGGATTTCAACTGATATTGTCTGGAGTGAGTCTATGGTACTATGCATATTATGATTTAGTCTGTAATATGGTTCAATATTTTCTTTTTTAAAATCTTAATGGTCGATCCGAACCGTTCAACATAATTTCCATATGAATATGTACTTGCAGACCGAATTTTATATTTTTTGAAATTTTTTTACTATTTTTTAAGGTAGGTAGAAAATCACTATTTTTGGATGGTCCAGAATTTTCAGATCAAGTGATTTTCTACCTACCTTAAAAAATAGTAAAAAAATTCCAAAAAATATAAAATTCGGTCTGCAAGTACATATTCATATAGAAATTATGTTCAACGGTTCGGATCAACCATTAAGATTTTGAAAAATGAAATATTGAATAGTATTACGGATCAACCCGTAATATGCATAGTACCATAGACTCACTCTATTGTCTGTGGTCATCAAAAATCCGGTTTGTGAAGGCGTGACCAATAAAAAAAATACTTTCAATCCGAAAATAAATTTCGGTTTCAAAGTTTAAATCTGGATTTTTATTTTCGAATTTATCTATAACATGGAAAAAACTAATTAAGTTTCCCGTTAATAATTTAATGATAATTTTCATAAATAAAAAAATTTCGGCTGGAGCAACTAAAAGAAAGAGAGCACCTGATTGGTAAAATCAATTCCAAATCATTCCACATGGCACCTGTTTGTATTATTGTATCTGGCAAACTGTTTCTTTAATTAGCTGGTTATCATGAGCTGGGGCTCAGGACATGATAATATGCCATGTTACTTATATAACAATATTTTAAAATGTCTGGCGCAAATCTCAAACCGGATCCTCCCTTGATCGATCTCCTATATTTTAAAAAAGGGAAAATTTCTGGTGTACCTATCAGAACTTTTAAATAACCAATTTTCTCATCAAAACATCTTAATATTTAATTTATCCATAAAAATTTAACATCCTTTCTTCTTTTTCTTTTTACTCATTAAATCTAGTATTTAATTATTTTAAATGTTAAATTGACAAATATGCCCCCTTCCTCTTAAATAGAATGTCTCTTAAAAGTTAATAGCACCATTAATTTTAATAAAATCAGAGAGTACCATTATTCTTATTGATTGACCAATTTTGATTGCTATTTTGAAAGTTTTGATTGGATATTAAGATGTTTTGATGGGTAAAACTAGTGTTTGGTAAATAGTCCGGGCGGACCGGGTCGGGTCAAATATGGACAGGGGCACGGGCACCTTGGACACGGGCATCACGGGTAGGGCGGGTAGAACGGTCCGGGTCAGACGGGCACATTTTTTAAAACACGACCCTTGCCCTCCCTTGGATCCTTACCCGTGCGGGTTGGCGGTCCGAGTCGGGGTAGGGTGGACCGGGTTTTTTTTTTTTTTTCTTTTATTTTTTTTGGGAAAATTGTGGTACTGCCACTCAAAAACTTGGAAATTGGAAAATTGTCATTACAAAATCAAAAATTGTGATAATGCCATTGTAAACTAGGTTTAGTCTTAATTTTGCCATTAGTACCTCATTTTTATACTTTTGTTGTAAAAAATTAACTAAAAATTATAATTTGGAGATATATTTTTGGGTATTTCCCTAAATGCCCTCAGTGGCCTAACTAAACGCCTCCACATTTCACCTCCAGTCCAGACCCTTCGCCTTCTTCTTCTCCAGACAAGTTGGACCAGTTACTGTACCAGTTTTCCCTAATTTGAATATCTAGGTTTGTTGCCATACCCCTATTGTTGGTACCAGTTACTGTATTTGTTGGATTAATGGGATTGTATCTGACAGTCAATCATTACTGTATTTGTTGAATATCTAGGTTTGTTTTCAATATATACCAGTTACTGTATTTGTTGGATTCATGTGATTGTATCTGTATTTGTTAGACAGTCAAGCTTGATATAAACCATATGATATGAGATGCAAAACCCAAATTTGACAGGAACCATCTAATGAATTCTGTGCAATTATCCCACTGGTAACTTGTACTCTGATACTTCATATATGTACTTATTGTTGTCTGAAGGTGGCGGACTGGACTGGAAGGCGGAGGAACATCTCCTGGGCGGAGCGGAGGAACGAGTCAGACCTGGCGGAGGTTTGGCGGAGACTAAACCTAGTTTTGGGAATAAATGCAATGATCGGTTCTATATTTTTAGAATAAGGGCATTTAAGTCATATAGTTTTTTTTTTCTATTTTTTAATGTCTAAATATGTCATAATGGCAAAATTAAGACTAAACCTAGTTTACAATGGCATTATCACAATTTTTTATTTTGTAATGACAATTTTCCAATTTCCAAGTTTTTGAGTGGCAATACCACAATTTTTCCTTTTTTTTTGACATAAGAACTTTAATTTTTAGTCCATCTTTAACATTTGAGAAGCATATGAATAACTTTATGAACTAGTTATTTATAGTATCGTGCTATGTAAAAGTAATCATATGTATCATTATATATACATAGTCTCATGTAATACTTTGATGAGTTAAATATTTCATGGAAGTATTTGAACCCCACATTTTCTACATTATATGGTCATACATTCTAATTCAACCAAAATAATATAAGTCGTTCTGACCAATAAGTATAATATAACTCAAATCAAATTTATCACCTCATCTCATGATGTATGATAATTTAAATTCTCATATTTTCTGCAACATACAAAAAAACTATACTGTGATCTCATTTAATACATATTAGCTATAATCATACTCAATATATATTAGTTATCATGATCAATTAAATGAGTATATTTTATTTCACACCCCCACATTTCGTTTTCTTATTAAACTTATCATAATTTCTCATAAAATTAAGGATATATAGTAAATATTTATGGCATACATATTGTAGGGTAAATTTAATATCTCTATAAACATTTTAGTCCCCACAATTTATAATATATAACATAATAAAAATCATTCTATCATTTTATGAAACTCATAATCAACATTGTGCAATTAAAAGTTAATTTGTGCATTTATAATTTCATACCATATATGACTTGGGGTAGGATTATAAATTTTTTTAATAAACATTTGAACCTTCATGTTATTATGTTATATATCAAATAATAAGGTTGACATTGTTAGTGTTGTGATCCAGAAGTCAATCATAGGATGATTGTTTTCTAAGTTTTGTTCGTGTAATTGGATGATTTATTTATCATCTTGTTCCTTGAGTATTTTGTTAATTATAGATCATTCAGGTTGAGGACTTGGAATTGTGGAACTCTATACAGGTATTAATAAATACTCTAAAGTGTCCCTAGTCTTGGTAATTAACAAGGAACATTAATTACCGGTATAAGATTAGCATTTGAATTAGATGATGATCATGTTCTGCAGATCAAATGACAAGGAGTTGTCAATCTAATCAAATGGATACCTGATGGAGATCAGGGGATTGGACGTGACCAAAATAAAACATTTAATATGGATTGTGTTTGTGTCATTAATGTTTTATTTGTGTTTGGAATTCTAAGATATGAGATGATTGTTTCTCTCACATGGGAATATATATTCGTGGATATTATCCAACGTTATCCGTAACTGGCAATCATACAGATTCTATCTCAGTATGTATCTCTTATGTGGAGGGATAGTAATTATCAAGAATACCAATGTTCCTCATATAATGAGTGATGATATCACTGGGCCTCTTGATGAAATAATATAAGTATGTGCACATATGATTAAGGAGTTAATCATAATTACTGAATTATTTCAGAATCAAGAAACGAGTAAATTTGCAAGGATGACATATTCCTACCTTGAATCTATTCAGAATATCATGAGACATGAAATTGACACGAGGCAATTGTTGCCTAGGGATCGTGATACAGTATGGTACTTATCATCTGTGTCATTTGGGTAATTACAATGCATATTGCTAGGTGCCGCTTGTAATTTATGGAATCGGAAAGAGTTTCAGATTCTATTGCCGAATGACATAGATCCCACAGGATCACACCAATAAGGAATTAATTAGAAATGCTCCTTAATTTATTTGACATGTATGACATGACAAATAAATTGGTTTCTCCACTAAAACATGAAAAATATAATTATTTGGATAATTATATATGATACTACAATTAATTAGATTAATTGTATTTGATTATTTCAAATAAGAAAAGTGAAACTTGGCCCAATAAACAAAACCTAATGGATGTTGTTAATTATGGCTCATGTTTATTTTAAAGAATTGTTTCCATAATTAAAAGTTAGCCCAAAATAGTTTACCACGTTTTCTAAAAATTGCTGCGCAATATTTCTTGTTTGGCCTATATATCTCTAATACAACATCTGTTTTTAGAGTTCTATATCTTTCTGGAAAGATAAAATAAAAATTTAGAACTTTGTATCTCTAGAAGAAAACCAAATTAGAAATATATCAGGATCAAAAACGTGGTAGAACGTGGTGCTTAATTTAGACTACTATGTTCTGGAAACTGCTGCGCATGTTTCGTATTTTGACCATAACGCCCTCATACGATGTTTTTTTTGGGCATACCATAAATGGATAGAAAGATAAAAGAAAGATCTATAACGTTTATTTCTGGAGCAGAATCTAATTCGAATTAGATCATGGTCTAAAACGTGGTAGAACATAGAGTTAATTTTGGAAACAGAATTTCACATTTCTTGTTTAATATGTATAGTCTCTCTCTAATTCCTTTTGAGAATAATTCGTTTTTGAGAGTTGAAGTTCTGGCAAAACTCTCTCTCTCTCTTTCTTGTTTTTCTCTCATGTGTTGAGAACTCACAAACTCTAGATCTAGATCTTATTCTCTCGGAGGATATGGATTAAGGAGCGACCAAATTACTACTCTCTAGCAAGAGGAAACTTTGGTTTCTAATTAATTTCTTAGTGGATACCGTGGAGGACTTCTACTTTGGAGTCTCATCTTGGTGCAAGGCGTTCTAGATCATGCACACATCAACCACTAAAGCGCTGCAAGGCATCAACCACCATTAGCATCAACAAGGAGGTGGAGGCTACAACCATACATCTCAAGGACCTTCTTTTCTTGTTTGGAGACAAAAAAAAACTTAAGGTATGATGCTTATTGATTTTGGAAATTGATTTTGGTTTGATTTCAGTCATATATAATGATCTTTTGGTACTTTTATTGTCAAAATTTTTAAAATTCCGCTGCCTTAAGTACCATAAAAACCCAACAGACATCGTATTTAGTTATTTCTTTATATAACATTAGTTTTCTTTTTTTTTAAAAGAGGCTTGTCGCCCATTTCATTGCTGAAAAGTTAAATACAGGTACCAGTTTAACCAGCAAAGCTGGGCTGAAAGCTCACACCAAGGAGCACAAAAGAAATGGGCGACAAGCCTCTTTTAAAAAAAAAAAAACTAATGTTATATAAAGAAATAACTAAATACGATGTCTGTTGGGTTTTTATGGTACTTAAGGCAGCGGAATTTCAAAAATTTTGACAATAAAAGTACCAAAAGATCATTATATAACATTAGTCATCATGATTAATTGATTAAAATGAACCTCAATCAATAAAATTGATCAGAATTATTTCAATTATTTCTTTATATAACTGTAGTCTCACTCATTAAACTTTGTAAAATTTAATTAGTATTTGTTGATATATTAAAAGTTGTTTATTTTGAATATTTAAAATTTTAGGTACAAATATATACTTGATCTTGGATTAATATTTAAGATTTTAAAAATAAAATATTGTGGAGTCATCTCTGTCGATATTATAAGTTGTTAGCCATTGATTATTTTATTTTTCTATATGATTTTCGTTTAACAAAAGTAAATATACTATTACAAAAGTTAGTAATGGTTTATTTAATATTTTTTCATGTTTGTCAACCGTAATCAATAAAGGCACTAATTTTGTACTTGTTTAAAAAAATAGTACAAATATTTCAAAACAAACAAATTATATTTAAATAAGTTTTAATATGAATATCATATTTAGTTGTTCGCATCAACTATTAAATCTTTGAAATAAAAATAAGAATATGAAACACAAATAAAATATAAAAAACATACATACATGTATACATACTTACTTTTTCAAAGTCCTATGATGTTATTTCATTTGCATTCTAAAACGAACACTAATTTTATTCAAAGTAAACACATGTTTCACTTGAATTGCATGTTATTGCAAATTAAAATGAACATTTTCTGTATTTATTCATATGAAAAGTTAAACCAAATTAATTTGCATGGCCATACATGTATACATACTTACTTTTTCAAAGTCATATCATGTTATTTCATTTGCATTCTAAAACGAACACTAATTTTATTCAAAGTAAACACATGTTTCACTTGAATTGCATGTTATTGCAAATTAAAATGAACATTTTCTGTATTTATTCGTATGAAAAGTTAAACCAAATTAATTTGCATGGCCACGCTTCAGAGATTTTGTGGATCTGGTAGTACAAAAGGAGTTTATTATTGGACGTCTTCTATCACAGGAGGAGATTTTGTGGATCTCTTTGCAATGTACTATATTTTAAAGTATTTCAAATAAAAATGTTATTGGAACACTTAATGTAACCCCTGACTCTTTTATAAATCTGTTTATGTTGACCTCATATATTTTTTAATGAAAAAGAATCAAAGTATCATTTATTGGGTATTGACCCTCATTAATTATACTAATCCTGCCTCCGTCTCTATTCAATCATCTTAGCTGTATCTTTTTTAGGAAGATCAATGATACGCTGCTTGATAAAAAAAGATTTCAATAAAATAAAATTCATTTGATCTGCATTTGAGGGGGGGGGGGGGGGGGGGGGGGGGGGTGGGTAGGGGGGGCGGGGTCCGGGCAAGGGAAGGCCGGGTAGGGTGGGTTCAAACCGGCCCGGGCACGGGTACGGATCAAATGGTTTTTTTTTCAAAATTTTGTGTCCGGTCTGGATTTTTGCCCGTCCAGGCCTACCCTTGACCCGGGCCAAACCCGTACACGGTTCGGTTGGGACGGGCACGGGTCAAGGCCGGACCTGTCCGGATCACGGGTCAAGAGTCCGAATTAGAACACTAGATAAAACACTAACTCTTTTATATATTATTGACAACACACCTTCAATATTTTAATTGTTTAGACATATTTGTCCTTCATTCATTATTTCCACCTAGAACTAAATCTTTCTCTTATATTACTGCTCACCATGAATTCCTTTTATGTTTATTTTTTTTTTGTGAAAATCAAAATCGTTGATATATTACCATATATGGCAGGGTCTTATAACAAAAGTAAAAAAAAAAAAAAACAATAAAATAATTATAACTATTTCATGTTTCACATGTGACCATTTTATTTCCTTTTTTCTTTCCAAAAGCAATTGTCCCGATTCTTCATTAATTACTGAACTTTCAATCGCGTCCAATCAATCATATTATCTTCTTCATCTATTTAATTCAAATTATTGCAAAACAGAAATTATAATGTTTCTTTCAATTTTATTTAAATACACATATAGATTTAAAAGTACATAACTAGAAGAATAATTAAAAAAAAATTCAAGCAATATAATTGTGATGTTCTGGATCAATAAAATACATATTACCTTATTATTATTTATTGAACTTGTATAAAAATAAATAAAGAGCAAGATAATAGATTGGTTTATAAAATGAAACAATTTTATTTTGTTTGTAATCCCAACAGTTAGTTTAACCTCCATGGTCGTTTAGATTTTTTTTTTCTTCTTTTGAAAGGTTTAGAAAATAAGACAAGAAGATCTGACAGTTATAGCAATCAATCAAGTAATAAATGATCATAGCATATAATTATACTAGAAAAAATGGCAGGTGCGTGACATTTATGAGGGGACAAGATTGTTCATTCAACTCAAATATTTAAAGATGTTGTGTTAATAATATAAAATAAGGTGTTAAAATCACCACCCTCAAAACATCTTAATATTTAATTTATCCATAAAAATTAACATACTTTCTTCTATTCATTTTTACTCATTAAATCTAGTATTTAATTATTTTAAATGTTAAATTGACAAATATACTCCCTTCCTCTTAAATAGAATGTCTCTTAAAAGTTAATAGCACCATTAATTTTAATAAAATCAGAGAGCACCATTACCCTCGCAGATATATATGAATTTTTATTTAAATACTTAAATTATCGTATTTGAATCTGCATGCAGATATTGGAGAATTAATGTGCATGTATTTAAATTTGAATCATACTACAAACCAATATATTAACCATGTGGTTGTTACTGACATATAATTATCTTCATAGTTTAACGTTAAAACACACAAAATTTGAAAACGGTTCAAAACAATGTTGAGTTGGTGTTATTTCGCCAACTGAGTATCTCGATCGCTAAAATAACGAACTGAGCTCTTTTCGAATTAGTTGTGAGTTATACAACCTAAATAATATTTTCAACATATTATTTAGATTTTAAAAATAATATTGGGTTTGCACTATTTGTGTTTGGTGGATGGTGTAAGAGTAGAATAGTAGAATTAAGAGTGAAAGAATATTGGAAAATGAATCAATTCCATCTCTTGAAAATAATTATTTTCTTTATTCTTATAATTTTCATGGAATAGAGAATTATTGACTCATAGAAAAATAGAGGAAGGGCCAAAGTGTAAACAACATGCAATTTGACTGTAAAAATTCAAACCCAATTTCACAATTCTACTCAATTTTTTTTCTCTTATTTAGTAAAATAAAACCTCTAATTCCACTCTATTCTCTTTTGTAAACTCAACTCTAAAATATATCGAATTTACTTCAAATGACAAATTCAAATTTACGAGTGTTGCATCTACATGTGAAAATTTTAAAATTTGAAATTAATTTTGTATATAGTCAAGTAGTCAAAAGGCGCCCAAAAAATGAATGCATTAAAATTAATTTATAAACCTTTTAATTTTGACCAATTGACTCTATACTAAATTAATTCAAAAATCTAAATTTTTTTGCATGTAGATGCATCACTCGTAAGGTATAAGGATTTAACAGTTTTGATTCGTCGTTAGAAACCAATCCGATAAATTTTAAAATTGAGTTCATGAAAGAACTTAGTGAACTTAGGAACACCCTAGTTCACATAACAGTCACTTTTTCCATATGCAAATCTTGGGAAATTCAAATTTTGTATGATTGATAAAAATATTTGTGTATTAATAATTATGATTAGTTACTTATTAGATTTAATTAGATATTATTATTATTATTATTTAATTAGTTATAATTAAAATTGTACAAGATAAACAGTGAGTGAACCAAACTTGAATGGCTAGTTGGATACCCATGTGAACTCCTTTTATTTTGTGCTAACAAATATCACGGAGTATCCCTTCACGTATCGAGCATATCACGTATCTGCAGAAAATGTTTATTTTTTTGGACCTACCTTAGGTGCAGGACAATCTTTGAGATTCGTATCATGTTAAAATAAATTGTTTAAATCTAATTTTATTAGGTCATGTGTTGTGTTAGATCTAGTGTTCTAAATAGTTATAGCTTTTTTCAGATCGTAAGAGCTAAACTATGAGATAAAAGTACGCTAATTCAGCTACGACCACTATAGCTGTAATGGTTGATTGTTATACCACTACGCGCTCCGCGCTATTGCTACCTCCTATGCTACATGGGTTTTTTTGTGCAATTTACATGGACTTCTATGCTTATGTTCCTATTTCTAATGCTACATGCTTTGCTATAATAAATATACTAAACTGAATTATGTGTTTCTATTTCTATTTATAATTTAGTCTCTCATTTTATATTGAAAAATTCAAATATTAATTCTTTCTAAACTCTAATCCCTAAACCCTAAATTCTAAATCCTAGGTAAGATACTCAGCGCTTACATGCATGGCAGTTGAAGTGTCAAGCGCAGGATTATTAATTACAAGTATCAAGTGAGTGGATTTTAGCAATTTAAGTTAGGAATGCATCGCCTATATAAGGCTTTTGTATCACTAGAATCAATTATGAATATCATAAATAAAATCTGAGAATTTGTTATAGTAATTGTAATTGTTATTGTTATTATTTCCTTCCCTCATTTATCACAATTCCATCAAATTCACGTTTCACAATTGTGATCTGAACACGCAACATCTTTCTTGCACAATACATATATAATTGCTGTTATAAGTCACAACATTGGGCTCGTTTTAAAACAGTGGATGAACTGACAGACGAAGTGACAACTCAGTGGAGCTACATAAATCAGAGAAGATAATTGCCATTGAGAAAAAAAAAATTTCATTTTTTTTTTTAGTTTTCTTTTATTTTATTTCATCTTCTTTTCTATTATATCTTGATTCTTTTCTCTCTGTTTTTTTTTTTTTCCTTTTTATTACATTTGTACATCCATCATAGAGTTACTTCTCAAAATCTTAAAAATAATGTAACCAATTGTAATTAATAAAATAAAACCATGACTTGATCTAATCATGTAACCTCCATTGCCTTTCGTGTTTTCCTAACCAAACACTTTACGTGCTTGTCCACTGGAAATCCCGACTCCAGCTCCTCTCTGCAATAAAAGCTAATTCTCATAAAACCAACAGATTTTATAGTACTTAATATAAAACATAACCAAAGCTATAATTATAAGTTTGTAACTCTCACTAAGCAATACCTTGCTGAGCTTGACAAGTCGGCTGGTTCAAAGTCTCCATAAGCTGATTGTATGTCGAATTAGTTGACGAGAGATTTGGATCCAATCCAAGACGGATCATGGCATCCTCAGTCTGTTGCTACGAGTCTGAATCAAATGAAGACTTCATGTTTAGCACATAGCCCGCTCAAGGTGTTTCAGACTGCAAACTGAAGATCTAGTAAGAGTAAAATTACTACCTTCATTTGGTTTCCTCCAATATCCCAGATAATTTTGCAAAAATCGACAGAGCACCGTACCGAATTGTAAATACAAACGCAATGTATATCTAACAATTAATGATTCATGATCTAATTCTAGATCGAAAGCCGATATACAGCAAAGATTGAAGAAATAAATTAAACAGGAGAATCATTTTGAAATTGTGAACATTGTTACATGCAACACACAGAAAATACTTAGCCGATGAAACCAGCTCACATTAAAAGAATGAAAATGATATTAATGGGTTATGGGTCTGGTAAATAATTATTACTCCTCAGAAATAATGGTCTTTGATTATTTTGGGCAAATACGAGATTGGGCTTGGAATTATTTATAAAGGCTCCAGACCAAGTGTAGGCTATGCTATTTGGAGCTCAATACCTGTTTTGTGTAAACCTTTGGGGTACGTTTGGATGAACTCTAGAATAGCTACAATAGCTACCGTTTAGAATAGCAAATAAGAATAGCTACTGTTTAAGAACAGTGCTATTCATAACAGTGAAAAAGTTGTTTGGATTGCATATTTGGAATAGAGTTTGGAGGGAATAGCTACTGTTTAATAATTTATGTGTAAGATTAAATATAATACAATATAATATTAATTCAAATATTAAATGTAATATAATATTATTTTAAATATTAAATTAGTATTAAATAAAATATTATATTAAATATAATATAATATTAGTTTAAATATTAAATGTAATATAATATTATTTCAAAAATTAGATTAGTATTAAATAAAATATTAGATTAAATGTAATATAATATTATAATATTATTTTAAATATTAGATTAGTATTAAATAAAATATTAGATTAATGTAATATAATATTAGTTTAAATATTGAATGTAATATAATATTATTTTAAATATTAGATTAGTATTAATAAAATATTAGATTAAATATAATATAATATTAGTTTAAATATTAAATGTAATATAATATTAGTTTAAATATTAATGTAATATAATATTAATTTAAAAATTAGATTAGTATTAAATAAAATATTAGATTAAATGTAATATAATATTAGTTTAAATATAATACAATGTAATATTAACTTAATTATTAAATGTAATATAATATTATTTTAAATATTAGATTAGTATTAAATAAAATATTAGATTAAATATAATATAATATAATATTAATTTAAATATTAAAATGTAATATAATATTATTTTAAATATTAAAATGTAATATAATATTATTTTAAATATTATATTAGTATTAAATAAAATATTAGATTAAATATAATACAATATAATATTAATTTAAATATTAAATGTAATATAATATTAGTTTAAATATTAGATTAGTATTAATATTGAAAGCAACAAATGCTATTCCATGTTTTTGTAAAAATAGAGAATAACAATGCTATTCTAAAAACAGTAGCTATTCTGAATAGCTCTATTTCTTGTTTGGATACACCTTGTTTCGAATAGCAATGCTATTCTAAAAACAGTAGCTATTATTGTGCATCCAAACATACCCTTGGTATATGGCATTGTAAGATGGCCCTATCAGATCTCAACTCTCATCTTCATTATTTTTAGGGCTATTAAAATCAACCACTCAAAAACTAAGACACACATAGGCATTGTAAGTGGATTCCTGACCAACATTTTTTGGTCTATTAATAAGATTAGTGCAAATTCTAAAATTGATTTTTTTTAATAACATGTTAATACTTTTCTCAAATTATTTTTTGTTCTCTTAATCATAAGGCAATCCATTCCTTATTTCATGCTAATTTGGGAATTTTCAAATGTAAAAATGTTCCTCTAATATGAGTAATTCTGTATTAAGTTTCTAGCTATAAATATGGAAAAGAACTGCTTGCTTACTAAATCTGTTAGAAATGTACTATAGGTCAGAATATTATGGGCCAAATTAATAATTAATATGGATCAGATCTTAATAGGCTAGGTTCGAATTCTTATTCTCATCTGATCTGATTTAATCTGATCAGATCAGATAACATTTTCTGAATAGGTGCATCTGAAGTGGTGCATATGTTTTATAAATATAGTACATCAGTTTTATTTTCGAATCTAATTTTTACACTAACATCAGAAAAACGTAAGAGAGAAAGAAGGAGAAAAGATAGGGCTATTAATTTGGTACTAGCATACCGAATTACAGAAGTTTATCAACCTGTTCGTGTGGATACTGATAGAGGCGTGACTGTTGGGCTGTTGCGTGAATCTGACACGAGACCGAAAGGAGAAGAAGGCTACTGCTAGACTAGACTTGAAGTTTCAGCTGCACTGCGTGTCTAGTGGTAAACTTTGTTTTAATCTTGGAATTAGTTTTATACATAAATTCTGGTTGCGGATAGCGAACAAATCTGAAGAACTGAATTGAATTGTTGCACTATAATCTATTCGAAAATCCAACAAAATCAATGTTGGTACTTCCTCGATTTCTTTCTTATGTATGATTAATTTCTATTTAGAACTGCTTGCTTGCTTCTCAACTATGTGATATATTACTGACATGTCAAATCAATGATTTAAATAGAAGTGTTTGATTTCATTTTGGAACAATGTTACGCAGTACATGAAACAATATATAATTTTGCAATTATATATGGGACTTAAAAATTGGCATCGGATGGGTATATTAAACGTTTACAACCGGGCCACAACTAGGCCAATCTTGTCACGATATATGTCCGCCCCAGATCCACGTCCAGCCCATAGCCGAAGACCCTAGTTGTAAGAATAAATACTACTATATTTCATTCGGATAGAAATTCAAGCATTTTGAGTATGATTAAATTGCTTCTAGAAGCACTAAAATTTGAGTATTTTGATATTTAAATAACAAATTCAAACTGTTAGATGTTTAATTTATATTAAAATGTATTTAGAGATCAAATTTTATATTTTTAAATTTTTTTTTATTATTTATTAAGCTGGTTTGAAAACCGCTGTTTTTTCAGATTCTCTGAAGTAACTCAATTTTTGTGTTTAGAGTTGAACCGTCCGATCAGAGTCCGAAACAATCCGGACCTCGTATCCGGTCCGTGGTCCCACGGACTCACAATAGGAATGTAAACTCACATTTTCAGTTACTTTAGGTGAACAAATTCCGCTAAAACACTCGCCTCCACTTAACTGCCCCAGGCAGAGCCTCAAGCCCTCAGCGCCGCCACTCGCTCTTTCTCTCGCAATCGCATCGCGACGGATCAAAAGGCCTACATTTGCTCTCGCTGACGCAAACGCAAGTATATCTCGTCTCTTTAATCGATTCTGTTTTGTTTCTTTTTAATCTTATTTTTACACATTAAAGTAAGTTCTGTGTTGCAAGTATTGTTTTAAAGATCTTGAATTTTTCAGCTCCTACCTTTTTTTTTTTTTCCAGTTGGTTATTTGATTTTTCTTCCCCCCTTAGCCTGCTGCGCGACACCCTCTAGTGATCAGAGAGAGATACCTCTCTTAGAAGAACCCTAGAAGGCGGTCAGTGCCTCTCATAATCAAGATTCTGTGACTCTTTCGGTTCAACATCGATTCACAGATTAAAGTGAGGTTAGTCTTCTTGCCTCCCTCCCCCGCTTAGGTTTCTTTTCTATTCTGAAATTCCGTATTTATTTTTAATTGTGAGAGTGGATTATTAGATTTTTGACACAAATGAGAACCGTGAGGTTTTAGATGTACCAGTAAGTGATTGATTATAATTTCCAGGGTTACAATTTGATTTTAACCTTTTTTATCTGTCAAACGTCAGGTGATTAAAATTGAATGTCTGCAAGAAACAGAAATGAACATATTTTCTATTTATCATAATGAATATGTGTAAAAACTTAATTTGTGCTCAAAAGATGCTACGTGGAACCAAATTTGATCTCCTATGCATAGCGTGATTAAAATTTGAAGTATGCAAGAAATATAATGAAATTGTATTTTTCTATAATAAATAAAATCAACACGTTTTCTGTTGAATAAAATCTTAGCTGGAAACAGTTTATATTTTTCTAGATAAATATATAAATTAAATAACATGAGTTTTAGGTTCATCGATCTTGGAATCTGAAATGCAAAGAATCTTAATTGGTTCTTGCATGTCATCTTAAATTTAGCAAAATTGATTTAAGAGGACTAAAAGCTACAATCCTCTGAATAATTGTTCATGTAATTTGCTATCTGTCAAGTTGTGAATGTGACAAGATTATATAGTTGCATTCTACGTGTTAACTAAAGTTAATTGGTACAATTAGGGAAGACTAAAAGTTACAGTTTGCATATCTAAGCTGTGATATGCATGTAATATTTTTTTCATCATTTTCTACTCCTGAGATCACACTAATTCCTTTTTGTTTTCTAGTTATGGATTCTTTCAGCATGGTGAATGCTGTAGGATGCTACCAGTTCAAAATCAACCACTCAAAAACTAAAGACATGTGCATTGGTGAGTGGATCACCTCACCAATATTTTGAGTTGGTCAACATGATTGGTCTATTGAGTACTACCCTCAAGGTGATGAGGAGGATAAGAATGGCAAATATGTGTCTGTCTTTTTAGAGTTGCAAAGAGAATATACCGATGTTAGTGCAACATTTCAATTTGCTCTTCTGGATGAGCAAGGAAATGTTTCACCCACTACGAATGTGTCAACAACACACACATTTACATCGCGTGCAACTAATGTGGGTTATTCGAATTTTTGTGAAAGGACCAAATTGGAGGAAACATTCGTCAAAGATTGTTATTTTGTACTCTGTGTTAAAATTACATTGAAAGATGAATCATGCACAGGAGCTTGTTGGGATCATAGTTCCATAGCATTTCTACATGAGCACGAGAGATTTCAAAAGTTCCGAGAGGAGAATAAACGTACCGATGTATCTTTTGATGTCGACGGCGAGATTTTTGTTGCGCATAGATTAATCTTGGCGGCTCATTCACCAGTATTTGAAGCAGAACTTTTTGGCTCGATGGCAGAATATAATCAGGAATGCATAAAGATAAGGGAAATGATTCCTTCAGTTTTCAATGCAATGCTTGATTTTATGTACAATGGTTCATTACCGGTTAATGAGGAACATGTTGATTGTGAGGGCCGGAAGTCCTTTTCTATCTTCCTTCAGCATTTGCTAGCAGCATCTGATCGATATGCATTGGAGATTCTGAAAGACGCATGCGAATATGAATTAGGTCAGAGTATCTCTTTGGACACGGTTCTTTCTACCCTAGAAGTAGTTGAGAAGCACGGTTGTAGTGAGCTCAAGAAAGATTGTCTTTGGTTCATTCTTGATAAAAATAATTCGCTTTCTTTAATGTTGAGTGAAGAATATATTAAGCTGATGCAGAATTATCCTTTTCTCTTAGATGAGCTTAAGGGCTTGGCACAAAAAATGTGATTTAGTGCAAACTTTGAAACATGGGACAAATCAATATATTTGAAGGGTTTTAGTATGAAATATTAATATAGATAGATGTAAGAGATTGTATGGTCTTAAATTTCACCTTTTGCATTGATTTCTTCTTTCTGGATGAATGTTTGTAGCTTGTTGAAGTGGCAAGTATGCATTAATCAATTAGTCAGCTGCTACTGTAATGAGTTTTCATCATTGTTAAGTCTACTTCATTAATTTTGGAAAATAATTTCATTGTTCAGCATGAATATATTCAAAAAGGAACATAAAATTGCATATAAATGTAAGAGATTGTATAATCTTAAATGTCAGATAGTCATCATATTTGAAGGGTTTTTAATATGGAACATTAGTTCATTGATTAAGATTTGTTTAAGTTGAACTTTTTAGATTATTTAACTAGCTTCTTGATGAGGGCTTCATGATTAGTCATTACAGAGTCATGTTATAAAATAAAGGGTGATAGTTATCACTACAAGAAATCAGGCATTAGGAGGTGGTTTCTAGGTAACGAATAATTGATGTGTTCTTTTTTGTGTGCGCGCGCGCAAAAGCTACAACTAGATCATGACAAATCGACAACAGATTTAAATTTCCAGTTTCTTAACATGGACCATAGTCCTGAAAAAGTTTTCTCAAGTTCTCTTTCAAGACCAAAGTAAACTTAAGTCCAGGTACTCGGTGCATCAGGACGCCTAAGAGGTGTTCGTCACAGTGCCGGAGAGAAAGCGACCGTTTTCTTTCTTCCACTCAGCCCTATGGCCTTCTTCTATCTGGGAATGACAAATTCATTTCTTTCAATATTCTTTTCAATTCATTGTGTTACTTTTTCGTTGTTAATTTTCTGATATACAACTTAATTATTTGGGACATTGAAACAAACATACTTTCACTGATTTATTGTAGACTTCTATTTCGCTTGGACCAACAGAAAATTTATTTGATGATGCGGTCAGTATCAATCTATTTTTTTTAATAAAATGTCAGCACTTTTCAGAAGATAAAACCTTCAGTTTTGTATGCACTTCTAAACATAAGGCGATTCAAATTTACAGGGAGCAAAGCTGATTCAAAAAAAAATCTTAAATGTTATTCTAGAGTTATAGAATAAGCCCATGGCTATTCTTCCTTATTTCTACTAAATATTGGAGTTTTCAAATATAAAAACTTTCCTCTAATATGAGTAACTAATTCCATATTATGCTTCTCAAGTTTCAATAAATATGGAGCAGAGCTGATCAATAGGGTCACCTCTATGATCTGTTACCGACAGGTTTACCCTGTACTTAATCCATCGATGTATTGTTTCTAATTCTTCCTTACGATTGATCATTGTTCGATCAATATTGTTAGAGCGGTCATTAATATTCTTCGTTTTACGGTTGATGAGCGTATTAGGACTTAATTCAATGATTCTACTCGGCCATTTTTTTCATACTCCATGAACGGTTCATAAAGATTTTGCTCAGCCAATTATACAATTTTAGTATGTTTTTCTGTTAAAACTAACTTTACATTCATAAAGTTTCTATTTTAACCTCTATTATATAAAAAAAAAATATAGCAGTGTAAGAGAAAATTTTAGTTTTATAATTGATGGGTTTGTAAAAGATAATATTTTTTTTTTACTTGAGACGCACACAAAGTGACATTTAGACAAACACATCAACAATTTCAAACTTTTATAACTCCTTATTTTGAACTTTTAAAAAGCATAGGCCTAATTGCAACAGTGCTTGTAAAAATATGTATTTAGTTCAATTCGAAGATGCGGACATTTTCATGAAGGTGCATCTGAAGTTGAATTTTTTTTCCCTTTTTTTTGCGATTAATTATTGAGGTAAATTTCCATTAAAAAGAGCAGTTGTTTACATAGAAATTCGAGGCTAAGCATAAGAAAAAAAAAATCAAGCAAAACAAAAGTAAGAATAATAAAAAACAGTAAAGATTTATGTATGTGTTAAAGATGTCCCCTCATGAATCATACACTGCTTTTTTTACCAAACATTAACGGAATAATATTTGAAAGATTTTAGAATGGTTTAAAATTGTAGAAATTGAAAGTACATAATTTCTTCCTGAAAAAACATATTTTTAGGGTTTAGGGTTTAGGGTACCGGGTGTGGGTTGCTTCAGTAAGCATATAGGATGTGATTGTAATTCCAACCCAATTTGGGTTGTTTCTGTAAATATTTTCATCAATACAATTTGGCAGCCGCTGCCAATTTCTCAAAAAAAGAAAAAACATATTTTTAGAGTTAAATTTCGGCCTCTTCCTTTTTTACAAATTATAATTTAGACTAAGCAGATTAAGTTACATTCATAGCCCATCCGGATTAATGGGTTAGTATAATTCAAAACCATATGTAATCTAATTTAAGCTAATCACAACCCCATGAAGAACGGGTGGAATTGTACGGCCTTGGTGGAATATATAGACTGGTTTTTTGTAAATTAAAATTATCTGAAGCAGAGGCATGCATATTAAACTCATATTTTTATCTCAAAAAAATCCTAAAGACCATCACCAGCATTATTTAGTCTTTTAACCAAATTCCATATTGGAAAGTTGGAAAGGACCCAACAATTAGTATATATATACATCTAGTCCTTTTAACTCGAAGATGCTAAAAGCAGGGAGGATGTCGCTTTTGAATGATAATCGGGCGTGTTTTAAATATTTTATTTTTCTTAAAAGGATAGAATTAAGGTAGTATGATTAACTGTTCACACTATGCTCAGGCCATATTTTAATAAGCTCTATCTACATTTCTAGACTGGGTTAGACCCATATCTTAAAGCCTCAGATCTTGGATTCTTGGGCTGGTAAATGTTATGTCGTATGATTTTCAAGATGTTATCAAGTATAAGGAGGGAGATGGTTATCAATTGTTATTACAGAATGTTATGTTTTAGTACTTGGTCATCTAGGGTTGGATCCGACTCCACTGCTCGCCAAACAGGAGAGCAAGATCGTGCTTGTCTAAATCTAGCCGTTGAATTTTTTATTGCATGAATTGCGACGCAAATGAACAGCTAGATTTAGACAAGCAAGGCCCTGCTCTCTTGTTTGGCGAGCAGCAGAGTTGGTTCCTCTAGGGTTTTAACCCACAAAACAAAAAAAAATCTAGGCATTTAATAAACTCGAAGCAGAGGCATATTGAAAAAGCTTTGACAGTTAGCTAGCCTAATAAACTCAAAAGGAACATGTTATATATGCTTTATGTAGTGAGCTCACTAAATTGGATTGGTGGAAACAGACAAGTCTCCAAGATATATAACATATCAAACATGAATATACATTATTTTAGCAGCAACTTGCACAACATTTATTAGTGCTCCTAGAAATGATGGAAGGGGGACATGAGGCCATT
This sequence comes from Carex arenaria, assembly GCA_964058825.1. Taxonomy (NCBI): domain Eukaryota; kingdom Viridiplantae; phylum Streptophyta; class Magnoliopsida; order Poales; family Cyperaceae; genus Carex; species Carex arenaria. The sequence continues at coordinate 287,403 of CAXKVW010000446.1, read as the reverse complement.
ATAAAATCCAATAGTCTTGTATCTATCTACTAAAAATCAAGCTAGCATTACATGAATCACTTTTCAATCATATGTACATCAGGAAAGTGATTTGTCCATTATAGTAACTCTTGATCAAATGAGGGAAATACTGTTGACAATCTTAGCACCTCTACCTTTAGCCATGTATAGTCCCATATGATGCATCAGCTCCTACAACAGAAGCACCAAATTATACTTGCCTGGTCATTAGTTTATCGGTTCCCTTGTTAACCTTTAGTTAGCTCTTTGCTATAAAGTTTTAGAAAGCCAGAACTGTAGGCATTTACCATTCCAACTTAAAAATGGATGGTACCACATGTTGTCAGGCATTTGTCTATCCAACTTAGAAATGAATGGTAACAGGCTGAGCAGGTATCCAAATAACTGCAGCAAGTAAAATTTACTCTATTTGGTGCCTCACTGATAGGGGTGTTCAAACAGTCACATCAGTTAAAACTTAAATAAAATAGCCAAACCAAAATGTTATTCGGTTTTCATAAATCTAACCAAACCAACTGAATAACGACCCAACCAAAAAGAAAACCGAAGTAAATTTCGGTTTGTTTAGTTGAACCTGAAATAAGAGAAATTAAATTTCAAAAGGTCCAAATTCAATATATACAAGAATACATTTAATAATCATAGAAATAAATCTCCAGATATATATCACTCAAAACAAAAAAAGAGTGATTAAACCAAGCTCAATATAAAAAACAAAAGTATTTTTTTTTTAAATTGATAAAAAAACAAAGTAATTCAAGTACATATCATGTAAATTTCGATTTATTTGGTTGAATCGACATAAGAGATATTAAACTGAACCAAATATAAAAGACCAAAGTAATTGAAAAATTCAACCGAACCATTTAAACAGAAAACGAAACCATTTAATCCAAAATTTGACAGTTCGGTTGAAAACCTAATGAACTGGATCCAATGAACAACCCTAATCACTGGTCTGGTACGACCTGGGGATGGGTCATAAATGCATAGAGCTGAAAAAGGAAATCAAATTGTCAAGACCTGGGGATGGGACAGAGCCCCTTTGATATTACGAGCAACATGAGTTGGCAGATCATATGTGGCACAACCTTCAGAATAAATCACAACATCTTCTAGTGGTGGGACCCGGTTTATATTCCGAGCTGATAAAACAGAAGAAGCAAAATCTAACACACAGATGTCAGTGCATATTCCAAGCACCAAAGCCTACACATACAATACAAGGTTGGATAATCAAAGCTCCATTACCATTTACCACACCTGCTATTTTTGGTCTGTTGCAAACAATACCCTCCATTTTCAAAGAAAAACAACCCCAAATCAAGTACATTGAAACATTCTACATAGCAACCAACCTTATAAATTTATAATATGGTAATGGTGTATTATTTTGCTAAAAGTTGAAAACTTGTGGGTTTTATACATTATATATAACTTTAACCAATATATTCCAAAGCTCAAACTGTATGCAGAACCAGCTAAGAAAACATAAATATTGGTTTGCAAATTCATGTGAAATACTTAACAGAGACTAAATCTTATCAATTTAGTAATTTGCAGCTAGAATTAATCTTGGTTTTGGCATTATGTGTAGTGACTCCAAAATTTAGGACTGAATTGCAATTACGACAATTGTGGATGCAAATTATTATGATGGTAAATATCATGCTTAATTTGCAAAAAACCTACCACCTAGAGATAAGATTCTTATTCTAAAAAATAGTGCAATGGATATGAAATGTTGATGCTTACTGTTTTGATTTGAAATTTGCTGATCCAATCAGCAAAGGCATTAGATCCATCTTTCTCAGTACAGAAAAGGAATCCATCGATACAATGTTTTCTTTTTAGCGTTGCATTTGGATCCTTCTCCAACCACTCTAGAGCTGCATAAGTGAATATAATCCCATTTAAAATATGAGAAAATTTACTTCCATGCTGGCATATGTACCCATAATTTAAATCTTAAACAGGTTTTCATGAGTAATGCTGCCATGTATTTTGTTTAATATGAAGGATTTCGCAGAAACTGGGTATCCAGACCAAAGCAGGATTAAACTCAACTGTGCCACACCTGACACCAACGCTTCCTCTACTTAACACATTATTATTTTTTTCTATTTACTATTGTAATGTGTACACACAAAGGAAAGCATATTACCAAACCCAATATTTTCAATCCAAGTAATAGGTAAATAGTATCTGTGAACCTCGATATGCAATCCTCTGTGAAACTTTATGTTGATAAGTGATAACAAAGATGAACCAAAACGAGGTTTGCAAACAATGTTTGTTAAATTCCTACTTTTTGAATGTTGCAACTTAGGAAATAAATCTGCTGTGATCCTTAGGAAATAAATGCCCCTGCAATTGCAAAGGATCACAGCAGATTTTTTCCGCTTGAGGTTACTTTTCATCACTTCTGCTTTTCAGATTACTAAACAAAGATGGTGTATTCTTAATTAGAAATTGTCAAAACTTAAAAGTCTTGCAGTAATCTATATATTAAACTTGATTCGATGCCAAATACAAATTTTCTACTTTGTTTGCTTGTTGTTGGTGGCAGTAGCAGTGTGTGTGTGGTGATAGAGAGAGAGAGAAACAGACATTGGCAGCCATGGCCAAGTATTCAAAAGAAATATTAGGAGACAGTGAGAGTTCATACCAGGAACCAGGTTTTCTTCACCCGACCCAATAATACAGTGAGGCGGGTATGGGGCTTCAGGTTTGTCAGGAAAATGTGTATCCAGGAAAACAAAAATCGGCCATCCGTTGTCGGTGAAAAACTTGGCAAGCTTATGAGACTCTTGTACCATTTTCTCTATCTGTTTGTTAGGCTGAGTTGGAGCCTACAAATCAACCACACAAAAAACAGTAAATTTCTTAACAAGTATTTACTTGCACAATAGTTGCACTTAAGTAAAACAAATTCCACACTCGTTTGAATTTTATTAGGATACACCTTTTCTTTTGGTGAAAATCACATCATTCTTTGATGAATAAGCATTTCTACAGAGCCAAATTTTGTTTGACTACGACAATAGGCGAAGATCAATGCATAAATGACAACTATATGCTAGTTATCAATGACACTAAGATGTCAATTCTCGTTTGACTAAGAGAACAGATGCAAACGAAAAAGGAAAAAAAAAATATATATATATATATATATATATATATATATATATATATGTACCAAAAGAAAAAAAAGTTTAAGTGCAAGTAAAAATGTCGGAAGAATTACGAGATTGCCAGCACCAACGGTGCAGAAGCCGTTGACCTCGTCAATGAGCACGAGGCCGACGGGTCGACCCGCCTCGACCTCGCGAGTCAATACTAGCTCTGGATCCCACTCGAGTGGTATCTCCGATTTGAGCAGATCCACCACCTCATTTCTGTTCTCCGATTCCATTTTCACTCTCTCTCTCTCTCTCTCTCTCTCTCTGTATGTAAAGAAGGCGAGAAGTCGAAGGAAAAAAAAATAATTTCAAACAACACTTTTGACTTGGGGAAACTCACACCAGCTGCCATTGTAGTAATAGCAGCGGGGTGCCATAGTTTATGGTAGACCTTTGATCAAGATCAGACGGTTCATATCAAGTGAATTTAAATCATATATATCTCTGAGATTCTGCGTCTGTTGGTTTTGATCGAACGGTTTACAAGATTAAGCAGTAGATGCCACCAGGATGCGCATCCCCAATCGGAATTGAGTGGAGGTAAAAGAGATGGAACCGACTCCGCTCCTTTTCCTGAGAAAATGAGGGTCCTTCTATTTTTCTATCCGGATCGTTTAAAATTTATCGTACGGTCTCAATTATTTTTTATTTTCAAATCAATTTAATTTATTAAAATAATTCAGATCTAATTGAAACTGTACGGTGAATTTTCAACGATCCGGATAGGAGAATAGAAGGGTGCTCCTTTTCTAAAAAAAAAGAGCAGATTTTGATCCGAAAGAGATGATAGATAGATATTTTATTCATTTTAGTGGAGCTACGCTGGAATTCACATCGCCTAACTTTGATATGATATGACAAGCTTCATTTAATTTATAAAAAATTGTGGAGCAATTATTGAGTTTGCAACCTAACTTTGCTTTGCAAAGCTGTAAAAAGGTGACACAAGTAGGGCTGTAAAGGAGCTGGTTCGGGCCGAGCTAGACCTTAGCTCAGCTCGTTAATTTTTACTAAGTCTAGATTGAGCGAGCTGGATCTAAGACTTCCGAGCTAAAATCTCAGCTCAAATTCCTAACAAGTCAGCCCGAGCTAGCTCACTGGGTCTGGCTGGACCTTATTTTAAGAATAAAATAAATTTTACAAATATTTTTGGACCGAGTTAGACCAAGCTGGACCGAGCTTGATAGTATGAAATGCATACAAATTCACAAATTAATGCCTAGCCGAGCTAGCTCGTGAGCTGACGAGAAAGCTAGGTCCCAGCTAAAACTCGTTAATTATGGATTGAGCTAGTAGCGAGTTGGCTCGTTAACAGCTCGGTCCAATAACGAACGAGCTGTTGACGAGCGAGCCAGATGCGAGCCACGAGCTACGAGCTTTTTTTGTCACCCCTAGACACAAGGATGTAAAAAATACATTAAAATATTAGATAATTTTACATACTAATTTAAAATTAATTGTAAATACAAAATAATTTATAATTAATTAAGAATAAATTGTTGAAGTTATTGATGTGCAAAATTCATATTTCGCAGTTAATACTTTAATAACACTATGCGAAGTGAGGAGCAACTTGTTGATATTATCATCAAAGGATCGGACCTGAGTCCTTCTGAAGACATTACAAGCAAGTTAGGATTGTATGATATTTACATTTCTAACTTGAGGGAGAGTATTGAAAATAATAAAGAATTGAAAGATTGTATCAGTCGTTTATCATATAATTATGAGGAAGTTGGTCATCCTGGAGAATACAAATAATAGCACAAAGATACGGCCTTACTGATGGTGCATGTAGATCACCTGAGGAAGTTGGTCAGCATTTTAATATGTCTTCATTTCTTAGTTTATTTTTTTTATTTTGCTTTGTTTTATTTTGCCTCTTTCATGTAAAGTTGTAATGTCTTTTAGAAAATTACTCTATGATATATATAGTAAACAACCCTATTTTAATTTGTCTGTACCTTCAAGATTAATTGTTCATAGCAAGTATATAACAACTTCCATTTTCATTGTTTTTGTCCTTCCATTATTTCTGTTAACCTGACTATCTATTTGTTTATGACATGAATTCTTTTATAAAAAATATCTATGCTTTTGCGCAAATAAGTACAAATGATATGGTCATATATGTTCATTATTTCTGCTGACCTATGGATTGTCGATTTATATTCGCTAGTAATTTTGTGATTCTTGCTTTAATCTAGAATCAGGTTGGATGATGGAGAAGAGGAGAGAGAGCATCCTGGAGTGACTTTAATTAAATCATTTACTGTATTATAGCCAAAATAATTATGCTTTACTATAGACAAACCCTTTTATATTAATTCCATTACTATTTTGAAACTTTAGTTTTATCGGTTCAGAATTATGCTCTTGGGGAAGAATAATTATATAGAACCCCCCATTTTCATCTCCCCTTCATCCCCGCAGTCTCCTAAAGACTCGGATTACTATAGCTCCATCCGCTAGGCAAAATCACTTGGAAAAAGACTCGGATTACTGTGATAGAAATTTTGGTTGAGGTGAAAACATGACTATAGGCTGTCTATAGCTCCATGCTCTTCCGTCTCGACAATAGAGAGTCGGTGCATAAGCAGTGCACAACCCGAATAACAACCCACAATGTAGAGCTTCAAAGCGGTAAGTTTATACACACGCTGATACATGTGGAGATCTCTTGAGAACTAATTTTTGATCTAATGGCTAAGACACATGACTTCTATGTGAGAGGTTTTGGGTTCGAAACTCAAATGGAAGAAATCATTTATTGTAATAACAAAAGTATTAAATAGTTTGATGGCTTGACCTCCAACCTTTACTCAAAAAAACATGTGGAGATTTCTTTCATAAAAAACATAATTTTCCGTTTAGATGGGCACTATTGAACTTTAATTCCTCTTCTCTATCAAAATAAGGGGAATTTCATGTACACCCCTCAAAAATCTCAAAATTACGCATTTCCCCTCTAAAATTCATAATACCACATTTACCCTTCTAAATTTCAAAAACTCACACCCAAGTTATTGACTTTTTTTTAATTAAAACTCATTTTAAATTTATAAAGTATCCCTTTTCCCTTTATTAAAAGAATAGAAATATTTAATTTTTGAAAGAAAATTGATCCAACTTCTAACCAACGGTTTTTGAGGACAAATTGTTCATTTCTCTACATGTAGACAAATTATTAAAAAAAAATCTGTTAATGTTTAGCTAAACAAAACATAAAAACCAAACAACTATTAGACTAATAAGTTACCATTATTTTTTAAAACAAATTAATAAATTTCTGAAAGATCTCATAAATACCTATTGCTTGACAACAAAAGTAAAGTACTTCAAATCAATGGTCTAATAAAACTTGACAGTAATACGATTCAAAAACAGCAAAACAGAACTAATTCACCTGGAAAGTTAAGTTTATAGATGATTAAAAATTAATCCTCTTCTAAATTGATTGCGTCCTTGAACTTGCCATACAAGATTTTCTTCAGCTCAGTCATTTGTGCGAGAATAGATTCCTTCTCTTCCTCCAACCTCTCTAACTTTTTGTCTGCCTCTTCCTTCATGCTCTCTAGCCGACTTTCAACTTCATCTTTTGGCATGTGCGTAAAGATCTCACCAACTTGAAATCTCACAACATCCTCATCTGACAATATCAGTTCGTTACCAGCATCCTCTAGGCTTTCATTTGCTTCCTGAAATTAGACAAAATGAAAGTTCTTCTCAGGCTCTTTCAAACCCCTCAAAATAAAAAAATATCCCTGGAAGAAGAAACATTATCCATATGGTTTAGCACTTTAGAACATGAAGACATCATGTCTGCTCATATGAAAACTGACTATATCCTTCATGCACTTGCTCTCATATTTTCTACAAATTAAAAGAATAATAAAGCCCCAAATTCCAAATCCTGGAAATTTCATGTTATTTGATTGAGCAAAAAGAGACACTGTTCCCATGTTTTTTAAAGTGAACATGAGATAAGTGCAATTTTATATTTCTTTAGGCAAGGCGGGTTGGAAGGGTACAACTAAAAGTGCAATAGCATTCTCACTTCTCCAATATGCTAGCCAATACAATCTATTCTCTTCAATTTTTTTACCTTGCAACTAGTAGTTTTAGGAGATAAAAAGATAGCCACAGAAAAATACTCATTATCCAAACAGTGGCTAGATTAGACAGTGGTAAACCAGTAATTTACAAGGCCATTACATAGGTGCCACTAGAATCAGTCTCTGATAGAAAACCCTATAACTGAAAGTGTGCTAAATGCTTAATTTCAGTAGTAAAATGTCAGATTTCTATACAACCCTTACCAGTTAAATCTAATACAAAGGCCAGTAGCATCATTATATTTTCACATATGCAACGTTTATTTTTTCTAGCTCAAATAGCCCATGTATTAGTTATAAAACATTAAAATAGGCTTAATTGTGACTGATATAGCAAAGAAAAAAATGTTACTAAAACTGTAGTTGCTGATGCCTGGGTTGCTATCAATCCAATACTTGCATTAACATAATTAAGATAATGATACACTGAAGGAAGTATACCTCCCATAAATTCATTCCATAAATTAATCACATATCTCCTTAACTAAGATTGAATTGAGAAAACTTAAACTATAACAAAACCAAAAAAAAGGGGGACGAAAGCTAAAATTCAACGAATCAGAGTCATATTTACCTTAGCGAGCTTGATCTCCTCCTCGAGCTCGTGAAATCGATTGTTCAATCGACCAAATTTGTTTATATTTTGCTGATCTTCCCAGGTGACCTGCGCCTCCTTCCCCTCTCCCTTTCATAGCGAAGAAAAAATTAACAAGTTCATTAGCAAAATCAGAGAATTTCATGGGATTTTGACTTTCTAGGGTTTAGTAGGGTGTGTTACCTGTTGCATCTTCTTTCAATTTGTTGAGATTTTTCCTTTTCCTTTTCAACTAGCAACTCCAACTGAGAGACGAGACGAGAAAGTCGGGACTGAGTACAGGGAACGCGTATCCTCGGCATTAACTCAAAAAAGAATCTTTTGAGTTAATGAATCTCAACCGTTTGATTTTAAACGGACCCAATCCGGCTACGGCCTATGACATAGGGGGCTTTTCAATATTAGTGCGGATCTAGTTTGCGTCAATCTTGAAACAAATCGGACGGTTAATATTTATTAACTCAAAAGATTCCCTTTTGAGTTAATGCAGAGGATACGCGTTCGAGTAGAGGTCGCAGTGGGAATTCGCTCCTGAGGTACCTCATATTGTGCGCGACTCTTGGGAATATCACAACAGCTCAAATACGTTCTGCACGAATCTCAAAGCAATAACTATATTGGCCCCGTGCTGTCCCCAATTAGGCACCGGACACGTCGGTCACGCAAAATATGAGGTATCTCAGAGGATACGTAGTCACACTCGCAAAGGTCTGGGTTAACCAGCTTACAGCTCTATTGTAAAAAAAAACAATATGATAATTTCAGCGCCTAGGGCTTTCTCCTCAAAAGAAAAAAAAATGATAATTTCAGGTAGATTTGGGTTGTGTGATTAAAATCTGACGGTTCGTATTAGTTTAAATTAGCTAGTCAATTATCGGGTAGTCCAAAGCTCTTTAGTCAGACTTTATTAGGACCGTAGGATGTAAACCGTACGGTTTAGATCTTTCCTGGAGATTCTAATTTGTTATGGTTGAACTGGTGAAGAGGTTTTGCGGGCATAGCTGTAGGCCATTGGGCCGGATCTGTAATTCGTCCGGTCCATTATTGTATGTCAATTGGGAGATTTTGTGTACACAATTTTAGAAAAAAAAACAATTGGTATTTGGTGGTCTAAAAATAATTCAACTTTAAATAGTTCATGAATTTTCCATTACTGCTCCCCAATACATGAATATGAGAAGGAAAATATTAATAAACCAATGCTTTGAGATAATTGTGGCTCTTAACTGAGCAATCAAATTTTAGTCTGATTAATTGATAAGGTGCTTTGACCCACCTTTTGTACTAAGAAGGAAGTTTCTAGTCTGATTAATTGATAGGTGCTTTGACCCACAGTTTGTACTAAGAAGGAAGTATTTTTGTTTCATCCATTGAGTGATGCGAAAACTATGTTACTCCGATACTTCACTCAAGGCTCCGTATTCGATACGCACCCGATATGTCTCGGATATGCCAGCTGGTGTATCTTTAACCAGCTGATACGGGTCTGGATACGATCTGGTCCATGAACCGCGCCTGTAAACCTTGAACCGTGTCTGTGAATTGAGTCCACACAGTAAGCCGCGACCGTAAACCGCGCATGCACCAAGCGCAAATATACTTCTTTTTTTCTGCTGGCCGCTAGATTCGAACATGAGAAGGCCCATTTCAGACCAAAACCAGTGTTGTAAAATGCGGTCCATGCGACCGCATATGCGTATGCAGTCCGATTTCGCATAAAAATTTCCATGCGGTCTCAAATATGCGGTTTTGCATATGCGGCCGCATATTGGGCCGCATATTTCCGCATATTTTCACATATTGGTCTGCATATGTGTGATTGAGCCGCATATGTCCGCATATGGGTCCGCATATGTGCGAATTTATTGTTTGAATGATTTTAATGGGAATATATTGCATGTTTTGAGTGAAAATAAATTAATATATAGTTTAAAATCCGCATATATGAGTCCGCATGAAATTCCGCATAAGCGGCCGCATACCGCATATGCGGTATGCAGTGGCCTTCCGCATGCATGAACAAAACCGCATTTTACAACATTGACCAAAACAATATCCACTGCACCAAAGAATAATTTATGTTTAATGTTAGTATCTATAATATTTCATTTATAATTAAGTTAGCCTTTTAACTGTCTGACAAATTTAATATAAGTTATAATTATTGAAATACAATATATAAAATTATATATATATATATATATATATATATGAGGAGGGATCAAGTTACACTTTTTTTTTGGACACATTTTGACACCTACTATTTTCAAAGTCAAAATAGTCGATTCAAACCGTTCAACATAATTGATATACTAAAATGTGCTTGGAGATCAAATTTTACATTTTTTTAAATTTTTTTACTATTTATTAAGATGGTTACAAAATCGTTGTTTTCGGACCATTGAAAAACATCGATTTTGTAACCATCTTAATAAATAGTAAAAAAATTCAAAAAAAATGTAAAATTTGATCTCCAAACACATTTTAGTATATCAATCATGTTGAACGGTTTGGATCGACTATTTGGATTTTGAAATCGCAAAATTAAACTATAAAAAAAACAATGTCATGATGTGTCAAAAAAAGGGTGTAATTGGATCCCTCCTCTCTCTCTCTCTCTCTCTCTCTCTATATATATATATATAATAGACGTATCGTATCCATGATTTTTGACAATCAACGTATCGCTGTATCTGTATCGTATCTGATACGATACTTGTACCCGTATCTATGCAACATAGTGTGAGAAGCGAACAACTAGAAATGCATGCCTACAGCATGTTTTTATCCTTCTCATTCATCAAACAATAACTGAGCTGAGCTTCTTTTTTTTTTTAAATAAATACGAAATTGGTGGTTTTTTTCTTCTCCCGGTTAAGGGTTTTTTACCATAAATTTGTGTGTCATATGTTGTGGAATTGAGAGTAGGTCCGATGTCCATCGGACCTATCTTTTTTGATTGGTGAAATGACCATTAGATCTATATCAAGATTCGTGCGAACTTATTAAAATCCGTGCAATTATTTTCAGTTTCCGTGTGCACAAATCTCAATGATAATCGTACGGTGTTAGAGCTGATTGAACCTAAAAATAAGTCCGATGCCCATCGTACGGTGTTAGAGCTGTTTGTTATTTTTGTGTGGGTCGTTTGTATTAGATTTTTTGCCTACCAACTTCTATTTAATGTCTATAAAAGACATCCCCATTCAAATTTTAAATCTATGATCTTCTACTTAAAAGAGAGTGTTGTCTTTTACAACTAGATCAAAATATGATTCTTACATATACAAGAACTATAAGTGTTAATGTGTTATTTGCAATTTCAATTATAAAGATGCAAAACATCTTGCTAATTTAGTAATTTTACTAAAATAGTAATTTATTTCGACTTACAAATTTTAAAATGAACTTTTAATTTCTCGTGCGGAGATTTTATTCTGAATATAGATTTTCTTTGAATCCAATAATCTGAGTGGCAATCAGCACTGAGAAATAGTTTATTATTTCTCACTCGTTTCTCCTTGTGAGTTACAGATTTGTTAGACGAAAATTGAGAAATACTTTTTGGATTGTAATTGACAGCAATGACATCTAAAGGTATGGAATTTGAAATTATTTTATCTGACATGATGCAGAAAATTCATCTAGCATCATTCACTATAAATAGTCATATAATTATTGTAAATTAATTGGTATGTGGTAAATATAATGGATGTTATTGGCAATGTATATAAAAAATTCGTGCATTGTGTTATGTAAATTTTATGGAAACATAGACACGGTAATTGTTGTACTTCTGGATCGGGAAGTGACTCTCTCTCTCTCTCTATATATATAGATATATAACTGTGGTAGGAATAGGATAGTGGGCAGCCACTCCACTGTAGTGAGAATAGAAAGATAAACTCAAGTTGAAAAACAGGGGAAATCAAATAAAAGCCCCTACATCAACTTGGTCCTTTGATTTCAACTGAATTATCATTATCTGGATGATGTTTTGTTTGGGTGCTACTTCCTCAACCAGCTCTCGTAAGTGTCTTTTATTCAATTTCATTTTCGCGATCAAACTTTGATTTGATGCCTTGCCTTCAATTGAAAGAATCTTATCTCTAATAAAAAAAAATGAGCTCTTCCAAGAACCAGTAACACGTAAACCATGTAAAAGCAATTAGACCGCTCAATATCCGAAGGGAACGAATTCTAACTTCTCCTATAAGAGTTTCCGGTGCCAAATTACATTCTAAATATAGAGGTTGGTTAATATATAATTAATTGTTCTTGAGCTCTCATACAATTAAGTCGTTTTTCGATTTTCAAAGTCTAAACGGTCAATCTAAACCATTAGATGTGATATCTATATTAAAATGTACTTGGAGGCCAAAATTTACATTTTTTTGAATTTTTTTTATTATTTATTAAGCCACTTTGAAAATCGCTGACCTAACGGTGGCTTAATCAAACAATAAAACAGAAGCCACCATTGGATTAACAATTTTCAAAGTGGCTTAATATAAATGTAAAAAAATTCAAAAAAATGTAAAATTTGGTCTCCAAGTTTAGATCGACCGTTTGGACTTTGAAAATCGGAAAACGACTTGATTGTACGGGAGCTAAAAAACAATCAATTGTATATTAGCCAACCTCTATATATATATATAATTTTGTATGTTTTTTCACATAATATTTATTCACCTGCAGAAGGTTATAATAAAAATTATCCAGAACAATTATGCTTCAGATTGTCATTTACCATTACAATATTCCGAATGACTATTTTGAAGCACATATCGTTGACTGTCATAAAACAAGATTTATTCAACATAATTTGGATGGGAATTGACAATCAATTATAAAACAATTATCTGTGAATAATTTCATAATTATATTTTACGATTTTTCTTATATGATATATTATGTTGGTGCATGAAAATTGTAAATATATATTGCTTTAGGGTTTGTACATAATTTTAGATCATTTTCATTAAAATTAGTATGAGAAAATTATTGTTAAAATACTTAATATTGTCAGTAATTTCTGAAAAACTCATCATTTAAAATGGATCTTGCATTATTTTCTACATAAAATAGTTATTCTATACTTTACGGATGCAATATCGATCGATACCGTTGTGATACTCGTACATATATACATAGCAGAGGTGTATCCCATTATTTTAAATAATTTGATTATAGATACAGTAAGCATTTATTTTGTAATATAATAAATTCTACTGAATTTAGACAACTTCAAATTTTAAGTCATCCATTAGCATAAAAATTTCGTTAAATTAAGTTTCAAAAGTGTTAACCCATTATATAAAAAACAAAGAACTAAGCATATACTTTATTATTTTCTATAACAAATCGAGAAAAGGAAATTTCTATGTCACATGTTTTTGGTGCAGTAATATTTCACAATGTCTTAGCCAAAAATGACAAATCTTACTTTTTTTTTATCAAATAATATTATATGTTATCGGTACGCAAGTAAGCAAAATATATAGCATAATTAGTTAAAAAAAATTAAGCAGCTATATTTTTTTTCTTTCGAATTTGGTAGTGATGCCTTGCGGGTATATATATTATGTATGGTTAAGTTAGGAATAATATGAAAGTGTTGATATGAATGAAAGTATGGGGCATATTATCTTTTTGCACTAGTTTGGAATTAGAGTAAATTGGTAAATTAGTCGTCATCATGAGGATAACAATGAATTAAATTAATTTAGTTGAAATTATCCAACTAAGTTGTAAAAATGAAAAATATGAAAGGTTTTGAATTTTGTTGGATAAATAACTATTTTTTTAAAGTTTTGATGAAAATTAAATAATTTCATTAGTTTTAAAGGGCATTGAACAACTAACATTTTCTTTGAATAAAGCCATCGTAGTTTTGAATTGGAGTCTTGTAAATAAACCAAAACAAGTTTCTACGGAACCTCACATTTACTTGTTATTAATTTAAGGCCATAGGGGTCGACATGCACTAAATTTTGGTATAATGATACTAACAAAGATATTTTGACTTTATGCAGCACACTATCAATAGATACAAAATTAAGAAGTATATGACTAGTACACTGTATGAAACTAAACCAGCTTTGTCAATATATTTGTGCCAAATTCTGCCTATTATTATATAGTTAGAACTTAGAATACTATAACTCCATTTCGCTTTCCATATTGACTGGCCTAATAGATTAGTGTCATTAACTAATTCCTAATGGATTAGTAGAATCTTTTATTGTTAGTTTGCACCCATGAATGACACTATTTAATTTCAAGTTGAACTAAAAGGCCATTAGAAAAGACAAATTAAAGTTCAAGGATGTGATTATTTCACCAATGGCAATAATGGATTAATCTATTTTTCTTCTCTTTTTTTTTTAAAATAAATAATTCCATTCAAAATCTGGACACACCTGAGTTATTATTTGGGACTTATCTATGTAAAGCTGTGTTCTTTCTTTCTTTCTATGTCTGTTTTCAAATTAAGTTGCTCTTCACCAATACAGCAAAAGAAAGATATGTACACCAAATTTACCTTGATCTTGTTACTCACAATTGGTTTTTCTCCAATTTTATGTGCCGCAGCTACAAGTAGCAATCTCCTTCTCAGAGGATCTTCTCTCTCAGTAGAGGATTCCTCAGATGTCCTTGTCTCTATAAACGGCACCTTCTCATGCGGCTTTCACCAAATCGGCATCAACTCCTTCACCTTCTCAATTTGGTTTTCAAAATCATATAACAAAACCATTGCTTGGAGCGCAAACCGCAACAGTCCCATCAATGGAAAAGGATCCCTGGTTGTGTTTCGCAAGGATGGGAATATGGTACTAATGGATTATGATGGGGAGGTGGTTTGGAGCACCGGCACAAATGGGCCTGGTGCAAATCATGCTAAGCTATTGGAAAATGGAAATCTTGTTATTATGGATAATATTGGCAATTATCTCTGGCAAAGTTTCGATAATCCTACTGATACGTTGTTACCCGGTCAACCAATCACTTTGAACACAAAACTCGTATCAGCAAACATATCTCTAATATCTGTGAGTCATTATGTTTGTCGGTATAGTGATGATAACATGCTATCACTGTTTTATGAAGATGCGCAGCTTTCTGCTATCTATTGGCCAATTCCTGGTACCAGTTCATGGGATAACAATAGATGGTTAACGTCTAATAGCACCCGATATGGGGTCCTTAATGACCATGGGTATTTCAAATCAAGTGATAACCTCACAATTTATGCTTCCGATTTTGATGTAGAGGGGATTAAAAGAAGGTTAACACTAGACTATGATGGCAATTTAAGGCTGTATAGTTTAGATGAGAGAAGCGGTAGTTGGTATGTTTCATGGCAAGCCTTTTCTAATATGTGCTTAGTTCATGGGTTATGCGGTAAGAGTGGGATTTGTGTGTTTTCACCGAAACCATCCTGTTCGTGCCCGCCGGGCTATGAGATGAGAAATTCGAGCGATTGGAGTAAAGGTTGCAAGCCCACATTTAGTTTTAGTTGTGCCGGAATGAAACTAGTAATGCTTCCACAAACTGACTTTTGGGGGTCCGACTATTATTTTACTAAGGATGTTTCTGTTGACGATTGTAGAATGAAATGCATCAGAGATCGCTCCTGTGTCGGTTTACAGTACATGAAATCAGGTCAGACATGTATCCTCAAATCTTCGCTTAATAATGGCAACACCTATCCCGGCCACTGGGGTACTATATATCTCAAAGTTCCTGTGACTATGAAGATGCTGGGAAGTTCCATACCGCAATCAGGGCTTGAAGTACCAGAGGTGCTCAATCCGTCATGCAATGCAAGTCATGATGTTACAGAACAGATCTCCAAAACAAGCACAAAAAGCCAGGGAAGTGCAGTATTTCTATATTTGTTCAGTTTTGCTTTGGCAATTTTGATCATAGAGGTTCTGCTTATTACTTTTGGATGGTTCTTTATGTTTAGAAAGGAGGTCGGACCAATTGAAGTTTTGAATGGCTACAAGGAAATGACCAATCATTTTCAGAAGTACACTTACAAAGAATTGGTGAAGGCAACTAAGAATTTCAAATATGAGATTGGTAGGGGAGGATCTGGAATTGTTTACAAGGGAATTTTAGATGACGAGAGATTGGTAGCTGTCAAAAAATTGGATGTTGTGACACAAGGAGAAGAAGAGTTCCAAGCCGAACTAAGCATAATAGGTCGCATTAACCATAAAAACCTCGTACGAGTCTGTGGTTTTTGTTCTAAAGGTCGACACAGGATCTTGGTTTCTGAGTACGTAGAGAACGGGTCATTGGATAAAATCCTTTTTGATGTGGTGCAAGATGGTAACACTTTTTTGGGTTGGCACGAAAGATACAAGATCGCAGCTGGAGTTGCAAAAGGGTTAGCATATCTTCACCACGAGTGCCTTGAATGGGTTCTGCACTGTGATGTAAAACCCGAGAACATACTACTAGATGCCGATCTCGAGCCGAAGATAGCAGACTTTGGTTTGGCCAAGTTGTTGCATAGGGGCAGTCCCAACACCGAGATGTCACGAATCCAAGGCACGAGGGGATACATTGCTCCCGAATGGGCATTCAATCTTCCAATAACAGCGAAAGCTGATGTCTATAGTTTTGGTGTTGTGCTTCTAGAGCTTGTCACCGGAGTGTGTGTTTCAAATGTGGCAACAGAAGGGGATGAGATAGATGTTTTTATGAGAGATCTCATCGAGACAACAAAGTTACAATCAAATGTAGATGAACCGAATTGGGTTTCGGGTTTTGTGGATACCCGATTAGAGATAAATTTTGACTGCTCACAGGCAGCGGCAATGGTGAAGTTGGCAGTCTCTTGCATAGAAGAGGAGCGCAGTAAGAGGCCGAGCATGAGCGATGCATCACAGATTCTCCTTTCCTTAAATTAGCAAAGTATATTTTAGCTATATGTACTACTTAATTAATTTCTGTTCTGTACCTACAAGTTGAAAGCCATGTATCAATAATAATCGTTAATGTAATAAGGTTATCTTCATGAATAGAGAGCCGGATACATTCTCAATTCTTAGATATCACTAGAATCTGGAAGGCAATTCTGGTTTTTCTGAGGAAATGGTGCATTAAATTCTTTTTTTAACTCATTACACTCCGGCTATTTGGCACTTCTATAACTTGTGCAACATCTCTAAATGAATTAATTCATCTAATTAATTCAGTCTTCATGACATACTTTAATTGTGGTAATATTACTTTTCTAAGTAATTTCTTTTTTCATTTAAGGCACTAACTTTTAGAAGTGGGGCAGACTGATGTGTAGGGATTTCGGATATGTTATAGTGCAACAATTCGATTCAGTTCTTCAGTTTGTTCACTATTTTAAAATCATAATTCAAGTGTAAATTAAATTCCAAGATTAATATAGTTTACCACTAGACGCGCAGTGGTAATCTTCGTCTAGTCGTAGAAGCAGTCAACTTCTTCTCTCCTTTCTTGTGTCGGATATATGCACCAACAACAGCAAATATACATGGAGTAAGAAAAAAAAAGTACATATTTTCAGAAAAAAAAAAAAAGTGCATGATTATTTGTGCATTTGTATTATTACTTGCAAATATATATCGAGTAAGAATATAATACAGTTCGCTGCACTAAATTGGGAGCATATTTAATCATAGGATCCGGTACACGAAACAACAAACATAGTTAATTATAGGATTCGTCGTTACTCTGCTGAACAATTGTTCCATTTAGAACTGTATAGTAATAGATTGATCTGTATCACTTGAAATGTTATTCCTCTGTACAGAAATGTAATGGAGACTTATTTATTGAAACACTTCTAAAGACAAATTATGTTTGTTTTATTTTTCCTTCTTGAAAGGATACTAAATTTTTCGTGAATCAAAGGCTTTAATTGACAAGAAGTTCGTAATGGCTTGGGGTGCTTTAATTAGTTCCGCCAATAAATAACATTTGGTGCTATTTGCAAATGCTGCGTAATATTGTCTTTGACTTGCAAAAATTACCCAAAACTGTTGAAGGCTTCAAAATTGAGTCTAGATATGGTAAAATTTAGAAGGTAAGCTCTTTAATCCGAAATTTTTATTAATATACAAAAGAAATAATAAATTTAATAATCTATACAATAGAACTTGTCTTTGGTCTAGTGGCAAAGGCACATGGCTCCCATGTGGGAGATCATGGGTTCAAAACCTACAAAGTAGGAAAATCCTCTATATTAATACATAGGGGTTTGAAATGTATTGGGTGGCTTGACTCCCAACCCATATTTCAAAAAAAAATAATCTATACAATGTTCTGATGAAACTTGAAATCTATCGAAACCGATAACAATGTCATCGGTTTCAGAAGCTAAAACCTTTCAACCTCAAAATTCAATTCCGGGAGATAACTTTGCATAATATATTTATCAGTTTCAGCCTCAAAATTCAATTCCGGGAGATAACTTTGCATAATATATTCATCAGTTTCAGCTTCAAAATTCAATTCGGGGAGATAACTTTGCATAATATATTTATGCACAATTTTTGATGTAGAATGCACACTTTTTGATGCGAGAATTATATCAGATTAAAACAAACGACTCAAATTAAAATACTTTTTGAGTAATGATTATAATGTTTCGAAAAGTTTTCTTAAATTTTTATTTTTTCAAAAATAGAAAGACCATAATATTTTCTATATTTACCTAGAAGTAACTTTTGAACCGGAATCAATAATTCAGATTCAAAGTATTTTTATTTTTTTTTTCCAATAACACATAAATATTTTAATTTTTCTTACAACCGCGAAAAATCCGATCTAAAAAACATTGATCCGGGTTATTTGTTTAAGTCTTTCTAATAAATCAAATTATATGGTATTCTATCTAATTTAAAAACTATATAAAAATATTTCTAATATTTTAATACAAAAATAAATAAATTATAATCTTTTCTAATTAAATAAAATAATTAAATGAAAAATTATTTTAAATTCAAATTAGATGAATTGGAAGGCTCAAACCGATAACATTGTCATTGGTTCTAGTTTCTAAAACCGATGACAATATTTTCGGTTTCGGTAGATTTATAATTTTATCATAACATTGTTAAATTTATTATTTCTTTTGTATATTAATTAAAATTTCGGCTCTTTAACTATTTTCCTCCCGTTTTTGGAAACAGTTTTCAAAATATTAATTTTACAAGACATTAAAGTACCATTTACAGTTCTAAAAAGGCCCTTGTGAAATCCTTCATAAATTACAGTGAAAGTATCACATATCCTATAAGTTTCAAAATATTAATTTCACAGGGAAAGAGTGCTGAAAATGCCCCTCTTTACTAGTCTTTTGAAATTAAAAAAAAAAAACACACGTGCACACATCCACAGAGGAAAGATCATAGTTTCTGCATTATAAAAGTGACTTTGTTTGTGCTAGGAGAAACCGGACAGACACAACGCCTCGTCATAGAAACTAAAATAAACCTTTAACTTTCCAATGAAAAGTCCTGAATATACTTAAAATTCAAATTCAGACAACTTCATTGCAAGCAGCATATCACAACACAATCCACCATTAAGTGACAATGTTGATGACAAACAAAGAAAATCCTTTGAAAGAAACAAAACAGACAACTTCATTTCAAGACGACAATAGTTGGTTACTTGATAACTAAGTTAGAATTCCAAAACAATGCAACTACCGACATGAGTTGTATATACACAACCATCCTAGAAAAACATCATCTTAATCTATATCCAACTATTTTTCCAACTCTTTATTTATTAAAACCTGTACCTTCATAACTTGCAAGGCATTTTGAAAGGCTGGAAATCCTAATGGTACCAAAAGGGAAGAACCACCCACTTCACCCCTCTTCCACTCCTTGATTGAAATGACTGGCGACTTCAACTGCAACGTGATTGTATTATAACGACCAAACACCATAAGTTCAAATGAGAAAGCATTATGTTCCTGATCATGCGGCAGATCAAGGTAATAGAGAGAGAGAGCATTCCCAACATTGAGGATGGGTTCCTTCACAAACAAAAACAGATCTTTATCGGGTCCATCAAGGGTATAATAAAGATCCTCTTCAAGATCAACCATAACTGCATCAAATAGTATATCGATGGATTGACCACAACTGTACTCATGGCAGGTTTCCCAGTGGTCTTTCATAAAATGCCCCCGCCATTTACCTACAACATTGTGCATAAACAAATAAAGGAAACAAAACAAGCTTTAATTTTGCAAACAAACTTTTCATCAGAAAAAATGAGAAATCAAGATTTGCCTATGAAGGCTCGCATAAAACAAATGATTTAGTAAGCTGTTCTATATGCAGTTTAAGTTTCAACCGATAACAGAACAACTGTGTTTGGACAGTTGTACCAACCAATAACTTGGTACCACCACCATTCCATAATATTAACCCCTGCAAAGATAAGTGCTTATGGTCATTGTTTGGCTAAAGTGTTAGTGGATTAGTCGTACTAAAACTAAGACAAAAAAAAAAGTATCGACCAGAAAAACTGTGCACCTGAAAAGGCCTTGTGAGCACAGCCTGGAATTGGGCATGAAGACGGGCCGAAATCACACGTATCAGTGTGAACTTGCCTCTGTGAGTAGGAAACAGACTTGGGGCAACCTAAATTTGCATAAGTGCAAGGGAGATGTACTGATTCCAGAACCTTCTCAAGTGCAATATTACGGGACAACACAGGAAGGGAGCAGATGTGGCACTTGCCTTTTAGTTTAGACCAGCAGGTGTGACACGCCACGTGACCATTCGTACACTGTCAAAATATGTGAATTTGTTCAGTTTTTGCAATTAAGGTCAAAATTAACAAAACTGCTTCTGTTGTACTAAAATTAGTTGTATATTTCAACCACAATTCTTTCTTGCGAATTGAACCTGTAGTTCCTTGAATCTGCAAAGGACACAAAATTCTCACTTATTTGAATTTATCATTTAATATTTAGCCTCCTAAATATTACAAGCCATTGATAAGAAAAGCAATGAGAAAAAATAACAATAGTGTTCCCATTGACTATCTTATCAGTGCATCAAAAGTAACAATAGTATAGTGTTACAATCTAATAAATCATGCAACTCCCAATGAAATCTCACATAAGCATTCCATAAGGTAGTTATCATTTTCCAAATATGACGCATTACTTACTTACAATCTTATCAGTTCAATTTGAAAAATATCAGGTGTTCTACACAAAAGTCCAAATGACAGAAATTGTTGGTTCAGTTTGCTGCCTAAATTCGGGCATAATTGATATTTGCAAACTCGAAGAAAAAAGAGAGATTTGCAGAGAATAATATTGAAAAAAAAATACCTGATGAATTGGAGGGCACAAGGGATAGGTGCAAATGGAGCAGTCCAGTAAGTCGGTATCGATTATGACCATCTCCTTTCCTCCTCCAATCTCTTCTTGAGGAGGTGGAGTAGGAGGATTAGAAGTCTCTCCTCCCCCGATATCTCTTTGAGAGGAACGATTCGAAGGCTCTCCCTGCCCAATTTCTCTTTGAGACGGAGGATTCGATTTCCTTGGCTTCGACTTCGGCTTCGACTTCACCATGGCAGCCCCTTAGCTGTGTCCTGTTCGAATCTTGGCAAAGAGAGAGTGAGAGAGAGATGAATCTATGAATCTCTCTCGGAATCTCAGATAGACCAAACCTACTATCGACGAAGAAGAATAGAAATAGAAAAATACAGAATGGACAATTTAACGCAACATTTTCAAATATACGTGTATTAATTATTGCTGTAGCTGTCATATCTTTTCTTTCCATAAATTATATGCTACGATCATATATTACTTAATTAATTTTTATAATTAGTGAGTCCAGTTTTGTTGGGTGTTTTTGGCTCTGAGATGTAGCGATAGCACAGTTAGTTAGAAAAAAAAATTAATTGTCATTATTTAAAGGTTTAAGAGTTTGAGCACTGTTTACGACTTTGCAATCTCTATGAAAATTTAAAACAAAAAAGAGTTTGAATAAAAATTGTATTAGAATTATTGTATATATTTTTTTATATCTCCACTTAATAATATTAATAAGTGATACACAATATAAACACTACAAAGGAAGAGAAATATAATTTTCTTTATTTACAATAAAGATTGAAAGATAATTTTTACAAGAATATTTTTATGTTCTACACCAATAAATATAAAAAATTAAATTTTAGAAAAACTGCATCCACAAAATTTGTGTAATTTGTATTATTTATTTATTTACGTGTGATCAAGTCATGTTGTGGTACATGACGTCAATGGTCACATTAACATTCTTTTTAGTAACTTAAGTTAGCTTATTGAAAAGTCAAAAAATATAAAAAAAAATGGTAGAAATTCGGATGTTTATAAAATTAAATTTATTAATTTTGAAATGAGAAGTATGTAAAATTGTTTGTTTTCTTCATGAGTAATTTTTTTTTACTTTTTTGACACCCCATGTAGATTTCAATGAGTCAAAATCCAGAGTCTCCCACTTTTTTAGGCACGGTTTGACGTAGAACAGACAATCGACGATCCTTTCCCTATGGTCAGGAGCGGAGCCAGACTTTCGAACTATGAGAGTCAATCATATAATTTTTTTTGCAGACTCAAATTTTCGATCTATGGGTATCAATCATATAAAATTATCCGTGAAGAATGGAGATCATTTTTATCATTTCATGACATTTTATTGTAAATATGTACAAAAATTTTTGAAAAAAAATGAGAATCAATCGACCCCCATAATTCCTTACTAACTCCGCCTCTGGCTATGGTTGAGTAGATTTTGATGAGTATCGCTACCCTCGTACTGTTAAGATGACGCGTGACTCACCTGAAGTGTCGTATCATGTATCATGTATCATGTTATAATCAGATTAGTTCGCATAATGTATCATGTTGTAAATATCAGATTAGTTCGCATAATGTATCATGTTGTAAATATCAGATTAGTTATCATAATGTATCGTGTTGTAATCAGATTAGTTCACATAATATATCGTGTTGTATTATTTTTATATCGTATCGTGTTGTTATAGAGTTGATCATGACAAAGACTTTTATATGTTCTTACCTCTGGTTCAAAAAAATTTCAGGAGAACCCCAATAATTATCCCATTTTACAAAAAATATCGTGCTTGTTTAAATTTTTACGGGGTCATTCGGCAACAAAGAATTAAGAATGAAGGATTAAAAACTTAAGAAGCGCTAAGAAACCAATGTTCGGTTGTTTTAATTCGTGGGTGAAGGATTAAGTACTTAAGGAGGGGTATAGGTGCCTTAAGATCCGGGCAAAAAGAAGGTAAAGGAGATGTTCTTAATCCGTGCTAAGAAATTAGTGTTCGGCAGGATTAAGCGACTAAGAATACTAAATAAAACAGATTAAGCCTTAAGGAGGCTTAATTTATACCTGCCAAACAGCCCCTACATAACCATCCTTCGTCCAAATCAAAACTAATAATTTCACAAAAAGTGTCCATCTGCTTAATTTTTGACTCTGAACATGTTCCATCCTTTAGGTTTGGGTTAGACTAAGTTTCAAACCATGTAACTTCGGATTGATATAATTTTTAGTTGGATTTAATTATATTTAGGTCAATATAGTTTCTCATTAGAATTAATTGATACAGTTATATCAAGTCTGAGTTCTAATAAAAAAATCAGGTCAAAAATTATCATTTATGTATTTTTATATCTAAACGGATGTAATTAACTTTTATTACTTTTAGCGTTTAAAAATTGAAAAAAAAATCCCATAAATTATTTTGTAAGATGAGTGCATGAGCGGATAAAAAGTATAATTTTTGTCAACATAATGTTTTAAAAGTAATTTCTTTAAAAGGTCTTTATATTTATAAAATTGAGTAGAACTAGGGTGCTCGCAGGTTCACCGACTCCTTTGGTGAACATGAATCTGATGCCATCGGATCTGCTATAGGATTTGTGTAGGTGTGATCGCTCTGATGAGCGTGCGCACAAACAGAGATGGAAACTTTCTCCGTTATTTGGCTCCTTAAATTTCTCCGTTAGTTTTCTTTTTGACTCCTGTCTTCTCTCTCGGGACAGTGTGATATCTCCACACCATTCCAGATTTCTCCTTAAATTTCTCGCTCTTTCCTCCCAAGTCTCCCAACCCAGCCTCCTCCCATCTTCAAGCTGCTCCCGTCCCTTTGCGGCTGCTCCTATGTCTCTCGCAGCCACTCTCTTCTCCGCACCTCCTTTCGCAAACCTAGCTCCCTTTCGCGCTGGCACAAAATTTCGAAAACCTAGGTCAACGAGCTCTATCTCTTCCGCTCTGACCTTAGTAAAGAAGGCATGAAGCGGACAAAATTGTTGAATTATTCAAACAATTTGTAGAGGTATATTTAAAAATTCATGAAATAGACAGATTATACTGGTACAAACTACAAATTGAAATGTATCATTAGTGGGGTTTGATTTCTTTTTTGACATTTTAAACCATACTGGTACAAATCCTAGGTTTCATGGGGTCACACTCTTTCAATTTTGAATACACTGGCCACAACATGCTGATTGCAAATCAATGGTATATGAACTACTCATATTTGTGATTCCTATTGTAATTTTTTTGGCCCCGTGGTAAGCATATTGTCACCAAAAGGCTCGGTGAACCTGCGAACACCCTACTTCTACCTAGATAGAGCGCATTCTATATTTTTGTTTATCTTCCTCAAAAAATTGAAATTTGTTTTGCTATTGTACCAACTAAAAGAGATTCATGCAGGTAGAAATTGCAAGTCTTCCTATTTGATGAAAACCATAAATATGATTCTCTAGCTGACTGAAAGTATTTGGAATATTCATCTGAATAATTGGTCTATTAATAGAATGCACATGTGGATTCAGGTGCAACACATAACTAATAACAGTTCTTGTTGGCATTGGTACTTTTATGTTGATGCTACTGGGTGCTCTAAATTATTGAGGGAAAATTTCATGTGTACATTCTTGCAAAAATTTCAAAATTGAACTTCACAGTGGTCTTTTTTTACTGCTCCAAAATATATTAACCTTACTTTTGTATATTCTTTTACCAGAGATGCATTGAGCATGAAATGAAATAATCCTAATTTATGCTTGAATAGGTGCAGTAATTAATGAGCCAAGATAAGCAATTCTATATTTTTTTGGATTATTTTCTCTCCTGCTAGTCTTTAATAGTATAAATGGGGGCGATGATTATTTTCTCAGCAGGGATGAAGATTTACTGATGCGGATGCAAAAGGAGGATCGCAGTGGCAATTTTATGAAGATGTAGGATCCGTTTGTAATTAGTATTTTAAATGGGTTTGGGTCTTAAATGTAATTTGTTGGATGTAATTAGTATTTATGTGCACATATGGCGATGATGTTTGCTTTGTAAATTTTGTGTTGTAAGAATAAAGTAGGAATGTATAGGGACTGTATAGTTGTAATTTCAGCTTTTATCTTGAATGGTAAATAGGAGTTGTAATTAAATACTTTTTTCCTTTATTAATAAAAATTATTGGTGAGCTAAGCTCTATGACCTTCATAAAAAAACTTGTCAGAAATTGCAATTTAATTTATATTAGGTATGTACCTTATTATCTGTTTTTGTTTAAAGTAGGCTTTCAATGCCCTTGTACTCTTTTTTTGGTCATTTATGCATATCTTAGATAATTATGGGCATTATTGCTACTGTCAGAACACAATATATATGCCTAATTAAGGCATGCATTTCCTTATAATATGAAAAATAACATATTGATTTACTCAAATTACTAAAGGAATTTGAAATATTTGGCAGTGCATATTAGAAAATTATGTACATATTAGTTGGCAGTGCATATTAGAAAACACATGAAGTTCTAATTCAAAGAAATCGTAGTAAGATGAAAGACAAGAAATTGCATTTAGTTATAGCAATCATATTGCATTTAAATATTACTTGAAGACTTCACAAAATATGACCCCACATTTAAGCTATTTCAAAATATACCCCTGTATCTTACCTATACCAAAATATAACCCCATATCTTATCTATACCAAAATATAACCATCTTACATATACCAAAATATAACTCACAATTAGCTTTACAAAATGACCTAAACTATGACCTAATCAACTGCGCGTCTCATCTAAAGTTGATTCCAACCCTACTTTCAGTCCTTCCTTGGAGAAACACTATATAAAAAAAATTAAGATATGTTAGTGTGCCTGAAGAGTAATTGTACATATCAACAACATGTATGTCAAAACAAATTAAATGCGTATAATGAATCTGAGGACAATTCCGAGCATTATGCCCTACTTTTAAGTGACAATTGCTGCAAGTTCTTAACTTTTTCTCAATTGGATGTTTAAATCTTTCAGGTTTTCTCTTCCCCTTGCATTGTGATTGAGGGGGTCTTGATAGTTAATCTCCTCAACAGCTTCATCGCTTACCAAGGGTTGTTTGACAATAGAGGCACCAACATGCTCGGCTGACATATCAAACTGCATACTCTTTGCAATTTTATCTAGTTCATTGTGTAAAACTAAGAGCTTCTAACAGCTTATGGAGTGTTTCCTTTACCAGAACTGAAAATTTTAGTTCAAATTCTAGAAAAAAAATAAAAATAAAAACCACCTCTAAAACAAGTAAATTATAAGAGACCCCAAAAATAGAAGCATTATGCAACATAAATTGATTTATCAGGAAGGAGTTCAGTTTATAAAAAAAAATTGAACCTAATGCAAGAAATAAAAACAAAACAGAAATAGATTAACCATTTTGTAAAGTTTGACTAACTAGTAGAAAATCACTATTTGAACTCACTATTTTAGTTTTTTTTATTCATTGAATTTGACAGGGTATATAGCAGATACAAATGTGAAATTTAAATTTAACGGTCGATTTATAAAAATGTTCTATTAATTGACAAATTATTCACATGAATTTTCCAAATGCTTTCAGGCAGCTAGAGAACCATACCTATGGTTTTCTTCAAATAGCAAGGCTTGCAATTTTTACGTGTATATTCTTCTTTCAGTTGGTACAAGAGCAAACTAAATTTCAATTTTACGAGGAAGGTAAACAAAAATATGGAGTCAATAATTTTCTCGGCCAATTCACGTACCTTCAACAGGAATTGAAATTGAGTGTTTTTTATTTGGTCCGCATCATGCCTTCTTTATTGAGGTCAAATAGAGAGAGAGAGGGATAGCTCGTGGAATCTAGGGTTTTCGAAATCAGGTGAAATCGCTAAACAGATTGGAGTCTTAGGTTGGAGCTAGACTTGCGAAAGGAGGCGCGGAGGAGAGAACGACTACAAGGAGGAAAGGAGGCGGAGCAGAGGAGAGAGATAGGCTGGGTTGGGACAAGGCAGCGGGAGAGATTTTGCAAGGAAGACAGGAGCCAAAAAGAAAACTAACGGAGAAATTTAAGAAGCCAAATAACGGAGAAAGTTTCCATCTCTGTTTGTGCGCACGCTTATCAGAGTGATCACACCTACACAAATCCTATAGCAGATCCGATGGCATCAGATTCATGTTCACCAAAGGGGTCGGTGAACCTGCGAGCACCCTAGCTCTACTCTATAAAATTATCATACATCATCAAGGGCGGACCCAAGTGTATCCAGGGGGGGGGGGGGGCAGCTGCCCCCCCTGAATTTTGCGTTTTAGTGAAAGTCGGGACGTTTCAATCGACTATGCCCCTCCCTGAAATTTTTTTTGCCGCCCGCTGGATGTTTAATTTGTAATTCGGGTTAAATTTAGGGTTAAAATTAAAGTAAATTTCTTCAATTATGATTAATAATTAGAATTATAGATTGAAATATAAGAAATTATAAGTCAGAGCATTGAAAAGTATAAATTAAAACATTATTTTTTATTAAATACTTAATTAGTTAATGGATTTGGACCTGTTTAGTTATTTAAACCCAATTCGATATTTTTTTGCACCCCTGACGAAAATCCTGGATCCGCCCTTGACATCATGATATTACAAATGAAATTATCATCTAAAATTTAAAACTAAAATAAAATTACTACTAAATTACGATGCAAAGAGGCTAGGGGTGAAAACGGATTGGATGAATATCCAATCCATATTCGATATATGTAAATATATAAATATAATTTTCATCATTAATTCTTGCTCTGTGTTCATCTCAATTTTCCCGCAACTAAATTTAACAGGCCCTGAAAGATCTATATTATTTAAGAAAAGCTTAAGTTATAAAAAATAACCAATCCTAGTATGCCTATTAACAAAATGAAATCTACTATGTACACTCCATTAAAAACTTATATTGCTGTTAATTATCCATTAAATATACTAACTTTTATCGCGACCCAAGCAAAGAATAGCTGAAATTCGGTACTGGTACGTGCAGCTAATTACTACAATTGATAAGGGAAATGCGGGCAGATTTGGCAAGGAATTAACAGTAAGAAATGTGGCTTAAGAGGAATGATATCATGCTCATTAATTATTGGAGGATAATGGAATTGAATCCCGCCGGTTTATTCTCTTAATTTGCAAGATTTTGTAACTAGTTTTCTTTAATTATAAATAAGCCTTTGAGAGAGGGAATATTAGATTAGAGTTAATTTTATGTTTGTTTTAGTGTGATGATGCTAAGTTTATGATGAGTGAGTCATCTTTGGATTCCTGTTGAATGAGCGAGTCACTTAAGAGTTGAGTGAGTTCTTTTTTTAGTTGATTGGTCCAATAAATATCTTGTATCGTTACTATATAATTTTCTGATTTTAAATTTTCACAATCTCTATTAATATATACACACACACTATAAACATGCCAATTTTTTTTTGTACTATAAAAATACCTATTATTGGGCAGTTATTGGACATTTTGTTCCATTTGTAATGGAAGTTATTTTCCGTTTCCTCCATAAAAAAAAAATAACTTTTGGAGAAAAAAACTTCGGTCGAAATTTTTTTCTTGAAAAACAAAATAATAAATTCCGTCGAAATTTTTTTATGTGGTAAAAACCATCAATATTTTTTTTGTTAAATAAAAAAAATTAATTTAATATTTTTAACAATAACATAAGATACGAACTATATATACACATTGATGGTTTATCAATATTTTACTCCATTCCATTCACATAATTAAATTTAGTTCACTGTGACATATCTTGTATGAATCCATTTCTCTCCTCATATTGTCATTAATTGATATACTCCTGCTTCCACTCTTTTACTTAGCCGATCAATGCTTGAATTTTTTTTAACTAATTAAACAGCAGTATGTATGCTCTCGTAATTGGCTTCCACAAGCAATTGCTTTTCAGACATCTAAAGTGCTACTAATTCATCATTCACCTAAGTTTTGATTAGAAAATAAACTTGTTTATCAATAAGCACAACTTAATTATAAATTTAATTCATGAATATATGAGATTGGTTTTGGCAGAATTCAAACTTTCTTCTGAATATTAATAACAATTTGATATAGTGTACATCACCTGTTTGAATATTTAAGAATGAATGAATTTTTTTGTCAATTTCAAATAATTACATCTCCTCATATTTTTGTTAGGTTGATTTCCTCTAATATTGAATTCTTAAATTTTATGTTTTGATTGTGTTTGATTATTTTTTCCCTCAACTTTATTAAACCAATGATACTTTAGACTTATGACATGATCGGAGTTGTTGCAAAACACATCTTAAATAAGCGCACACAACATGAATAAGATGATCAATTATATGTGACTTAGTCATAAAAATTGTACTTCTAATTATATAACTTCATACAGGTAGAAATATCACACGAATTGAGACTTATTTTACGAGAAAAGTTCATTAACTAGAATCTGGAAAGCAATTAAGATTTTGCTGAGGAAATTAATGGTGCATTAAATCATTTATTCAACTCAATTGCAATACGCTCCGGGTATTTGGCACTTCATTTTATAACTTAAATGAATTGTGATTTAATTCATTCAGTCTTCATGACATACTTGAATTGTGGTGATGACATGACTTTTCTAAGTGGGCTATTTTTTTTTTCATAATAAAGTTCGTGAAAATAATTTACATATACAATTAAAAGAAACGAAGAATGTGAAAATTTGAAATTTATAGGTAAGTAAGATACTTAATTACCCACAAATTTAATACATTCTCAAATGCATGTAAACTTTACACATATAATTGCTCTAATCATATTATTATCATTATGATAGAAATAATTTTGGTCGTTTTATGTATAGCCCCACGAGGCATGTATTTTCCTGATGCAATTGTCAATATATGTAACATTTGTGCATCACATCATTGATCATTGATCAATTATCCTAATAAATTAACTTGGACACAAAAAGGCCAATAATCAGTACTCTATAAGTAAGCATCATGACAAGAAGTCATAATACCATAAAAATGGTCTAAAAATGACATACTGCCTGTAATTTTGCATCTCTAGCCATTTATCTATGAAGCCTAAACAGTAGACTCTCTAATTTGTCTTCCACAAGCAACTGTTTCTCTTCTTTCCTTGACTCTTTCCATTGGTCCTCCACCTAAATTTTGATCAGAAAATGAACTTCTTTATCAACAAGTACAAGTTTAAAAAAATCATATATTTTATACATGAATACGATAGCATTTTGTCACAATCTTAATACCAATGTCAATTTAATATAGTATATATTACCTGTTTTAATATTCAACGATTAAGAGTAACTACGGTTAAATTTGACTACTTGCATCCACTCATATTTTTGTTTCATTGATTTCCTCTAATATTTAATTCATAAATTTTATATTTGATTGTGCTGAATTTTTATTGCTCAAGTTTAAAATAATGGTTTCTTTAAACTTATGAAATTTTCTGGGTTGTTGCAAAAAACATCTTAAATAACCACACAACATGAATTAGATGATCAATTATACATGATTTAGTCATAAAAATTGTACTTCTAACTTCACACAGGTAGAAACATCACACGACTTGAGACTTCTTTGACAACACGACCGATATGACTGTAATTAACAAAATAATAATTAATGCGAGAGCGCAAATTAATATCAACTATTATATGATTCTAATTTTGGATTAAACAATATTTACTACATAAATTATTTACTTGATCTCAAAATACACAGCATTCAGTCTTCTTTCTCCCTTACAGTTGGGCCAATTATAAACTGGGCTCTTTCAGGTTCTCTTGGTTTCTCTCTTAGGACTGCAGAGTGAATATTTTAATTGCATCATTGAATAAATGATATATAATTCTCAATTACAATTGATGATACAGTATCAGTATATACATTATCAGGCTTAAGAGCCGTTGGAATCAGTTCAGTGTGTAGTGAGTAGATGGTACAGAGTATCATTATGTTTATTATGAGATACTGGTAAATATCGGAAAAGGAAAAAAAGAAAAAAGAAAAAGGCGCTTAGTGTTACAAGATATTATACTGGAGGTGAAATTTATCAAGTATCTCTAACAGCCCTCTCAATTTCTGTTGATCTTAATTAATTGGATTTGTATGGAATAAACTTTCTGATGTCTCTTTTCAGTTAATCAAACATGTACATAGTCTAAATTGACATGTATAAGTATGACAACAGGGTATGGTCTGGTAATCGAACTGTGGTTTTCCAAACGAATTCCTGTACTCTACCCTGAAATTACATTAACACCCCTCTTCATTTTGCTGCTAGACATTGCAAAGAAAGTATTATGAATATTTTGGAGCACTGTCATGAGCAAAAAATACCCCTCTTTGTTATCTTGTGTATTTTTCTTTCTTATTCTGTCCTGTTGTGCTTTTCTCTGAACCAAGGCAAACCGGAGTTTTTGCATGATCAACCTTACACATGTCATTAACCATTACTGAGATTTCTTTGCAATGCGTCAAACTTCTATCAAATGTATTGTATTTGCCTTGGTTCATATATCATCTTAATTCCAAAGACATACAATGTATAAATTCATCCTATCAATTTAATTTCATGTAATTCTTAGGTTATAACTGATGTAAATTGAAATCTCCATTGGAAGTGGCAATTTGCAAAATATTATTTTTGTCAAAGATCTTGTAAGATGCTTAGAGTGTCTCGAGAAACTCCAAGCATGTATTTTGTCCTCGAGCACTGATTGAACCGAGATCCATTATTCTGAACTCCTACCCAGAATAAGGTCGGACATTGAAAATCTGGTTCTTAAAAGAAACACTGGAAACAAAGAGAACCTCAAAGAGTCGATCAATGCTTGGAATGAACAAATTAAACAATTTAAGAAAAAAAAACCACCATAAAACCTAGAAGCAAGTTTTAATATAGCATTTGTGCATCATATTTCCAGCATTGAATCCACTAAACAGAGTGCTACAATGTGTCTTCACAAAAAGGCCATTGATACCTACTTAAATATCAATTTGTATCATCCACTTGACCACAGCTACATCAGAATTATGACAAGTGCTCTTGATATTATAGATATTGCCTAAATACGATATATGGTGTGCAATTTTGCATTTCCAGCCAATACTTTGTCAAGCCCAAACTAGTTGCATTCTCTAATGTTGAGCTTCTACAAGCAACTGCTTCTCATTTTTTTTCAGATCTTCTTAGTTGGCCTTCATCTAAATTTTGATTAAAAAATGACTTGTTTATCAAGAAGCACAACTTGACTATAAATTTAATTTATTTTGAATAAGATTGATTTTGGTAGAATTAAAACTTTCTTCACAATATTAATAACTATTTGATATATTTTACCTGCTTGAATATCCAAAGAGTAAGAGTAAACACGGTTATTATAGAACAACTACATCTGCTCCTATTTTTGTTAAGTTAATTTCCTCTAATATATTAATTTTAAAAATTTATATTTGATTGTGTTGAGTTATTTTTCCTCAACTTTAAAACAATGATTACTTTTAACATGAAATGATCAGGGTTGTTGCAAAACACCATTTTAAATAAGATTACAGCATGAACAAGATGATCAATTATGCGTGATTTAGTCACAAAAATTGTACTTCTTTCTTCATAAAAGAGTAGACATCATGATGACTGTAAATAACAAAATAAAAAAATAATGGGAGAGCCCACAGATATAGACGGACCACTACATTAATGTAAATTTGTATTGTAACATCATTTACTATATATATATATACTTTGCTTGAATCCAAAATGCACATCATTCAGCCTTATTCGCTCTTATTGCCGGGCCTAATATAAACAGGGCTTTCTCAAGTTTTTTGTTTTCAATTTTTCAATAAACAAATTTTCAGGAGCAAAGTTAGACTGTTGTGAGCACAATTTCAAAAATATATCGAATTGGCTTCAAATAATGAATCCAAACTATTAAAACTAATCTACTTAACGAGTGATACATGTACATACAAAATTTTGAAATTCATTTAGTACAACATCAAGCGATCAAAAAAATAATGAAAAATGAATGCATAAAATAACTTATAAAAAGTTCATCTTTTTTTTTTATCTATGTTATAAAATAACTTTTAGAAATTTCAGTTTTGTGATATTTATCACTAATTACTTCAAATTAAATAGCATACTAAACATAAAATTATTGCATGTCAATATCTAACAAGTCCATTCAAATTATTTCGAGCCTAAATTAAATTAAATGAATCGAACTCGAGTTAAATTCAAATCAAACTCAAATATTTCACGAACTGCATACTAAACTTGCACTTTTACAACTCAAATTAGACAGAAAAGGCACAAGAAAAGATAATGCATTAAAATACAGTTCAATACATACAATCAAACATATCCTTAACACACTATACTGCAAGCGAATGAATGAATTCCCCTGTGTCTGTCTTCAACTCATAGCTGGAAATCCTACATGCTTTATTATATAAATAAGAGAATTAAGCATATATAATACATTGACACCAGCCAGAGAGATTTAATTCAGCGGAGTTACACCTTTACCTATACCCCAGCCTATCCCATAGCCAACTAAAAAGAGAATAACAAAGATGCATACTGCTGGCATTTTACGATCAGTCCATTTTACAGCCTGATATACTTTTGCACAGGTTTTCTTTATCCAACTAGGTAGCCAGTCTGGTCCATTGTATAGTACAATAGAAAGGGCTCGCACAAATAGCCATACACATATTAAAAAGAAAAATACCTCCCAACCATAAAACATCTTGTTAAACCATTGAAATTTATCTGTGTTCTGGTGACTGTTTAACAATACGGTCAAGGCAGAGGAGAATGCTACTACCATAAATGACATCGATAGCCACAATACTAATACCATAAACTTCCTCAGGAGCTTATCCTGAGCTACGCCGCAGAGGCAAAGTAGAATGACACTAATTGATAATAATAATGCCAGAGAGTCGAAAACGTAAAAGTATTTCAGATTCCACAGATAAACAGGACTTCCTGCAGGATATACGGAATTCATATTTTTCCAGTTTTTGAGCCAGGTGGAATTCATACGATCATCATTATTAAATGGAATTTGGATGGAGCCACCAGGAGGGTTTAATGCTGAAGCAAAAGTAACAGTTGCGATCAATGCAGCAACCACTATCAAATTTTCAATTCTATCATCAATGTCGTCCTTGGACTTGGTTAGACTTGTGGTTCTTGTAACTTGGTTGCTTGGAGTTGAGAAAACCCTAGCCAGTGAGGTCCTACAGGCGTCAAATGAAGTAGAGTTGATAGGATCAGCTTCATATCCCCGTATTTCTTTTGCAGTTTTCCCACCAGCAGCTCTTATCATCTCTCCAAGAATAAGATCCCCAATCTCGTGATTAGTTACCAGAAGTACATCAAGTGGAGTAAGACCCGCTGAGTTTACCGGGTTGACATCAATACCCTCTTGGCTTAATAAATGCTGAATCACCTGGGGATATTATCATGTGAAGCTAGCAAATTAGAGACTTCTCCCTTCTATTTTATAGGATATGTAATTTAACATAAAAAAAAAAGAGATATCCTCATTTATACTTACAAGGGTCATCAATGATATTAAAAATAAAAAATAAAAGGAAAAATTGTTGGCAATGCTTTTTAAAATCTGCTATATGCCCAAGTTGACTCAGCGGATTCAGAGAGGAATAGTTGGCTGACAAAGTTTAGAGTGAAAATTCAGTGCAATGACAATTAGTGCAGAATCATAGAATCAGCCGAGCTTTCTAGAGAAACTCAATAAAACCGCTGCAAAAAATAATCTCTTTTACTACATTAGTAACATTATCAAGTGTTTCTTAATAAATTTTGTATCATCTTCATTTCTGTAATTAGTGCAATTAGTCTTACTTTATTTTGTATGCTTATATTTTATTAGACTAGCAAATTACATGAAATGTGGTTCTCAAACTTTTTTCTCTAACATAACCAAACATTCATTTTACGAAGTCATTTCTACCTCTCTTTTTTTTTTTACACCAAAAGCAAAGTATTTTGGAATAGTTTCTAAGTTTTCAATCCTGAGTTAACTGATTTCCGTCAAGTAATCCAATTTTCAATTGTATGGACAATATGCATTCCCTTATCTAATTCTGAATCTGAATCTCAATTAGGAGTGAAAGAAGACTTTGGTACTAGCTTACCTTCAATTGCCTTCTTGCAAAAGAAAGATGCAAGCAGGTGTTTTCATTTCCATCTTTCGTATTGAGTAAAAGCTGCGTAACACCTAGTGAGGTCAAATGTTGAACGGTTTCTAGGCAGTTTGCTTTTACTGCTAGATGAAGGAGAGACTCTGACCTATAAGTAAGCTCATTAAGAGAGCCCCCACATTTCTCAATTAGCAGAGTAGTGATATCATGTCTTCGTTTAATCACTGCTATGTGAACTGGCAGGTACCCATCTTTGTTTTCTCGAAGATAGCACAGGTCCCCATCAACCTAAGATTTACATGTAAACAGTATGTTATAACCATAGGGAAAGCAAATTTGTATTACAAACTTTTTAAATGGCTTTTGATAATGAAAAATCACATTTTGAAATTTTTGTAAAATTTAAAATTATAGATGTGTTCTCGATTATTTAGATAGAACGGTCATCAAATTTGAGTTGATTGAAAACACATCTATAATTTTATCAAGTTCTATCCAAATAATTAAGAACGCATGCATTTTTAAGTTTTTAAATTTGAATAATATTTTCCAAATATACACTATTAGAATCTGTCTTTACTTCGTTGGTATAAAAGAAAAAGGCTATCTCAGAAGATGTACCGTCGGAAACAGACCCTCAAAGTAACGAAGACATGCAATAATAACATTTCCGTGGGCTGCTGGTTAAGCGTATTTGTGTGTGACAAGTGTCATAATTTCTGAGGGGTTAAGGACGGGCCTAATCGTCTTTTTCCGTGGGTGTTAGAGTACTTTTTTCACAGGTGTACCTTTTTCCGACCTATCCAAAGCATTTTAACACTTTTAAAAGGGATTAGTAGTAATGCCAGACGGTGCTCGATGAAATGCCAAAGCGAACCAGAGCTCAGAACCTACCAGCCATAGCTCTGGCAACCAAGGCGGACAGTTAATACGGTCACTGTGTGTCCATCCCTCAATAATTTCTGCACCAGTATGCTGAAATTTATCAATTGAGGCCTAAAAGGTACGAGTTACCAGAAAAGATACTTGCTAGCATGCACATACCACAAAAGGTACGAGTTACCACTAATCGAGGCCTGGTTAGACAAGCTATTCTCAAAGTGAAAGGATTGTTGAGGGTAACAACTTGACAATTAAGACCACTTACCTATGTTGCTGGATACGGGTATGGGTATCGTATCAGATAAGGAAAATTTCAAAAATCAAGGATACGGCCTATTATATATATAATTTTTTTATTATTTTAATTATATTATTAATTCAACACTTGTATTATATAAATTAGAAATCAAAATACAAAACTATAGCCAAGTATACATTAAGTATAATAGATACTATCTTCTAACAACAACTGTGAAGTGGCGTAGTGGCATTGGGGTATGGGTCTTATGCCAAAGATCCTAGGTTCGATTCTCCGCAGTGTTAGAAAAAATTGGTTTTGGCACGGTGCACGATGGTCCATGTGCGGTTCATGGGTATCCCATCGTATCCAGATGTGTCAAAGACGTATCGCTGCGAGTCAATATGTATCGGAGATTGTATCAAGAGATTAAGAATACGCCACGTAAGCCAATACACCAGCTGCCGCATTTGATACGTATTGGTTTCATATCGGGTGCGTATCTGCATTCGATATGGTACGGAGCCCATATAGAAGTATCAGGATAACATAGCCACTTAGAGCATCTATATCCCAGCAACTCAAATGAGTTTCTAAATAACTGTTAACCACTTTTAAGAAATTAAAGTCTCTAAAATTTGTAAACTCTCACATCCCTGAAATTAATTTTAGAGTTTCTATTCAACCACGTTAGCAATAAATTAAAAAGGAGAAATAATTTGAGTCAATTATTTGACAAGCATAGAGTTTATAGAAAATTTCTTAATAAAAAACTTTCCTCCATAGTTTCTAAATAAGAAACTCTCTAACATCATAGTTACTAAAATAAGAAACTCTCCCACATCCCTATACTAGATTAGAAACTGGCACCTCAAATTAGAAACTCTAATAATACTAGGGATGTAGATGCTCTTAACCATGGGTCAAGTAATACTAATGTATAGCTTTAGCTTGGATGATATGGCCAGAAATTCAAATTGCATAACCTGTAGCCAATTTTGTACATAAAGTGGAACTACTCAATTTTGCTTCCCTGTTTGGTTTCCAATGAAAGGGTAGTCCTAGATCTCGCTGAAAAAGGTCTCTCGGGGTCACTCCCAGAAAATTTGGGTAGCTTTACTGGTATGAGTATATTGAAACATGATGCAGGTGTACAATCAGATCCTTTGTTTGAGAGAATAGGGGGTCTCTATCTCGTGTTGGAGTCTTGTATCTGGAATTCTTGACAAGTATTAATTTATCAAAGAACTATCTAACAGGCAAGATGCCAAGGAATAGCTGCAATAGGAAGACTTAATCTGAACTTATCTCACAAAAACTTGATGGGATATATACTGGCAGAAATAGAGAAGATGAGATCTCCACTGTCTCTTGACCACCAATTTGACAAACAATTGAATAATCTTTCAGGAACAACAACCACCTCACTTAGGATTTTCATCGGACACCTTAAGTGCAAACCGCTTTGGTACCAGTTTCACTGACCCAGCTAAAATATTCATTACTAAATTTTTAAGATGGAGCAAAAGAATGAAGGATTGTTGTGTTGCAACTTGCAATAAAGAGCTGAAGTGTTGTTTGTCAACTGGGTTTGCAAAACAATGTAACCTTTTACTAACGAAACTTTCACTTGTAACTGCCATCAATCAGTTTCAGTACAAGGGGAACACAAGTGCCAACATAATGCTATTACGACACAATTTTAGGAGAAAGTATGCGAAATAAAAAAGCTGACAAATCGTACCTGGAAGGGATGTGGTTTGGAGAAAAACCAGGCGAGAACAACAGGAGGGTTCTGAGTTCGGATCTGGCGCAACATACTTTCGTGCTGCATTGGGGACATCCGAGGCGGAATCAGTTCCGGCGAGGCCCGCTGCGGCGCCTCTGACGCCGGAGGGGCCGAAAGAGCTGAGATCTCCGCATGAGCGAATGGTAATGGAGTTAGGCGGCGAATTCGTATCGTCTGCACTGAAGAATGAATCTGGACCGTCCGATCTTTGTTGGCACGATATTAAAGGAGTCCGCGAGTTACATCTCTGTCCGGAGTCCGGACCCGGATCCTGATTGGACGGCCGAGATTCATTAACTCAAATTCTGAGAATTTGCCAGGATCAGTGTTTTAAAATTCAGTCTATTCGGCCGGTTGCAATCCGAATAAAAAATTTATATTCAGTCCAAATATGAAGTTTAGAACATATTACCAGTTTAGAATATATTAATAGCGATAAAATACTAGTTTAAAGTATATTAACAGTTATTTATACCATATATTACCGGTTTAGAGTATATTAACAGTGATAAAAATACCGGTTTATAGTATATTAACAGTGTACCACATATTACCGTATGCTTGTTTATATATACGAATTCTTATTTAAAATCCGTATATATAAATCCGAATAAAAATCCGCATATACGGTATGCGGTAGCCTTCCGCATACCGAATGAGAAACGAATTTCAAAACACTAGCAAGGATGAATGTTTGTCAAGCGGCTGGATGAGAATAATTCATATGACATTGGTGAATTCAGAGTAGGTCTAATGTTCATCAGACTTATTTTAATTCGACGGGTGTAATGATCATTCGATTTATATTAAAATTCATACAAACTAATTAAAATTGTACAAGTCGATTTTAATTTCTGTGCACACAAATTGCACACAAATTTTAATGCTAATTGTATAGTGTTTGAACTAATTGGATCTGAAATTAGGTCCCATCAGACCTACTCCTATCTCTAAATTGGTGCCTCTTAATCTCTGGTAGTGACATTTTTTTTTGTTAGAAAAACCAAAGCCCAGTTTCATTAAAAAAAACAAAGTTAAGTTACAATTTCTGGTAGTGATATGTATATCATAAATAATAAATGAGTCGTCACAATTGCGAATTGCATCCTCTGAGATATCTCAAAAATTTGAGTTTTTTTATAAAATCCCAACCATTCAAGTACGTTTTGTACGAATCTCAAAGCACAAATAACTACTGGCCATGCGCCATGCACTATCCCCATAATAGACAGGTTCGAATCTCCTAAATTAAACCAATTTTTGAGTTTTGAATCGAGACTGTTCAATTTAAATTTGTCTCTCAGAATGTGTGCGCTCACTGCCGAATAAATTACCTCAAATTTGAATAGGACGGTTTCAATCTAAAACCCAATTTTTAAATTATTTCACTGGATCTGAATTCCAAACACGTCGGTCACGCAAAATTTGAGACATCTCAGACATCTCAGAGGATACGCACTCGACAATTGCTTGTATGTTACCCATTATTCTTCAAATTTTAATCGTGTAAACCATAAAATAAATTAAACCAAATTAACGTTCAAATCGGGTATGTTACCACTAGGGCTGTAAATGAGCTGGCTCGAGCCGAGCTGGGCAAAAGCTCAGCTCGTTAATTCTGGACCGAGCTATTAGCGAGCTAGCTCGTTAACAGCTCGCGAGCTAAAATCTCAGCTCAAACTCGTGATGAGCCAGCTCACGAGTGGCTCGCGAGCCACGAGCTGGCTCACTGAGTTTGGTTGGACCTTGTTTTAAGAAGAAAATAAATTTTACAAATATTTTTGGACCGAACTGGACCGAGCTGAACCGAGCTGGATCAAGCTTGATAGTATAAAATACACACAAATTCATACAAATTCACAAATTGATGCCTAGCCGAGCTAGCTCGCGAGCTGGTGAGCCAAGCTGGGCAAAAGCTCAGCTCGTTAATTTTGGCCCGAGCTGTTAGCGAGCCAGCTCGATAACAGCTCGGTCCACTATCGAACGAGCTGTTACCGATCGAGCCAATGTGAGTCGCGAGCGAGCCACGAGCTTACGAGCTTTTTGGACAGCCCTAGTTACCACATATGCGCACAGCGTAGGAATCCGTATCCTCTCAGGTACCTGATTCAAGACAATTAAAACCGACTGTCCACCAGTGCCTATTTGGGATAGGGCAGGGTACTATTATTTGTGCTATGAGATTCGTACCAAGTTAAAATAATGATTCTGGACTGTACGTTTCAATTGAACTCAATCAGGTAACCTGAGGGGGCCATTCAGCAACAAAGAATTAAGAGTGAAGAATTAAGAATTAAGAGCTTAAGGAACGCTAAGGAACCAATGTTCGGTTGTTTTAAGGATTAAGCGTTTAAGGAGAAGGTATAGGTGCCTTAAGGTCCAGGTGTTCGGTAAGATTAAACGGCTAAGGAAGCGGATTAAGCCCTAAAGAAGCTTAATCCATGCTTTCCGAACAATCCCGAGGGAATGTGAATTCCACAAAGTATACGAGTCAATGCATCCCGTTTCAACTCCGATGACACATCACTGAAACAAATATGTCTAACGGCACGACACAACACGTGGACACCTCGATAATGTGCCGGCTGTGCCACATTACTAGTTGCAACCACTAATTAAATCATACCCTTAAACTGACAACAAAATAAAATAGAAATGAGAAAGACCTGGAGCAGCTCCTCTGCGACTTGTAAATGACCATGTACAGCAGCCAAATGTAGTGGAGACAGTCCCTGCCAGTTGACCTCACGAGCGAGGTTTCGGTTCCGGCGAACGATCTCCTTTGCAAATCCAGCATAACCATGAACAGCTGCTATATGAAGAGGGTTGTCGTCGGCCTCTGTTGTACTGACTGCCCGTTCCAGGAGCAACTGATCCTCTTCAAGTAGCTCCTTCAGCGAACCGATATCTCCGGCATGGGCTACTGCATATAGACGGTTGAGTCTAGCTTCCATTTGATCCTTCATATGGCTTTATTGTGCGAGATTTTAACGAGTATATGTGCCTACTGAATTGAGGTAGCTAATGCCATAAATTAAATTAATGACTCTGCATTGACATTTTGATCGATTGTGTCAGAGAGTATATAATATATTAGCCAATTAATTCAAGTTCTTGACTTTGAATTAGGAATTGGATAAAATATATAAAACGTCATTGTCATCGAAATTTATAAAACTCCACTTTCTTTGACCGATCTCTTTGTGAACTCTTGAATATCGGAAAGGTCTTATGATTTATTTGCACTTTAATATTAAAGTTAGATATCTTTATGAACCCTTCAAAGTTAATGTATATGTATTTTGGAGTAGAACTAGGATTTTTTTAATTTTATCAAGTTTTTAATGAGCTTAACTTTTTGTAAGATTGTTTTGAAAAAGCAATACAACTCTTGGTAGCAACTACCAAGTTTCTCAAAAAAAAATGAGCTAAATTTCAAAATTTATCATATTTACTTTAAATGATAAATCAAGTAATAAACAATAAATAACATAAAATTAACTTAAATTTATCATATTTATTTCTAACATATTTTTTTTAACTTAAATTTTTATAATTATTAAAATTGTAAAAAAAATTTATTGAATTTCCACAATTAAATAAAAAATTATAAAAATATTTTTTATATTTATAAAAATGTTCAAACTGCCAGAATTTCTTACGGTTTTTTTTTGGAAGGTTAGTATAGTTCATCCTTTGTTTGACACTCCCCAAGGATCTGCATTTAGGCACGAATTTCAAGGCTGGGGTAAAAG
Source organism: Carex arenaria (assembly GCA_964058825.1). NCBI lineage: Eukaryota > Viridiplantae > Streptophyta > Magnoliopsida > Poales > Cyperaceae > Carex > Carex arenaria. The sequence goes on along the minus strand of CAXKVW010000446.1, from coordinate 245,238 downwards.
TAAATGACTAGATCACGAGGGTCTAGTGAGTAGAGAATTGTAGTGCTCTACCAAAATGGTTCTCCTGTGTTATTTAATTTAGTCATTTAGCATAGTTGTTGACATTTAATCACAATGGTGTAAAATGCGGTTTTGTTCATGCATGCGGAAGGCCACTGCATACTGCATATGTGGTATACGGCCGCATATGCAGAATTTCATGCAGACTTATATATGCGGATTTTAAACTATATATTAATTTATTTCCACTCAAAATATGCAATATATTTCCATTAAAATCATTCAAACAATAACCAATATGCGGACATATGCGGTCCAATATGTGGCCGCATATGCGAAACTGCATATTTGAGACTGCATGGAAATTTTTATGCAGAATCGGACTGCATACGTATATGCGGCCACATGAACTACATTTTACAACACTGTTTAATCACTAGGTCTATCCTTTCAAAGAGGGTCTAGTTTAATTTAAAATGTGCTTGGAGATCAAATTTTATATTTTTTATATTTTTTTTACTATTTATTAAATCAGTTTTAAAATTGCTAATTTTAATAATAGTGATTTTCTAAATCATTGAAAACATCAATTTTAAAATTAACTTAATAAATAGTAAAAATTCCAAAAAATATAAAATTTGGTCTCCAAGCACATTTTATAATAGATTAAATGTTGAACGGTTTGCACTTCAAAAATACAAAAAACCAAATCATTTGTTCCACTGTTCCGGAACAAACATTTTGATGTTAGCTAACCAGCCAAATACAACCCCCCCCCCCCTCCTCTCTCTATATAAGAGTAAAAACTAGTTTAAAATCGCCCACGTACTTCATAAATAAGTTATTGAAAAAAAAATTGGTCCAAACTAATTTTTATTCCCATTATTTTAAGTTTTGGATGAGAAAAATGATTCATTGTTTCAAAATTTCCACACAAGCTCAATGGATTGCGTTAATTTGAACATGACTAGGGCTGCTAACGAGCCGAGTTACCTCGAGTTATGAACAACTCGAACTCAACTTGAAAGATAATGAGTCGAGTTGAGAATAGTGAGCCGAGCTGGCTCGCTAACTCGAACTCAACTCGCGAGTAACTCGAGTTGGCTCGTGACTCATGAGTCAACTCGTTTAAAGTATTGAAATGTTGAACACTTGAACTGATGATTGTTGTTATGTAATTATATGAGAAGTAAATATTGAATTAACAAACAATTCACAACGATTTAACAAACTAACAAATTTAACAAAAATTCTACAACAATTTAACAAAAAAAAATAAACGAAATGAGTCCACGGAATTATTATTAATCAAACGAAACGAGTCCACGAGTTGTAACGAACGAGTTGAGCCCAACTTGAACTCAACTCATGAGTTAAACGAGTTACTCAACTAGAGTCAGACTAACTCGAGTTTTAAATGAACGAGTTGTTAGCGAGTTCGTTACCGAGTTGAGTTCGAACAGCTCGCGAGTCGCGAGCTTTTTGTACAGCCCTAAACATGACCTCGGAATTGTAAGATCTATAGTCATCTCGTGCAGCTTTTGAATTGAATTAATACTTTGACCTCTTCAAAGTTTTTACTTAAAATCAAATACCCGTTAAAAATGAATATCCTAGTGGAAAATATTGTTCCAATTGGATTTGACACCAAACAAATAACTATTCTGAGATAATTATTCATCTCAATTTTCTGATTTTACCCTCGAAATCAGATATATCCCCGCAATCAAAATAGAGGGAATCTACTATTCTTGGAAAAATGAACTTGTAGAAAATCCGGTCCCGGAACCACCTAGCTGCACCTGACCACCACTCCTTTCCGGTACCGCCACTGTGTTGCACCCTTCCGGAGTACCATGCACATGATGCTATCCATGCCACCCTCCACCTTCTCTGCTCCACATACCTTTAATCATAGATTCATACCTTTCAATTAGAAATTCTCAAAATGTATATGTAATTTTTTTATTGAATTTCAATTGTTTGATGAAAATTGCACTATGCAAGTGTATTGAGCAAAAGAAAAAAAATATTACTTTTGTAATGCCTTCTCCGGCCAATGTTTGACATCACGATCGTGAGTTAAATAACGTGCAAGGAACACAGCATCTACCAGAGCAGAGCTTGCTCCAAGGCTGATTTCAGGTGTCATCGGGTGCATCGCATCACCGGCAACAGTGATGTTACTGTTGTGGGCCTGGCCCAGAGCAATGTTCCATGGGGCCCGGAAGACGATTATTGCCCGTGTCAGAGTTGAGAGGTCAGTGGTTTTAGTGACAGCTAGGAACTCCAAAGGGAAATCTTTGGCTAAGTTGGTTGTTACATCCTTAAGTATCAGCTCGGGGCTAGTCGGGATATCCATCTCTGCATATATTTTTTTAATTTATATTTAGAATAAAATTTCTTTTCAGAAATTGATAATGAACATAAGTTTAAACATAGTTACAAAGAAAGACTGATAATGGGTTGATCCTGTATTAGAAATTAGGCAAGTAATTTGTAAAAAGGCTAATAGACAGAATTTAAATTCTATTTTAGAAATTGACAGAGATTAAATTGAAGAAACTTTTATAATATTAAAAAAATGAAAAATGGTCAATGAGATATTAATTTGCCTGAGGATGAAGATTTCTCAGTCAGGAACCAGTAAACACATTTGGAATTGAGAGGTATGAATCCAGCACGAACGCCACCCTTTATGAACTGCCTCACTTGCATTTTAAATCCGTGGCCTTCTGGATATAACGATAGCCCGCGTACAGCCGTCCGCCCAGCTTTCATTGTTTTTGACAAACCCAGCCACTGGGCAACTGCCGAGTGGACCCCATCACATCCGATTACTACCTATTCATCCATCAACCATCATATGATTAACTGCAATAACAATACCACTAGGAGAAGACTAATTTTACTGTTAAACAGAATAATAAAACCAAGGAAAAAATATTATTATGAACTCTGTATATCTTATACATGCACCTTTGCTTTAATAACAGTACCATCTTCCAAATGCAAAAAAGTAGCCTTGGAGGAATCTTCTAGTGTCTCACTATTAATGGAGATCAACTTAGATGAGAACCTAATTGTATCTGGTGGTAGTTCTTCTGCCAATGCCTGGAGTAAGGCTTTCCTGTGCACCGTTCTCACCGCCACATCCTCTCTTCTCCAACAAAATACAAGAGTGAAAATATTTTTTCAGTACATGGTATCAGACTGTTAGTATCAGGCTGCAATGCTCATCAGACCCAATTTGGATTCGATGGGAAGCGCTTCCGTCTGATGTCGTTCAAATTGCGTGAGCGACATTTCAATATATATGTGCGTCCACTTCAATATTTGTACAAATCAAGCACGCACGCATCTTCAAGCAGATCAGACAGAAACGCTTCCTATCAAACTCAAATTTAAGTTTTCCCAATTTGAAACATATGTACATGTACCTCCTAAGTTTGTACAGGAGAAAATTACAAAGTACCCCACATTATCCATAAATTGGAAAGAACTACTACATTAACAATAGTGGAAATAAAAAGGCTCTTCAATAATAAGTAAATCCCTACCTTGAGACAGTATCTCAAAATGGCTTTAAATCTTAAATATTAAACATTTAGGCGCTTGTGTATGTGTTACAACTTACAAATTAGAAAATACATACTTTGTTCTCACAACTAATCATTCAGGAGAAAATATTTCTCTTTAACATGCTTACATATTTTTTATTTTTTTTAAAAAGCGAGTAAATAAGTACCTTATAAATTTAAAATGAGTTTAAACAGAAAAATCAATAAATTTAGTAAATTTGTGTGTTTTTGAATTTTAGAAGGGTAAATATGATATTATAAATTTAGAGAAAGAAATAAGATACTTAATTTTGAATTTTGAATTTTTATAAATTTACCTGTCTTTTGTTCCACCAAAGTCAAACTCCAGAGTAGCTCCTGTTTCCAGGTTTGTAACAAGCGACCTAATACAAAAGCATGCCAAAATTCAAATTTAACTTAAAGATTATAAATATGCATAGCATAATGAGTTACAAAACACCATTTATATATAATCAAATTAAATATCTCATTCAGATAAAAATGTACTTCTTCAATGTTTGATAAACGGAGGTGAGTTTGTGATCAACTCCGAGGGCTCTTAGTGCAAACCAGGCATTTGGAAAGAGAGTGAGTGCGGCTCCACTGGCTCGGAGCTCCGGATTGCGCTCCAAAACCCGTGTCGGCAACCCGACCCGCTTAAGTGCCAAGGCTGTTGCCAGGCCAGCAATACCTCCTCCGACAATCACTATTTCCTCTTCTACCACCATGGCCTCTGTCTTTCCCATAGATAGATACTTAACTTTTACAGAAGATATCTTTAGTTTTCCCCTGTTTTGATCGGGTTGGTTTATTTATCTCTTTGTTTAATTATGTGATTTACCTGCTCTGTTTCTTTATATTATAATCTTGGTTTTATTAGATCTTTCCATGTGATCAATCGATCTCAGCACTCAAGTTGTAATTGGTTGGTAATTTCTCAGTCCTGACGACATGAATGACACAATACTGTTCTGGTAATCAATAGTTAATGGGCCGATGATGGAATTCAGATCCAACGCTATACCGGACCGTGTAGAATGAGATCTGAATCGTCTGTTTTATTCTGTATTTTAAATAAGCTCCGAAGTTATTTCGTTGAAAATATTCTAAAGTCCGGTACCATAGAGGATCCTCACTACCGATGATCAAATACATACATGTAACCTATTCTTTTTTTTCGGGTGAAATGGACTGAATACCCACCAAAATCATTATCAGCTGTGCAGTTAAAAAATTCTTATTAATTTAGAAATAGAAAAAAATCTGCTTCAAAGTGAAAGGACCTTTTTTTTTTTTTTTTTTTTTTGGAAGAGTAACTTACACCGCATGATTCATGCATGGAGATGCTCTCTTACACATTGGTACGGTGTAAGCATTTTTTTTAATTTGTGATAGTGTGGCACAGTGACAAATGAATTATTCGGATTTAGTTTAACGAAGTAAAAATTCGTAATTTGGATATAATTTGAGAAATAAACCAATGAGACATATTTTCATAAAAATTGACCAATGAAAAAAAATATCAACAAATCCATTGATAATATTAAAAAGATTGGTTTTAAATTCAAATTATAAATAAGAAAGTCAATTAGTAGAAAAAAAATCCAATAAAAATAATGTCGACTTAATGCAAATTGAAGATATCATAGTAGTACCTATATTATACACCTTGTATATGTCCATGATAAAACAAATATTCAATTGTTACAAGATTATATATGTAGATGTAATTTTTCAAGATTTGGAAAGTGCATGGCATCTATATTATATATAATCTTGAAAAAATACATCTACATATATAATCTTGTATAGCAATTGAATGTTTGATTTATATTTGAAAAATACAAGATGTCTAATATATTTTTTCTAATTACAAATAGGTAAAAGAAAAATAAATGCATCTTCTATCTATTTTTTTTTCTAATAATTTAATTTGTGCAATTAAAGAATACTCATTTAAGAAAAAAAAATAAACTTGGAAGATAAAATTATGTGTTTCGCTTCATTCATATTGGTTGAGTGAAGTAGTTCAACTAATAATTAGTTATTCTTAATTATGTTACATTTTTAAAAAATGTTGTTTAGTTAATTGAATTTAGTTACAATCTATATTGTCCCGATACTTCATACCCGTATCTGATATTATCGTATTGTTGTATCAATACTTCATATCAAAATTTTGGGTGTAGGTCTTTATTAATTTGTAGGCCTATTGTATTTTGTTGCAGGAAATATTATGTTTGTATTTTTCTAAAAAAAATTGTCCTTTATTATAAGAGCAAAGCTAGGGTGTGATGTGCTCACCAAGAGAGTTTGGTGAGCACAACTCTAAAAGTATATCAAATCAACTTCAAATGACGAATCCAAACTGTTGAAATTCATGTACTTCATGAGTGATGCATCTACATGCAAAATTTTGAAAGTTTCGAATTCATTTGCTATGAGGTCAAGCGGTCAAAGAAATGATGAAAAATGAATATATAAAACAACTTATAAAACAACTTATTAAAAAATTCGTTACTTTGACCGCTTGACCTCGTATTAAATGAATTTGAAACTTTCAAAATTTTGCATATACATGTATCACTCATAGAGTACATGGATTTCAACGGTTTGGATTCATCATTTGAAATCGTCCGATATACTTTTGGAGTTGTGCTCACCAAATCCTCTTGGTAAGCACATCATACCCTAGATTTACTCTTATTATAAATATTTTGATGCTTATATTAAAAATTGTCCTTTATTATAAATATTTCGACGCAATAGCGGCGTTATAGTATTTTAGAACCTTAAATGCTAAGCAATGAGATAAAATTGCGTTATTTCAGCTACGACCGCTATAGCGGTAATAGTGGTCCGTTATTTGGCGCTACACGCTATGCTACATAGGCTTTTATTTAAAGGTCCAAACTGAATTTTTTTTTTTAAACAATTTTTTTAAGGTTTGTATTGCTATTGATTTTAAATAGAAAGAGATAAATAGTTTATGACATAATGCTTAGATTTCTTTAAATAGAAAAAGATGTATAGTTTATACCATGACTTTCAAGTTATTTTGAATGAAAAAAGATAGATAGTTTATGATATTAGTAGGGATATTTTGAATAGCAATTTGGACTTTGTATTAGTTCAATATGAATATTCTAAGAGGAGGGATCGGATTACACCCTTTTTGTTGACACATTTTGACACCTACCATTTTCAAAGTCCAAATAGTCGATCCAAACTGTTCAACATAATTGATATATTAAAATGTGTTTGGAGATGAAATTTTACATTTTTTTGAATTTTTTTACTATTTATTAAGATGGTTACAAAATCGTTGTTTTCGGACCATTGAAAAACAACGATTTTGTAACCATCTTAATAAATAGTAAAAAAATTCAAAAAAATGTAAAATTTCATCTCCAAGCACATTTAATATGGTTATCATGTTGAACGGTTCGGATCGATTGTTTGAATTTTAAAATTGCAAAATTGACCTATAAAAAAAACAGTCTCAAGATGTGTCAAAAAAAAGGTGTAATTGGATCCCTCCTCATATTCTAATTCCTTCATCAATTTTGTGTTACTTATTATAGCTATATGAGACTTTACATAATGTTGATAATTAGTCGAAATATAAAATATAATTTTTTAAATAAAAAATGCTATATCTATTCGCGATAGCTTTTTATTTAGCCTTTCCACAATGATGCGATAATCGCTATTTAGAATCTTGGTTGTAATCCATAGCATAAAAAGAAAGAAAGAAATTTTATCAATGATTTGTTTTAATGACAACATTCATATGAAGAAATTGTCAAGAGAAAACCAGTGTAGCAAGTGTTTAGAAAACTAAATACATACATCAACACAATAAATGATGTACAATAAATGCCAAAACATTGCCACATAAAATGACAATTGCAGAATTTTTTTATCTTAACGGTTCAAAATGCAGCAAATTAAATCACAGCCGTTGACAGATCAGAACATCTACATGCTTAATATCAGTGGAGAGATAATCAAATAAGGTGGTCTGTTTTTGGCTGGAAACAGGCATTTATTTGTCTCATTTTTTCATTCAATTTGCACATTTAACCAAAATGAATTTTAGTAGTAAGCTTCAAATAAAGTTTTTAATGGGCACAAAAACAAAATTACCAATCTATTGTAAAATTAAGTTTTTTGAGCGAGGCTACTGCATGTACTTATATATGTAAGTACTATGAATTCATATTACTATTTTTAAAGTTTAATATATCGATCTGAATTGCTTAATATAATTTTCATATTATGAAAATAAACTTTCATACTATATTTTACATTTTTTAGAATTTTTTATTTTTTTAGGAAGGTAAAAAATCACTTAATCTTAAAATAGTAATTTTCTATCTATTTAAAAAATTATAAAAATTCTTAAAAAAATAAAATTAGCCTCTAAATATATTTTGTATGCTTAGGACCGACCCTAACTCAAGTTTTTAGCGTGGACGGAAAAATATTATCAATCTGTCATGCATTTCGGCTCCTAATTAAATTACATTACATGTATGTGTATTTTGGTCCTTGAAAGATCAACATTAATTTAGAAAGCAAGTTATCAAAATTAACTATGCCCTAATAACATAATGAATTAAGAAACAAAATATACATGTTAACAAAATGAAATTTACTAGCTATTTCACTCCATTACAAACTGTGTGATATCGTTTATCAAGTGAATATACTTATTTAAGTCGTGACCCAATCAAACCATAGCTGAAATTAATTTGGTACCATGATCCTTAATTATGACACATCTTATGCAATTTAATTAATGTATAGCTGGCAACCTGCGTGCTGTGTCGCTGCAAAGGTCAAGATTATACTTTAAAATTACGGGAGACTAAATTTTTATTTTTATTAGTCATGATTTTAAATTATGATTATTAAAAAGGTTAAAAAAAAAAAAAATTCTTGTTGATTTGAGACATGATGAAACAATTGACGAAGCTTCTTTTTAGGATGCTAAATTCATGACTAGGTGCAACTTTTTCATATGGTAGCATATCCAAATGTCAAGTACTATCAACGAAAGTAACAAAATGACTTTCATTAAGTAGTAGATTTTTACCGATATTTAAATTATTTTCGGTATGTAACCTGATGAAGAGAGAACAAAAATAAATTAGTCCGTAGTCAAGATCGATCTGATACACAAAAAGTGAGGTTTTCATCATACGTGTAGGCTTTGGCTGGTAATAGAGATATTATATTAGAGATAATTAGCAAAGATGTTTACGATTATGTACCATAATTAAGGCTATAAATATGCTCCATGTAATTGTAATCAAAACACACTATAACAAATTATCAATACAATATTAAGATTCTCTTTTTCTAAAAAAAAAAAAAAAAAAACTATTATTCAGTAATATTTTTTTTTTGACTTGTTGACTGTTAGAAGCATCCTACTGGTTCAATATATTGAAAAATTAACTGTGACAAGGTGTGACAAGTTACTTCAGTAAACTTATGAAAGCAAGTGAGTTACCTTCGTAATCTTATTTTTTTTTTTAAATCATGGGTTCCGGTCAAGCCACCTAACACACTTTCAAATATATTATAAAAGATTTCTTCACTTTGTGGATTTCGAATCCATGACTTCTCACATCAGAGCTATGTGTATTTGCCACTCGACTAAAGACAAGTTCTTATCTTTGTAATCTTGTAATCTGATCATCCAAATGGAGCATTTTCAAATTCGGTAGACAATCTAACAAATCAATGAGATTTGTCTATCTGCAATTGATCTAGAACTAAAACTTCATTCAGTCTTAATTAAAAATAACAATTAATTGATATAGTGCATATCACCTGTTTGAATATTTTAAAATGAAACAAAATTTAGTCAACTTTGAATAATTGCATCCTCTGTTATTTTTATTAAATTGATTTCCTCTAATATTTAGATCTAAAATTTTGTATTTGTTTGTGTTAGATTATTTATCCTTAATTTTAAAACAATGATTGTTTTTAAACTTATCAAATGATCGTGGTTTCTGCAAAACACATCTTAAATAAGCACACATCATGCATAAGATAATTAATTATACATAGTTTAGTCATACAAATTGTATTTATATCCTCATAAAAGTAGGAAGATCACACAAATTGAGACGTATTCATGAATGTACTTAATTTGGGCTAATATTTCGTGTGTGATTGGTCCTTTTGTGGTAGTGAGATTTGGTTTAATTGGGCCTGCATAGGCGTTAATTTTAAATTTTCATATAACCTACGGTTTAACAATTTTGGGTCTGCATAGGCGCAGTCTGTACTAGAGAAGAAAATTTGTCATGGTGTGACTAGTCATGTCACGGAACGTCACGTCACGTTAACGTTACATCACGTCATGTGTGTTGATTACGTGACGTGACTCGCGTGACGCGTGACGTGACCACATTCCAGTGAAAATATACGTCACGTGAACCAGTCACGTCACGGTATGAAACATAGAGTATCCAACTTTTTTTTATATGTATAGAGTATTCAGATTTTTATTTTAGTGTAAGTTCAGTGATATTGGTACTCATGTAGTACTGATTTTTATTTTCTTTAGTTTAGTCTAATGAATGTTTGTAATTTGAATCTTTAAAGTAATATCAGATGCAACATTTCTTATTAAAAAATAATATTTACAACATTATTAATTTACTTATATAAGAATTTTTTATATATTTTTTCTAAATTTTCAACAATTTAAATTAAAATATAAAAAAAATTGACATGACTAATTTACGTCACATCACGTATGGTCACGGCGTGACTACGCATGACATGACTATTTGCGTGACGTGACCATTCGTCACCATTTTAGTCACATCATGTGAAAAAAAAAGTTGATCACGTCACGTCACGTCACGTCACGTGACCAAATCACGGCGTGTTTGTCACGTCACGTCACGGCGTGTCACGTATTTCCTTCTCTAGTCTGTACTATGAATCTCTCTCTCTCTATATATTTTCATTTTCAACATAATCTGCTCAATATAATCTTCATACGGAAATATATTTTTAATCCAATTAATAACATTTAAATTTAAAATTCAACAGTAGACTTAATTAATATATATGTCAACAGTATGAAATCTCTGATTCGTACGTTTTCTATATATATGACAACAAATCAATGAAAAAAAAAATCATTTTCATATCAGTTCAATAATAAATTTTAGAAATGCAAACATTATCTCACAGATCACAGTAACACGCGTACATATCTCAATTTATTTATTTGTTTCTATGTTCCAAAGAGTTCATCAATTGGCAACAACAACATTAAATCTAGCTCGAAGCATTTTCCCATACTCTTCTACCCTCTCCACACTCGGAAGAACAAGCTTCACAAAATTCACATGGAGGAAGCGTTTTTGCCACTCTACAAGTAATGGCATCTTTGTCTCATCAACCAGCTTGATGCCGAATATATTATCTACTGCCTTGATCCATGCTAAGTGGGAACCCAAAGTCACATCAACGAATCCAATGGAGTTTCCACCAAAGAATCTCTTCCCAGTGCCAACGGAGCATTTCTTGAAAGCCCCTTCCAACTGCTCTAGTGCAACAAGTGTAACGGCAATTTTTTCTGCCTTGATCTCCTCTGTTGTAGCCTTCAGGATTCCAAAAAATGAAGAGAACAACTGACAAAACGATAAAAAAATGAAACATTTGTTAATTTTGCAATTCATCTTCAATCATATAATTAACTTCTCTCATTGTACAACTAACAAATTTCATTTATATATTGCGATTGATAGTGAATTTTTTTTTTTTGCAATTTAAATACCTTTTCGTCTATGTAAGTTGCCCAGAAGCGAGCAACGGCTCGTTCGTAAGGATCAACAGGAAGCACAAGAGGCCCTATACCAGACCAGTTCTCATCAATGTACTGCAAAATCACCAATGACTCACAGATGCTTCGGTCGCCATGGATAAGTACTGGTACTTTCTTGTTGATTGGATTGTGCTCGAGAAGAAGCTCGCTCTTGTTGAAAAGATCCTGCTCGAGATACTCATAATCCAACCCTTTCTGTTCTAGAATCATTCTTACCCTGATTACAAATGGGCTAGGCCATGCCCCCAACAGCTTGAGATCACCTTCTGCCATTGTCACTTTCACTTGATGATTAATGTTTTTGAGAAATTGATATGATTTATTTCTGGGTTGTATGGGGGCTTAAATAAGATACAAGGTTGAGTGGTTGACTGCCAACAAAAAATAAAATAATCAAAGTTGTTGAATTTTAATATGATATATATGCCGTCTCAGGCGTCAGCAATGAACACACCTTGTTCCATCCATCATCCATGATAGAGTCGAGTTCTGTTGTGGACTAGTTTCGTGTTTACAAATATGTAGCGTATTGTTCTTTTAAAATTTTGGGTGATGGAAGTTATTAGATATGTAGTTTTATTGATATTTATATTTAATTGATAACTATGACAATCAATAGATTAATTAGTTATGACATTAAAAAGAAAAATATACTTGTTTTATTTTACATAGGTTTTATGTTAGATATATTGCAATTTATTATTGGAGCACTACTCAAGTGTTAGCAAAATTGAACAATTAATATATCACTTAATGCATGAAAAAATAAATTTTAAATTATGCTAAATTTAATGAACTATATATTAAAATTGATGAGAAGGAATTTATAATTATATATTTGTTATTTTAATAATCATTTGTTTAATTGTCATCGTTGGTTAAATAAATTTATTATTAACATAATGTATCTTCTTTGCATGACCATTTTTCCTCTTTTTTTTTTACAATTTAAATTACTGAATATGTTACACTCTAAATGATATGTAAATATTATGAATGCTATACATTATTAATTAATTAATGGGTTAAAATAATCTAGAAACAAACAATAGAAGATTTTTATTAAACATATTTGAATGTGCAAACATAAACATATATGGTTATTATTTGTGTTTAAATCTTCCAATTAAATTATTATCTGAGGGACCCACTCAACTAGCGAGTTAATTGCATATCTTTTCACAGAGACATGCAAAGTATAAAATCTCAACCTCGCACAGTCACACTGCATAAACTTTTTTTATTTTATTTTATTATATTTCACGCTGACCGTAGGCCCCCTTTTCGAAATATTTCACGCTGACCGTAGCCCCCCTTTATATCATAATTAATAGTACTCGGAGATCAAACCGAAATTTTTATTAAGCGAAATAAAATAAAATAAATATCGAAAAAAAAGGAGAGAATTTGAAAATTTTCGAAATATAAGTAGAACGGGTTCATTTATTCCGTCCCTACGAACGGAAAAATTTATTATGTCCCTGTTAATGATAATCCCGTCACAAACTTACTATTAACTAACTCAAACTAAACAGTAAAAAAATAATTATGACAAACGGTATGGATGGCCCCGTCCGTGACAAAAAAAAGAATCCTCAGCATTGTTACGATCTTTGTTTGATAAAATTTTGAAAATTAGCAAAGACTATCAATTACCTTTTAGTAAGAAACTACAAAGGTTGTCCTAGATGTATCTTTTAATATACGTGTGTACGAATCTTAAAGTGAATCAGACGGTTATGGAGCTCATCGGACCCAAATTTGAGTCCGATGGGCATCGAAACCAAACTGCTCTGTTGGCTCATAGGGAACAATTCCCATCAAATTTGGGCTGCATAGGCCTTTGTTTTAATTCTTCATGAACCTACACTTTTGCATTTGTGGGCTGATTTTAAGGAATGTTTCAGCAGCCCATGCGGCAACGTTACATCTTTGTTCTATAAAATTAAATTTTTGAGAAGCCTATATCTACCCAAACTTACTGGGCGTTTTTCTCTCTCAGTTTGATGGTACCTCCTTCCCTTTTAGAATACTTATGCTAACGAATTACATAACATCTGGAACAAGAATAGAGGGTATAAATATATTTTGTGTATATTTGATGGATGAATCAAATATTCAATATACGCAACGTTAGAGTCAGACTGTACCAAAATTGACAAAAAATTCCGAAAAGATAAATGCATCACTAGATGAAACTAATATGATTTGTATAAAATTGTCATAGGGTGTGTTAAATTGGGCCAAAGCTGGACCTTAAGTTTCTCGGCCCGGATATTGGGATGAAATTATTTCCTTTTGGACAATGAAATTGGGCCAACGCTGGACCTAAAGTTTCTCGGCCCAGATATTTGAGACACTGTCTATAAAGGAATCCACCTTGTCAGTGTTCCCTTCTCAGGACCACATGGACATATTTTAGGTGTTAAATTGTTATGAGACTTGTAATAAAAATAACCAGATGCTATTCATTATAGTGGAGTACCTTAGACTTGGAGCATATATATAGGATGTGAAAAAAAGATTGTGTTGTGCCCCGTAATCTACTGAGCCTTTAATTCACATTTTGCATTGTTTTTTGTTTAATATATTTACCGGCATTTTTTTCCATAACCAAAAAAATAAATAAAATAATATTAATAACCACATTTTTAACAAAATTTCACTCATAACCAAACCGCCCCCCGGGGGGCAGTCTACCTTCAGACCAACCAACCCGCCCCCCGGGGGGCGGTCTACATTTTTTTTTTTTTGGATCTAAATCTAAAAATGAGAAATAAAATAGCAAAATAAAACCGTTAGATTTAATCTCTATTATTTTCTTTATGCACATACAAAACATTACAATAGCAAACAAAAATGTTCAATCTTACTTACTTATGTCCTCAAATTGTTTTTCAAGATCTTAAAATATATCATTTTTTTCAATCTTACTTAATAACATCATTTAAAAAAAATATCATTAATTACTTAAAAAAATTGCATTAAAATGATTTGAATTGAAAGTTATAAGACTACTGTTTTATTGTATGTATATATTATATATAGATTCAATATTGTAACATGAAAGACTTTGTAGTATAGTGGTTAGAGTGTGTGACTCTCACCCAAGAGACGCGGGTTCAAGCCCCAATGGTGACAAAAAAATGGGCCAAGAGCCGGAAGCATCGTTTTTTTTTTTTTTTAACTTTAAACGGCCATAACTTTTGCTAGGAAAGTCGGATTAGAGCGTACGACCCCAATTCAGAAAAGGGAGGAGGAGACGGTGGGGACCGTCACCCATGGGTGTAACCTTGGGTATCCGACGAATCAGAATCGCCAAAACACATCATTTAGTGCCTCAAAAATTAAGTTTCATATTTTTAGTGTCTCAACTGAATTTTCTTATGTTGAAAAATACTTTTCAGCACCGAGAAATGCACCAGCAGCAAGTGCAATTGCCACAGGAGAAGTCTCATACAAACATTTTATCTTCCGGTTCGATTTCAAGGACTGGAAGGTACATGCTCTAGCAAACTAAATTTATGAATTTAATTTCCTGTAATTATAATATAGTTTACTGGTTCCGTTGATCCTAAGAAGCGTAGGCGTCTCTTTGCAAATTAGTAGTAGTCTAGATAGGAACATTATATGGAATATATCATCTGATTTTGTCTTAAAAAGGTAAAGGATGTTTAGATAATTAGGTTCGTGTATTGGTTTGAGTATCAGAGATATGCTTATTTTGTTTAAATTTCAATCTCTGTATATGTTTACATCCAATGCTTGTTAAATTCTGTTGAAAACAGTAATCGAATGTAATTCGATTTGCATAGTCATCTGCAACAGCTTTAGATTTGGGCCGATTAGATTAGCGAAGATATTAGATTATCACTTTTTAATTTTATTTTTATAAGAGTAAATAAATTTAAAAAAACAAGGTTTAGAATTTATCTATATTGATGTATCTTTTTGCAAGCTCTTGATATTGGTAAAATCAAATTTGAGATGTTGAAATGTTTTGTATGTGCATAAAGAAAATAATAAAAATTAAATCTAACAGTTTTATTTTGCTATTTTATTTCTCATTTTTAGATTCAAATTCAAAAAAAAAAAATGTAGATTGCCCCCCCAGGGGGCGGGTTGGTCTGAAGGTAGACCGCCCCCCCCCCCCCCCCCCGGGGGGCGGTTTGGTTATGGGTGAAATTTTGTTGAAAATGTGGTTATTAATATTATTTTATTTATTTTTTTGGTTGTGGAAAAAAATGCCGGATATATCTAGAAGTAAATGATTCATAATTTTAAGTATCGATAATATTTTTATCCTTTATTTTATAAAACGGCTAGATTGAAGGCGATTTCTAGGTAACGAATAATGATCTTGTTTCTTTTGCGAAAGCTAGTTCTTTTGATAATATTTTTAAAACGGCTCGATCAAAGACTAGTTCTTAGATAATTAATTTGTTTTCTTTCTACATTGCAATTCCTCTCTCAGGACCCAAATTTGAGTCCATTGTTAATTCTGTACATATAATTTAATTATTTGAGACACTGAAACATGCAGTCTTAATTAATTTCTTACACGGATTTATTGTAGACTTCTAGTACGCTTGGACCAACATAAAAATTAGTTTGATGATGCAGTTAGTATCAATATAATACCTTTTTTTCTACTAACATGTCAGTGTTTTTTCTGAAAATAAACCTTCAATTTTATTTGTTCACCTAAACAGAAGGCGATTCTTTCTTATTTCTTGTTAATTTTGGAACTTTAAACATAAGGCGTCCATTTTTCTCGGAACACCTCTTCGAAATTTTAATGACAAATTATATTGATGCCTCTTGTTTGAAATCAGGATATTGGTCACTAATATCATGCACGATTGACACCTAATCAAAATTTTCCACAATAATCTAATTATATTCTGGGACGTGGGTACATGTATATACTAAATTTCTTTATATATATATATTTCGTAGATTCAAATCTGTTCAAATCTGTTCCCTAATTTCCTAATTCTTTGGAATAAAGGAAGAAAATCCTAATTCTACGTACACTTTGTCAACTTGCCAGATTTGGTGCACGTTCCACTTTTAATGTCTTGAAATGAAATTTATAAATTATATATCTAAGGTTGAGCTTGTATATATATACATTTGTTTATGGGTCCATTGATTTATTCTTGACGCCGGATGATATCAGTGCAAACTGTGCAATCCCTTTTTTGGATTTTAATTTGATGTAATACAGAATTTTTTAAGTTTGACAACTTTAGTCAGTAAACTGAATACATGCCTTCAAATAATGAGTTCAAAAAAGTCTATACGTGTATACTTGGAGAGGAAGAACTGTGAATTAATGCACAAATAATACGTTGACAGTTTTATCTTAAACGCATGCTTTCTCATGTAGTATCTTCAAGTTTCTTTTGAAGATCTAGAGACGTATTTCAGAACTATATATTGAACCCAAATGTTTTAAAACCATGCTGAGTGTTGGCAATGTTTAAAATGCAATTATAATTGTTTCATTATTGTCAATTTGAGATATATATAGACGATATAAAATTTCTAGATACCAATATCCTTTTTACTTTTGAGTCTAGAACACTTCTAATTAAATTTGTACATGGTATTTTGCGCTAGGTCAATAACACTTTTCAGAAAAAAAAATTGACATCAAAGGAGAAAAAAGATGTTAATTAAATTCAATAGCAAATTGATTTTCAATCAATGATACAACCAAACAATACATATTTTGGCCGAGACTAAATTTTGTTAATTTTTCAATACTCATAACATCAGTGTTCTAAATAGCTAGCTATATATAACTATGCTATAGCTTTTTCGGACCATAAAAGCTACGCTATGAGATAAAAGTGTTTTATTTCAGCTACGACTGTTATAGCTGTAATAACTAACCGCTATTATAGCTACGCGCTAAGCGTTATTGCTACCGCTATACTACATGTGTTTCTTTTTTTACAATTTACATGCGCTTATGTACTTCTATTCCTATTTATGATGCTACAGGGTCTGCTATAATAAATATGCTAAATCGAACTATGTACTTTTGTTCTTATTTGTGTTTTAGTCTCTCATTCTATATCGGAGAATATTCAAATATTAATTATTCCTTTTGTTTGCTCTTTGTCTAGTATTCTTAAAATTATCGTTGTTTGTTTCATTGAAGGCTGGTTTGGATTATTATAAGATATAAAATGTTCAAATAGATATACTAACTTCATTTCACTTATAAAATTAATTGATCTTTGTCTATTATAATTTGTAATACTATGAAGTATGAACTATTAAATAATGTTACCTAGTATATCTCTTCTTTTTTTATTTTCATGATTGAAGAAATTATAGACTTAAATTAGTTGTCATTTTAGTTGTTACTATAATTCTCCAATATTGATCATGTTGATAATTAGTAAAAATATAGACTATAAATTTTGAAAAAAAAAAAAAAAAAACTATGTATGATAGCTTCTGTTATAGCTGTGCCATTCACAATTTTTTTTTGTCTCCCCGTTATGTCACTATAATTGCTATTTAGAACCTTGCATAACATTATTATTTGCATGTTAACTATGTTACAGAACAATTAATATTTACTAATCTATTACACGATACAAATTATTATGAATGAATTGCATCTCACCGTGGGATTTATATTAATTCAAAGAACCAACATTCCTATAATAATAAATAAATAAAAAGAACGAGGTCTACTCATTTCTAGCATAAATTTCGGATGAAATACCTGGTCTTAATTATTAAAATCATGTCATGTGCTTGATTTGGTTGCAGGAGTAAATTATTACAACTGGGTACAGAATTTGAATTTGGTCTTTTTCTCGAAATTTGAATTTGGTCTTTTTGGTACAGAATTACGGATGAAATGAAAGAGAAGAAAGAGGATAGGGGGTGGGACAGCAATAACGAACTATATATCATATAGTTCAGTCTTCTTTCTTTCTCTTTCTCTTTCTCTCCTCTCTTCTTCTCATCACATCTCCAAAGTTGCTTAATTTCAAATCAATCGATCTTTGAATTATTGCATAAGCATAGTAATCAAAGTATTCAAGAATACTATTGAGTGAAGAAAGAGAGAGTAATGATGAGGGCATCAGCAATAGTACCCGTATCATCACCTTCAGCGCAGAGCCTTACGGGCTCTGACACCGGAGGTGGTAACATGAAAAGAGAAAGAGGCGTAGCGAGCTTCTCAACTCAGGCTAATGCTCTTCTCCGAAAGAATCTCACCTTTCAGGTCTTCTCTTCGATCTCTCTCTATTAATTCTAATTATATATTTCTATTTCTATTTCTATTTAAGAGCCGACTTGTATGTGAAAGCAGAAGCTCAGCTCCATTTGAATATACTCAAAAAGTATTTATGTGTTATTCTCTTGTTTTGTATATATCCTAATTCCAACAAATTTGCACATTTTGTACATTACTTGGAATGCTGAATAAAAGAATTACAATATCAATCTACTGCATTGACCTCCCTTTCTATGTTCTTTGATATCTTGAAGAAAGAGATTGCTTTATCAATTCAGTCTTTACTAAACAACCCAAGAGGCAATACGATTCAACATATTGACTTGTGCATCTTCACAAGAAAAATTATTGATTAACTAATTTCCTATGATTATAATCAAATTTGCTTAATCATGAAAAATAACTATACACTAATAAACTAATATGGTGATGAACAGAAGAGGAACATCAGGATGAACATGTGCACTGTCGTATACCCAATCCTAATTTGTGTCCTTTTGATAGTCCTCCAAACTGTGATTAACAACGAGATTGACAAGCCCATGTACCAATGTGGCTGCACGTGCATCCCGGTCAACGGCACAGGCACGTGCCAGAAGGTGTGTGGGTCCCAGTACTCGACCTCAATACAGGTCGGCAGTTGTGCCATACCCAACCCGCCCGAGGGGCCTTCCCTCATGCAGGTGCCTCTGCCAGAGTTCCGTGCAGTGCGCAATGTGTATCTCCCGTTTGCTGACTTACCCAACTCGTCATGCCGGTTCTCTGGCTCTTGTCCAGCTACTGTACTCTTTACCGGCCAAAACCAGACTTTTGCACAAAGTACCTATGTTTTCTGAGCTTTAAATTCATCTTTTTATTTTCTTTTTTTTGTTGAATATTTTCCCTTTATATAATATGTTATAATTTTCAGCTTTATTGGTGTAAGTGATTCATTTCTTTATTGTTGGTGGCATGACAGCTCTAACAAGAAGTTTATTTCCGGTGATGAATAGTTCTCCCAACTTTTCTGATCATCTTACTCTCTTCTCACATGTTGTACCTGTGAGTCTTCATTTAACAATCTCAACCTGAGCTGCTTGTTTTAATTTAAAGTTTGTATAGAACGAAAATTTTCCAATATTAGTTGTATTATACTATTATTCTTTTTATTTCAGGCCACAAACATGAGCACGAGAGATACTCTGTACATTGAGCCAGCATTTATCCCAAACAAACGTCTCTATTACATTCAACCATCCTGCCTCGCTAATTCTTCAACCAAAGCTACAATTAATTACCAAGGGTTATCCTTTACTATAGGTATGATTCTACTCCATGGTTAATTCTTTAATTGGTTTACCTATCTAGTAACCTTGATTTTATCAGTTTTGGTGAAACTAAAGTGTATTGCCTCCTCTGAAAAATGTACAGATGTAGTATGTGTTAAGGGGTTGCCTCTATGGCGCAATGCATCATCGATGATAAATGATGAGCTATTTAGGGGTTATCGGCAAAGCAATACAGAGAGAAGATCAAACGAGTTTCTTACTGGTACGTACTGCTCTCGTGCATGTATTATGTTTTTGACGGAGTATATTTGCATAATATCTTTTGAAGCTGATACGACTTCTCCAATCTTGTGTTTGTCAGCTTTTGATTTTTTAGATACGAGTGATATGGGCTACAACATTGATATATGGTACAACTCAACCTACAGTAAATATAATGGACATAACCACATTCGTTTCCTGAGGGTCCCACGCTCTTTGAATGTGGTAAAAGAAAAACAAACCTCAACCTCCCCTTTATGTGTTTTTGACATTGTTCCAAGGCAATAATCTTTCATTGAATTGTGCGTTTGAACATTGACTACTGACACCAGAAGCTATCTATAATGGTCCTTGTATTAGTACCAGTATATATGTCCGGTTGAATGTAGAAAAGGATATGCTAATACAAATGTAAACAGGCATCAAATAAATAATAATTCGATCTTTTTTGAGTTTTTCTTCTTCTTTTAAATGAAAAAAGAATCAAAATAATAATTTTGGCCACCACCTGCATATAACAGGCATCAAATGCTTTTCTCAAGTTTCTAAAAGGAGCTGGAGTGACCATGGAATTTAAATTTGTGAAAGAGACGCCCAAAGTTGGAACAAAATTTCGGTTAGATTTCTCTTCTCTTCTGGGTCCTTTGTTCTTCACTTGGGTAGTTCAGCTACTTTTCCCGGTAAGTACAAATACTATTCATAAATTACACAAATTAGTAATCTTATAGTTTCCTACTAATACTTCCATCTCCTCATGTATATATTATAGGTTATACTCACTTACTTGGTGTACGAGAAGCAACAAAAATTGAAGATAATGATGAAGATTCATGGATTAACTGATGGTCCCTATTGGTTGATTTCTTATTTGTACTTCTTATTGCTATCTGCAGCCTATATAATTTTCTTTGTGATATTCGGCTCTCTAATAGGTAGCAATCTTGTTTGATTATTTTTTAAATCAGCCTGGTCATGAATACTATTGCTAAAAATTTGAGACGTTTAATGTAAATGTTGAGTAATTTCTTGGTTTTCTTCAGGATTGAACTTCTTCAGATTAAATGACTACAGCATACAAGTGGTGTTTTATTTCATTTACATCAATCTTCAGATTGCCTTCGCTTTTCTTGTGGCTTCTTTCTTTTCAACTGTTAACACTGCTACAGGTCAGACTAAGAACGTTTAGTATTATAAATGCAAACTGAGGAAACCTATTTAGGAACTCTCTAAATCTCTCTCACTGCAATAAAATACTTAATTGCAATATTGCTCGTTTAAACCGTGTGGTGCAGTGATTGGCTACATTTATGTGTTTGGATCTGGCTTACTCGGAACATTTCTCTTGCAATTCCTTGTTGAAGATCCATCGTTTCCAAGTAAGATTATTTCTCAAGTACATATTAACAAGACAGTAGGTATTCTCACTTCATGTACTTGTTTGATTGACCAAAATGCCCATTTTTCCTTTTAAACTTGAAAATAAAAATTTTGTACACAGGGGGTTGCATTATACTGATTGAGCTGGTACCGGGCTTCTCTCTGTACCGAGGTTTGTACGAGTTTGGGCAGTACGCATTCAGTGGAAGTGTCATGAACACAAAAGGAATGAGGTGGGGGGATCTGAACAGCTCAGAGAACGGCATGAGAGATGTGATGATCATTATGGTGCTGGAATGGATGGTGCTGCTTTCTCTATCATTCTACCTTGACCAGGTGTCGTCCCTCGGAGGTAGCATCCATAAAGATCCCCTCTTTTTCTTGAACTTCTTGAAGAAAAAAAGGATGAGCAGGTCGCTGTCACTTCAGTTAAGCCAGGGCTCTGCCAAAGTCATCATTGATGTCCACAACAAGCTTGACATCACTCAAGAGGTAGGTTTGATGTCTCCTCATTTTTCCAATTATTGCTTTTTTATTTTGATGAGAATAGTAGTCAATGTGTAATAATATGAAGCTCTATAGGTTTGACGATAATTGGAAAAGTAGTTGGATTAATGGAATGGATATAACTGAATTGCATTGCAGAGGGAGTTGGTGAAGAAGCTGGTGATGGAAGAAAAAAGAAACAACTATGCAGTGATATCTGACAACCTAACAAAGTTGTACCCTGGACGGGACGGCAACCCTGACAAGCTGGCAGTGGAGGGCCTCTGTCTTGCTCTGCCACAGGGTGAGTGTTTCGGAATGCTCGGCCCCAACGGTGCTGGCAAGACATCTTTCATCCATATGGTTCGTACTCCGTTCTTGACTTCTAACTAAATTAATTGTTAGTTGTGCAAAATCAGAATAAAATGTGAATGTATGTGCATAAGATGAATGATATTTAGGTAATAAATAGGGGAGTTATTTTTGGTGTGAATAGATGATAGGGTTGACTAAGCCAACATCAGGTACAGCGTATGTACAAGGAATGGACATAAGGACCGACATGGATAGCATCCATACCAACATGGGTGTCTGTCCTCAGCATGAGTAAGCTTTACTAATCCTCCCTATGTTCCAAATTATCTTTCTTTACTTCTCTTTCGTCCCTCTCTGTTACATCTGATATAAGAAAGATGAGTCATTCTTATAATTAATGGTGTTAATTGACAGAAAATTTAATGAAATTCTTTCTATTTTCTTCGCTAAAAAATGTAGTTTGTTATGGGAAACTTTGACTGGACGGGAACATTTGTTATTTTATGGCCGGCTCAAGAATCTTAAGGGTGACTCTTTAACAAAGGTACATTACACAACGCTATAACATGCAATGTTATTATTTTTGTCGAGGGTCCTTAATTCTCGAAAACACTACTTACAAAACAATTTTTTTTTTTCAAAAACAATAGGCAGTCGAAGAATCACTGAAGAGTGTTAATTTATTCTATGGTGGGGTTGGAGACAAACAAGTGAGGACGTATAGCGGTGGCATGAAAAGAAGGCTCAGTGTTGCGATTTCTCTCATTGGAGACCCTAAGGTGCGCAACACCATGCCACTGTCTTATTTAATTTTGGTTTAGTAGCAAAATTTACCTTTATCTAGCGAGCTCAAGATCATTTCTTCTTTCACCTTTTTAGGTTGTTTACATGGATGAGCCTAGTACTGGATTGGACCCTGATTCAAGAAACAATTTGTGGAATGTCGTGAAGCGTGCCAAGAAATTAAGACTGTGCTATTATTCTTACAAGTATCAGTAGTTTCTCCTTTCATAAATTAACTTTTTATAACAATCAGAACTACAGCAAATGACTTTCCAAATTGTATTGTTTCAGCACATTCAATGGAGGAGGCAGAGGTTTTATGTGACCGGCTTGGTATTTTTGTTGATGGAAGCTTCCAGTGTTTAGGCAATCCTAAGGAGGTAATTTTGGGTATTAGTGTTTTTTACACACTCTACATGTGTCTGAAGTCTGAACTGTAGATAATTAATAATACATCACAAATTGTACTTGTGTAATATAATGGTAGTTGAAGGCAAGGTATGGAGGGTCATATGTGTTCACCATGACTACTTCAGCAAAGCATGAACAGGAAGTAGAAACCCTGGTGCGACGACTCTCCCCAAATGCAAGAAAAATTTACCACATATCTGGAACGCAAAAGTTTGAAATATCAAAACAGGAGGTCAGAATTTCAGATGTTTTCCAGGCAGTGGAAAAGGCCAAGAGCCAGCTTACGATCTACGCATGGGGTTTGGCTGACACAACTCTAGAAGATGTCTTCATAAAAGTCGCCAAAGGGGCACAGGCAATTAACGTGCTTTCGTAAATATAACAGTTCAATTTACAGCATTATAGAAAGATGGAGGTCAAGCCTACCAACTTTTATTTAATATACATAAAGGACCCGTCATCTTGATTTCGAATCCACGGCCTCGGAAGGTGTTGTCTTTTACGACTAGACCAAATAGTATTTCTTCTTTTTCTTTGTTATTGTTAGATCTTGTGCTTCTTCTTCGTATTTGAATTGGCTTGCTAATTTATTATGACGGAATTGGGAGAGAACAACTTTCTCATTTGTTTTAATGATAACCTATTGCATATGTAATTCTCACAAGCAGAGTTTGCACAGAGGAGAAGGAAAATTCAATAGAACGTACAAAGTCTAGTTACATTGAAACTTCATCACTATGCAAAACAGGGAAGGATACAAGGGTAGCCGTCCTATCCGCTGCTTTCATTGCGAAACAAGAAATCAGTCAAACTCTAATTAAGACAGGGCTCTACCAGGGGAAGCGATTCGATCTCTATTTCCGAGGCCACTGCCGATTGAGCGCACAGCAACATAGAGGCTAGCTAGCGCCGCGTGAGCGTCACTCCACGGATTCAGTTCCTTCTCTATTTCTGTGGCAAGACCAAGCGACGATTGAGCTTACAGCAACAGAGAGGCTAGCGCCGAGTGAGTGTCCTGTTAAGGGGGTTGAGCTCGTATTCCAAAAAAGGAGAGCTCGACACCCGACCAGAATGTAACACCAAGCCAAGGTGATCCATAAATAATAAGAAGATTTAAAGAAATCTTCATGTTCAATTAGAAAGCAATTTGGGTACAGTGTTTGCTGATAGGATGCATTTATCTACTATCACTTGCAAATTTATAAGCTCAAATCGTGCTAAATTATAAGGTTTGTTGGATAAGTTCAAGATCGAATTCATGTTCAAATGACATGAAAAAAAGGAAAAGATAAACTATGGAGGTGCTTTTGAGTTTTGTTATCACAACATGGCGTGCAAAATTTGGGAAGTTAGCTCAATATGTGGTGTTAGACTGTTAAAATTCCTATAAATGTTTAAAATAGTATGTGGATTCATTTTCAATAGAAGGATTCAAATGCGAATCCATATCCATTATCATTGTAGATTTTAAATTAGATTCGGACCACATTGGATGTTTTAGTTATGGCATGGCATAACATGAGTGAATATATTTATTTTATATTATAAGATATGAACTTTCAGAGAATTTAACATAACAAGTAAATAGGTTGTTCCTAAGTTCACCAAGTCTCTTTGTGAACTAAACTCTAAAACCTATCGGATTGGTTTCAAACGACGAATTCAAACCGTTGAAATCTTTCTACCTTACAAGTGATTTGTCTACATGCAAAATTTTTTAAATTTTAAATTAATTTTGTATAAAGTCAAGTAGTCAAAAGACATCCAAAATGAATGCATTAAAATTAATTTATAAACATTATAATTTTGACCGATTAATTTTATACTAAATTAATTTGAAACTTTAAATTTTTCGCATATAGATGCATCACTTAAAAATAGAAGGATTTCAATTATTTAAATTAATCGTTTAAAGTCAATTTAATAAATTTTAAAATTAAGTTCACAAAAAAAAACTTGATGAACAACATAGTTCTACTCTACTCTTGCATCAAATTTGGTTTGTACGGAACAATTTCCACAAAATTGGCCGGGCTGTATTGGTCTTAGTTTGAAATCTCTCTGGGCTTTTTTCGCTTTTAGTTTGATGGTGCCTTCCCTTATTTTTAATTTCTTTATGCTAATTGTTTCATTTAACATCTGAAACAAGAATACAAGGTATAAATATATTTTGCGTATATTAGAAGAAAGAATCAAAGATGCTATACTCAACTCTTGTGTCAGATTCATCTATAACAATTTATACAAGAGGGAAGAATTAACAAAAAAAATCCAAAAAGAGAATTAAAAATGCAGCAAGAGCCACTTTCCAAACAGAAGACACCGACACATACCTACATGTAAATCAACAAAGAAAAAAAACAAACACACTCAACTCTGATTGAGAATCTGGCTGGGTTCAATCACAAAACCAACCGGTGTGCCACGGGGCAGAGAAGCCCTCCTTGACAGAGACGGAGTGCGGTTCAGCTCCACATTTGCTGGAATTGGAGTCTCTGGTGAGTGGCCCGAAATGCAGAGGGTACCCGCATCGTCAGTCTCCCAGTAGACTTCCACCATCATCCCTCTCGGGTTCTCTTCTGATTCCGTCCCTGGTATTCCCACAAATCGCACTCCCTTTGGTACCTGGTTCAGTTTTTTACAATTAATCTCATGTCTTGTGTCAGCATCTATCTAGCATGTATAGTGCTAAACTTTTCCAAATACAAAGTGGGAGAAGTGTTTATTATACACAGAAACCACATACCTGAATAGAGGAGCCAGAAGTCAAGTTCAAGGTAACCAGATTTCCTTCGGCAGCTGAACTCTCTAACTCAGCCTGCTTGGCAATGTTAAGAAACACTTCCTCCAGAGTCGTGAGGCCGAGTTGTATGTCTGATATCCCAAATTCACTTTCTCTGTCTTGTAATTCCGCAAAGAAACTCTGCCATTTCAGAAGAAAACGCCAAGAAATTAAAGCAGTATTAACAAAACTAACTTGGAACTAGCTCATAATATATGATACTTACTGTCAGGAGAGGCTCTTTATCATGAGGGATAACAAAGGTCAAAAACGCCTTGTTCTCCTCTTTTGGCTTCACACCGATCCTCTGCACAAAAATAGAAACATGATCTCATATATAAAAAAGATTCCTCAGGAGAAGGTACTTGTATAAAGTTCTACAAGCAACAATAGAATTCTAAATGGTACTAATTTTGTATATAGTTACTTCATAAAAGAAGCGTTTCACGGGTTCAAGATGAGAATCATCGCTAGATCCTCCACCAGGTGCACCATTAGTTGCAGCGAAGTTGACATTAGCAATATAACCGGTACCAAATCGGGACTTGAGGCGAATGGAGGTGCCGATGCAACGGAATTTCCCTTTTGCCATGATGGCAATACGATCACTCAGGATGTCAGCCTCCTCCATCGAGTGGGTCGTCAGAACAATCGCTCTCCCTTTCTTTGCATCCTCTATTATGTCCCATACATGCCTCCTTGTTATTGGATCCATACCAGTTGTCTGCAAACGTACACAACACCAAACACATGCACCATATTCATTACAATTTACACTGAAATATAAATAAACAGGTAATAAATATTACTATGATATAAGGATCTGGAGTGTTGCACATATTTACCGGTTCATCTAGAAAAACTAGTTTGGGGTCACCAATGAGAGAAATAGCAACACTGAGACGGCGCTTCATGCCACCACTGAAACTCCCTGCTCTAACATGAGCAGCATGTGTTAGTTTCACTTCTGCTAGTGATTTCCCCACCACCTGCATCGGTAACAAATTTAATTATGTTAAACGAGTTCCATGCAAACTTGATCACATAATGGATCTTTATAATTCTAGGACTTTTTGCAAGGTTGGCACGAATAAATCTATCATTCCATACATAGTCATGCTACAAATCCATGAGAAACTGTTACCTGTACTATTTTGTAGGAGATTTTTTTTCCCCTTGTATTTTTTTTTTTCATTTTTATAAATATCCCGATTGAAATGTCACCAATTACCCTTATAATACCCAATATTACTTCCACCAATACCAGCACAACTGGGATTGCAATTAATTAAGTGCAATGTTGACACCATAATGAAAAAGTGTACCGCTTTAATTGTAGAAGGGGGCAAGCCTTTAATGCTGGCAAACAATGCAAGGTGCTCCTCTGCTGTCAATGCATCCCACAATATATCAAACTGCGTAACAGAAAAAGAAAAGGTTCTGGACTTCAGTGAATGAATATCATTTTACTAGACAAAAAGAGGCAATGCGATAATTGAAGCAATTATTATTCCAAAGTATCAGATTATAACCTGGGGGCAAACACCAATCAAACTTCTGATATTGGCCATGCCAACAGAACTCCTTACAGAATGCCCGTATATCAATGCTGTCAGAAAAGGTGGAGCAAAGAGTTTTTTATTATGTAATATAGCTTTAGTTATATTCATTACAAATTGAAATAACAAATCAAAACAAAGAAAAGAAGAAAGACGGAGAAATCAGCATACCATCACCGCCTGTGATGGGGGTAATGCCAGTAAGGCAATTAATCACAGTAGTCTTTCCTGCTCCATTTGGCCCAAGCAGGCAAAACAGTTGGTCTTTGGCAAAATTTACCCATATTCCCTAATTATTGATACAAAATTAAAAAAGAAATTAATATATGCATCCTGCTTTTGTTTGAGAGAATAGATGGAAAGGAAAGAAAGATACCTTAACAGCATGATACGGAGCAGTGCGTTTGCACTTGCAGCAACCGACGTTAAAGGTGCCGGGATAAGTTTTCGTTAAACCACACACTTGTGCCGCCACACTTGCGTCCACATCATCACCTTCCTTTGTCTGCTTGACAGCTGTCTCCTCTGCAAGCACATCCTCATCAGTTGGAGATGTCTCTTCCAGTGGTGGAGTGGACCCCATGCAGCTGCATAGGCTTCCCTCTAATAAAACAATTAATGTATTTTTGTCAGCAAGAAAAGTAGTTAAATCCAACTAATTCAGGTAACTCACATCAAAAGTATGAATAAAAGGGCAAAGAACTAACCTCGCACCTTGCTACCTCCTCTTCCAGTCCAGTAACCAGGGTTCAAAAAGTAGAAAATTGATTTCCTCACACCATTCACATTTGGTATTATATTGTCGAAGTAAATCGCCAGGATAAACCAGACAAAAAATGTCGTTATGAGCCACTTGTATATTGTTTCCTGTGTGGCATAGAACACAAATAAAGATCTTTGTCATTTTAAAATGTCCTTAATCAAGTATAAGTTGAGAATTTGAGCAATTGTTTTGCACATACAAGGGTAATCACACAGTCGGGTTCTCTTTCAGTGCATTTGTTGATACTGCTCCAGCTAACACCTGGATCTTCAGGAGTGGAAGTTGCATCACCAAGAGTATTCACAGCTTTTGCAAATAAGTTGGGAGGGAATAAAGACCATATATTCCGATAATAAGACTTATATGTCGTCGAATATGGAAACCCAAATGTTGTCACGAGCTAAGAAACCACACCAACAAACAAGAAATTAATAAAGAAACTTCTAGATACAGAGGTATGGGTTTTATTTTGTATACCCAAAAAAGAGCTACGGAAGTATACTTACCTGAGTCAAGAAGCCAATTATGAAAATTGAGAAGCCGACAGTAGTGGCGGACGATGCCTTGCTAATAAAGGTCGATATCATGAAAGCAAAGCCAAGCTGCAAAACATTACCAACAGGAAGAATCAAGGTTCAATTAGTTATAGTACCAGACCACTGATTAGGGGTGTCAACGGCACCCTTTTACCCATTTACCTGACCAATACCGTATTCAATAACACCGGACCGTATTCAATAACACGGGTCCAGGTAAGATATTTTTTTGATTCCTTACCCGTTATCCTATACGGTAATAATTAAAAATAAAAATTATAAAATTGCATATATATATATATATATATATATATATATATATATATATATAGTTTTTTCTTTCATTTAGTTTATCAGGTACAGGTAAAGGAATGAAAATGCTTCAATCCGACCCAGTGACACCCCTACCACTGATTATGCATCAAATGTAGGTTGATTTTAATTATTAAGGGAAGCATCTGTGTACATAGTACATACCATGTTAAGTTGGAAAAGAAAGAACAAGAGGAAGAGCACAGGGAAGCTGTTGTTCTTGAAGAAATCAAACTGGAACATCATGCCGAAGAGCACGGTAAGGAGTGCTGATATAAGAGTGAGCATGGCCTCCCATGTGAACCATGACAGCCAGTATGCTGACTCGTACAGCCCCATTATCGACATCACCTGGCGCAACTTCAGCTCCTTCTCTGTCACCAGAGAGCTTATCTGGAACACAAACCCAAACATAGCTATTGCCAGGAAGAACGTGGGCCCCGCCTGTCCCACTGCAGAGAATGTCTCAGTGGCTGGGTGCGCAAATTCCTTCAGCCCCACATTCCACCTGAAACTCGGATCTGCCATCCCGGGCATCAAAAGGGAATGCATTTATCAGCTATTTTAAAATTGATTGATCCCAGATTGATTGATTGATTGATTCATTCATTCAGTTGCTTAGTATTACCTCCAATAAGAGACCTTGCAATTTCCCTCTCGGCAGCAATTTGAAGGGGGATCTGGAACTTCATAGTGGGGTCCTCATAATTGCCTCTCCTGGCTACTGCTGTAGAGTTGGTCTGTATGCCGTAACTTATAACCGTCGTGTTTTTCACGGTGAAGTGGAGTGCGCCGGGACAACGCATGGGGTTGTCTAACAGCCACTTGTCGACGTCAGCTGGGGTTTCAAATGACATAACCTAGAGAATAATTAATTTCCATATAATTAATGTTTGAATCTCTTTTTGGATTGAAAAGTTCAACTTGAGCAATTAAAGCCAGAGAAAAGGTTGCCCTTGGATCCTTGCAAAGCCCCGTTGACTTTTCTTCCCCCAAATATTAGCAATGAGAAAAAAATTAACAACCCAGAACGAAAAATTAAAAATTAAAAATTAATTCAGAAAGAATTGGACTTTTGAGAGTGAATAATAATGCATTGGTACATGAGTATGATAACTTGCCTATTAATGGAAAATTGCTTAATTGAGTAGTGGCTGCGCAATCCCAATTCAGAACTAGGATTTTAGAGGTAAGCATTTCGAATTTGTAAGAAGAAGAAGAAGAAGAAATAATTAGTAAGTTAATTAGTTACCTTGCTGGAGGGAATGGGGCGTTGGGGGTTATTGGCCATGATAGCGTTTACAATAGATGAAACGCGAGAAGAGGAGTTACCGCTCCAGAGGAAGTCATAGCAGGGGGTTTTAACATAGAACTTGTCCTCGCAGGGAGGAATTGCGAGCGCAATTGAAGACAACGCCTCTGGGTCGCGAACGTTCTGGTAAGCGGTGGTGTCGCTGAAACGCTGGCGCACAGCCTTGTCGATGCAAAAGATGAGAAAGATGAAGAAGAGCGACGACAGCAGCTGCACTGCCGCTGATCGCTTCTGCCTCCATGTCACGATAGCATTCTTCCTCACCAGCGCCGCGTACTGCTGCCCCATCAGCCCCACCCCTCTCCTCCCCACCTGCATCTCTCAATATTTTTTTATTTTATTTCTTCTTTTTGTTTTTCTTTAGTCAATTGAATAGCAGATGTATGGTGTTTGGTTTTGGAGCCAAAATGGGTTTGAGACCTTGGGACAATTTATAGTCTGCTGTTACTTAGAGAAGTACAATTTTTGACTAGTCATCGCCCTTTTTGTCTCTCTCTTTTTCTTTTTCTTTTTCTTTTTTTTTGTTTGTCTGAGGTAACATAATATTTCTGTTTAGATTTTGACCGTCCGATCATAATCCAAGCCAATCTGAATGCGGACTCCTTTAATAGTCGTGCCGATTATAATTGGACGGTTTTGATCTAAACAGAAATATTTTGTTACCTTAGAATGAATTGAATTCGACAGGGCTGAGGAGCTCCGTCTCTTTGTTTTGTTTTGTTTTTCTAAATGAAAACTCTCTGTTTTGGACTTTTGGTTCTGGTCTTTGGTCTGTGTGCATTTTTTTTTTGGTTGTCTTTAGATGCCACGTCTGCTAGGAAAATGTGAGAATTTATTATAATATGGTACTTTTGCTGATTTGCCATTTGATTTTGTATATTTAATAAATGAAAATTGTGCCTCATGGCGGCAGTTTACCTTTTTTTTTATATATGCAGTGTCCATTCATATAATTTAAAAACTTTTTTGTGAGTAACGAAAATGGAATAATTATATAATTATTAAATGAGGATCGAATATCGGAAACGTTTTTATTTTAAAGATAAGGGTAATTTTTTCATTGAGGGCCCATCATTTTTCCTAATATATGCATGTGCCATCGTTTCGGCCAAAGGGCATTTTTGTCATTTTCTTTGTCCACAGTAAAGGCTTTACTGTAAAGGGCATATATGTCATTTTATTTTCTATGTTTCTCCACCAATCAAAAGGCATATCAAGAAGATGGGGTCTCTTGTATTTATATACTATTTTATTCTGTTGACTGTTATTCTTGTCAATTAAGTTTTCTAACAACTACAGCATTTTTTTTTTGTGAATACTAATAATTTTCAAACTGGAAAGTGAAAAGAGTAAAAGTCAAGAGGAGCCTCAAATTCTTATTGTAAAATAAAATATTTCGAGGGGAAAAACGCGTTAGCGATTTCGCGGCTAATACTACAATTTCTTAGTAATTTCAGTTGCTTATTTATTTTGTATTACTTAATTACTTGGACAATCATGTCAGGAAACCTTTTAATAATCCAGAAATAAATAAGATATCCATATACGAATTTGAAATTCCAAACATTATGAAATAAAATTCAGTAAACCTTAGATAGCTCTCTTGGTGATTCGTGATTATTTTCAAATCAAAATGTTATTTGCAATTTTTAATATTTCCTGGGAGATTTAAATATATTTCCAGAAACCTAAAGTTCATAATTTAAATATATTTTGTTTTTACCAGATATTTTGCTGCTAACTGTGATCATATGTAATAACATTAATGTCTCACAAATAATTGTCAAATGACATTTTGATTTCAAAATACATTTCTGAATTTTAAAATATAATTATTTCTGAAAAAAATATAACAATAAATTTACTTCTAATTTGACAAAATATCTAATTTTAAAAAATTCTGAATTTATTTTTGTAATTTTTGACAAAACCTCCGGACGAATGTTGTGCTTATTCTTGTTATGTTTCAAAATTTCGGGAAAATGATGCCATTTAAAAAAAAAAAAAAAAAAAGGGATAATTTTACCCTAATTTAGTTAGTATATATCAAAATCTGCTCTTTTTCTTGAGTAAAGGAGCATCCTCCTTTTCTTCTATCTAGATCGTTCAAAATTCATTATATGACTTCAATTAAATATGAATCATTTTAATAGATTAAATTGATGATTTGAAAATATAAAGTAATTGAGACCGTGCGATAGATTTTAAACGATCTAGATGGAAAAAAAAGAGGGTCCTCCTTTTCTCAAGAAAAGAAACAAAGTCAGTTTCTCCAGTGTGCAATACCTGACCAAGTAGAATAAGATCAGAGTCATAAGTTTCGGTCTGAAACAAATTTCAAAACTGACATCATATATTTCAATAAGACATCGAATTGATTTTACTCCGGTTAGAAGTAGATTCTTTTTCCAAAAGTACCTGAGAGTACTCCTTATCAACTTGATGTGAAAATTATAACTTATGTTCACATTATTATGTAACAATTGTCTTTTTCAAAAGAACTTTTACTTGAATTTTAATTAACAAACAGATGCAACAAAGACTTTCAACTGAGTTGCATGACGCATTAGTTCGTGTCATTTATTTTGCATTGTGGAATTAATACACTATCACATGTGCAAGAAAAAGACTTGCACTATGAAAATTAAACTCAATAATTCCACTGAATTACACAAGCACGCAGATACCTATACATGAATAATTTTCTCTTTTGACTAAAGATAAAGACTGCGGATTAGGTTTGATTTCTATCAAATTTTGTGCGCACAGATTTTTAAACATATTGGATGGTCCGGAAGTCCATTGATATCATTAGATCGAAATTTTTATTAATATACAAAAGAAATAATAAATTTAATAATCTATACAATGTTCTGATGGTCCGAAAGTCCATCGATTTCAAAAGTACATTCGATACTCGTCGGACCTACTTCGTTCTCTAAGATAGCTTTTGGAAATCGTGTTACCATATTTTAGGGGTACGTATTTGTTTATTGAATGAAGCTTCAAAAAATTGTTAATTTTTAACATTGTTCTCAATACAACTCTCATTTTAGTATATGTAGATGACATTATAATTACAGGAAATAATTTAGAGCAAATCTAAAAAATAACTAAAATAAAAATTTGACATAAAAGATTTAGAATACATTAAATATTTTTTAGGAATAGAGGTAGCCACTTCGGATAAAAGACTTTTTATTTCTCAAAGAAAATATACACTTGATTTGTTAAAAGAAACCGGTAAGTTATGATGTAAACCGGCCTCTACCCCAATTGACAACAAATGCAAATTAAATAGTAAAGATGGTGAACCTCTAAAAGATATAAATCAATTTTAAAGACTTGTTGGAAAATTGATCTATCTAACGGTTACTCGTCCAGATATTTCATTCTCCGTAAGTCAAATTAGTAAGTTCATGCATTCACCAAAAATACTACATTTAGAAGCGGTAAATAGAATTTTAAGGTTCTTAAAAAATAATCCTGGTAAGGGTATTTGGATGAAAAATAATAATTATAATGATATATGTGGTTATTCAAATGCAGATTGGACAGGAAGTTTTGATAGAAAATCGACAACCGGTTTTTGCACATTTGTAGGCGGAAATCTAGTCACATGGAAAAGTAAAAAACAAAATGTTATTAACACGATCAAGCGCTAAAGCCAAATATGGTGCCATAGCATCAACCGCAAGCAAATTAACATAGATCAAGCAACTCCTATCGGACATGTGATTTAAAATTCAAAAACCAATGAAAATGTATTGTGACAACAATTCGACACGGCACATAGCATCAAATTCCGTGTTTCATGAGCGAACAAAACATATAGAAGTGTATATGTCACTTTATTAGAGAAAAAGTTCAAGCAAAGAAAATTGAAACACCATACGTAAAATGTGAAGATCAACTAGTGGATATCTTCACCAAAGGTTTGGATCCGAGCCCATTTGAGAAAATTACAAGCAAGCTAGGATTGTACGATATATACATTCCTAGCTTAAGGGGAATGTTAAAAATAACGACTAGTAACAATTTTTAAATTATAACAGCAGTTATAGGGAACAGTATCTTATAATTAATTAAGGTTAGTAGATAGTGGTTAGTGGTTGGTAGTTGGTAGTTGTAATTAATAGTATAACGACTAGTTTTTTGATTTTTTTCATAAATAGAGACAAATATAAATATAAAAATAAGATTGTAATAATAATTTGTTTTCTTAAATCTCTTCTCTCTTGTCCTACAAAAAATAACAGTTATAGTATTTTCGAACCTTAAAAATTATAGCATTATCAGTCGTTTTAGCACTAGTATTTTTTTAAAACATTTTTGTGATGAGAAACTAATTGCTATAACGCAATAGTGACATTGCATTGTTTTTTAAACATTTTCGTGACACGGTAATTGGTATTTAGAATTTGACTTTTGAATATAACCATTCTCATGCACAATTTTCAAACAAATGTTAATTTTTAAAAAAAAACGCGTTGGCATATTAAATGAGGATCGAATATCGGAAACGTTTTTATTTTAAAGATAAGCGTAATTTTTTCATTGAGGACCCATCACTTTTCCTAATATATGCACATGCCATCGTTTCGGCCAAAGAGCATTTTTGTCATTTTCCTTGTCCACGGTAAAGGGCATATGTGTCATTTAATTTTCTATGCTCTCCACAAGTCAAAGGGCATATATGTCATATTATTTTCTATGTTTCTCCACCAATCAAAAGGCATATCAGGAAGATGGCGTCTCTTGTATTTATATACTACTGTTTTATTCTGTGGACTATTATTCTTGTCGATTAAGTTTTCTAGCAACTACAACATTTTTTTTTTTTGTGAATACAAACAATTTTCAAACTGGAGAGTGAAAAGAATAAAAGTCAAGAGGAGGCTCAATCAGGAAGATGGCGTGGCACATTAGGACTTTAAACTGAGTTGCATGACGCATTAGTTCATGTCATTTATTTTGCATTGTGGAATTAATACACTATCTGTTTTGAAGTTTTCCAACGTGCGCAAGAAAAAGACATGCAGTATGAAAATTAAACTCAATAATTCCACTGAATTACACAAGCACGCAGATACCGATACATGAATAATTTTCTCTTTTGACTAAAGATAAAGACAGCGGATTATGTTTGATTTCTATCGAATTTTGTGTGCACGGATCTTTAAATGGATTGGATGGTCCAGAAGTCCATTGATTTCAAAAGTATATTCGATGCTCATCGGACCTACTTCGTTATAAAATATAGCTTGTGGAAATTGTGTTACCATATTTTAGGGGCACGTATTTGTTTATTGAATGAACCTTCAAAAAATTGTTAATTTTTAACATTGTTCTCAATAACGCGTTATGGTGTTTTTGAACCTTAAAAATAATAGCATTATTAGTCGTTTTAGCACTATAGTATTTTTTTTTTTAAAACATTTTTGTGAGGAGAAACTAATTGCTATAACACAATAGTGACATTGTATTATTTTTTTAAACATTTTCGCAATGACACGGTAATTGGTATTTAGAATTTGACTTTTGAATATAACCATTCTCATGCACAATTTTCAAAGAAATGTTAATCTTTAAAAAACGCGTTGGCATTCGCGGCTAATATGTCAATTTCTTGCCTTACTTTATGTTGTTTATTTATTGAGCACCCCATCATTTTTCCTTATGCCCAAGCCATCCTTTTTGCTAAAGGGCAATTTATGTCATTTTTTTTTCTATGTTCTTAGAGCATCTACATCTCTGAAACTATTAGAATTTCTAATTTAATGTAACAGTTTTCTAATCTAGTTTCAGAAATATAAAAAAGTTTTTTATTTAGCAAATATGTAGTAAAGTTTCTTATTAAGAAACTATTTATAGCTCCATACTGGTTAAACGATTGGCTCAAATTATTTCTCATTTTTAATTTATTACTGACTTGATTTAATAAAAACTCTAAAATTAATTTCAGGTATGTGATAGTTTAAAAACTTTAAAAATCTTAATTTCTTAAAAAGTAGTTAACAGTTACTCATTTGAATTATTGGATATAGATGCTATTAACCAGTATATCTCATTTTAGTTTCTATGCTCTCCACCAGTAAAAGGGTATATTCGGAAGCTGGAATCTTTTTTTTTTTTATACTACTCTTCTATTGTATTGACTATTATTCTTATCAAATTTAAGTTCAAGTAATTACAACAATTTTCAAACTTGAGAGTGAAAAGAGTAAAAGTCAAGAGGAAGCTCAAAATCTTGTACAAAATGTAAAAAGATATTCCCGGAGAAAAACCGTGTACAAATAATTTCTCAGTAATTTCAGTTGCTTATTTTTTTGTATAACTGAAATTAATTACTTGGAAAATTAATCATGTCAGGAAACCTTTTAAGAATCCATAAATAAATAAGATCTTCATATACAAGTTAAAAAAATTCCAAGCACAATTAAACAAAAAATTATAGAACCTTGGATAAGTCATTTGGTGATTACGCCCTCATTCAATTAGTATAAATGTATAATGAGTTCTTCATTTTTTCGGATCTCTATTTTTTAGTTTTTTTTAGTAACAACAATTATAAAAAATTTAGTCTAACATAAAACAATGTAACTTATATTCTTTTTTCTACTTGTACATAAAAAATAATCACTTTTTGATTTTGTATTTATATAAGAGCGGACTTCAAATGTCTCGTGTCTTTCATCATTCATTTGTACCTTGTGCCTTATATTTGTTTTCAAATTCAAATAGTCGATCTGATTCGCTCAACATGATCTCCTTATTAAATGTGTTTGGAGACCAAATTTTATATTTTTTTTTTTGAATTGTTTTACAATCTTCAGATAGGTTGGACAAATCCAAAAACAATTATGTTGTACATATCTAAATAAATAGTAGAAAAGTTCGAAAAAGTATTAGTGTATTTTTACAAACTCTTTGATAGCAATCAAACAAAGTTAAGATATCATAATCTTTTATATGCATATAGAAAAAATATAATATATATAAAATGATTTTATCATAAATTTAAGTTATTAAAGTTATATGAAAATAATAAAAATACAAAAATAAAAGTATTTAAAATTTTAAATCCTCCTCCTTTGGTTTGGTTAATTGGCTCAATTTTTTTTTCATAAATTGACTTCACTAATTTTGTCTTGCAGTTAAATTTGTGTTCACATAAAGAAATTGTCATTTTCAAAGAACTTGTACTATAATTTTAACAGGTGCGATAAACAAACACTGTCCGTACGAATTTTTCCAACGAAAATTAAACTTAATAATTATCTTGAATTTATGTAAGCACGCAAAGACTACGAAACTACGATTTAATTAAAGTCCTTAAAATTTATTGTATTGCGTATTTAATTAAAATTCTTAAGAAATGTGTTATTCAATTAAATAGCAAGGTTTTAATAAAGAAAATTAATTACTGTGTTAAATAGAAAAGAAAAACCAAAAAGTTAAATCAACACACCAAAAGAAACGCTAGTACGTACATATCAAAAATAAAGTAGAAAGGCAAATAAATATAAAACAATTCAATTAAATTTTAAACTAATACATGAATTACTTTCATCCTTTCTGTTTTGACTAATCAAAAACTATTACATGAATAATTTTTTTTTTTAAAAAAAATTGAGCAGAAGCTACGAAGTTGTAAGTGGGACTCGAATTCTCTACTTCCGATAACCACAGTTCTTAGATTTTTTTTTTTTTTTGTTCTAGATTTCTAGTAAATCGCGTTAGGAAACCGTGTTAGGTACCGTAATTTGTGTGATGTATTTGTTTAATGAATGAAGTTTCAAAGAACCGTTGATTTTTTAATCATAACCAGTGAGAAAAGGGCATGTAATATAGTTTTCTATGTAATAAACTATTGTTGTCAATTAAGTATTGAAGGAATTACAACAAGAGTGAGGTTACGGTGTTATGCTTTTGCTAGTATTATGGATTCATATTTTTATTTCTAAAATATAAATAATTAATCTGAACCTTTTATCATGATCTCCATATAAAAATGTCTTTCGATGTCAAAGTTTATATATATCTTTTAAGATTAGATATGATACTATTTTTAAATAGTCTAAACTCTTTAGATCAAGTGATTTGACAATTAAGTACATTTTTCATATGAATAATACATATCATATCTAATATATTTATTTTGACATTTGAATTTTAAATTTAAAATGGTTAATTGGAACAAAAAACTTTGCTTAAATTGACTTCACTAATTTTGCCTTGCAATTACCTTCTTATCAACCTTATGTGCAAATTCTAAATTTATGTTCCCATCATTATTTGTCAGTTTCAAAGAACATTTACTAAGATTTTAACAGGTGCGACCAAGACTTTTCAACACGTGCGAGAAAAATATTATGAAAATTAAACTCAATAATTCTACTTAATTACGTAAGCACTCAAAGTCTATGAAACTACAATTTAGACATGATGAAGAGGGCTAAAATTCATATTATTTGATTACGGAAAGTAACATTAAAGTCCTTTAAAATTATTATATTACATATTTATTAAAATCCATAAAAATGTGTTATTAAATTAATAACACATTTTACTGTACTGAATAGAAAAGAAAAACCAAAAAGTTAAAAGAACACACAAAAAGAAATGCTAATACATATCAAAGAGAGGCTAATACATACCAAAAAAAAAAAGTTCAGTTAAATTTTAATTTACATCTAAGTAAAATTTAAAAATTATGGGGACGGCTAAGCATTCTATCTATAGTGTAGGCCCCTGCAAAGATTTGGAAACCGTGTTACAGTAATTTGTTTATTTAATGAAGTTCCAATTAAAGAAATGTTAATTTATAAACAAAACTGTTCTATTCAAACATTTTAATAAAAAAAAGAAATAATTTTTTGAAACCGTGTGATCGTAATTTGTGGAATGTAATTTGTTTATTGAATAAGTTTCAAAGAAATGCCAATTTTTAAGCATAAATGTTTCTCCTCAAACATTACCCTAAAACAAAGAAATAATTGACCAACTCGTTCATAACTTGTTCAATCAAAATTAAAAGTCCAATTTATACTGTATTTTATTAAGATAATTTTGTTTTTGTAATCTGAACTGTTCAATTAATTGACCCACATCCAAATGACGACAAACCAAGTTACTCTAGTGTCTAATTTTATTTTTATTCCAACATTTTCATTAATTATCAAGACTACATGATCATATAATTTTTTTAAATAAAAATAAAATCAAATTTTCGAACTTTGAAATATTTATAAGAATTTCCACTCAAAAATCGAACCTCATATAAAATTATTTATCCTTGCAAATGTTATCATCGCTTTTTTCATATATATCACACAAATGGATAAACGTATAAAATAATATATGTTCATGTGATTCTTGTTACAATATGTATATCGCTGTTTCGCTTTAATCTCCACAAATACAATGAGAATACCAACTTTTAGTCACCAATTATGAAAAAATATATGTTTTTTAAATTAATTCAATTTCATTCTTACAACCAAATTTAATGAATAATTCATTTTTCAATTTATATGTGGTTTGGTCTCTTTTTTCTACACTGCCATCCTCTTCAAGACAAGTATCATGAATTTGGTATTTCACAGTAGGACTCACAATTTTACGGTCAAGATTTACTCAATCCGATGCCCATTGACAATGTAAGTCTCCCCTCATGATTCGTGCCAGATTAAAAGAACGGTCCGAATCTATTTAATTATAAAATATTTCCTTTTACGGTACCAGAGAGGATATGAACTCCATCCGTCTCTACTGAACACTTATTCTCTGCATTAACTTAAAAGAGAATCTTTTGAGTTAATGCATCTTAGCCGTTGATTTTAAATGGAGTAAATCCGACCGTCTAATTTTAACACAGTGATCTTTAATATTAGTACGAATCTAGTCTACTAAGATCTTACACCAGATTGGATGGTCTAGATGTATTAACTCAAAATATTCCTTTTTGAGTTAATGCAGAGGATACGAATTCGCCAGCATAGACTATACATGTTATACTACAATTTGACAAGGGTACATAAGTAATTTTTCCTTTGTTTGCTCGTTTACTATTGACTAATATTCAAATAAACCAGGAGACTGAATTGGTGGCCATCATTTTTTTTTTATTTGTTTAAGCACTAATCTAAGGTTATAATTTCTGTCAGAGCAGTCTGATCCACATGTGCCATTTAGAGAAAGCTTACCTTCCAAGCTAGCTAAATATATATATTTTTTTGTTATTTTCCTTGCGAAGTTATTCCAATCTTAGTTGCTAGGTATTATGGCATGATGTGATTTTATTTTTATATGTTATAGTCAAACTATACTCATCTGGATTGATTGTTGGTTGGGTTGCTTCTATTTATTGTTATTATATCACCTTTATGGATTCATAAGCATAACAATAATATTTCAAAACAATAATTCAACAGAGCTAAAAAAAATCAAGTGAAATATTTTAGTACATTTTTAATCGGAAGGAAAATTAGAAGAAAAACAAAATTGTATATTTTTTGAAATATGCTAGGGGACCAAATTGTATATTTTTTAAATTGTTTACTATATTTTATGAATTTTTAAAAATAACTGTTTTCAGATTTTATTTATTTTTTATTTTTCAAAACAATGATTTTCAAAATACATTTAAAATAGTAAAAAAGTTCCAAAAAATGTAAAATTTGATCTCCAAACATATTTTAATATGGAGAACACGATGAGAATTTCAGATCGGCTATTTGAATTTTAAAACCGCAACAACGAATTGGTAGCACCAAGATCAGTAACTACCACTTTGACCTTAGCCACACCCCCCCCCCCTCTCTCTCTCAATATATATATATATATATATATATATATGGACATGGCTTGGTGCGTAGCATAGAGGACCTCCATGCAACGGTTCAAAATTTGTGTTTTCAAAATTCTAATGGTCGATTCGAACCGTTAGATGTGTTCTACATATTGAAATGTGCTTGGAGACCAAATTTTACATTTTTTGGAATTTTATTACTATTTATTAAGCCACTTTGAAAAACGCTGATCCAACGGTAGCTTAACCAAACAGTGAAACCGTTGGAATAGCGATTTTCAAAGTGGCTTAATAAATAGTAAAAAAAAGATCCAAAAAATATAAAATTCGGTCTCCAAGCACATTTCAATATGTAGAACACATCTAACATTTGGATCGACTGTTAGGATTTTAAAAATTCAAATTTTGAGCCATTGCACGGAGGTCTCTATGCTATGCGTAGCATATTAGCCAAAACCTATATATATATATATATATATATGAGTAGAACTAGGGTGCTCCTAAGTTCACCCAACCTCTTGTGAACTTGACTCTAAAATATATCGAATCGACTTTAAACGATGAATCCAAACCGTTGAAACCCTTCTACCTAATGAGTGATGCGTCTACATGTGAAAATTTTAAAGTTTTGAATTAATTTAATATAGAGTCAAGTGGTCAAAAGTTTAAGGTTTATAAATTAATTTTAATGCATTCATTTTTTGGACTCCTTTGACCACTTGACTCTATATTAAATTAATTCGAAACTTTAAAATTTTCACATATAGACGCATCAATCATTAGGTAAAAGGATTTCAACGGTTTAGATTCATCGTTTAAAGTTGATTTGATATATTTTAGAGTCAAGTTCACAAGATGTTGGGTGAACTTAGGAGCACCCTAGTTCTACTATATATATATGGGATGGGCTATGATGAGTTGCGAAGTAAAACAACGTTTTACTTCATTCTCGTATTCCAATTTGAAAATTCAAACAACTGATCCGAACCGTTCAACATTTTTTCCATATTGA
This sequence comes from Carex arenaria, assembly GCA_964058825.1. Classification (NCBI taxonomy): domain Eukaryota; kingdom Viridiplantae; phylum Streptophyta; class Magnoliopsida; order Poales; family Cyperaceae; genus Carex; species Carex arenaria. The sequence continues at coordinate 202,533 of CAXKVW010000446.1, read as the reverse complement.
AATGTGCTTGGAGACTAAATTTTACATTTTTTTAATTTTTTTACTATTTATTAAGCCACTTTGAAAATTGCAGATCCGAGTGAATAGTAAAAAAACAGTAAAATTTTCTAGATCATTGGATCAGGATTTTCAAAGTGGCTTAATAAATAGTAAAAAAATTCCAAAAAATGTAAAATTTGGTCTCCAAGTACATTTCAATATGGAGAACATTTTGAGTGGTTTGGATCAGTTGTTTGGATTTTCAAAATGAAAATATAGTATCATGGAGTAAAAACTTGTTTTACTTCGCAACTCACCATAGCTCATTCCTATATATATATATATATATATATATTCGTAAAAAGTTGACATACTTATTTTAAATTTACAATAATTTATTGAGAGTGCAACATCGCCTAGAAATTAAGGATTTCAATTTATCTTTTATGGGTTTTGATTAATAAATGTTAATTTGTCTAACTGTGTTTCATTCAAAGAATAATTAATAAGTAGTGCATCTAATTTCTATGTTAATTATATTTGAAATTTCAAACTTTGTTTCTGAAAGTCATGGGCAAAAGGAAGTAGAAGGCAAGAGACGCTAAGCCCTTTAAATTATATATATTTTTATTTTTGTTTTATTTTTTTATAAGAATTAAAACGATTAACTCTCCACAAAAAAAAAAAAAATTTACATTACACTTGTTATTTCAATCCCGATTTTTTTTTATTCCGTTCATGTAATTTTTTTTATAATAATTTCATGAGCAAAATGAGTTTTGGTGTGGGACGCATGGGATGTCATTACATCTGATCACGTTGAAGTTGGTATTTTTTTTTTTTTATTAGTTGACAGAGAATTGATATAGTTTTAACTGAATTCTACAATTTTAGTTGTATAATATGAGAAACAAAAAATTTAAAATGTATGTGTCGGATTGTGTTTCCTGTAGAAGAGCCAAAATATCAAGATAACCACATTTATTTTTTTAATATGGGCGTCTTATAGATTTTCTTTTGCATGGTTCTATATTGTATAATTGCAACTTTTGTTAATGTCTTTATTTTAATTTTTAAATTTTTTGCTGAAATCAGAAAATTATAGCTCAGAAAGTCCATTTGGTGGAAATAAATATGCTGTTTTTTGAAAGAAATAACAGGAATCTATTATTCTGTTCTCAACCGTTGATCTTTATTGAGATTCATACATAAAAAAACTATTTTATTGAGATTTATACATGAAAAAAATTGAACAATTGAAATCAGAATAACACAAGATTTATTTCCCATTTGATGGATACCATGTGCCATTTCTTGCTGGAGTAAAATTAGGAAGCTGAATCTTTTTCAAAGATTTGCGACTAAGCATTTAAGTAAAATGCATGTGAATATGTGAATCTTATATTGTTTATTATTTTCCATTTGATGTATAATATAATCATTATTAAAGGTTGTCGTGTCAACTATGTTCTCTTGCACATGCATGGAAACATTCAAATTAGTTTTTTTTTTTTTTTTATTCTTTGGACCGTTAAGAATTAAAAAATTAACATGAAATTACTTGGTGATTGCATGTGCCTTTGCCTCCAAGTTTGCTCCCTTAAATGTTTCTTTTATCTGGAATGAAAAATTCATTTTATTCTCCCTTTTCCATAATACATTTATGAATTAAAGATATGGTTTTCTAAGACGTTTTTAAACTCAATTTTGAAAAAAAAAAAATCAAGAAAATAAAACCATTTGTTGGGGGGGGGGGGGGGGGGGGGGAGGGGGGGGGGTTGGGGGGGGGGATCCACCTTTTGATCAGGTTTACTTATATATTTTACTATTGTAATGAAGATTTGTGGCTGTGATATGAAAACACGTAAAGTGAAATGATATGAAAAAAAAATATTTTACTATTTTACAAGTGTACATAACAACAGAAAAATAGTAAATGAAAAAAAAATATAAACATAAAGTGAAATGATATGAAAAAATTAGTAAAAAAATAATACAATTTGAGAATCAATCTTTGATTTAATAATAGAGAAGAAATACTATCTGCATGTGAGAAGTCAGAAATTCAAATTTTAAATGAAGCATTATTTATGAGTATTAAACAATTTAAAATATTGACTCTAATTTTTCTGAAAAAATCAAGACAAATCTGGTTCTCATCTAGGATATGTTTAATTAGATTGAGAATAAGCTATTTTTAGAGTTAGACTATTCGGAATAGTCTAGTCGGTGTTTAATTGGATTAGAATAGCTAGAAAAGTAAATACAAACTTTTTGTCTTGAATAAATTGTTCCTAATTTTTTTGAGATTTGGCTATTATAATAAAACAAACAATAGCTATTTTTGATTTGACTATCATATGTATTCTTGTTTGACAACCAAACATGCCCCTATAGATTAGGTGAGGATAGTGTTGATCAAACGGTCCGGTCCAAATCCGGTCAGTTCACGGTTCCGCACGGGTCACGGTTCCCACGGTCTACTGTTCTACACGGGCCGGTACCAGCGGTTCTAACTTGAATTAATTGGCTCAAAATCTTGTTAGAATCATGGTCCAAATTTACACAATTCGTTCTGGTCCCAGTCCAGTTCGAGCGGGTCTACGTTTTTTTTTTTTCAAAACAAAGGCATCTTTAATACTCCAATTTTTTTTTTCAAAACAGAGGCATCTTGTTAGCTCATGCCTTAGACATTCACAAAAGATGGAAAATAACATTTTTTTTTGTTGACAAAAAGCTCAAGCACTCTATTTTTGTATTGCCATGTAGAAATTGAAGCTTAGTTGACTGTTTATGAAGTGGTAATATGACCTCATAATTGGGTATTAGAATGATATAAAATGAAAATTTCATTTGAACGGTTTTCAAACTATACACACTCATAAATCACTTATTTGAATCAAGTCGTCATCTTTTTTTTTTTTTTTTCAAAACAAAGGTTCACGGGTTAGGTCTAGTCCGACCGGTTTTGTCACGGTTCCGGTTTCCACGGTTCACGGGTTTTGTTGGGTCCGGTCTAGCACAGTTCTAATCCAAAATAGTAGCTAAAAATCTTTCTAACTTTACATTGAATCCAGTCCGGTCCGATCCGGTCTGATTTTAAACCTCAATTTTGTTTGGTACGGATAAGATCCACGATTCCCATGATCCGTTCCTTCAATCTTCGTTTTTTTTTTTTCAAAACACTAGGTGAGAATAAGGAAATAGGTGATTGCTGAGGGCATTATGGTCCTACCAAGGAGTCCGTATTCTTATATAGGGGACCATTATTATTATGCTTTGAGGTTCGTGCAGATTTTCCACATGGAGGGTTGGTGCTGGAAAGTAAAGTAGCTTGTCTGGGAAGAGGTGTGCAGCAGTACTATTAATGTACCATCATTATCTTTTATTGAACTCATTTATATTTTTACTAAACTAATAAATCAATGGGTTAGAATTCAGATGGCATGGAACTCTCAATCTTTTGTTTGACTTCATATAAATAATAGAAATTCTTGGTATATGTATACTTGCGCGTACGATTGTTTGACTTCATATAAATAATAGAAATTCTCAATCTCATCTGACAAAATATCTCTCGATATATTACTCTGTTCAATCTGTAGGCGTATCTTCTCAAATCAATAAGATCAAATTCTCTAAAGTAATTAAAATTTTAAATTTAGCTCCGTACTATTCGATCTGCTTTGGCACGAATATTAAAAGGAATCTGTGAATTTTTAATTTATTCAGATTGTTTATTGATCAGATTCAATTGAATGTCCGAATTAAAACTCAAAATTTCAATTATTTAACGAAATCCTATCCCAAATGAGCTTTCTTAATTTCCTAATTCATTGATATATATGAAGAGCAGATATCATCATCATCATCATACACTTTGGGTGTGTTTGGATGGGTGAAGAATAGCTACTATTCCGGATTAGCACTATTCCGAGCTACTATCCGGCATTTGGGTGTGTTTGAATTAGCGAATAGTCACTATTCTTTGTTTGTCTTTTGTGAGATAGCTCACTATTCTAATATTCTTACAAAATATTAGAATAGCTACTATCATAAAATTGAGAATAGCTCTATTATTACAACTATTCTTGATTCATCCAAACGCACCCTTTGTCAACTTGTCAGATTTGGTTGGCCCCATGTAAGCCACGTTCCCCTTTCTATTTATGTCTTCAAATGAAATTTTTAAGTTCTCTAAGGTTGAGCTTGTATATATATTCATTTGTTTATGGGTTTCCATTGAGTTGTCTTCCTTCATAGCACCGGAGGATTTCAGTCGCAGTCTACATGATGGTTTTTTTTAAATAATATTCATCAATCTTGATAATAATAATTGGAGATTAGACAATTCAGACTGTGTAAAAAGTATCTCACTGGTGGGTTTACAAAATATTCATGAATTAAAATTTTTTTTAAACACCTTCACAGAGAATGCGAAGTTGTGAGGGAAATCAAACTCATAAGAATTTGTACCTCCGAAATTATACTACGTACTACGATAGATTTGTATGCTTGCAAAAGCAATCTAATTAAGTAAAATTTAAGGTTTAATATTTAATATTATTAGCACTTATAAAAATGAGCTCAATAAAATTGGTGAGGAGCTAGATAATATAATACTCTCTTTTCTGGGTTGAAATGACAAAATGGATTACCAACTTACTATCACCTTGACTAAATAAAATGAAAATGTGAACATACTCAAATTTCAAAACAAACAGCACTGGCATTTAGCGCGCAGTAATAGTGACATTAAATATAAAAAAATTGAATGAACTACTATGACAGTGACACTTAATTAACTGAAAAAGCCTAAGAGTTCAGAGTTCAAATAATACCTTCATTTTTACAATTATAAAATATGATTTTTTTTTTTATAGAACATCAGTTAATTATTTCTTAATTAATTGGAACTACCTCTATCCTCAGAATTCATAATAATTTTACTTGAAACTATATATGTTTATATCTTTGCAGTTTTTTTCTCTCACATTCTTACAATTATTAATTGCAATTGTGGATATGAATTTTTTTAGTTAAATTACCAATTAAAAGTAAACTGTCATATGGTATTTTAATTTGCAATTGAGATTGAGACTATATGGTCGTGTGATTAAAAAAATAAAATAAAATACAATTCGAATAATATATGAAGAAAAAAAAAATTATTGAGTCTGTGGGTAATGGGATATCTCTGAAATTTTAATCGTTAGCTTACTAAACTTATCAATATACTGAATTACTAGGATAACGTGTCTTAATTTTCAAAGTAATAAAGAGGAGAGCAAAAGTCAAACTTGACCACATACAGTCCCTCGATGATATTATAAATAGTTCTAATTTACAAACAAGTCCTTGATTAAAATCATAATCAGTTTGTAACCTACTGCTTTTGAAAAAAATAAAATAATTTTAACCTCAAGCGGTTATTCCCCACTCCCTAGTCCCTACGAACACGTGTCCTCTGCATTAACTCAAAAGTAAATCTTTTGAGTTAATAAATTTCAACTGTTCTATTTGTTTTAAAATTTGTGCAAATTAGATCCGTATTAATATTTAAAAGTCTTCTATGTCATAGGCTGAAGCTGAATTGACTCCGTTTAAAATCAAATGGTTAAGATTCATTAACTAAAAAAATTCTTTTTTGAGTAAATGCCGCGTTCAGTCCCTACCCAACTATTATATATTTTTTTGTTTCAGACATTTTTGATCCATACCCAATAAATATATAGTAATTGCATAATTTTGTTTATCTGGGATTCTGGGTCATACCGTCGGGTCCGGATCCCTAAAGTAACCCAATTTTTGTATTTTGGATCGAGACCGTCCGATTCGAATTCGTTGTTCAGAATCTCATTGAATTTGAATTCGTTCTCAGAACATATCTCCGATTCGAATTGAATGGTCCCGATTTAAAACCCAAGTCAAAGGCTCAAAAAGAAGCGCTGGAGCAGAGGGCAAGTCTGTCATTTTGTATGCTTGGATTTTAGGAATTATCCCAAATAGGTACGTTTTGGTACTTCCCTTTTTAATTTTACTTTGGTCAAAAAATTGCGGAACTGAAAGAGAGAGTCAGAGAGAAGGAGACGGGGTGGGGACAGGAATAACGAACTATAAATAATACGGAGTTGAATTCCTGCCATTTCTCAGTTCTCCTTCTCTCATTTCTTCGTCTCGTTTACTTCTCCAAGTTACATAATTTCAAATCAATCTATCTTTGAATAATTGTAAAATCATAGTAAATCATAGTATTTAGGAAAGGAATTGAGTGAAGAAAGAGAGAGAGAGAGTGGTGATGGAGGCATCAGGTACATTACCGGCGGCAACGCCATCACCATCGCAGTCAGACATGAGGCTTCTGCGATCCCCCTACGGAGGCGGTGACGTGGCAAGAGAGAGAGGCGTCGCGAGCTTCTCAACTCAGGCTAATGCTCTTCTCCGAAAGAATCTCACCTTTCAGGTCTCTTTCTTCTCTTCTCTCTCCATTAGTTCTCACTATATATTTCAGTTTCTATTCTAGAGCCGACTTCTAGGTGAAAGCAGAAGCTCAGCTCCTTTTGTATATATTTTAGGTCTTATTCTCTGATTTTGTATCCTAATTCCGATCAATTTTGCTAATTTTCAACAAATTTACACATTACAACATCTAGCTACTGCATTGAACCCCTTTTTATTTTATTTGATTCCTAGAAGAAAGAGATTGCTTTCTTAATTTAGTATTTACTGACCAATCCAAGAGGCAATGCTATACAGCATATTAGCTTGTGCACCGCACCCTCAAAGAAAAAGAAAAAGAAAAGGTTTTGGTGACTTTATAATAACAAATTAACTAATCCCCGTGATCAGTTAATCAAATTTGCTTAATCATGAAATATAACTATACACTAATAAACTAATATCTGTGATGAACAGAAGAGGAACGTAAAGTCAAATGTGTGCATTGTGGCATATCCAGTCCTAATTTGCGTCCTTCTGATAATCATGCAATCTTTGATCAACAAAGAGATTGACAAGCCCAAGTACCAGTGTGGCTGCAAGTGCATCCCGGTCAATGGCAATGGCACGTGCCAGAATGTTTGTGGGCCCCAGTACTCGACCCTGGACCAGGTTGCCAGCTGCCCCATAGCCAATCCGCCTGAGTGGCCTGCCCTGATGCAGGTGTCCTCGCCCCAGTTCCGTGCAGCCCGTGATGTGAATCTCCCGTTTGCTGATTTGCCAGACTCGTCATGCCGGCTCTCTGGCTCTTGTCCTGCCACTGTGCTCTTCACCGGGCAAAACCAGACTCTTGCACAAAGTATGTTTTCTTAGCTTTCAATTCATCATTTTCTTTTCATTTTTGTTGTTTTTTTGTCCTTTTTATAATATGTTATAATTTTCAGCTTTATATGATGTGAATGATTCATTTCTTTATTGTTGGTTGAATGACAGCTCTTGCAGGTAGTCTATTTCCAGTGATGGATAGTTCATCTCCCAACTTCTCTGATTATATTACTGTCTTTTCTCGAGTTGTACCGGTGAGTTTTCCTTTAACAATCTCAACCTGAGTTGCTTGTTTTAATTTAAGGTTTATATAGCACAGAATTTCTCAATTGATAGTTGTATTCTTTTTTCTTTATCAGGGCTCAGACACATACACTAGAGGCAATCAGTACATTGAGCCAGCATTTATCTCAGAAAGGCCTCTCTATTACCTTCAACCAACCTGCCTTTCTAATTCTTCTAGCAAAGCTACAATAATTTACCAAGGGGTGTCCTTTACTACAGGTCTGGTTGTACTCTTTTTGTTATAATTCTTTGGTTTACCAAATAACATTTATTTCTTCTATTTTGCTTAAACTAAATTATATTGCTTCCTCTGAAAAACGTACAGATGTAGTATGTGTTCAGGGGTTGCCGCTATGGCGCAATGCATCATCGATGATAAATGAAGAGCTATTTAGGGGTTATCGGCAGAGCAATAATGAGAGAAAATTGAACGAGTTTCTTACTGGTATGCTCTCAATCTTACATTATGTTTTTGATGGAGTGTATATTTGCATAATCTCTTTTAAAGGTGACACAACTTTTGCAATCTTGCATTGGCAGCTTATGACTTTTTAGATACTGACGAGAAAGGCCTCAACTTAGATATATGGTACAACTCAACCTATAGTAATAATACGGCATATGTTGAGATTGCTCTCCAGAGGGTGCCGCGCTCTTTGAATGTGGTACACATAATCCTCCCCTTTTTGTGGTTTTGTTTCATCAAGACTTTTAAACCATGAAGATCGTAATCAGTACTTCTCAATCCAAGGAAATATTAATTGGTTGAAATATACGTGTTTGACAATGAACTACTGGCACCAGAAGCTATCTATACTGGTACTTGTATTAGTACCAGTATGTCCGGTTCAATGTTGAAATGGATATGCTGATCCAATGTAAATAGGCATAAAAAAAATAATAGCTTGTTCTTCCAAATTTTTTTTCTTCTTTTTTTTTTTATAATGAACATAGAATGAAATAATTATTTTTTGCCACCTGCATATATTAGGCATCAAATGCATTTCTCAAGTTTCTTAAAGGAGCTGGAGTGACCATGGAATTTGAATTTGTCAAAGAGACACCCAAAGTTGGAACAAAATTTCGATTAGATTTCTCTTCTCTTCTGGGTCCTTTGTTCTTTACTTGGGTAGTTCAGATGCTTTTTCCGGTAAGTACAAATACTATTCATAAATTACACAAATTAGTTATCTTATAATTTCTTACTAATACTTCCATCTCCTCATGTATTATAGGTTATACTCACTTACTTGGTGTACGAGAAGCAACAAAAATTGAAGATAATGATGAAGATGCATGGATTAACTGATGGCCCCTATTGGTTGATTTCTTATTTGTACTTCCTATTGCTATCTGTAGCCTACATGATTTGCTTTGTGGTATTTGGCTCTCTAATAGGTAGCATTCTTCTTTTAATTTTTTTTTAAATGAGCCTCGTCGTGCATACTATTGTGAAGATTTTGAGACATTTAATGTAATGTTGAGTAATCTCATGATTTCCTTCAGGATTGAACTTCTTCAGATTAAACGACTACAGCATACAAGTGGTGTTCTATTTCATCTACATTAATCTTCAGATCGCCTTGGCTTTTCTTGTGGCTTCTTTCTTTTCAACTGTCAAAACTGCCACAGGTCAGCCTAATTAGCAACTCTCTAAATATCTCTCACTGCAAAAAAAAAAATAGTTGGAATGTTACATGTTTGAACTGTGTGGTGCAGTGATTGGCTACATTTACGTGTTTGGAGCCGGCTTACTTGGTGCATTTCTCTTGCGGTTCTTTGTGGAAGATCCATCTTTTCCAAGTAAGATCATTTCTCAAGTACATATTAATGAGACAATAGGAGATGATCACTTTGTGTACATGGTTGATTGGGCATAGTGCCAATTTTTTCTTCTAAACTTCAAAATCAACATTTTCTACACAGAGGGTTGGATTATAGTGATGGAGCTGGTGCCGGGCTTCTCTCTGTACCGCGGCTTGTACGAGTTTGGGCAGTACGCATTCAGCGGAAATGCCAGGGGCACGAAAGGAATGAAATGGGGAGATCTGAGCAGTTCAGAGAACGGCATGAGAAATGTGATGATCATTATGGTGCTTGAGTGGTTGGTGCTGCTTCCTCTGGCATTCTACCTTGACCAGGTGTCATCTCTCGGAGGCAGCATACGTAAAGATCCCCTCTTTTTCTTGAATTTCTTCAAGAAGAAGAAGTTGAGCAGGTCGCCATCACTTCAGTTGACGACTAGCTTCAACCGCCAGGGCTCTACCAAAGTCGTCATTGATGTCAACAATAAGCCTGATGTCACTCAAGAGGTATGTTTGATGTCTCCTCCTTTTTTCAATTTTTGCTCTTTTAATTTTGATGAGAATAGTAGTCAGTTGCTTGGTTTGAAGATAATTGGAAAAGTAGTTGGGATCAATGGAATGGATACGACTAAAATATAATGAACTGAATTGCAGAGGGAATTGGTGGAGAAGCTGGTGATGGAAGAAAATATAAACAACTATGCGGTGATATCTGACAACCTAAGAAAGGTGTACCCTGGACGGGATGGCAACCCTGACAAGCTGGCGGTGGAGGGCCTCTCTCTTGCTCTGCCACAGGGTGAGTGTTTTGGAATGCTCGGCCCCAACGGTGCTGGCAAGACATCCTTCATCCATATGGTTCGTACTTTCCTTCTCAATATGTAAACATTAAATAAATATTTTTTTTCCTCCAATGGAAGATATGATATGTGTGAGGCTATGGCACTATGCATAGTGTGGATTGGTCCGTACTATGGATCAATTTCTCTGTTTTAAAAATCCAAACAGTTGATCTGAACCGTTCAACATGATCTCCATATGAAAATGTACTTGTAGATTAAATTTTACATTTTTACAATTTGATCTGACAATTCTAGACCATTCAAAACTAGTGATTTTCTACCTATCTAGAAAAATAGTAAACAAATTCTAAAAAATGGAAAATTTAGTCTGCAAGTACATTTTCATATGGAGATCATGTTGAACGGTTCAAATTGACTATTTGAACTTCTAAAATGAAGATATTGATCCATAGTATGGATCAATCCGCGCTATATAGTACCATAGCCTCACTCGATATGGTATTATTAGGTCCAGAACCAACTCTGTGAGTAGTATCCTGTTTCAGTAGCCAAGTTCTCGACTTCTAAGTGAATTGTTAATTGTGGAAAATCAAAATATAATGCACATGTATGTTCATATATAGGTAAATGATATTTTGGTAATAAATAGGAGGGTTATTTTTGGTGTGAACAGATGATAGGGTTGATTAAGCCAACATCAGGTACAGCGTTTGTACAAGGAATGGACATAATGACTGACATGGATGGCATCTACACTAATATGGGTGTCTGCCCCCAACATGAGTAAGCTAATTTGTTAATCTTACCCTCAAAAAAATAATTTGCTAATCTTATGTACCTATCTTTCAAATTATCTTTCTTTACTTATTCCTACGTCCCTCTTAGTTACATCTGATGATAAAAATTAGAAAGTTGACTCATTCTTTTAATGGTTGTTGACAATTTTTTTAATGAATTTCTTTCTTTTTTTCTATGCTAATTTTTTTAGTTTGTTATGGGAAACTTTGACTGGACGGGAACATTTGTTATTTTATGGCCGGCTCAAGAATCTTAAGGGTAACGCTCTAATGCAGGTACATTGCACATAACACTATTGCATGAAATTTTATTATTTATTTTTGTTTAGTGTCCTTAATTCTGGAAAACACTAATTAGCAAACAACTTTTCTTTGTTTTTTTTTTTTTCAAAAAAATAGGCAGTCGAAGAATCACTGAAGAGCGTTAATTTATTCTATGGTGGGGTTGGGGACAAACAAGCAAAGACATATAGCGGTGGCATGAAAAGAAGGCTCAGTGTTGCAATTTCTCTCATTGGAGACCCTAAGGTGTGGAATACTGCCCCACTCCAATTCAGATTTACCATTTAATTTGGGTTTAGTATCATAATTTACTATTAGCTAATGATAATTTTTTCTGCACCTTTTTAGGTTGTTTACATGGATGAGCCTAGTACGGGATTGGACCCGGCTTCAAGAAACAATTTGTGGAATGTTGTCAAGCGTGCCAAGAAAGACCGTGCTATTATTCTTACAAGTACATTAGTTTCTCTTATCATAAATTAACTTTTTATATAATCAGAACTACAGCCATTGACTTTCTAAATTATTTTGTTTCAGCACATTCAATGGAGGAGGCAGAGGTATTATGTGACCGGCTTGGTATTTTTGTGGATGGAAGCTTCCAGTGTTTAGGCAACCCTAAGGAGGTACTTTGTGGTCTTTTGTTTTTTTTTTCTTCTTCTTCTTCTTCTTCTTCTTCTTATATTAGTAACAAAATTATTTACACGCTCTACATGGGTCTGAAATGTAGATAATAATACATGCCATATTTGACTTGTATAATATAATGGCAGTTGAAGGGAAGGTATGGAGGGTCATATGTGTTCACTGTGACTACGTCAGCAGAGAAAGAACAGGAAGTAGAAACCCTAGTGCGCCATCTCTCCCCAAATGCAAACAGGATTTACCACATATCTGGCACACAAAAGTTTGAAATACCAAAACAGGAGGTGAGAATTTCAGATGTTTTCCAGGCAGTGGAGAAGGCAAAGAGCCGGTTTACGATTTATGCATGGGGTTTGGCTGACACAACTCTAGAAGACGTCTTCATAAAAGTTGCCAAGGGGGCACAGGCTTTTAATGTGCTTTAGTTAGCTTATTCCTTTTATTTTTTTGTTTTCCTTTCTATTGCCTCTTTTTCTTTTTCTTTGAGTTATAATTATTATCTTTTGATTTGTGTGTGTGTTTTGTTGGGGGGGGGGGGGGGGGGGGGGGGGGTGGTCTATGTAAATTTCTTTGTAGAATATGATCGAATAATTGGGTCGTGAGCTTTCACATAGTTTGTGAATTTTTAGCTCTTATGCATCAGATTTGTATATTGACTTATATAATCCTTATATGCTATAAGAGATTTTGTTTCAGTTAGACAGAACCAAACAATATAATATATATTTTGGCCGATATTAAATTTTGACTTGCTATACATAAGTCATGTTTAATTGTGGCATAAGTCATGAACAAGTATTTTATTATGCACTTATGCTGTCAAACATGAATAAAATATGAAAGTAACTCTGAAGACTAAGGAGGTAAATGAGACTTGATCTAAGAAAAATAGTGTCTTAAAAATTCAGACAAAAAGGACTTAAAATGAACAAAAATTAATTCTCATTAAGAATATATTATTCGGATATATTAAGTTTCTAAAGAGAGTTAAAAAAATGTCAAGTAGGAGTTGCCGAACAACTTCATTGTATTTATGATTGATCATCGATATTGTAATTGAGATTAAGGTTCTATATATAAGGTCGTGTAATTAAAAATAAAAAAAAAACACGATTAGAATAAAACATAAAAAAAAATATTAAAGGGTCTTGCTTATAAAAAGCACAGCTTGTGCTTAGATACAGTGATGTTAAATGTAGTTGCAAGGTCCGCATATGTGTTTGCAATAGCAAACTGCACAAAAAAAAAATCATGCGGAACTGTGGCCTATATGCGAAACTGGGATGAATTTGTGTACGTGAATGCCGCTGTATTTACTTTTCCCTCCATTTGAATAATATCTTAACATTCTTTCTACTCTTCTCCATTTCCATTACCATGGATATCTCCATTTACCCTTTTTTTTAAGCTTCTGATTTGTTTTTTTAGTTTCTTAATTATTTTATTTTATTTTCTGATTTCTTTTTTAAAAATTTGTATAATCTGGTTGTATAAGTTGGTTAATTAATTAATTTAATTAAAATTAGTTAATTTGTTTTTTTTTTAATTATATTTAAATCCGCATATATAAGTCCGCCTTAAAATTTGCATATGCGGCCACATACCGTATATGCGGTTTGCAGTGACCTTCTGTATGCATGAACAAAACAGCATTTTATAACATTGATTAGGTAACTGGCTAGTTGGGTATTTCTCAAATTTTAATCCGTTTGCTTGCAAAAATCAATTTACTGAAGTACTAGGAAGGAAGGCGTGGTTTAATTTTCAAACTAATAAATGGAGGAACAAAATTCAAACTTTGACCACATACGTAGAATCCCAAAATGATATTATAAAATAGTTTAAAATTATAATCAGTTCCTGATTTATCGAGTTGTCCTGTTAAATCTGAAAATTTAACAGTCTGAATTAAATTATTAACCCTACACCGACTATAATATAGTTTTGTTCCGAACATTTTATTCATATATACCCCATAAATATATAGAAATAAATAAAATAGTTTTGTTTATCTGGTATTCTGATTTCTGGTCATGCCGTTTTGGTCAAAGACTCAAAGTGGTGATGGAGCAGAGCTGCAGAGGGCAAGTCTGTCATTTTGCATGCTTAGTCGTAATTTTTTTTCTCTACCCGGATAAAATTCCTCGCTACGCGTATGATGACAGATAGAGAGGCGGGGTGGAACAGGAGTAATGAACTATAAATAATATGGAGTTGAACTCGTGCTAATAGCCTATTACTCAGTTCTCTTTCTCTCTCTCTCTTCCTCTCATCACTTCGTCTCGTTTACATCTCCAAGTTACATAATTTTAAATCAATCAATCTTTGAATGATTGTAAAATCATAGTACTTGATAGTATTCTGAGAAGTACTTGAGTGAAGAAAGAGAAAGAGTTGTGTATGGAGGCATCAGTAACAGTACCGGCGTCATCACCATCGCCTTCAGACCTGAGGCTTCTGCGCTCTGGCGATGGAGGTGGTGACGTGTCAAGAGAGAGAGGCGTAGCGAGCTTCTCAACTCAGGCTAATGCTCTTCTCCGAAAGAATCTCACCTTCCAGGTCTCTTTCCTCTCTTCTATCTCCATTAGTTCCATTATATATTTCAGTTTCTATTCAAAAGCCGACTTCGATGTGAAAGCAGAAGCTTAGCTCCATTTGAATATAATCAACATATATTTATGTCTTATTCTCTGGTTTTCTATCCCAATTCTGATAATTTTGCTAATTTCCAACAAATTTGGACATTTTTGTACATTAATTTGAATACTGAATATAAGAATGAAAATATCTATCTACTGCATTAAAATTACCCTTTTGTTTTTTGTGATTTCTAGAAGAAAGAGATTGCTTTCTCAATTTAGTACTGTTTACTTTTTACTATACAATAATTGATTAACTAATACATGTGATTAGTTAAACAAATTCCCTTAATCATTAAAAATAACTATACACTAATAAACTAATATTGGTGATGAACAGAAGAGGAACGTAAAGTCGAACATGTGCATTGTCGCATATCCATTCATAATATGCGTCCTTTTGATACTGATGCAAACATTGATTAACAACGAAATTGACAAGCCCAAGTACAAGTGCGGCTGCACGTGCATTCCGGTCAATGGTACCGGTACGTGCCAGAAGGTGTGTGGGCCCCAGTACTCTACCCTGGATCAGATCAGCAGCTGTCCCATACCCAACCCGGCCGAGTGGCCAGCCATGATGCAGGTGCCCCGGCCCGAGTACCGCGCGGCCCGCGATGTGTATCTCCCGTTTAATGATTTGCCCGACTCGTCATGCCAGCTCTCTGGATCTTGTCCTGCCACAGTGCTCTTCACCGGTCAAAACCAGACACTTGCACAAAGTATATTTAATTTCATAGCTTTCAATTCGTTGTTTTGTTTTCTTTTCTGTTAGATTTTGTCCTTTTTATAATTTGTTATAGTTTTCAACTTTATATGGTGTAAGTGATTCATTTCTTTGTTGTTGGTTGGATGACAGCTCTTGCAGGGGGTCTCTTTCCAGTGATGGATAGTTCTTCTCCCAACTTTTCTGATTATATTACTCTCTTGTCTCAAGTTGTACCTGTGAGTTTTCATTTAACAATCTCAACCTGAGCTGCTTGTTTTAAATTAAAGTTTGTATTGCACGAAATTTCTCTATTGTTAGCTGTTTTCTTTTTTCCTTTTTCAGGGCTCAGACACATACACTAGAGACAATCAATACATTGAGCCAGCATTCATCTCAGACAGGCCTGTCTATTACATTCAACCATCCTGCCTCTCTAATTCTTCGACCAAAGCTACAATCAATTACCAAGGGGTATCCCTTGATATAGGTCCGATTGTACTCCTTTCTCTCTTTTGTTAGAATTCTTCAGTTTATTGAATAACCTGTATTTCAACTATTTTGGTTAAACTAAATTATATTGCCTTTTTGAAATACGTACAGATGTAGTATGTGTTCAGGGGTTGTCACTATGGCGGAACGCATCATCGATGATAAATGATGAGCTATTTAAGGGTTATCGGCAGAGCAATACAGAGAGAAAATTGAACGAGTTTCTTACTGGTATGCTCTCATAGTCTCATCCTAGTGTTATATTTTTTAAGGAGTATATTTGAATAATTTCTTTTAAAGCTAACAAAACTTTTGCAATCTTGCATTGGCAGCTTATGATTTTCTAGATACGGATGAAAAAGGCTACAACTTAGATATATGGTACAACTCAACCTACAGTAATAATACAGCATATGTGGAGATTGCTATCCAGAGGGTGCCGCGCTCTTTGAATGCGGTACACACAATCTTCCTCCATTCCTTTTTGTGGTTGTGTTTCATCAACACTGTTAAATTAACCATAAAAATCACAATCAGTACTCCATAATCCATGGAAATAAATCAATAATCCTGCATCGAAAAGTAAGTATTTGACCATTAACTAATGGCACCAGAAAATATCTATAGTGGTACTTGTATTAGTACCAGTATTCCCAGTTCAATGTTAAAATTGGTATGCTGATCCAAATGTAAATAGACATCAATGAAGTTATAGTTATAGTTTCTTCTTCTTTTCTTTAATGAAAAAAGAATTAAATAATAATTTTTGCCACCTGCATATGATAGGCATCAAATGCATTTCTCCAGTTTCTGAAAGGAGCTGGAGTGACCATGGAATTTGAATTTGTAAAAGAGACACCCAAACCTGGGACGAAAAACCGGTTTGATATCTCTTCTCTTCTGGGTCCTTTGTTCTTCACTTGGGTAGTTCAGCTACTTTTGCCGGTTAGTATAAATACTATTTATATATTACTCAGATTAGTAATCTTATAATCTTACTAACACTTCATACTTCTCATATATTATAGGTTATACTCACTTACTTGGTGTACGAGAAGCAACAAAAATTGAAAATAATGATGAAGATGCATGGATTAACTGATGGCCCCTATTGGGTGATTTCGTATTTCTACTTCCTATTGCTCTCTGCGGCCTACATGATTTGCTTTGTGATATTTGGCTCTCTAATAGGTAGCAATCTTCTTTGAATTTTTTTTTTAATATCAGCCTTGTCAATTTGTCATGCATACTGTTGCCATGAATTTGAGATTCTTAATGTAAATGTTGAGTAATCTCTTGGTTTCCTTCAGGATTGGACATTTTCAGATTAAACGACTACAGCATACAAGTGGTGTTTTATTTCATTTACATCAATCTTCAGATCGCCTTGGCTTTTCTTGTAGCTACTTTCTTTTCAACTGTCAAGACTGCTACAGGTCAGACTAAGAACTTAATTTTTGTATTAAAAATGTGAACTTAGGAAACCTAATTAGCAACTCTCTAAATATCTCTCACTGAAAAAGTAATTAATTGTAATGTTACACGTTTTAAAATGTGTGGTGCAGTGATTGGCTACATTTATGTGTTTGGAACTGGCTTACTTGGCCAATTTCTCTTGAAGTTCTTTGTGGAAGATTCATCCTTTTCAAGTAAGATCATTTCTGAAGTTGATATTTACGAGACAATAAGAGATTCTCACTTTGTATACTTGGTTAATTAGCCAAACTGATATTTTTTTCTTCTAAACTTCAAAATCAACATTTTCTACACAGAGGGTTGGATTATAGTGATGGAGCTGGTGCCAGGCTTCTCTCTGTACCGGGGCTTGTATGAGCTTGGGGAGTACGCATCTAGCGGAAGTTCCACAGGCACAAATGGAATGAAATGGGGAGATCTGAGCAGCTCAGAGAACGGCATGAGAAATGCGATGATCATTATGGTGCTGGAGTGGATGGTACTGCTTCCTCTGGCGTTCTACATTGATCAGGTGTCGTCCCTCGGAGGCAGCATCCGCAAAGATCCCCTCTTTTTCTTGAACTTCTTGAATAAGAAGAAGAATATGAGCAGGTCATCGTCACTTCAGTTGACGAATAGCTTCAACCACCAGGGCTCTGCCAAAGTCATCATTGATGTCAACAACCAGCTTGATGTCACTCAAGAGGTATATATTCTCTATTTTTTTTCCTTTTTCTTTTTTGAAATTTATGAGAATAGTAGTCAGTTGCTTGGATCAATGGAATGGATATGATTAAATATAATGAACTCAATTGCAGAGAGAATTGGTGGAGAAGCTGGTGATGGAAGAAAACATAAACAACTATGCGGTGATATCTGACAACCTAAGAAAGGTGTATCCTGGACGGGACGGCAACCCTGACAAGATGGCGGTGGAGGGACTCTCTCTTGCTCTTCCACAGGGTGAGTGTTTTGGAATGCTCGGCCCCAACGGTGCTGGAAAGACATCCTTCATCCATATGGTTTGTATTTTCCTTTTTTCAATATTGTAACTTTGAATTGTGTGTATCCTCAAGTTTCAGTAGTCAAGTTCTCGATTTCTAACTTAATTTTGTTAATTGTGAAAAATCAGAATATAATGTGCATGTATGTGCATATACTGGTAAATTATATTTCGATAATAAATAGGGGGTTTATTTTTTGTGTGAACAGATGATAGGGTTGATTAAGCCAACATCAGGTACAGCCTATGTACAAGGAATGGACATAAGAACAGATATGGATGGCATCTATACCAACATGGGCGTCTGCCCCCAGCATGAGTAATTAAGCTTTGCTAATGTTATCTATTTTCGAATAACTTTCTTTACTTTCCTGCGTCCTGTTTAGTTACTTCTGATAAAAAATCATAGAAATATGAGTTCTTCTTATAATTAAGGATGTTGACAGAAAATTTAATGAACTTTTTTTTTCTTTTATTCGTTAAAAATGTAGTTTGTTATGGGAAACTTTGACTGGACGGGAACATCTGCTATTTTATGGCCGGCTAAAGAATCTTAAGGGCGACGCTCTTATGCAGGTACATTGCACATAGTGCTATTATATAAAATTTTATTATTTATCTTTGTTCAGTGTTCTAAATTCTCGAAAAACACTAATTAGCAAACAACTTTTTTCCCCCAAAAAATAGGCAGTGGAAGAATCACTGAAGAGTGTTAATTTATTCTATGGTGGAGTTGGAGACAAACAAGCAAAGACATATAGCGGTGGCATGAAAAGAAGGCTGAGTGTTGCAATTTCTTTCATTGGAGACCCTAAGGTGTGCAATACTGCCCCCCTCCAATTCTGATTTACTGGCACTTTTAAATTGGGTTTAGTACATTAATTTACTATTTAAGTTGCGAGGTAATTATAATTTCTTCTTTCAATTTTTTAGGTTGTTTACATGGATGAGCCTAGTACGGGATTGGACCCTGCTTCAAGAAACAATTTGTGGAATGTTGTTAAGCGTGCCAAGAAAGACCGTGCTATTATTCTTACAAGTAATATTTGTTTCTCCTATCATAAGTTAACATTTATAACAATAAGCACTGTAACCAATGACTTTCCAAATGGTTTTGTTTCAGCACATTCAATGGAGGAGGCAGAGGTATTATGTGACCGGCTTGGTATTTTTGTGGATGGAAGCTTCCAGTGCTTAGGCAACCCTAAGGAGGTACTGTATGGTTTTACTTTTGTGTTTTTTTGTTTTTTTGAATTATTAACAAAAATATTTACACACTATACATGTGCAATGTAGATAATAATACATGACAAATTTGACTTGTGTAATATAATGGCAGTTTTTTTTTGTAATATAATGGCAGTTGAAGGGAAGGTATGGAGGGTCATATGTGTTCACAGTGACTACCTCAGCAGAGAAGGAACAAGAAGTAGAAACCCTGGTGCGGCGCCTCTCCCCAAATGCAAACAAGATTTACCACATATCTGGTACACAAAAGTTTGAAATACCAAAACAGGAGGTGAGAATTTCAGAGGTTTTCCAGGCAGTGGAGAAGGCGAAGAGCCGGTTTACGATTTATGCATGGGGTTTGGCTGACACAACTCTAGAAGACGTCTTCATAAAAGTTGCCAAGGGGGCACAGGCATTTAACGTGCTTTCGTAAATATACAAGTTTAATTTACAACTTTAAGATTACTCCTGTTTAGTGTTTTTTTTTTTTGTGTGTTTTTTTGTTTGCTTTTCTTTCTATTGCCTTTGTTATTATTATTGTTGTTATTATCTTTGTAATTGGGGAGGTGATGGGCCGATTTTTTTATTAATCGAAATAAAATAAAAAAAATATTGAAAAAGAGGATAGAAGTTGGTTTTTTTTTAAAAGTAATAAGGATGTGATAGTTTGCAACGTTCCTACGGACGGGTTAAAGAACAACGTCTCTGCTAATGATAATTCCGCATTAATCTAACCACTAACTAACCCTAACTCCGGAAAAAAAAAATTCAAGGACGTTGTAATTTAACACGTTCGTGAACAGTAAAAAAAAACTTAGGTTTGATTTTGATTAAATAAAAAAACTTAGAAAAATTATGTTTCAACTATAAAAACAATAATTTATTTTTCAACTAAAAAAACAATAATTTAGTTTAGTAATATTTTTAAAAATAAAATTTAACATTATAGACACGATTTATATTTTAGATATTATGTCTATCAATATGATGAGATTTGATTTATGTTTTAGCTAAATCAAATGACTTGAAATTCTATATCACTTATCTTGATACATTATTAATCAATAGTTAATTGCATTAAATTTGAATTAATTGGTAGACTATCTATGTGTCCGATAACATAGACATATTTTTTTAATTTAATTTATTGAGAACTCCATTACATCAAATGACTAAATTATGTTTTTTAGAAAAACCTAATTTTTTTTTATTTTTTTGAGAACTCCATTAACTATTGATTAATAAATTAATTGATTAATAATGGAGTTCTCAAGCAATTTGATTTAGCTAAAACATAAATCAAATCTCATCATATTGATAGACATAATATCTAAAATATAAATCGTGTCTATAATGTTAAATTTTAAATATAAATTTTATTTTTAAAAATATTACTAAACTAAAATTATTGTTTTTTAGTTGAAAAATAAATCATTGTTTTTATAGTTGAAACATAATTTAGTAAACATAATTTTTCTAAGTTTTTTTTATTTAACCAAAATCAAACCTAAGTTTTTTTTTTTTACTGTTCATGGACGTGTTAAATTACAACGTCCCTGAAATTTTTTTTTTTCCGGAGTTTGGGTTAGTCAGTCAGTGCGGGATTATCATTAGTAGGGACGTTGCAAACTATGACGTCCTTATTACTTTTCGAAAAAAACCCAACTTCTATCCTCTTTTTCGATATTTATTTTATTTTATTTCGATTAATAAAAAAATCGGGGTGATGGGGGTTGGTTAGGTCCTCTGTATATTTCTCAGTTCATTTTTTCTTCCTGTATAGTATATTAAGAATAGTTGGGAGCTTTCACATAGTTTGTGAAATTTTACCTTTTGTGCGTCTTATTATGACTTGCTCATTTTTTTTTCTTAATGAATAATGACAACTTCTTATTGCTTGTGTAATTTCTCAGAACCTGAGCTTGCCCAGAGGAGAAGAAATATATGACAACATGTCCTAGTCCGATTAGATTGAAAATTCAATAATTGACAACCAATAATTAATAATCCACAAATTTCCTTGATTATGCAATTCAGGGATTGAAAACAGTGTCCCAGTCGTCTACGCTGCTTTCAGTACAAAACAAAAAATCAGTCAAAATAAGAAAAGTAAACGAAGAAATCTCCATGCTTGGAAAGCAATTTGGGGACAGTATTTGTACATAAGATGCACTTATATTTTATTATTTGCAATTTCATGAGTTCAAATCGTGCAGATTTAGAAGTTTTGTTGAATAAGTTCGAGATCGAAGTCATGTTCAAATGACATAAAAAATTAAGGAAAAGAAAAACTAGGGAGGTGCGTTGAGTTTCCTTGTGACAGCACTTTTATGAAGAGTGCAAGATTTGAAAAGTTAGCTCAACGAGAGGCGGACGCAGGATTTCTACCAGGAGGGGCAGAAATCAGATCAAATATCTTATTGGGTTCAAACCCATTAGCTAATTGGGTACAATTCAACATAACAAAAAAAATAACAAAAATCCTAAATTACTTGAAAAAAATCAACAATTCAATGTAATAAAAAATCATTAACAATTCAACATCATAATAAACAATCAAGAAAATAAAAAAATATAAATTACTTGAAGAAATCAACAATTCATCATAATAAAAACAACTAACAATCCAACATCATAATAAACAATAAACACAACAAAAAAAAAATAAAACAATCTTCCATAATAAAAAACAACATTAATATCCTTTTACATATTAAAAAGCACTAAAAAAGTTATTTGGGAATGATTTTAATTTTCATAGAGAGAAGGCACCCGTGTATTTGCGAATCTCAAAAGTCCACATAATAGAAAAATTAATTTTAAAGGCCTGGAAATGCCTATGCGCGCCCATCAACGCCCCATAATAGAAAAATTATTTCTTTTCAAGGCCCAACAAAGCTAAGTCCATCACGTTTTAGATTTAATTTTCAAAGCCTGTTTCTTTTATCTCTTCACAGTTTTGATTTATCAGATTTGAGGAGGGCAGTTTTTTTTTCAGGGGGGGGCAGACACCAGCGGGGGTATTTTTTACTAGTAAATTTTGAAATCCAGGGGGCAGCCCCCCCCCCCCCCCCCCCCCCCCCGGAACACTGTAGATCCGCCCCTGAGCTCAACATGTGGTGGCAAACTGTAAAAATATGCCTATAAATTTTACTTATACGGGCCCGTAAATTTGGGTTCTTACTTCAATTTGGTTGTCATTTGGATTTTAAGTTAGGTTTGAAACTACTTGGTCTTTTGCTGAACATTTCCGAGGACGAATAATTTTCAGAGGCGGAACCAATTCAGAACAGGGATTAATAAGGTTTACCTACTACTAATTTCTCACATGCTTAGTCCTGTTTCAGCCCATAAAAGAGTTGCAGCCCATTATCTTTTGCAGCCCAAATTAGAAAAAAAAAATTCATCAGAGTGCCTTTGTGAGCAGAGCCCGTTTAGAAATAAATAATCCTAACCAGTGGACCAGAACCAGTTTTGTGCGCATAGCGCGATTCGGAAAAAAAGAGGCACGATTCCATCAGAGGCTTAGGCGGAGGCGGAAAGGGAGGTTTGGAGGCAATTCGAACCCTAGTTCCTTTTTACTTCGGTTTATATTTCAGGTGAAGAGAATACTCGTTCCATACAGTCTTGGGGGTGGGGCCCAGACTCTTTCTGTGATTTTCAGAAGTCTGTAAAAAGAATGTAAAATTTCCTCTCAGGTTACCTGACATACAACGGGGAAATTCATACTGTTTCTAATTCTGGTACGAATACAGAATTTCATATTTATAATAGTAGAACTAGGGTGTGTTCATAAGTTTAATAAAAATTATCAGGTTGACTTTATATGACAAATTCAAAATATGTTTATCTTATAAGTGATGTATCTACATGCAAACAAATTTATATTTTTGAATTAATTTTGTATAGAGTTAAGTGATAAATTTTCTAATTTGATCACTTGACTATATACAAAATTAATTCGAAAACTAAAATGTTTTGTATGTAGACACATTACTCATAAAGTAGGTTTCAATAATTCAAATTTGTTATTTAAAGTCAATTTGATATGTTTTAAAGTTGAATTCATAAAGAGAGTTAGTGAACTTAGGAGCGCACCCTAGTTCTATAGAGGTATCGAATTTCTTTTGACCCGACAAAAAGTAAATTCAGACCATTATTTTTTAATTGCACCCTCAGGTACTCAGGGGCGGAAAGTAAGTATGGCTAGGGGTGGGTAAGCCACCCCCAATATTTCCAAAAGAGTAAGGCTTGGGTGCTATCCATAGCACCCAAGACACTATGCAACGGCTCAAAATTTGAGTTTTTTAAATCATAATGGTCGATCCGAACCGTTAGATGTGTTCTCCATATTGAAATGTGCTTGGAGACCAAATTTTACATTTTTTGGAATTTTTTTACTATTTATTAAGCCACTTTGAAAATCGCTAAAAACGGGTGAACAGTAAAAAAGTCTGGACCATCGGATCAGTGATTTTCAAAGTGGCTTAATAAATAGTAAAAAAATTCCAAAAAATGTAAAATTTGGTCTCCAAGCACATTTCAATATGGAGAACACATCTAACGGTTCGGATCGACCGTTACGATTTAAAAAACTCAAATTTTGAGCCGTTGCATAGTGTCTTGGGTGCTATGGATAGCACCCAAGCCTTACTCTTTCCAAAATTATTTATCATGTACTTGTAATTTTATTTTATAAATGTTAGCTCTCTCTATATAGAATACAAAAATATTAAAGGGGTTGAATCTAAAAATGACATGTCTCTTTAAAAAGAATAACACTTCGGTTTTCCAATCATGTGAAAAAAGGCGTCTTTAACCATGTAAAAAAATATAAATAATTAAAAAGTTGTTGAAAAATGAAAAGGTCAATAGTACAATAGGAAAAAAATAGTGGTATTAATTTGGAAAACATGGTTACCAAGTATCTGAAAGAAAAAAAAAAGAAGTTATTGAATTTTTTTAATACATAATTATCCCAAAAAAGAATGTTATTGGAAATATAAAGGAATATGATTGACAAATAAGAATATTTTGTCGGAAAAGAGAAAAAAATAAAAATAAAAAGCTCAAATTAAAATTACTGAAGCCGACGTGATATATTTTATTTCTTAAAATTAAGATTTGTCTTTTATTCATTGAATTTTAACAAATTGTTATTCAATGTAACTTTATCATTATTTTAATATTTTACTTTCATATTAAATTATTTATATTATATTTTTCTATTCACGATATCATTTAGATATTTTTTTTTGCATAAAATATTAAATTATGTCAAAATAATTTGATAGACATGACATTTTATTGGTGTTAGTTATTTATTGTATTTTTATGAAATCAATTAGTGAATAATCATATTATCTTGTATTATATAGGTTTTGATTTTTTTTAAATATGCAATGTTTAGTCGGTTAGCAACTCCTATAGTCAAAGTCAAGTTCCACCCCTGCAGGTACTTGAGGGAATCGCATCCTCTGCTACAATTTTATAGTGCAGCATCCTGCTGCACTTTCGGACGGTCCAGATTTAATCTCAGCCGGTGAGTGCTCGGATGATGGAGGGGGCAGTATTAATTTTGCTTTAAAACTCGTGCCAAAATCTTATTTCGTCCGTCCAATCAAAAACGAACGAACCAGATTAAAAGTGCAGCACGATGCTGCACTATAAAATTGCAGCAGAGGATGCGGTTCTGGTACTTGAGAGGATACATACATATTCGATTTTAAAAGGGGTGAAACCGATTGTGCCCCTAATGAAATTTTATGTTTTCTTGATGGAATTCTGTTACGGGCTTTATTAGTTTTAAAAAATGCTGGCTCAATTACATAGAACATGATTAAATTATAAAGCCTCATTACTCAATTTCTTTATTCTTTCTAGAACAAACGGAGCTTTTGTCTCTCACCTCTCTCTATCTTTCGCCTCCGGCACCAACTGGCCTTTTCTGTCTCATCGAAATTACAGTAAACCCCAATTTCAACAGATTACTACTCTGTTTTATCTTGAAGTTAATTAATTTATAATTAATAGTATTGTCAAATTTCAACTGGCCTAACCCGTAGACCAGCGCACAAAACAATACCGGTGAAATCGAATACAATCATCTTCTCAAAATGCCAGTTGATCATCAGTTTTATCAGTCCCATCACCTGTTTACAAAATTAATCATGTTAAATTAATTAAAATTAAATTAATGGGGGTCTTCTAGAGTTGAATAAGGTTATTTTTTTTTAAATAAAGTGAACTCCACAACAGGAATTAGGTGACCTAATTAACAAAGCTGGTTCACCTATTGATGAATGCTGAGGGCGTTATGGTCATACCAACATTGATGTGTTGGTAATTAAAGCAGATTTGCCTGTGAGGTGTGCCGTAACTATCTTTTATTAAACTAATTAATCAGAGGGTCTGATTCGGCTACAAGGAATTCTCTCTAACTTTTTGATAGGCGCCTCTTGTTTGACTTCTTATAAATAATATGAGATAGGAGTAGATCCGATGTGCATCGGACTTACTCCTAGGTTCAATTAGCTCTAACACTGTATGATTATCATTGAGGTTTGTGCATACGAAAACTGAAAAATATTTGCACAGATTTTAATAAGTTCGCACGAATCTTGATGCAGATCTGATGGTTATTTCACCCATCAAAAAAGATAGGTCCGATGAACATCGGACCTACTCTCAATTAAAATAATATAAACTTGGGTATAGCCGTATAGGTATACGTCTGACCAATATATATAGTTTTTTTTTTGAAATCTTGATAGGAGCTATCAAGTTACAGCATGTCTGACCAATATTTTTGTTTTCCAATATTTTACTCTATTTTGATACGTGGCCGGCTGGCCGCAAAGCTGAATTTTCCTTCTTTTTTTTTTTTCATCTATGACAAATAAAAATAAAATAAATTAATGACATTAATTGGACCGTCGGGAATCTCACCTGCTTTTCAATTCTTTTCGAATCTACGGCTCTACGCTCTCCAACGTTTTATTTACTCTAAGCTCGAAACTTCCAGAAGCTCCTTGACCCAGTATTTTCTATTTATAAAATTATTATAATATAATGTAAAATATTAGATAGATTGTGTTCATATTTTTATTTTATAGGAGGAATCATTTTTTTTTTAATTTCTTAAAAAAAATTCAAAATAGCCGTTTTTTTTTATTAAGATCAATAGGGAAATAACTTGTAAAAAGAAGATGACAACCTTTTTAATTAGCTGGTGAATTATGAGACTGAAGGAATTAATAAAATATCAAGGAGCCCTTTCAAGGCGTCACTTAAAGTTGAGAAGGTCAAGGTCATAATTTTTTTTTTATTTGTAAAAATATTTTAAAATATAGACTATTAGATAAATTGCATCTACATTTCGTCTCATTGAAGAAATCATGAATTTTTCCGGCTCTTTATTATTTTCAAAAGAAGCTGAAAAACAAATCTTTAGTTCCTTTAAGAGTATTAGATCAATTTTCTGTAGCGTCTAAAGGAACCAAATTTTTAGTTTTCGGTTCTTTTAGAATTTCTAAAGAAACTAAAAAAAAAATATTGATTCCTTCTATTAGATCAAAATATGGATATATACAATTCATCTAATAGACTATATTATTTAAAAGTAATTTTTATAAATAAAAATTTCTGTTCGAGACCTTCTCCTGTAACTTTGATGGACGCCTTAAAAGATCTTTTTAACATTTTATTAATTCCTTTAGGCTTTGGTCTCTTAATTTAATAACCAGCTAATTAAAAGGGATGTTGCTTTCTTCTTTTGACAAGTTATTTTATAGTTGTGGTGTTCTTAATAAAAAAAAGAGAAAAATTATTCCACTCATCCACAAACCTAGCTACAAATACAACTCTGTATAAACGTAGAAGTTTGAACATCAAATTTGGATATATATATAGAGAGAGAGAGAGAGAGAGACTAATATGATTTCAGTAGTATATGGGCCGAAGTGCTTACGGTTCAAATTTGAAATTTCAAAATCCAAAAAGTCAATTTGAACCGTTAGATGTGTTCTCCATATTGAAAAGTGCTTGGAGACCAAATTCTACATTTTTTGGAATTTTTTTGCTATTTATTAAGCCACTTTGAAAATCGCTGATCCAACGGTGACACTGTTGGGTTAAGCCACCGTTGGATCAGCAATTTTCAAAGTGGCTTAATAAATAGCAAAAAAATTCCAAAAAATGTAAAATTTGGTCTCCAAGTACTTTTCAATATGGAGAACACATCTAATGTTCAGATCGACTTTTTAGATTTTGAAATTTCAAATTTGGACCGTAAGCACTTCGGCCCATATGCTACTGAAATCATATTAGTCACTCTCTCTCTCTCTCTCTCTCTCTCTATATATATATATATATATATATATTTTTTTTTTTTTGGAAATGCCATGACATAAGCTGAGAAGCATCAAAATTGGATATTATTATTTTAATTTGTTGAAGAATATTCATACTCCAAAGAGATGCACTCTTGACGGAATTAAATTTCCAGTTACTATACAATAATTAATTAATTAATTATCCTTTGATTAGTTGATCAAATTCGCTTAATCATGAAAAATATATAACTATACACTAATAAACTAATATTGATGATGAACAGAAGTCAGGAACATATCCAGTCCTAATATGTGTCCTTTTGATAACCATGCAAACTTTGATCAACAACGAGATTGACAACCCCAAGTACCAGTGTGGCTGCACGTGCATCCCAGTCAATGGCACTGGCACGTGCCAGAAGGTGTGTGGGCCCCAGTACTCGACCATGGACCAGGTCGGCAGCTGTGCCATAGACAACCCGCCCGAGTGGTCTGCCCTGATGCAGGTGCTCCGGCCTGAGTTCCGTGCAGCCCGTGATGTGTATCTCCCGTCCGCTGATTTTCCTGACTCGTCATGCCGGCTCTCTGGTTCTTGTCCTGCCACCGTGCTCTTCACCAGCCAAAACCAGACTCTTGCAAAAAGTATGTTTTCTTAGCTTTCAATTTGACATTTTCTTTTCATTTTTGTTTAAGATTTTTGTCCTTTTAATAATTTGTTATAATTTTCAGCTTTATATGATGTAATTGAATAATTTCTTTATTAATTGTTGGTTGGATCACAGCTCTTGCAGAGAGTCTATTTCCAGTTCTGGATAGTTCTTCTCCCAACTTTTCAGATTATAGTACTCTCTTCTCCCGAATTGTACCTGTTGAGTTTTCATTTAGCAATCACAACCTAAGCTTCTTGTTTTAATTTAAAATTTTGTGTAGCATGCATGAAGTTTCTCAAACGTTAGTTGCATTCTTTTCCTTTTTCAGGGCTCAGATACATACACAAGGGAAACTCAGTACCTTGAGCGAGCATTTATCTCAAACAGGCCTCTCTATTACATTCAACCATCCTGCCTCTCTAATTCTTCGACCAAAGCTACAATCAACATCCACGGGGTATCTTTGTGGATGGAAGCTTCCAGTGTTTAGGCAATCCTAAGGAGGTACTTTCTGGTCTTAATTTTGTGTTTTTCTTTCCTTAAATTGTTTTCCTGCATTAGTAACAATATTATATTCACACTCTTCATATGTCTGACTTGTCTGCAATAATACATAAGAAATTTGACTTGCATAATATAATGACAGTTGAAGGCAAGGTATGGAGGGTCATATGTGTTCACCATGACTACCTCAACAGAGCAGGAACAGGAAGTAGAAACCCTAGTGTGGCGCCTCTCCCCAAATACAAAAAAGATCTACCACATATCTGGTACGCAAAACTTTGAAATTCCAAAACAGGAGGTCAGAATTTCAGATGTTTTTCAGGCAGTGGAGAAGGCCAAGAGCCGGTTTTCGATATACGCATGGGGTTTGGCTGACACAACTCTAGAAGACATCTTCATAAAAGTTGCCAAGGGGGCAAAGGCATTTAATGTGCTTTCATAAATATATGAGTTCAATGTACAGCATTAAGATTACTATTGTTTAGTTAGCTTATTTTTCATATTATTTTTTGTGTTTTTTTGTTTTCCTTTCTATTGCTTCTTTTTTTTTATTTCTTATTATTGTTGTTATCTTTTGATTGGGGAGAGGGTGTGGCGGATCACAGTACACAACAACCCTCAAAGAATAATTTTATTACATGTTGTGGACTTAAGACCGATAACCATCCAAATTAAAATAATATGAAACACGCAGAATTAAGCATCAAACATAATAATGAAGTACAAGAAACAAAGGAGTGTCACTACCAAGTTTTCACAAAAAAAAAAAAAAAAAAAAAAAAGAAACAAAGGAGAGAACAAATTTATGAGAAAATTATTTCGGGTAAAATTTCCGGCAGCTAGTATATATGCTAGACCAAATATACTTGAGAGTCTTTATATATAAAATATAAAATTATTAAGTCAATAGTATTCTCTCACAACCTCTTTCAATTTATACCCCAAATTTAAACTTCGTTAATTAGTTATTTTTAGTGTATTTTGATGAAATAAAATAAAAGAGAAAATGAGAGTTTTCTCTTATGGAGATTGGAGAAGCATACATATTTAGACATTTAGTCTTAACCTCTTTCAATTGCCAACGATCTAGCACACTACAAGTGAGCTGGTATATTCTATGTGCTTTGTTCTTACAAAATACGCCACAATATTCTTTGCGTTGTGGATATCGCTTTGGCCGTATATATTTTTTTTGTTTCAATATCCAATTTGTCCAAGCAAGCTAATGCAACGATATGATCTTGTAGTTGAGACAACCAACGACAACACTATCAAAAGTGAAAACATAATTTGTTGTGAATTTTCTCGTCTCTTTACAATCTGTATGATGGACATTAACATACCATTCAATTGTAAAACAAAATAATTTCTCCAAAATAGACTGTTTACAATAATTAAATTATTGCAACCGAACAAAAATTTGATGCATTAGATTAATGGTATTGTTATACAAAATTAATCGGTTGTAATAGATATTATTTATTGCAAAGAATGAATTATATTGCAACCAATTAATTGGTTGCAACAAATTAAAACTATATTTTCTGGAAACGAATTGCTATATACAAATGTTTTCCTTTCTATTATTATCGCTATTATTATCACAATTCAGCTGTAATATCATCATCATTCAATTTAATAGATTTAAAATTTCAGTTTAGCTGGACCTTCAATGTAATATGAAGATAAGTTAATTGATCAAGCAAAGGAGGAAAAGGTTGTCAAATTCAATAGCAAAACGATTTTGAATCGGTTACAATAAAGGCTCATAATATTTGTTAGACCGTAATTATATTAATTTGTTAATTTTGAATGCTCATATAATATTATCTGTATCATGCCGTCATAGTCAAAAGGCAAAAAGCTCAAAGAAAGGGGCAAAGCAGAGGGCATGTCTGTCATTTTGTATCAAAAAAAAAACCAGGAACGTTTCCGAACTTCCTTTTTCAAAATTTAATTGTCTTTTAGACGTCGACTGAAGTATGGAAATGAAAAATAAAAAAGAGGAGACCGGGTGGGGGAAGGAATAACGAACTATAAATAATATTGCATTCAATACCTGATATTACCTGGTAATGGAAGAGAAGAATGTGCTAGGTCCTCTTTCTTTCTCTCTCTCATCTCTTTGTCTCGTCTACATGCATCTCCAATAGTAATCATAGTATTCAAGAAAACTATTGAGTGAAGAAAAAGAGAGTAATGATGAGGGCATCAGCAATAGTACCCGTATCATCACCTTCAGCGCAGAGCCTTATGGACTCTGACACCGGAGGTGGTGACATTGAAAGAGAAAGAGGCGTAGCGAGCTTCTCAACTCAGGCTAATGCTCTTCTCCGAAAGAATCTCACCTTTCAGGTCTACTCTTCTGTCTCCATTAGTTCACATTATATATTTCAGTTTCTACTCAACATGTAGCCGATCGACTTCTATGTGAAAGAAGAAGCTCAGCTCCATTTGAATATACTCAACAAGTATTTATGTTCTTATTCTCTTTTTTTGTATCCTAATTCCAACAAATTTGCACATTACTTGGATTCTAAAATCTAAATAAAAGAATTACAATATCAATCTACTGCATTGACCCCCTTTCTATTTTTTTTTTGTTCCTAGAAGCAAGATATTGCTCTCTCAAATTAGTCTTTACTAAACAACCAAGAGGCAATACTATTCAACATATTAATTAGCCTGGTCACCCTCACAAGAAAAATAACTATATTGACTTGGGCACCCTCGATCAAAAAGCAATACTATTCAAATTCGCTTAGATAATCAAGAAGAAAAATAATTAAAAAGTTCCGGTTGATTAACTAAGTTCTTGTGATTAGATAATCAAATTCGCTTAATCATGAAATATAAGTATATAATACACTAATAAGCTAATACTATTCAACATATTAATTGGCCTGGTCAGCCTCACAAGAAAAATAACTATATTGACTTGGGCACCGGCCCTCATAAGAAAAATAATTAAGAAGTTCCGGTTGATTAACTAAGTCCTTGTGATTAGATAATCAAATTCGCTTAATCATGAAATATAAGTATATAACTATACACTAATAAGCTAATATCGGTGATGAACAGAAGAGGAACGTAATATCAAACACGTGCATTGTGGCATATCCAGTCCTAATATGCGTCCTTATAATAATCTTGCAAACTTTGATCAACAATGAGATTGACAAGCCCAAGTACCAGTGTGGATGCAAGTGCATCCCAGTCAATGGCACTGGGAAGTGCCAGAATGTTTGTGGGCCCCAGTACTCAACCTTGGACCAGGTCGGCAGCTGTGCCATAGAAAACCCGCCCGAGTGGCCTGTCCTGATGCAGGTGCCGCAGCCTGAGTTCCGTGCTGTTCGTGGTGTGTATCACCCGTTTGCTGATTTGCCAGACTCGTCATGCCAGCTCTCTGGATCTTGTCCTGCCACTGTGCTCTTCACCGGCCAAAACCAGACTTTTGCACAAAGTATGTTTTCTAAGCTTTCAATTCATCGCTTTCTTTTCTTTTTTTTTTTGTTGAATTTTTGCCTTTTATATAATTTGTTATAATTTCGGCTTTATTTGCATGGCTTGTAAAATAAGCTGAGTCGGAACGGTACCAGTTGGGACTGAGCCGAGACTTATCCAAGTTTTCCCCTCGGTGATTTTTTCCACCAAAAATTGGTTGAACCAAGTTGACTTGGTCGATTCAACCGAGTTTTTACTCCAAATCAGTCTGATTCTTATGATTTGGGGAGATTTTCTTTTATTTGGGGCCGATTTTGCCTCTTTTGCGTGTCAATTTGAGTTTATCATTGTCAATTTGAGAAGATAGATAAATGTTCGATTTGGGACGAATGAAAACCTGAAATTTTTATTATTCATAGGAAATCCAAAAATAAAAAAGTAAGAAATGATACAGTGGAATTTTAAAAATAGAAAGCCAAGATTACAATTTGGCATCCCTGCAAAATGCTAAATCACTGCAACCTCTGTTAAAATAAAAATTATATATGTGGTACATCAAATGAGAACAAAATAAAAAAAAAATTCTAAAGGAGGTGCAAGTGATAAGGCGTAAAAAAAGAGCAGACGATTACTCTTCTGGAGATAGCGACGGGAGTAAAAAAAATCATGTGAGTGGGGTAAGAATTTGACGTCCCACTTAATATATATATATATATATATATATATTTCTGATTTATTGTCTAAGTTTAATTTGGAGTCCCACTTTTAGAATTTTTTTTTTTTTTCCAATTTGGCATTCCACTTTCAGATATTTTTTTTTGGCAGTGGAATGATTTGGCACCTCGCTGGAAAACCAAACTGTGATCTTACCTTTCTATTTTTAAAATTCCAGTGTTATTTTCTATTTTTAATTTTTTTTATTTTTATATCCTATGAACAAAAATTTTGGAGCTCTGTGAGGAAGAAAGGAAAATGTATAAATCTTTGAGAGTGAGCCTATGGTACTATGCATATCACGGATGGGTCCGTGATACGATTCAATATCTTCGTTTTCAAAGTTCTAACGGTCGATCCGAACCGTTCAATATGTTTTCCATATGAATATGTACTTGCCGACCAAATTTTACATTTTTTTGAATTTTTTTACTATTTTTTTAGGTAGGCAGAAAATCACTGTTTTTGGATGGTCCAGAATTTTCGGATCAAGTGATTTTATACCTATCTAAAAAAATAGTAAAAAAATTCAAAAAAATGTAAAATTTGGTCGGCAAGTACATATTCATATGAAAAACATGTTGAACGGTTCGGATCGACCGTTAGAACTTTGAAAACGAAGATATTGAACCGTATCACGGACCCATCCGTGATATGCATAGTACCATAGGCTCACTCAATCTTTTAAATGAACTTGGTGTATTAGTAAAGTATAGAAATAGAAAAAATAACCAGGGGCAACAAAAAAGGATGAGCAATGAAGATTTTTTTGGTCAAATAAATATTTATTAAAGGAGAATGTCAATGATCAATTGGCACACGAGATTTGCTCCCTCTCCAGCTAGCTACTATTCTTTGGAAAAATAAAATTATAAATAAAATTAATTTGGACTGTGTCGAATAAATTGAGAAATTATTATAATATGAATTGAGAAATTATCAGATAAAATTCATTTAATTTGAATTGTAACAATTGAGAAATTATTATAATTTTTATTTTAATACTTAAATATAATTATAATATAAAACATTAATTTACATGTTTAGCCATACTTGAACCTAGCTAGATATCGGTAAGTTGTATGATTGTAATAATATCCTTGTCAAGATCAATTATCGAATTACAATAATTAAATTAATCATTTAATAATTGCTATTCATATTCTTTTGTATTGAGGCTCACTGTTGCACAAATATATATTGGCCTTGATAATTATTTATTCTATGTCAGTTATAATTTAATAGAAGAGTTTAATAGTATGAATAGTAAAGTTAATTTATACAAAAATATTTACACAATATATGTGTTTGAAAATTTAATTTACATATTTTTTTCTTTCTTTAATTTAATATAAATCAAGTTTTTGATTAAAAAAAAAAAAATCCGAATTTTCGATCCAATTCGGTTGATTCTGACCGATTAATCCGATTCCGATTCTACTGTCAAGTAACCGAATCCAATTCCAATTTTCAGAGCCATGTTTATTTGTTCTAAGTGATTCATTTCTTTATTGTTGGTTGCATGACAGCTCTTGCAGGGAGACTATTTCCAGTGATATGGAGTCTATTTCCAGTGATATATAGTTCTCCCAACTTGTCTGATTATCTTACTCTCTTGTCACATGTTGTACTCGTGAGTCAATCTCAACCTGAGCTGCGTGTTTTAATTAAAGTTTTTATAGCACGAAATTTCTCAAATATTAGTTGTATTATTTTTTCTTTTTTCAGGGCACAGACATGACCACGAGAGATACTCTGTACATTGAGCCAGCAATGATCCCAAACAAACGTCTCTATTACATTCAACCATCCTGCCTCTCTATTCCCAAACAAGGGTTATCCTTTACTATAGGTATGATTCTACTCTGCAGCTAATTCTTTGGTTTACCAAGTAGCCTTGATTTTATCAGTTTTGGTGAAACTTAAGTATATCGCCTCCTCTGAAAAATATACAGATGTAGTATGTGTTCAGGGGTTGCCGCT
Organism: Carex arenaria; assembly: GCA_964058825.1. Lineage (NCBI taxonomy): Eukaryota > Viridiplantae > Streptophyta > Magnoliopsida > Poales > Cyperaceae > Carex > Carex arenaria. The sequence goes on along the minus strand of CAXKVW010000446.1, from coordinate 167,521 downwards.
ATGGCGCAATGCATCGTCGATGATAAATGATGAGCTATTTAGGGGTTATCGGCAAAGAAATACAGAGAGAAAATCAAACGAGTTTCTTACTGGTACTGCTCTCGTGCTTGCATTATGTTTTTGACAGAGTATATTTCCATAATTTATTTTTTAAGCTGATACGAACCTTTTTAATATTGTGTTTGGCAGCTTATGACTTTTTAGATACGAGTGATATGGGCTACAACATTGATATATGGTACAACTCAACCTACAGTAAAAATAATGGATATAACCGCATTCGTTTCTTGAGGGTCCCGTGCTCTTTGAATGTGGTAAAGAAAAAACAAACCTCAACCTCCCCTATTTGTGTTTTTGACTTTGTTTCATCAAGACCTTCAAACTATGAAGATCCAAAGGCAATAATCTTCTTTGTCAAAAAAAAAAAGGCAATAATCTTGTATTGAATCATGTGTTTGAACATTGACTACTGACACCAGAAGCTATTTATAATGGTCCTTGGATTAGTACCAGTATATAGTAAATAAGCATCAAAGAAATAATTATTCGATCCTCTAAGAGTTTTTCTTCTTTTTTTTTTTTATGAAAAATGAATCAAAATAATAATTTTGGCCACCTGCATATAACAGGCATCAAATGCTTTTCTCAAGTTTCTAAAAGGAGCTGGAGTGACCATGGAATTTAAATTTGTGAAAGAGACACCCAAAGTTGGAACAAAATTTTGGTTAGATTTCTCTTTTCTTCTGGGTCCTTTATTCTTCACTTGGGTAGTCCAGCTACTTTTTCCGGTAAGTACAAATACTAATATACTATTCATAAATTAAACAGATTAGTAATCTTATAGTTTCTTACTAATACTTCATTTCCTCGTGTATTATAGGTTATACTCACTTACTTGGTGTACGAGAAGGAACAAAAATTGAAGATAATGATGAAGATGCATGGATTAACTGATGGCCCCTATTGGTTGATTTCTTATTTGTACTTCCTACTGCTATCTGCAATATACATGATTTTCTTTGTAATATTTGGCTCTTTAATAGGTAGCAATCTTCTTTGATTGTTTTTTATATCAGCCTTTTTTATGCATATATACACTATTGCCAATGGTTTGAGATATTTAATGTTAATATCTCTTGGTTTCCTTCAGGGTTGAACTTTTTCAGATTAAATGACTACAGCATACAAGTGGTGTTCTATTTCATTTACATCAATCTTCAGATCGCCTTTTCTTTCCTTGTAGCTTCTTTCTTTTCATCTGTCAATACTGCTACAGGTCAGACAAAGAATGTTTTGTATAAAATTGCAAACCGATGAAACCTAATTAGCAACTCTGTAAATATCTTTAAATGAAGAGAAAAAAATAATTGTAGTGTTGCACGTTTAAACTGTGTGGTGCAGTGATTGGCTACATTTATGTGTTTGGAACTGGCTTACTTGGCGAATTTCTCTTGAAGTTCTTTGTGGAAGATACATCTTTTACAAGTAAGATCATTTCTGATTTCTTAAGTACATATTAACTAGATTTGTACTGGGCTGATTGGCCGAAAATGCCAATATTTTATTTCAAACTTGAAAAATAAAGAATTTCTACACAGAGGGTTGGATTATAGTGATGGAGCTGGTACCAGGCTTCTCTCTGTACCGGGGCTTGTACGAGTTTGGGCAGTACGCGTACAGCGGAAGTGTGATGAGTGCAAAAGGAATGACGTGGGGGAACCTGAGCAGCTCAGAGAACGGCATGCGAAATGTGATTATCATTATGGTGCTCGAGTGGTTGGTTATGCTTCCTCTAGCGTTCTACCTCAACCAGGTGTCGTCCCTTGGGGGCGACATTGGCAAAGATTTCCTCCTTTTCTTGAACTTCATGAAAAAGAAGAAGATGAGTAGGTCGTTGTCGCTTCAATTGACTACTAGCTTCAATAGCCAGGGAAGATCTCCAGTGCAGATCCACAACGAAGTCGTTATTGATGTCCACAACAAACCTGACGTCACTCAAGAGGTGTGTTTAATGTCTGCTCCTTTTTCGTATTTTTGTTTTCTATTTTAAGAATAATAGTATGTAACTGCTTGGTAATGTATAATAATAGGAAGCTCTTGGATCAATTGAATGGATGTAAGTATATAACTGAGTTATAATCAACTGAATTTCAGAGGGAGCTGGTGGAGAAGCTGGTGCTGATGGAAAACAGAAGCAACTATGCTGTAATATCTGATAACCTAAGAAAAGTGTACCATGGACAGGATGGCAACCCTGACAAGCTGGCAGTGAAGGGACTCTCTCTCACTCTGGCACAAGGTGAATGTTTTGGCATGCTCGGCCCCAACGGTGCTGGGAAGACATCTTTCATCGATATGGTTTGTGTTAAACTTTTTCAATGTGGAAATATTAAATATTATTTTTCCTGGAAGGTGTGTATTAAATCCAGAACCAATGCTGGCCGGGACTAATATTCTGTTTCCGTAGGCATGTTCTTCATTTCTAACTGAATTGTTAATTGTTCATAGTCACAATATCATGTGCATATATAGCTAAATGATATTTAGGTTATAAATAGGGGAGTTATGTTTGCTGTGAACAGATGACGGGGTTGATTAAGCCAACATCAGGTACAGCGTATGTACAAGGAATGGACATAAGGACTGACATGGATGGCATCTGTACCAACATGGGTGTCTGCCCCCAGCATGAGTAAGCTTTACTAATCCTCCCTATTTTCCAAAGTATCTTTCTTTACTTTAGTTTCATCCCACATAGTTACTTACATCGATGAAAAAAAGATAGAATATCATAGAAAAAATTAACAAGTCATTCTTATATTATGTGCTAAAAAATGTAGTTTGTTATGGGAAACTTTAACTGGACGGGAACATTTGTTATTTTATGGCCGACTTAAGAATCTTAAGGGTGATGCACTAACGAAGGTACATTCACTTAACGCTATAACATGCAAAAAAATTTTGTTGTTGAGCAATATCCTTAATTCTTGAAAACACTAATTAGCAAACAATTTTTTTTTTCACAAAGATAGGCAGTCAAAGAATCACTAAAGAACGTTAATTTATTCTACGGTGGGATTGGGGATAAGCAAGTGAGGACCTATAGTGGTGGCATGAAAAGAAGACTCAGTGTTGCGATTTCTCTCATTGGAGACCCTATGGTACGCAATACTGTATAACTCTAATTCTGATTCACCTGCTGATTTAATTTGAATTTAATTAGTAACATAATTTACTCTTAAGTTGTGAGCTGAGGATAATTTCACCATTCATGGTTTCCCTTTTTAGGTTGTTTACATGGATGAACTTAGTACGGGGTTGGACCCTGCTTCAAGAAACAATTTGTGGAATGTAGTCAAGCGTGCCAAGAAAGACCGTGCTATTATTCTTACAAGTATTATTAGTTCTTCAGTCATAACTTATCTTTTTATAACAATTAGAATTACAGCCAGTGACTTTCCAAATTGTTTTGTTTCAGCACATTCAATGGAGGAAGCAGAGGTCTTATGTGACCGGATTGGTATTTTTGTGGATGGAAGCTTCCAGTGCTTAGGCAACCCTAAGGAGGTACTTTCTGGTCTCAATTTTGTCAGTATTTATTTTTCTTATATTAGTAACAAAATTATTTATACAGCCTATATGGATCTGAATGTTGAAATAATACATGACAAATTTGACATAACTTAAATGACAGTTGAAGGGAAGGTATGGAGGGTCATATGTGTTTACAATAACTACTTCAGCAGAGCAAGAACGAGAAGTAGAAGCCCTTGTGCGGTGCCTGATCTCCCCAAATGCAAAAAAGATCTACCACATATCTGGTACGCAAAAGTTTGAAATACCAAAACAGGAGGTCAGAATTTCAGATATTTTTCTGGCAGTGGAAAAGGCCAAGAGCCGGTTTACGATTGTCGCATGGGGTTTGGCTGACACAACTCTAGAAGACGTCTTCATAAAAGTTGCCAAGGGGGCAAAGGCATTTAATGTGCTTTCATAAATATATGAGTCAATGTACATCATTAAGATTACTCATGTTTACCAAGCTTTTTTTCATATTATTTTTTGTTTTTTTTCCATATTATTTTTCTTATTTATTATTACTGTTGTTATCTTTTGATTTGGGGGAGGGTGTTGCGGACAGTACACGGCGAGCCTCAATGAATAATTTTATTAAACATGTTGTGGACTTAACACCGATAACCATCAAAATTATACTCACTGTGTTACAAAGAGTGAGGGTATTGCATTCTCTATTCATACACGACACACATTCATTATTTGTTACCTACAGATCACCTTATATCAAGCATTTTCAAAATTTAACGATTTCTTTTTATCAATACTTAAAATTTTGGATCAATTACATTAAACAAAAAACGATGGAGCCTCCCAATGAGTTATTTGCCAAATTAAAAACACAAGATGGTTCAAAATAAGAAGACGGTTCAATATAAGAAGGTAAAAAAATTTCCACATGACTTAAAGAAATTTCATTCAATTTTGTTTCTTGTACATATAAATATATATATCTCGTTATCTTATAGATTCTCTCACAACATTGCACTTATCCAGTAAATCCAGTCCTCTTTAGTTCTAAGATAGGATCTTTGTTTTTTTTAGTAACATAAAAACGAGAAAAACCGCAATCAGAAACAAAAGCTGAAAAGTACTGTAAAGTTTCTTGAACCTTCAAGCCTCTTTCATCTCCAATTCATCGTCAGAGTCTAGCTCAAAACGATCGTCCCACTCCTCATCTTCACCTGTTTCCTCCAGCTGCATCGGATCCAGGTTGCCCCTCCGTGCCTCATTGTCAGTCTGTAAGGCTGTCTCCACCTCCTTAATCTCCAAAGCGCTGTTGGTAGCAATGGTTTCAAGGTGAACTTTCTCTACTTGGACATAGGATCCTCTTTGTAAACACTACAGCATTTTCGGTCAGCGACCGGCATCAGTGACCGGTTTGACCGCCGGTCGCTGAAAATCGATTAAAAAAAATAAAAATAAAAAGTAAAACCTATCAGTGACAAAATCCTTCTGTAACTGGCACCTTATCTCTTAAAAAATGACCGCCAAATCCCGTTCTTTTTCCCTGTCTCCGCACGTTTTAGGTTTAAACAAAAAAATCTGCTGCCGTGCCGCCCGACCCCGCCGACGCCCGCGCGCGAAAGGCCACCACTCTCGGTCTCTCTCTCTCCATTTTTTCTGTTTTGTTTCAGTTTTTTTTTTCTGTTTTTTTTTTCTTTTTTTATTTCTGTTTTTTTGCTCATTTTTTTCTTTTTTTTCTGTTTTATTTCCTTTTTCTTTTCTTTTTCCTGTTTTATTTCTGTTTTATTTCTTTTGTTTTCTTTTTTCTGTTTGAGTTCTTTTTTTCTTTTATTTTTTGTTTTTTATATTCTGTTTTTTCTGTTTTTTTCTGCTTTTTTTTTTCTTTTTTTGTGTTTTTTTTTTCAGTTTTTTTTTCAGTTTTTTTCAGTTTTTTTCTGTTTTATATTCTATTTTTTTTATCTGTTTTATTTTCTGTTTTTTCTTTTTTTTCTGCTATATTTCTGTTTTTTTTTCTTTTTTTATCTGCTTTATTTATTTTTTTGTATGTTTTTTTCTGTTTTCTTCTTCGTTTTTTCTGTTTTGTTTTTTTCTGTTTTTTTTCTGTTGTTTTTCTATTTTTTTTTTCTGTTGTTTTTCTCTTTTATTGTTTTTTTTTTTTCTGTTTTAAATATCCTCCTATGACCGACGTCATCGGTCGCTAAAGGGTTATCTGTGACCGATTTTTAATCTTTCTACGACTGGCGTCTTATTCTTCTGTGACCGATTTGGCCGGTCGCAGAAGGGTCATTTTGTGGTAGTGTTAAAGTTGAATTTGTATTCCTTGAGGAAACGAAGGATAATTTAATTTAATAGTTAAATTAACTTGTTGTTATTTGTTAAGAGTTATTAAAATCGAACTACAAATTATCCATGCCTAACGAAAAAATTAACATTTAGTCTCTCACGGTGCCGCTGTTGCCATAACTGATTGTTATGTTTATATATTAGTAGTATCAGAAGTAATTTGACATATTAGTATTCACGAGAACAGAAATTTTCTAATGGGCATCGGATTGAAATCCGTTTCAAGTTCAGTCTAAATCATCTAATTCGCATCGAGAGTTGCTCAAACTAATTTGAATATCCACTTATATCTCAATGTACTATAAATTTAAATTGTCCTAGCAAAAAATACAACGAAATTTTTATTAATATACAAAAGAAATAATAAATTTAACAATCTATACAATATTATGATGAAATTCGAAATCTATCGAAACCAATGATAGAAACTAGAACCAATGACGACGTTGTCATCAGTTTCAGCCAATTCCGCGAACAAACTTTGCATAATATATTTATATACGATTTTTGATGTAGAATGTACACTTTTTTATGCAAAAATTATATCAGATTAAAACAACGAACAACTTAGATTAAAACACTTCTTAGTAATGATTACAATGTTCGGAAAAAAAAAATTATTTTTATTTTTTCAAAAATAGAAAGACCATAATATTTTATGTATTTACCTAGAAGTTACTTTTGAACTGGAATCAATAATTCAGATTCAAAGAATTTTTATTTTTTTCCAATATCACACAAAGAAATATTTTATTTTTTCTTACAGCTACGAAATATCCGATTTGAAAAATATTGATCCGAGTTATTTGTTTAAGTATTTCTAATAAATCAAATTATATGGTATTCTATCTAATTTCAAAAAAATATAAAAATATTTATAATATTTTAATAAAAAAATAAATAAATTATAATATTTTCTAATTAAATAAAATAATTAAATGAAAAATTATTTTAAATTAAATTTGGATGAAAACCGATGACATTGTCATTGGTTCTATCTTCTGAAACTGATGACTTTGTCATCGATTCTGGGATGGGTAACATTGTTAGCGGTTTCAATTTCCTATGACCGACGAGTTTGTGATCGGTTTGATTTTCTGAAACCGACTACACTATCATCGGTTTGGATATTTTTCAAATTGTTTATAAAAATTGTATATATTGTTAAATTAATTTATTAATTTGTATATTAATAAAAATTTCGGAAAAATACATGTATAAAAAAATTATTCTAAATTTGTGTGATGTTCCTACCTTTACGAAGATACAAGTACAATTTGTATGACTAAACTATATTTAATTGATCATCGTATGCATGCTGTGTGCTTATTTAAGGTGTGTTTTGCATCAAGCACCAGTAGTTCATAAGTTTAAAAGTAATTGTTGTTTTAAATTTGCCTAAAAATAATCCAACCCAAACAAATACAAATTTAAGATTTAAATATTAGAGGAAATCAATTTAACAAAAATATAAGGAGATGCAATTATTCTAAGTTGACCAAATTTTATTTTCATTGTTAATTATTCAAGCAGGTAATTATATACACTATATTAAATCGATAGTATTATTAAGATTTCGAATGCAGTTTTAGTTCTATCAATTGCAGAGTAGCTAGGGGTCGTGATAGCAATTTACAACTATTGTTTGCTTCAATTGGTCACGATATAAATTAGTCTTTCACTTGATACTAGGCTGTAATAACATAAATTTTCAAAGAAGTGTCCATAGTAAATTTCATTTTGTTAACAGGTATATGGTTAATTTTGAAACTAATATAGAGAGGCCAAAATACAATATTTATATACATGTAATTTATCTTTAGAAGCCGAATGCTCGATAGATAGATTGGTAATTTAATTATTTATGTACCTATTAAAAATTTTATTTGGAGCTAACTACTGAAATTTATTTTGGTTAATAAATGAGCAGATTGAACGAAAAAATGGCAATAGCCAATGCGTAGTTCAAGCGAAAATCTGACCACCTTATATGATTTCATAATTGATATATATATAATGGATTGCAAGCGGGTGGAGAAGAAAGCGTGAGCTTGGAATTTGGATCATCAGATCAGTCCGGACTAATCCTGACTATTTTGGATCATCTGAGATTGATAGTAGTAATGGGGGAAATGAAAATAACAATTCATGCGCCGATGTTGAAGGAAGTGCACTTGATTTTTTGGGAGTTCAAGCATGTTTCCGTAACGCCTTCACTCTTCGGAGCGTGTCTTAATTTCTCTAAGAACACCTTCACTCTTTCTTTCAAATTTTTAGTCAAGTACCTTGTCACAATAATTTTTTCAAAGTTGAACCGTTAGAATGTTTCTAACATTCATTTGTGCAACTGGAGTAGGATTTATGTGAGAAAGCCAACAATATTAAAAGACATATATATTAATTACCAGGCAAAACCTCAAAATGTTTTTCTCTCTCGAATGTTATGTACCAAAATAAATTAAATATCATTAAAAATCTACTAGTTTAAGTCATTTTGTTCCTAATTAAATGTCTATGTTTTTTCCATTTTAAAAACAATCATGATTAACGAAAAATATAAACATATATTCTCTGGTAATATTTAAGTATAATCTCAGTTTTTGCATCGGCATGGTTGTAGAATAGCAGACAGGTGGTCGTCCCACCACTACTAGAATTCTAACTTTTTCCATGAATCAGAAAACGGCTATTTCCAAGGGCTTACTCATGGAAAAAACCCAAAAATCGTCATTTCCATGCGATACCCTTGGAAATGCTACCGTTGATAATACATTCCTTGGAAATAGTCAGTATTTCCAAGAGCACCGTTGGAAATACCCATTTGTGGCTTTTTCCATGAGACTACTCATGGAAAAAGGGCGCATGAAAATACTCTCAGATTTGGCCAGTAGATGGATTATTTCCAAAGGGAGCATCGTGGGACCCACTTCAGTATTTCCAAGAGGATTAAAGGAGGGACCCACCCGAGTATTTCCAAGGGGAGGGAATGTGGGACCCACCTTAACATTTCCAAGGGTGAGGCCACTGGGACCCACCTGAGTATTTCCAAGGGCAGTTTGCATAGGACCCACCCAGGCCAGCGAAAGTGAGCCCCTCTTGTCGCTATTCCATGGATATTTGAATGGCAGCGTGCATTTATTCCATGGATATACCCCTGGAAATACTACCTCCTTTTTTTGGTACCAGAATGATTTAATTCAACAATCCTCCCGGTACCAATCCAGTAATTTACAATCCCAAATTCTCATTCTAAATGATGACACATCTTACAAATAGATAATAAACACATTGAGAAAAGAGATTGCAAAGTATTTAATAAGTATAAATCATTAGCATAGCATAATCAACACATTATATTCAAAAAAAGGCAAAACATATTTAATACATGCAATAGAACATGCAACTGAAACATATTTAATCATTAACATAACATAGCATAATAAACACATTAACTTAAACATATTTAACAAAAAAAATATTAATATATGCACTGACTTAGTAGGGAATATTAAAAAAATTAATATATATGCCATTCTTCTTTCTCAGCTACTTGATGAGATTCCGAAAGAACCTAAAAGCATAGTAATAGATTAAAATTTACTAAAGAAAAATAACTAAAAAATATTTAATACATCTAGAACCATTGATCTTACATTATTTCCCAGAGTAAGCTCCAAAGTGTTGAGCATTCCAGAAACTAGAAAACAGAAATAAATCTAGTCAGACCATAAATTTGAATTCCAATACAAGTTGAAGAGAGAGACGCTATCCATGTTTAATATAATGCATCCACATATTGCTACTTGATGAAGCAAAAGAAAGCGCAGTTCTTACAACAGAGCTATCAAGATGCATGCATGTGGGTCTTCTGTGTGCAAGAATGCTACACCGAAATTTTCATTTAAAAATTGAGAAGTCATCCTAAAAATAGAAATCATATGAAACTAGACCAAGGCCTCGCGTTATTTCAGCAATTACTTTTGAGACAAAGAAAAATGTATAGAAAATGTATATATATTAAGTTTTGTACAACAGAAATTAATAAGTTAGTGATATAACATAAATTGTATAGTATATTTGTAATTGGATGCAAAAAGTGATTCTTCCAACTGCTTTCTGCCAACTAAGAGCTCATCACCCAACCCATTCCATTTAACATTTGATTTTAAAGATCTACTGTGACAGAAAGTCCAGTGTCCGGAATAGGCTATATCATTTGCAGTCCAACTTAATATTATTTCTCAAATAAACATAACCAAATTTAAACCAAAATTCACAGCGAAGCATCTCAACCAACAATTTATGATAAATTAACTATGAGATTTAAGTAACAAACTGGTAGATAGTGGGATTCAGGACCTTTTTGGAGCAATTACACCTGTCTTTTTCATTGAAGAGCTTATCTGCATAAGTAGATTATGAAGAAATTAGTTGCATAATTTTGAAATTTGCCGTTGGCACCAATAATCAGGCGCAACCTTTAAGCAACTCGACTAATATTACCATTGTTCATTTGGCACCCAACTCTTTTATGTTGTTTGTTGTTTGCAGATCTCGACTATCATTATCAAGTTTAGCATTATTTGCAAAGTTAGACAATAAATTTTCCATATAAGTTAACAACACTTTTCATGACAAATTTATTTCATGGAACTAACAAACCAATTTGTTTTTTCAAGTGTGATATCCCATAAAAAGAAGAACTTCAAAAAACAAAATAAACTCCCGACAAGCAATGTTTTGCAACAAAGAAATAACCTCACCAGTAATAATTAGCTCATGCCCTTTATTTTTAAATAAAACCAAGCTATTACCATGCTAGTATTTAATGTAAAGTCATTTTAATTAATGTTATATGAACATTGACAGAAGGTGCCATGATATAGGAAATACCTAAGTACTGAGAGCTCGTATAAATAATTACAATAAACTAATAGAGTCCAAGTATTCAATCCTAGATTCCTAGTTTGATTTCAAAATTAGAAGGCAATATAGATCATAATACATATAAAAAACAATAACATCTATACCTGAAAAAAATATCAGCCAAGCATTTGAGGAGATTTTCTTCTCCGTCACTATGATTTTTGTTATTCACATAGTAGTCCAATGGCTGCTTTTGAAAGGTTACGCAGAAGTAAAGAGCCTGAATCAAAATTATTTTTAACATTAAAGTCACTCGATTAGTCTCAATTAGAAAAGTTGCCCATATGTACCCCCTCCACCAAAGCTTCTCACTTCACATAAAACCAAGCAATACCATGCCACCAGAGCTATCGAAAGATTCGTGCGCTGGTACCCCGATAATTTGAAATTAAATTACGCAGCACATGGAACTAAACTAATATCCAACAACTAGGCAACAATATAATAGCAGATGGGTTTTGGAAGATGCAGAGAGTAAAGCTGCCATACTTGTCAGAAGTGGATGTTTACATTGTGGAGTGTAAATTTTATGAAACCCGGTATTGTATTGAGTATTTGGTTATTAATTGTTATTTTCTTCTTACATTCTGTTACAAGTATATATACCCTTTGAGTTTAATTGTACCGTTGGTACCACCAGTAACTTCCTAGTAAATAATAAATGGACCTATTAAATTTTTCTATTTACAATTTTGCCCTTCTAACTACTTCTATTTTCAACATGGAGGCCGGTTGCCATGCCTGGTGCCTCAATAATTACTCGTGCAAGGCGTACTGTTACACTATAAACGTTAACAGTTTTGTTTCGCTTTCTGGTGCTCAATAGTTGTACTCTCAGATCTTTTTAGGTTTGTCATTTTATACTATGTAAAATAATTCCAACAACACAACCAATTCTCTTTAATTCGTTTTACCACTGTGACAGAAAACCTGCTTTGAGAAAGCACAATCCAAACTGAAGCTAGCTAAAATTGTCTAATTTCCAATTCCCAAATCAATACCCTTTTTCCTATGCTACAAAGAATTTCAGTTAGTGATCGACTATCAGCTTAAGAATTTCAGATTTACCCAATTTTTCATCAATCAAGAGATTCACATGAGCACAACAAAAATCGTAAATGAGCACGATAAAAATCAGCAAGCAATTATGTGGTTTAAACACGAAGGCTCAACTATCGTGTCACCACGAGCATCAGAGACAAGGAAAAAACAAAAGGGTTTAGGCAGATTTACCGTATGAGCTTTCAAATTGCAGTTTTAACGAAGGTGGAGAAGGCCGTGTCGATAAAGCTTTGGCACCGAACCCACCTGTCAAATTTCAAATTGCAGTTTTGGCGAGGGCGGAGAAGGAAGTGGAGTAGGTTTTGATGAGGGTTTGAACCACAACAGAGAAAAAAAAATGAAATTGGGAAGAGAGGAAGTGGGGTGTGGGTAGCTGACAGGAAATGGTTGGGCGGAGGTCGGAGGATCGAGTAAGGGTTTAGGGTCTGAGGGGGGCACGAAAATATGAGAGGGAAATTTGGGAGGGATATGAAATTAGCGGGGTATTCAGGGTTTGGGGAGCGCGGGGAGAGAAATATTAGAGGGAGAAGTAAAAATTGGTAGGCGGGGGACGAAATATTGGGTGCGTTTCCTCTGAGATATCTCAAATTTTGCGTGACCGACGTGTCTGGTGTCTATTCGAGGAACCGTATGGGCCCAGTATTATTTGAGCTTTGAGATTCGTGCAAAAAATATTTTAACGATTGAGATATTCCAAAAAGTCACGCAAAGTTTGAGATATCTCAAAGGATGCGAATTCCGAAATATGAGAGGGAGAGAGGTGTTTAGGATCTGCTGCGATTTCAAAGGATTGCAGAATCTGCGATTTCAATCCCAACTGTTTGTATATTTTGAGATTCGTGTAAAAAAGATAGCTTCTTCTGAGATTCGTGAATTATTATAAATGAATGGTTGAAATTAGAAACACAGTGATCTTGCAATCCTTTGAAATCGCATCAAATTTATTTCCAACGTTGAGAGGCCAGAGAAGTGAAAATTTAAGTAAGATTGAATTTAAATATTTTTATTTGAGAAAAATTATGTTATTCACCGTAAAATATATAAAATCAAATTTTGAGAAATATTTATTATTCTTATTTAAATAATTGAGTGGCCTTTTAAGTAATTTATTATAGTTTAGTTTATTTAAGAATACCAATTTTTGCATTATGTAAATTTTGTAATATCTTTAATAATTATGTTTATTTAATTTAATTTAGATAAGAAATGATACTATATTTACTATTCATAAGTAATTAAATTTTCTTTTTATTAATTATACGATAATTAATGAAAGAACGTGCTTATGAATTACTAAATGATTTAGATCAAGAAATTATATAGCATAACATTCTTGTTGCATTAACAACTCATATTCATCATCGTTGAACATAGCACATGAACTCTCGTAGTATGAGTTCATAAAAATCCACAAGTATACATCTTCTGATGGTTGATCGGAACCGCTAAAATTGAAGAGTATCGCATTAAAACCATTACAGTGAAGTTTGATGAAATTTTATGTTTATTTACCCATCCATCAAGCTCACGAAATATACAAACATCGTAGGGTCACAATCACTTCACGTTGGATCAAAGCTTCGACATAAAGAAAGTTCAATTTTTTTTTGTTGGCACAGTTCAATGTTTTATCGTGATCATTTAAAAATTAATTTGGAAGTAATTCATTACAGATCAACCGTCGACCGCTCACGTAAAAATGAACGGCTCGCAATCACTGGCTCAATTTTTAGAGGCAAACAATGATGAAATTATATAAAATTGACAATTACGAGCATTATTTGGTCACATGATATGTAAACATGTAGAAAATATTTTTTTAGAAATTTATTCACATTATTTGTTGTACAAAATTCACCTATTTCATCATTTATTGATAAGAGTCGTCCGATGGATGATGAAGAGTCAAGATTACCAATGGATGTCTCCATTATAGGATTGTTGGCAGGAGGTCTATTTCGCTGAGGTGATGTAATATTTATGCTTAGATCCGCACTAGATGCAGTCATCTGGCTCTTTTAATAATTGTGCTAACTCTGATCATACGGCCCGATCTAATTATAAATATTATGTTACCTCAGGGGATATATATTGGTGGGTAGGTGTATTGTAAATGAGATACATAGAACCCCTCTGTAAACTCTCCAGGACTTGGGCATTTTCATTGCTTCAGTTATAACTCTGGACGACAATACAAGATCTCTTCCGAAAATTGCACTTCCCTCCCAAAATTTCACTAATTATTCCTCTCCCGCCCTTCCTCTTTGATCAAGACCCGCCCTCCATAAACCTAGCCACCACCTTACCAATTCGATCAATTATTCAATCACACTTCGACTCTTCCCCTCTCTCGGACTTTCACGTGAGCGGTTATGTGTGCGGACACTCAATCACGATCTCTTCTCCTCTCCCTTGCGGCGCCTCTCCTACGACACGCCACCCAGTCGGAATTAGGTAGTTGTTATTTGTCGATCTAGAGTACATTTTTGTCTTTTGTAGTGTACTTAGGGTTTCAGTGTGGTTTTAATTAATGCGATTTGATTGTTTTATAAAAAAATGTCCGATTGCAAGTTATTGGAACAAATAGTCGCCTTCAATTTGAAGATAAAACACTTTTTATCTCTGTGGTAGGATAAACTCACTCATTAATTAACAAACTGGGTAAACAATTGGGGTTCATGTGAGTAATTTACTAAGTTTTTTTATTTGTAGAGAGTAAACCGAGTATGTAGTTGTAGTGCTTACAATATTATATTTAATTTAACTTAAATCTTGTTTGATGGCGAGGTGGTTATAGCACGGCATGCATGGATTTATTCAGAGGCAACAAAAAATTCTTGATTGACAAAGTATCGGAGGCCGCCCCTCAAGAAATCCAAATTTGTATTCCCCAAGCTCAGTACTCACTCTTTAAGCTTGGGCATCCAAACTAGAAGGTATTTGTGGAAATGCCTAAATAGGAAAAATAATTAACATGACCAAAGTCAGCTGTGGAAATTACCATCTTTAATAGTTAGTTATTTTCCAAATAATGAACTATTACCATCTTTAATACTTGCTCGACCTGGCTCCGCTCGTCACTCGCTCGTCGCGTCTTCGAGTAAGGCACCACTATCTATTCTAGAGGCCCTTCAAATAATAAGTTTGATAAGTTTCACATTGCACTTATCCAGTTTGGGTAGATAGGGGAGCAGGTATGGTACTGGTATAGGAGGCTTTCAAGCATACTTTATGCAAATATAGTCAATATAAGGCATTATTTGCGATTATGGCAAAATACATTGTGCAAACATAATTAGCAAGGCATGAGTAACTGGATGTAATTGGCCTCCTAAATCCGTTAAGGCATGAATGTTGTGGGATTGGATGCTACTATAAATTATATTTCTAATTGTTGTCTTTTTTCATTTTTTAGTATTTCTGACAAGGTAATTTTTCCCCCAAATTTTTGTTGTTTCATTTGATTAGTTGCTGCTAGAATGCTAAATTCAAAGTCATTCCATTAGGTAGTTGATAGTTTCATAACAGTTGATAGTTTTATCTTGTCGTGCATACAAGTGTTTGTTGAAATGCCCTACAAGTACATTTCTATATGGAGTCATGTTTAACAGTTCAGATCGATTGTTTGGACTTTAAAAATAGAAATACTAATCCATAGTATGGACCATTATGCGTTGACAGTGGTAGCACCCACAGTTTTCTTGATCCCGGAGTAATCATATTAAAGAGAAAAAAGGGAAAAGGTATAGTGCATTCTTTAGTGAAATGCTTGTTGTGCTTCTGATTTCTAATTAAAAGCATGCTGAATGTCATAAGTGAGCCTTCGTCTTTCTCGCCCTATTTGGAATTCCAGGCTGCAAAAGACATTGCACCATGCCCCCCAGTAAACATCTCTATGCACATAGGAAGTTCTGGTACCAAAATTACAACTCCAAATTGAGTGTTCCTGGTATAATTTGCGCTAAGCCGCTAACAACCAGTTTTGTATAATTTGCACAGGACAAACTACAACTTCAAATTGAGTGTTCTTGGTACCAAAATTCTCAGGATATTAACATCTTTCACCATGATTTATTTCACGTTTTTATGGATTTTCTAACTGAGTTGAATTTGGAATTTTGTACAGGGAAGTTCTACACCAGCAGCACCATTGTACCAGTTTTTGCATTTCCTGAGGCCAAACTTTTAGAATTCATTATAAATCGTAGTAATTATAATGTTATGTGTTTTATTTGGTTTAGAAAAAGAGCATGTTTAGCAAATATATAATCTCTTTAATTGTTTGGAATTCCTCTTCTGGTCAAATACTAAAAAAAAAACCATTAAGTGCTTAGCTCTTTTATTATTGAGAATAGAGTTGTTGCTTTGTTATGTCTGTAGTAGTATATATGTTGATACATATTGGATGATTATTTTGTTGTTTAATTTTGTAGTACTCATCATTTTATAATTGAGAATAGAGTTGTTCTTCACATAATTAGGAAATATGATGTTGGGCAAATTTTTTATGCACACGAGTTGCATGTGAATTATTGTTGCTTTATAATACCTCCTTTTATTTGGGATTTTTATCCGGCAATTTATATTACAAGCACATTATGAGGAGCATTGTATAAGATTGGAAAGCTGATCAACTAACTCTGTTATACAGCTACTTCAAATATCTCAAATGCAAAATAATGCCGTATTTCAAAATAACTATTTTGAAATAAGAGGTGTAGAGATAATAAATTTAATTTAAATTGTATAGTTCAGAATAATATCCCATGTAGATGAGAAAAAAAAAAAAAAAAACATGTGATGTGATTTTTTATACTACTATTAAACAAAATGTAGTTTCTTATATAATGTTATTATTTTGTTGTTGTGATTTATTTTTCCAAAATGATTATTATTGGACATTTAAAGGGCATCTCAAATAAATAGAAAAGGTTATGTTTCTAGAAATTAAACTCTTCCAACGGTAGTTTCATGGAAAAAATATGTTTAACTATAAAATAATATTAATTTAATCAATAAAATATTTTCAAGAGCATTGTGTTCAGCATTTCCATGAGCCTCTCTATAAAATAATATAAACATACATACCAAAACATTTCCAAGAGCAATGTGCTCCACCATTTTCATGAGCCTCACAATAAAATAATATAAACAGACATAACAACGCATTTTCATGGGTAGTCTCATGGAAATAATATGTCTCACAGCTTCCACATTATTTCCATGTGCTAGGGGTTAGGTATTTCCAAGGGCTGTCAATAAAATATAGTATTTTGTCTGCAAAAGTTTTTCCAAGGGTGGATGATAGCCATTTCCAAGGGGAGACAGTGTGCATTTCCATGCGTTGATATTTCCATGAGAATACCGTTGGAAATAGTTGAATGTGTCAGCAGACCCGATTTTATTTCCAAGGGCCCTTCCTCCCCTTGAAAATAGGGTATGCTTCTCTTGGAAAAAGTTGAAATTCTAGTAGTGCACACATCACAAATATATGTTACCAGATGTGTCTCATAGCACGCAGGTGGGAGTCGACACAGCACACAGATCGCCAGTTGTAAATTAATTAGAATGCATAAGTTTTGTAATTAAGGGCAAAATCCGCTACAAGAGAGCAATAATACAAACACAAGTAAACTCATAGAATAAAAGAAAATAATACTACCAAATAAATTTTCCCTTCAAGGCTTCAAGCTTTATTCTATTTACCAGCATCAAGTACCGATTCATGTCTCCCACTAACCCAAAATTGCCCATTCCTAAACCAGTTTCCCTTCAAGGTCCTGTCTATTCTAGGTAGCGGCTAATCAAATTCTTTAATTGATTATTCTTTCATGTTAAAGTCTGAAAATCTTGGGCAACTCCAAGAGAAACTTCATGGCAGAAGCATAATTTGATTACATAGCAATGATGTAGTCGGTACAACCACTGTACCACACCAAAAAGCACCAAGGAATGCTGCATTATCCTCATGCTTGGTAGTGATGGATTTTGGATCATGAGAAGCTCACTCACCATCAATGCGCAAGGAATCAAGTGTGCTCTTTTGGAAACATCACGATCGTCATCTCCAGCAGCTGTAAAACCAGAAATTAAGATATTATTTACCATTGTCTGGCAATCAACATAATTAATGATATTATTTACCATCTACTCTACTAAATTAAGTATATATTGACATTATATCATCAATTATAATTATGAGATATATCAATTATTCAATTAAGATATTCATTCTGGCCTCCTTAGTCCTTACTGTGCGAGAGCCCAGTTTATATTAATTAGGCCCACCAGTAATTTCGAAAGAAGGCTGCATGCCGTGCATTATTTTGGGATCAAGCAAACAATTTATTTAATAAATGTTGTTTCAATACAAATTTACAAGAAAGTGACGTACGGTCCACAGCTGTGGGCTCTCTCATTATGTTTTATTTTGTTATTTACAGTCTTTGTCTCATGTCAAAGAAGTCTCAATTCGCATGATATTCCTACTGAACATAGGAGTAATTTTTGTATGACTAAATCACGCTTAATTGATTATCTTATTCATGTTGTATTGTTATTTAAGAAAGTATTTTGCAGTAACCCCGATCATTTCAAAAGTTTAAAAATAATCATTGTTTTAGAGCTGAGGAAAAATAATCCAACACAATTAAATATAAAATTTTAAAATTAAATATTAGAGGAAATCAACTCAACTAAAATAGGAGCAGATGCAATAATTCTAAATTAACTGCATTTACTTTTTAATAGATGGATATTCAAGTTGGTAATATACACTGTATCAAATTGACATTATCATTCAGACTTTGAAGTTTTAATTCTACAAAAATCAATCTTATTTATGAATTAAATTTATAGTTAAGTTGTACATATTGATAAACAACTTTAATTTCTAATCAAAATTTAGGTGAGGAATAATGAGAAAAACCAAAATATCCGGAGAAAACCGTTGCTAATGGAACCCATGCATGATCGTATACTGTTTGGTTCGATGGATGATGTATTGATAAAGAAATACGGACCGTTATGCTTTTTATGATAGCATAAGTTCCGTTAGTAGCACTCAGTTCAGTTGAGGTCGTTTGTAGAGCCGACGTGAGATATCGAACGGGGTCTCTTAATTTGTATGGTCGTTACTTATGTTGATGTCAAATATATTTAATTATTTGTTATTTTAATTTGATTCAATTGATGGGCTATATTATAGATGAAATTTATGCTGTTTTAAAACTTAATTAAGTCCAAGATGCTACATGTTTATTACATTTATTACAGTCATAAAAGTAGCTAGTAACGATTTTCAAAATATTATCAAATAAATAAATCTCCTATAAAGAAATTGTAGAATAATCTTAATATTGTTTAAATGCGAAAAGATTTGTATGCAAATGTTCGTTATACACATTATAATACATCTATAATTATTAGTTTTATCCATCTAAGTAAAAAATAACTATTGTCGAGAGTAAAAAATAACAGGTTCTTGCAGTATACGTAGATTGCCGTGGCTTTTTAACAAAAATTATAATAAGCATATTAAAAAAACAAAATAAAAGCCGAAAAATGACAATGTGGTTGTATCATGTATATATTAGTGTACTAATTAAGGGATTAAACTGTTCAATCCGGTCCCTATGCAGAATCCTGTTATTACCGACACTGAAAAAGGGACTTGCTACCTAAATTTGGTTTATCTAACATTCAATTTGAACCGTAATTCAAGACTTAATGTATTCATCCCAAACACGTTGTTCGGCTGTTGGAAATCAATTTCAGCCCACCTCTTGATTTTGGCCCACCACCTCTTTAGGTAAATTTACTTACCAAGTACCACAACGAAAGTACAAGTCATGAAGACTGAAGGAATTAATTCACAATTAATTTTAAATTATAGGAAGTGCCAAATAACCTGAGGTTATGTTTGATTGGGTTGAAAATAGACAATTCGCAATAGCCTATTAGTATTTAGTTAGATTAGAATAGTTAGAATAGAGAATTTTTTTTTTGTTTTATTAGAATATGTTATTTCTAAAAATTTCAAAATTTGACTATTTTAATAATATCAAACCGGGCTATTGAAGATTCAAGATTGTAGTTAAAATTTTGTTGCAAGAAGAATAGAGAGGTGCGGGCAGCTGTGGGAGATTGAGATTGCTCAAATACTTTTCAATTATCTGATGTAATAAATTTTAGGAAAGGATATATTAAGCAAATTTATTAATATAGTCTTAGTAGTCCCTACCAAGTTTTCAAAAAAAAAAAACCATTTTAATAATACAAACAAGAACTATTTTTTTATTTAGCTATTCTAAATATTCGTTGTGTTAAAAAAATGAATTAAATTCACCATTTTCCTCAAAAAAAACCTGAATTGAGAATGTATCCGACTCTCTGTTCATGAATATAGCCTTTTATTAACCATTGTTATTGATACATGACTTCAATTTCTCGGTACAGAAATTAATTAAGTACAATACAGCTAATATAAGGAAAGGAGAATTTGTAATGCATCGCTCATACTCGGCCTCTTACTGCGTTCCTCTTCCATGCAAGAGACAGCCAACTTTACCATTGCTGCTGCCTGTGAGCAGTCAAAATTCATCTCTAATCGGGGATCCACAAAACCCAAAACCCAATTCGGCTCGTCTCCATTTGATTTTCTCTTTGCCGTATCGATGAGATCTCTCATACGGACATCTCTCTCATCTCCGACAACTGTTGCCATATTTGAAACACTCACACCAGTGACCAGCTCTAGAAGCACAACACCGAAACTATAGACATCAGCTTTTGCCGTTATCGGAAGATTGAATGCCCATTCGGGAGCAATGTACCCCCTCGTGCCTCGGATTTGAGACATCTCGTGGTTGGGACTGTTCCTATTTAACAACTTGGCCAAACCAAAGTCTGCTATCTTCGGCTCAAGATCGGCATCTAGTAGTATGTTCCCAGGTTTCACATCACAGTGCAAAACCCATTCAAGGCACTCATGGTGAAGATAAGCTAACCCTTTCGCAACTCCGGCTGCGATCTTGTATCTTTCGTGCCAGCCCAGAAAAATGTTGCCATCTTGCGCCACATCGAACAGGATTTTATCCAATGACCCGTTCTCTACGTACTCAGAAACCAAGATCCTGTGTGGGCCCTCAGAGCAAAAACCGCAAACTTGTACAAGGTTCATATGGTTAATGCGACCTATTACACTTAGTTCGGCTTGGAACTCTTCTTCTCCTTGTGTCACAACATCCAATTTTTTGACGGCTACCAATCTCTCATCGTCTGAAATTCCCTTGTAGACAACTCCGGATCCTCCCCTACCAATCTCATCTTTGAAATTCTGAGTTGCCTTCACCAATTCTTTGTAAGTGTACCTCCGAAAATTATTCGTCATTTTCTTGTAGCCATCCAAAGCTTCAATTGGTCCGACCTCCTTTCTAAACATAAAGCACCATCCTATAGTAATAAACAGAACCTCTATGATGAAAATTGCCAAAGCAAAACTTAACAAATATAGGAACACTGCACTTCCCTTGCTTTTTGTCTTGGATAAGTGTTCTGTAACATCATGACTCCCATTGCATGACGGATTCTGCACCTCTGGTACTTCAAGCCCTGATTGCGGTATGGAACTTCTCAGCACATTCATGGTCACGGGAACTTTAATATATATAGTACCCCAGTGGCCGGGATAGGTGTTGCCATTATAAAGTGCAGATTTGAGGATACATGCCCGAATTGATTTCAGGTACTGTAAACCGACACACGAGCAATCTCTTCTGCATTTCATTCTGCATTCGTTAACAGAGATACCCTGAACAAAGTAATAGTCGGACCCCCAAAAGTCGGTTTGTGGAAGCATTACAAGTTTCATTTTTTCGGCACAAGTAAAACTAAACTTGGGCTTGCAACCTTTACTCCAATCGCTAGAATCTCTCATCTCATAGCCCGGTGGGCACGAACAGGATGGTTTCGGTGAATACACACAAATCCCACTCTTACCGCATAACCCGTGAACTAAGCACTGTTGAGAAAAGGCTTGCCATGAAACAGACCAACTACCGTTTCTCTCATCTAGACTATACAGCCTTAAATTACCATCATAATCTAGTGTTAGCCGTCTTTTAATACCCTCTTCTTTAAAATCAGAAGCATAAAATGTGAGGTTATCACTTGATTTGAAATACCCATGGTCATCAAGGACCCCATATCGGGTGCTATTAGACGACCATCTACTGTTACTCCATGAGTTAGTACCAGGTTGTGGCCAATAGACGGCAGAAAGCTCTGCATCTTCGTAAATCAATGATACCATATTATCATCATTATACCGACAAACAAAATGACTCGAGGAATTTAGAGATATGTTTGCCGATACGAGTTTTGTTCTCAAAGTAATTGGTTGACCGGGTAACAATGTATCGGTAGGATTATCAAAACTTTGCCAGAGATATTTGCCACCACTATCCATAATAACAAGATTTCCATTTTCCAATAGCTCAGCATGATTTGCACCGGATCCACTTGTGCCGGTGCTCCAAACAACCTCCCCGTCATAATCCATTAGTACCATATTCCCACCCTTGCGGAACACAACCTGTGATCCTTTGCCATTGACGGGGCTGTTGCGATTTGCGCTCCATGCGATGGTTTTGTTATATGATTTCGAAAACCAAATTGAGAAGATGAAGGAGTTGATGCCGACTTCGTGAAAGCCGCATGAGAAGGTACTGTCTAGAGAGACTAGGACATTTGAGGAATCCTCTACAGAGAGAGATGATCCTCTGAAAAGGAGATTGCTACTTGTAGCTGTGGTGCATAGAATTGGAGATCCGATTGTGAGTAACAAGATCAAGGTAAATTTGGTGTACATATCTTTTTTTTGGTGAAGAGCAACTTAATTTGAAAAACAGAGATAGAAAGAATGAGAGAACAGAGCTTTCGAATGGAATTATTTAATAAAAAGAACAAAAATAGAATAATTCAATTATTGGTGATTTAATTAATCTGAATTAGTCACATCATGAAGGTTGTCTTCTTCTTTTTTTCACGTGCTGTTAGCTCAACTTGAAATAAAATAAAATAAGAAAGTGTCTTTCATGAGTGCAAGTGTGCAACTTGACAATAATTAACTAGGCCAATCCAATAATCAATGTGGAAAGCGAAATCGGGTCATCGTATGCTAATTATATAATAATGGGAGAATTTCCAGTTGTCTCCATGTAAACGTGGAAATAAATCTGCATGTGGCTTGGGAAATTTCCAGTGTCTCCATGTGGAAAGCGAAATCGATTCTAAAGGCCCTGCGATTTTAATTTCAACCGTTCATATATTTTGAGATTCGTATACAATTTTTTTACAAATAGTGAATCCCGATAATTCTTTTTGAAAAATGCTAATATGCTACGCGTAGCATAGAGGGCCTCCGTGCAATGACTCAATATTTGAGTTTTCAAAATTCTAACCGTCTATCCGAACCGTTCAACATGATCTCCGTATGAATATGTACTTGTAAACCAAATTTTACATTTTTTAGAATTTTCCTACTATTTTTTAAAATAGATAAAAAAAATCATTTCACCTGAAAATTATGTACCATTCAGATCAAGTGATTTTTTACCTATCTAAAAAATAATAAAAAAATTCTAAAAATGTAAAATTTGGTTTGCAAGTACATATTTATATGGAGGTCATGTTGAACAGTTAGAATCAACCATTTTAATTTTGAAAACTCAAATATTGAGCCGTTGTACGGAGGACCTCTATGCTACGCATAGCACCATAGCCAACTCCATTCTTTTTAACTTTGCACGAATTTCAAAGCCCCATAATACCGCTCCTGCGCTAGTCCAAATCCCAAAACCTCTGAAAGTTAATTTCAAACCGTACAGTGAGGAACATATTCTACGGTATCTAGGAGGATACGGATCCATTTTACATATGGGCAGTGCAAGTCTAATGTCATTACTTATAACACTAACGAATTGGTATCCTCTGCATTAGCGGAACCGTTAATAGATCTGGACCGTTCGATTGAGATCCGCAATAATATTAAAGTACCTGTGCATCATAGGTGTGGGTTGGATTTAGTCTAATCCTAATTAGACAATTGAGATCCATTAAACTTAAAATATGCCATTTTGAGTTAATGCAGAAAATGCGGACTCCTTTTAGACAAGTTGCACAATAGAGGTAATACTGAGAAGATTATATTTTTTAAATGAACGGATATATTTATTAATTCAATTTTTAAAATAAAAATATAAAAAATGTTAAGTTTTTTGGAAATATTACATATTATGATTTTTTTTAATTTATGGACATAATTTTTTTCAAAGAAATACAGCGACTTTATTCAAAGAAAAGAGTTAATTGTTTATATGCCCCTTAAAATTTATAATGAAATCATTTGTTTTTGCATCTAAACTTCAAAGGATTTATTTCTCCGGAGACTAATTAAAATTAAAAACTTTTCATTCTTTTCATTTTTTTATTATTATTTTTTTAATAATTTCAACTAAATTAATTTAATTAACCATTGTCCTCGCAAGACTAAAATTACCAATTTACTCCCATTTCTTAATTAGTATAAAAAAATATATATATACCACTGTCCTTTCGTTTCTATCACCCCTTTCATATTATTAATTCCTAACTTAACCTCAATAAATCCGCAAGACATAATAAATAGTATTGATGTCACACATCTTTCGCTAATTTCGTTTCATACCAAATTCGAGAGGGAAAAAAATAATGGCTACTTTTTTTCACTAATATTCTTATCCCACATCTTTCGCTTATTAAAAACCTACATCCTTTCACTAATATTTCGAGGATAGCGGTTCATTTATTTAGTATTGATGCATACACAAGCGTATACCTAAATATTAGTACGTGTGTACTTAACAGTAAAGATAAAATCCATTTTCCTTCATAATCCGACTAATTAGAAAACTAATATTTTTTCTTAAAGATATTGTATATTTTTATTTTTTAATAAAGGGTAAAAAGGGTATTGTGTGAATTTAAAATGAGTTATAAAAGAAAAGATAATAAATAGACTAATTTGTGATTTTTAAAATTTAGAAGGATAAACATGACATTTTGATTTTTTTTTTTAGAATGAAATACTTAAATTTTAAATTTTTTTTGAGAAATATATATGATATTGCTCCTTTAAGAAAAATAAAGAAAAAGAGATGCAAGTGCATGTACATTAGTCCAGAATCCAGATGCATGGCATTTCCTTTTCAATGATACATTAAGGGGCTGTTCGGATGCGTAGGAACAGATGGGTTTTCAAATAATTCCAATTATAATTCCCAAGTCTGTTCGGTTGCTTTGTTTTTTCCCCATTCGTTCCCATTTTCTTCCCAGCATTTTGTCCCACGCAGTATAAATTCATGGGAAATCTAAAGTTCAGTCGGACTGAATTATTTTGTGCCCACATTGTGCGAATTGGTGCTGGAACGTACGACAGTTGATGCTTGCAATTTAATAACGACAGCTGATACTTTGCAATTTAATATTTATTTAGATACAAAATTTGTATTGTTGTTAATACTAATTAAATATTTAATTAGAATATTTTTGTTGTATTATTATTTTGTAAATTCATAATTTTATCCAGTGTTAAAATTCAGCATTTTATTGAATATGATGCATTTTTATTTATACTAGTATTCATCAAGTTATTGTTCATTAATCAAAATTCAAACATTTTAGAAAGAAAAATAGAATTTCCTACGATTAATCCCACGGTACAACCGAACACTCATTTCAGCACATTCCTATAATAAATCCTGCGCGTACCCGTATTCATGGGTTCCCATTTTTTTAAAAATGGATTCCCATACTCGTCAAATCCCATCCTGTGTAATCCCGTGACATCCGAACAGGCCCTAATCTATCACACCAACCAACTTCCAACTTGTGCCACTTGGGCTGTTGCTTTGTTTGAACTCATTGCATCGAGTACCGTGCAATTTCCTCGTGGTACGGTTCCTATTTTGAAATATAAATATATTTAAAATTTGAGCTCGACAATGATATTTTTAAAAAATAAATATTGGAAGTAAAACTATTTAACAATTTAATATTTATAAATATGGATGTCTAGCTCGTGGGTATAAAAAGGACTTGTTGGATTGCTGTAGCAATATATGGAAAAGATGTGGGTATAAAAAAGGGGATAAGGGTTTGGTCCAAATGATTTTAGACCGGATACCTTCTAAAGCTTCTAAATCAAACAGTCGATCCGAACCACTCAACATGATTTTCATATTAAAATGTGCTCAGAGGCCAAATTTTATATTTTTTGAAAAAATTTTACTTTTTTTTTTAGATACGTACAAAATTACTTTTTTTTACCATTCATAAAATTTTTTCCCATGACTATAAAATTTCGCACATGTCCTATTCATGTGGCCGTAACAAGTGTGAACTGTGCCTACGGGCTTTTCTTAAAAAAAAAAAAAACAAGTGTGAACTGAAGATGACAGAAAGAAACTTCCTTCTTTTTTTAACGATAAGCCCGTATGCAGGATGAAACTTCCTTTGGTTAATTTCCAAATAATCCACTTCAAAAATACATCGACTTTATTCAAAGAAAAGATTTAGTTGTTTATATGCCCCTTAAAATTTATAATGAAATTATTTGTTTTTGCATCAAAACTTCAAAGGATTTATTTCTCCGGAGACTAATTAAAATTAAAAAAATTTCATTCTTTTCATTTTTTTATTATTTTTTTAATAATTTCAACTAAATTAATTTAATTAACCATTGTCCTCGGAAGACTAAAATTACCAATTTACTCCCATTTCTTAATTAGTATAAAAAAAAATATACCACCGTCATTTCGTTTTTATCACCCCTTTCATATTATTAATTCCTAACTTAACCTCAATAAATCCGCAAGGCATACCTACCAAATTCGAGAGGGAAAATAAATTATGGCTGCTTTTTTTCACTAATATTCTTATCCCACATCTTTCGCTTATTAAAAACCTACATTCTTTCACTAATATTTCGAGGATAACGGATTAACGGTTCATTTATTAAATAGTATTGATGCATACACAAGCGTATACCTAAATATTAGTACGTGTGTACTTTAATAGTAAAGATAGAATCCATTTTCCTTCATAATCCGACTAATTAGAAAACTAACAGTTTTTCTTAATGATATTGTATATTCTTTATTTTTTTAATAAAGGATAAAAAGGGTATTGTGTGAATTTAAAATGAGTTATAATAGAAAAGATAATAAATAGGTTAATTTGTTATTTTTAAAATTCAGAAGGATAAACATGATATTATGATTTTCTTTAGAATGAAATACGTAATTTTAATTTTTTTTGAGAAATATATATGATATTGTAAGAAAAATAAAGAAAAAGAGACTCAAGTGCAATGTACATTTAGTCCAGATGCATGGCATTTTCCTTTTGAATCTGTCACACCAACCAACTTGTGCCGCTTGGGCGGTTGCATCCTTAGGTACAATTTTGTTTGATGAATTCATTGCATCGTGCACCGCAGAATTTCCTCGTGGTAGTGTTCCTATTTTGAAATATAAATATATTTAAAATTTGAGTTCGACAATTATATTTTTCAAAAATAAATATTGGAAGTAAAACTATTTAACAATTTAATATTTATAAATATGGATGTCTAGTTCGTGGGTATAAAAAGAACTTGTTGCATTGCAGTAGCAATATATGGAAAAGATGTGGGCATAAAAAGGGGATAAGGTTTGGTCGAGATGATTTTGGACCGGATATCATTCAAAGCCTCTAAAAATCGTACAATTAAAGACTTAACAGTCGATCCGAACCACTCGACATGATTTTTATATTAAAATGTGCTCAGAGATCAAATTTTATATTTTTTGAAATTTTTTTAACTATTTTTTAGATATGTACAAAATCACTGTTTTTTTACCATTCAAACATAGTGATGTTTAAAAACATATATTTGGAACAAAATTAAAAATAAACTAGGTTTAGAGGCATTATAATGAACTCTAATTTTAGGATGGTCTTTTTCAGAATTGAAGATTTTGGAGTGGCAAATAACCAATTTCTCTCTCTCTCTCTCTCTCTCTCTCTCTCTCTCTCTCTCTATATATATATATAGGATTTAGGGCTATTATACATTGCAATATATAGATCTTCTTGTACATTGCACTATAAATCGTTTTATTCAAAATCCAAATAGCCGATCCAAACCGTTCAATTTGTTATCCATATTAATATGTGTTTGGAGACAAAATTTTACATTTTTTGGAAAAAATTTACTATTTTTTTTATATTTATTGAAAATCGTTGTTTTTTTATGGCCCAGATTTGTCTGAAAACAGCAATTTTCAATAAATATAAAAAATAGTAAAAATTTTGGTGTCCAAACACATTAATATGGAGAACAAATTGAACGGTTTGGATCGGCTGTTTGGACTTTGAATCCGATGATTTATAATTCGATGTACAAAGGAGCCTATACATTGCAATGTACCATAGCCCATCTCTCTCTCTCTCTATATATATATATAGAGAGAGAGAGAGAGATAGAGAGTATGGCTAATATGCTTTCGGTTGTATTTCGTCCAAAATACAACAAATTCATATTTCAATTTTCGAAGTCTAAAAAGTCAATCCAAACCGTTAGATATGTTCTTCATATTAAAATGAGCTTGGATACCAAATTTTATATTTTTTGGAAATTTTTTACTATTTATTAAGCCACTTTGAAAATCGCTGATCCAACAGTTTCACTGTTTAGTTAAACCACAGTTGGATCAGCGATTTTTAAAGTGGCTTAATAAATAGTAAAACAATTCCAAAAAATGTAAAATTTGGTCTCCAAGTACATTTCAATATGGATAACACATCTAACGGTTTGGATCGACTTTTTGGACTTCGAAAATTGAAATATAAATTGGTTGTATTTCAGCCGAAATACAACTGAAAGCATATTAGCCATACTCTATATATACATTTCAGAAAGCATTTTAGTCATACCATTTCAAAAGAAAAAAAAATCCAAAAAACCATTGAAATTGGACAATTAAAAAAATACCAGGGCGCCAATTCAATATGCGGCATCATTCTTGGAGGGCCGCAGATTGAATTAGTGCTCCTTAAAAACCTAAATATCAGTATATTACATTGGATTTTTTAATTTTTAGGGGGCTCCAATTCAATCTACGGTCCTCCAAGAATGAAGCCACAAATTGAATTAGCAGCTCTGATATTATTAGAATTTCCCATAATTTGTGGTTTTTTTAGCAGTAGTATTAATAAAAATATCGGATTAAAATATCTCCATTAGACAAGGTGAATAAAGAAACTGTTCCATTTTTCTATTTCTCTGTTAGACAAAATAAGAAAATCTAGCCACTAGCAAGATTTAAAAAAATAAAATAAAATAAGAAAATAGTTTTAATCAAATCGCACTTAGAAAAGAAAAATACACAACGAAGAATTCTTCTATTCCTCTTCCATCCCCTTGTGCCCTACTGACATAAGTGAATATAATCTGAAAATTACTGCTAGCGAGTTGGATCTGATCATGAATCAGGACATACGAATAAGAAAAGGAAGCGGTCAGCATGGCAATCGACTCGGACAGAAACGAATTAATGCACGTATATGTTCACTGGCTCCTGAACTAAATTTAATAATAGCTGTTTAAACATTCACTCAATGTTTCTCGAGCAAATGTTCGGGCTTTGGTTGAATCTCTGTTCTTGCAGCGATTTGATCTGAATCTAAGTATGAAGAGAGAAAAATCATTTCTTGTCAGTCTGAAAAAAGAAAAAAAATGAGCAGTTTCTTTATTTTGTTAACAAAAACATTTTAACTTTTGTCAGTATTAAATAGCAAATATTTTGATTAAATTTAATCAAACGGTAAAGAAACCCTTTGGAGAGGAATTTTGTCCAAAGCCATGATTCCCGTCCCTACAACCTATATAGCACTAACTTCAAAACTTATCAAATTGACTTTAGACAGTGAATTATAACTATCAAAAATCGATCTACTTCATTAATGATGTGTTTATATGAATTTTTTTTTTTTTCGAATTTATTTAGTATCAATCAAACGGTCAAATGTAAAAGTTTTTAAGTTAATTTTAAAGCATTTATTTTTTAATATTTTTTAATCGCTTGTTTTGGTACTAAATAACTCAAAAAATAATTTTCTTTGCATATAAACACATCACTTATAAAATAAATCGGTTTGGATTAGTCGTTTGAAATCTATCCAATAAATTTGAAAATTGATATAATACGATACTGATATCATACTATCCAGACTCCTTTATTAAATAACAATAATGGCAAATTTATGAACTACATACATATAAATTTAAGAAAAGAAGAAAATGAAAGCGACCAACAAAACCATTTAAAAATTGAAATATTTTTATACTAATTGTTATTTTTTAAAATTTGCTATAGATATCTCCCAATTGACATAAAAAATAATGGGCCGGACGGTATGCCAGCAAAACCTCTCCCCCTCCCCCTCCCCCTCCCCAGTTTTTACGATAAACAAAATTAGAATCTCCCGGGCAGACCTAGGCTGTCCGATTCATAACGTACTTTCTGTATTGAAACTATTACAAACCGTATGTTCTTAATCACATAATTAGAGGTGAGTAAATTGCTCATAACTCGTGACTCGCTCATAACTCGCTCACTAAAAACTCATTAACAATTCGCTCATTATCGCTTATTAACTTAATAAGCCGAGCATAAGTATACCCCAACTCGCTCATTAAGAAACTGCCACATCTAATCCTGCCACATTTAATTCCAATTCCTTTAATTAAAATTAAAAGTGAATAAATAAAAAAATCTTCTAACCTAAACTTATGCTCTAGATCAAATTTGTTATTTGATTTTGTTAAATTTGCTTATAGACAATTCTTTTGTTAAATTGTGTAATGTTTAATTAGATTGGATTATGACAATTTATTAAATTCTGTAAATAAAAATTAGTTTTTGAAAATTAGTCTTTAATTTCTTAGCTTGCTCATAATTCATGACTCGCTCAGTTGCTCATAACTCGCTCATTAACAACCCGCTCATTATCAACTCGCTCATTAATAACTCGCTCATTGTCGCTTGTTAACTAAATGAGTCGAGCATGAGCACACACCAGCTCGCTCATGCTCGCTCATTAATCAGCTCTACATAATCTAAAGCAACCAGACCTATGAGGTAACAGAATATTTATGTTTGAATCATGGCCATCTGATCGGAATCTGGCCCATCTGGCTTGAGGTGGAATTGCACAAGGCGCTTTAATAGTCGTGCGGATTCTGATTGAACTATTAAAATTTAAAGAGAAATATTCTGTTATCATAGGTGATTTGAAATCTCTCTACGACCTGCTGTACTCGTTTCTCGACTTCTCGTCTAGTTTCTCGGTTGGAGTAGCTAGTTACAAAGGAAAAAATCTCAACAAATTGAAAGAAGATGCAACAGGTAACACACCCGACTAAAACCCTAAGAATTTTTCTGATTTATCGCGCTTCTTTGCTGATGAAATTGCTATTTTTTTTTCACTGTGAAAGGGAGGGAACGGAGGAGCAGGTCACCGTTCTCTGACTTGCAATTTTTTATATTTTAACCTATAATTCTAATTACCAATCAAAATTCATGAAATTTATTTTAATTTTAACCTTAAATTTAATCCGAATTACAAATCAAACATTCAGAGGGGGGCAAAAAAAATTTCAGAGGGGAGCATAGTTGATCGAAACATCCCAAACTCCACAAGCTACCCCCCCACCCCGGCCGGATTAACATGGGTCCGCTCCTGTGTACCTGATGGTGTTGTACATTACTGTTCAGGCTTATATCACTGACATCTTTCTCATTTACTTCAGTTTTCTCTTTTGTTATCTCATTGTTGAATTATCTGATCTTTAGTTAATGCTTGGTGCTTAGTCACCTCAAACATGAAGTTTTAGTCAAATGTTGGTCTCTGACATAATCTAAAATAAAATAAAGATGTCATATTACTCAAATGCTGGTCGATCTAGTCCCGCCTTGGTACCGATCCACCCTCGCCGAAGCACAAATTGGAGAATTTTCTGGTAATGTGTCAAATCTTAGATATTTTTTTTCTTTATGCCATGTAATGGCATGTGGGATGAGCCCCTCTGATCTGTGTTAATTTGTTTATTTGATCTATGATTGTTGAACTTGAGACCCTTTGTAATGGCATGTGGGATGAGCTCTTTATTGTGAAATTTGAATTGTGGAAATGAGCCTTGGTGGTTGTTGCTTGTGACCTTGTAAACCCGATTTGAACTCTTGATCATGCATATTGTTCACTAATGTCGGGCAACCAAACAATTTCTTAAATTAATCAATAGACCTAACAACATGCATTGTACATTAATGAATAGACCTAACAACGTGCATGGGTCCAAACTATCATAGTTCTTTACAGTACTATGAACGTGCTCTGGCGAAAAATAAAATAAAATAGACAAATTAAATTAATCAATACACCTAACAACATGCATTGTACATTAATGAATAGACCTAACAACGTGCATGGGTCCAAACTATCATAGTTCTTTACAGTACTATGAACGTGCTCTGGCGAAAAATAAAATAAAATAGACAAATCAAATCGAAAATATGATTTTTGTTCGAACGAAAAAATAAAAAATTAAATGAAAAAAGGTTGGGGTGTTGGCTAAAGCACGCATGACACGTGCTACTTACCTCAGGAGGACTCAGCATGAATGGTAAATATGATGGTTATAGTTATATTAGCTATATGTGCATGCCACACATACTCAACTGGAGTCCTGAGGAACACAGGATGTGGTTGCATACGACCACATTTAACCCATTGGGAAGAAACTATTTAAAACACTGAATTACTATAATCTATTCTTTGTGGGATTAATTCCTGAAATTAAACCGGACTGTATGCACTATTTTTAGCTCTTAGATATTGATCGGCTATAAATGACTCCTTTTCAATGATTTCGGACCGGGCCGCTTGATTTTCAAATTTTGCTATCAGAGCTTAAATATCTTTGTACTGGGCCCAATAGCCTAGCCCGCGGTATTTCCCAATATATTAGGCTTTTGGATTTTCACAGCTAATTCAATTACTCCGTTTAACGAAATAAGATTTGGTCCAAATGACTTTGGATTGGACACCGTCTGAAACCTCTAAAAATCGTACGATTAAAGTCTGAACAGTCGATCCGAACCACTCAACATGATTTTCATATTAAAATGTGCTCAAAGATCAAATTTTATATTTTTTTTAAATTGTTTACTATTTTTTTAGAAACATACAACATCACTGTTTTTGAACTGTCCAAAAACAGTGATTTTGTGTGTATCTAAAAAAATAGTGAAAAAATTTCAAAAAATATAAAATTTGGTCTTTGAGCACATTTTAATATGAAAATCACGTTGAGCGGTTCGGATCAACTGTTCGGAATTTAATCGTACAATTTTTAGAGGTTTTCAACGATGTCCGGTCCAAAGCTATTTGGACCAGACCTCATCCCCCGTTAAACAGCACATATTCAGATACAAATATGATTGCCAAAAAAAAAAAAATTAATGTGATAAAAAAATTCGTCATTCAGATACAATACAAATTTTGTTCGAAATAATTTATTTATTGTACTGGAAATAATATACCAAATTGTTATCACGTTTAGAAAGAAATAAATCATAATTTTTGTGAATAATTCAGGTATAAATCAAGTAATATTCATAAAAACCGTGAACAATAGCATAATATGGAAATTATTCACACAATTAACAAATATCTATTTAATTGTTCATTTTTTCGGGGAGGTACCGTAACAGAATAATACGGATATAATATGAATATTACCTGTTGATGTATTAGGTGTAAAAGTACCACCATTATCTATATCACACAAGTAATATTCATATAAAATTGTTTAATCGCTGATTGTAGACGGTCGGAGGCTCTGCCGATCAATTCCTTCGTTCGCTTTTGGATAACAAAATTTTTAATAGAACTAGGGTGCATGTTATTAAGCTCACCAAGTTATTATTTAACGAGCTTACCTCCATAACTTTAAATAGTAAATTTAAAACGTTGAAACTAAACTACTTTACGAGTGAACGATGCGTTTGTATATGAATTTCATAATTTTTTTTTAATTTAGTATAAAATCAATTGGTTTAAAAAAAATTTATAATTAAATTTTAACGTGTTTATTTTCATTATTTTTTTTTACCGCTTGACTTTATACTATATTTCAAAAAATTATAAATTTAACATATAAACACAATACTTGTGAAGTTGATATATTTCAAAGAATTATTGGTTAAGCTGATAAGAGCTTAATGAGCTTAAAAGCAGCCAAGCTCTACTCCAAAAATATATTACGGTCAGAAAATTATGGCTTCAAAGTTTCCAGACTTAGATAAAACTGTGCAAATTTAAACTGAAGCACATAAACAACATACGAAATCATTTGAATCTGAATAATTAAGCAGGTAGACTATATATATATATATATGAAAGTGTTTAAACTAAATGACACATTATAAAACAAGCAAAATATATACTAAAGCATTAAAATTTGAATAAGCACAAAGATTAAATACAAAAATATTTGAATTGAATATATAATACAGCATAAATACTATGCATTTATTTCCTACTAAGTTTAGCAAATATATAAAAAAATCTTAATTAGAAACAAAACTAGTAGAAAGAAAGAAAAAAAAAATCTTCTGAACGCTTAATATTATAAAATCAAACCCCAAAAATAGAAATTTAAACCTCATCTTAATTTAAATACTTGCTCAAACATTGAAGGAAAATTAATAGCTCCTAAAAATCCGCCGGCGATTTTTCCTGGTTTTGATCAAACAGAGAATTTGTGTTATACGGACTCCCAAATTAAGCGATTAATTTTGCCCAGCCTTCCTACTCTCTAGTTTTCGTCAAATTGTTCACCGTAAGTCTCTTGGATCGATTCCATTATAGGTACGAATCTATGTCTCCTCTCTTTTTCTCTAATGCGGCCATGGTCGATCAGTTGCGCGCGGTTCGTCATGCTGATTTGGAAATCAGCGACCATGCAGACATATTTTGCGGTTACTCAATTTGTACTACTTGTTGATTGTGAGATAATTTGTACTACTTCAAATATTACTATTACTAAAAGCATGGTTATGATTTTGGTGAAATATTTTTTGATTGATGCATTTTTTTTGTTCTTGTCAATATTTAATGGTTCTATGGAAAAATTCAAGATCGTTATGATTAACAATATGTAACAATTTGATAACCGACTGGTCCAATCTTGTATTAGGCACGATGATCTTAGAATTTCATATGTTTCCTCATGCAATGCTGAATATAATTTGGCATTCTGATTCGTGGACAATATGGTATATCATTGTTCATGTTTCATGTTTCATGCATGTTCTACATTTGTGATAACTTGTGGCTAGTTAATTTGTTGTTTTCTTGCATTTCGACATAGGGATTGTTCATATGAGGTGTTTGTATTTGAAGGTGAAAGATGGATGGTAGAGATCTCGCCATCGACAGAATAAGTGATTTGCCCGACGACCCACTCATAACACAAATACTCTCCTTGCTGACAACCGAAGATGCTGTGCACACATGCATGCTGTCCAAAAGATGGATAGATCTTTGGACTTCTGTGGCTACTCTAGACTTTGACTACCGTATATCTCGGTTCGATAGTGAGGATAAGTTTTTGCGGTTTGTTCAGGGTGTACTAAACCGTAGAGGCTTCTCACCACTAGATAATTTTAAGCTGATATGGCGGTCTGGGCCTCCAAGAAATCATGGCGTTGTTCAAGAGTGCATTAATCATGCAGTTGCTTGCATGCCTCGAGTAATCTATATTCAAATGGGGACGCATCAGTTCTCAATGTTGCCTTATTCGCTTTTCAATTGTGGGTCAGTAAAGGAGATGTCATTGTTATATGGATGTGCCTCTGATCTTATATATACAAGTAAACCCCAACCTAAATCTATAAACCTCCCTTCTCTTCAAAAACTTGATATTAGTTGTATCTTCCTCAGGAATGATTGGATAAAAACATTTATATTGGGGTGTCCTGTCCTCGAAGAATTGACCCTATCATTTTGTCGGTTGATGTTTAATGAGATTAACTCCAATGTGCTCAAGAAATTAATTATAAAGGGGAGTTACTTTCCATACTATGTAAAATCAATTATAATGAAGAACATGCCATCTCTAGTCACGGCAGACCTTGAAATTAATGCAGATGCTGAATATGAATTTAATCTTCTTGGCGGCCTTCCAAATGTTACAAGTCTAAGGCTCTACACACGTTGCCTGGTATGATAAATTCTGAGTGCATCACATAATTGTTGGTTTGGGGGGGGTGGTGCTATTCTTTTGAGATTACACTTTCTAGTAAATTAATTATAGTATTGTGGTCAAGGTGCTATATATTCACATCGAGTGAAAATATTGATTTTTTCAAAAAGAACCTTCAAGCTGACTATATGGATTTTGAAATCGAAATCTTGGCACTTTGTGAAAATAAATTCTTCTTTTCTTATTTGTAGGGATTACTCGACAAATATACTCCAAATTGTCCGATATTGAATAACTTAAGGATCTTGGAACTCGGTGAATTGACGATGAGATATGGTTGGAATTTAGTGGCTTCCTTTCTCCAGCATTCACCAAATTTAAAGAAGCTGGTCTTGAACTTCTCTCAAGTAATCTCTCTTTCTCTCTCTCCCTCTGGGAAATTAAGAAGGGGGTAGTAGGCAAGATGCTGGCATTTTGGTATTGTACGTGCATAATATAATGTAATTTATCAAGTAGCATTTTTTTAGTACCAGTCTCGTGTTTATTTTTCCTTAAAACAGCATTACTCAAGAGAAGAACAATAGTATGCATATACATTTAGCACTCCACTGTAAATGAGAGTATGGTTCTGCAGCAGCTGATTGGTCCAAATTCTGATGACTTATAGTGAGAAACTAATCATTTGAGCAATAAATGGGCTTAGATATATACATCTTTTAGGAAATAAATATGTTGTTATTCCAATTGAATAATAGGAATCTGTTATTCTGATCCCAACCATTGATCTCTGTTGAGATTCGTGCATGGAAAAATTTGAACAGAACCGGAATAACAGGTCCTGTTATTTCTTTTGGAATAACAGCTTGTTTGCACAAAATCACGAGGTTGTGGCAACTATTTTTCTGTTTTAATAACTTTTTATTGTCAACTATCATTGGACTTTTATTTGGATATATTGTTGTTAACTATTTTACTAACTTTTTAATATCCACTATCAAAGCAGAGTGAAGATACTGCACAAAAAGCGTTGCAAGGAAAAGTTTCATTTCGGCATGAATTTCTTGAGATGGTTGAGATAAAGGTTAAAGAGGGGAGTGAAGAAACAGTCAAAGAGGTGGTCACGACTTTGGGTGTTTTTGTAAAGACAATAGGAAAAATTGTAATCCTCCAAGTATGTTGATCATCCTTCAAATAGTTTTGACAAGTTTGGGAACTGTTTTAGTTTGATGAATCAGTGAATGGATGTTGTGTCTTTAGCTATATTTCTGTTAATCTTTTACTTCAAAGTTAGATTGTCACAAACTACCAATCAATTTGATGTCTTTTTTTCTTTCCATATTCTTTTGGATCTGATTTGGTATTTCCAAATCAAGATGAATATTAAATTGTACCACTGTTGATGCAATTAAACTTGCTCAACTTCAATCATTGTGAGAATTTTTGTACTTTTTTTTATATGCTAATGGTGTAATTAATTAACCTACATTAAGCTTCGGAGCTCAAATAGTTTTAACCCATAATGCACCAAGCTCAGGTATTCAAAATTTCATTTAAAACAAACTGATTAGAAAACAAGAGATTAAACGAAAATGGCGAAGCAAAACGAAGGGAGAAGGGGTTAATTACGTAAATTTGACTGGTGTGCCCTCTTTTCCTTCGTCTACACCCCGAATTGGAGGGGACGAAAATGGACCGTCTAGAGTGAACTACTTACTCTGGCTCCTGTTACCTTACTATACATTCTTCTGGAGCGAGTGAGCTATCAATTTTTTTTCCATCCCCTACCCTCCCCTCTGTTACCCCTATCTGGAGCAGTTTAGTCGCAGTTAGTATCAATTTATAACCATGCACTTGTTTAAATCACCAAGGCCTCTCACATTGCAATTGAGAATTTTAGAAGGAAATAGAAATTCATTAGGTTCCATTAACATTGCTGATTACACAAAAGATGTAGTGCTCATCACTAATTTAGAAAAACAAAAAGGATGCAGAAATAGAAAATAAAACATAAAAACTTAGCCTAGTCATCTCCTAAACAGAGGCATCACCTCCATCTTCTTCATCTTCCAGGAGACCATCTTCAGAGTCAAAGTTGAAGGCATCCAGAACTGATTCGTCGCCTTCAGTGTCATGCAGTTCATACTGGTGGTTTTGCTTTGTGCCGCCATCCAGTTTTTCCTCTTCAGCGGCAGGGTTGTCAGAGGCCGCGGTCTGGTTGACCAGCGCCTGTGGGTTGAGGAGGCCTTCAGGTTCAGCTCTGATGACTCCACAGTATCCATCCAGTTGTTCAGCCTGGTGATCATTAAGAGGCTGCTCTGCCAGCACTTCATCCTCCAGTGCAGCCAACACAGTTGCTTCCTCATTTTTAATCACTTTGGTGGTTGTACTACACAGACATGATATATTTAATACATGAAAAATTATCAGATCAGAGATGTATGCACTAAATTGTCCTACAAAAACAGGCTCAGATATAATAAGAATAGTATTGGTATCACACAGTGAGCAGGAATGAAGTTCTCTGCTAAACTAGTTAATCTGGAAAACAGAGAATTAAGCCATGGTGAAGCCTGACATATAAATTGTACATAACAGCCCATAAATATCAACTCCTCTCTAGTCCCTTCTCACATAAATCACCTATATAAACAAACAGATTACCCATTGAACCTTAAATATTTCCTTCTTGTTTTTTGTGTACCTAACCCCATTGAAAAGTCTCTTAACAATATCCTTCTTTAAATAATATCAACTTAATGCATATGAAACATGTAAACTGATTGTTCACCAACATAACAACACATGTGACAGTACTATGGAATCTGCAAAATACAGATCCTGTTACATACCATTTATATTCTACTGGCATGGGAAAAAAATCGCATTTATATATGCAAAAAGATAAGAAGACTTATTAATCTCAATTTAAATAATATTATGTAACTAAAACGTTTATACCACTCAACAATACATAAGAACTGACAATGTACCTCATATTTATTATGACGTCCTCACTCACAAACCTTCGCAGGTACATCTGTAAAAGTATGACACATATTTATGATGAACTAGCTGGAAACTAATCAAGTTCATAAAAAAAGGATCCCAAAGTAAAAGGAACATAATTACTTAATCAAAAGAGAGAAAACTATATACACACCTGTAGAAATTTGCTCAGACAGTCATTTTGTTCTTTTACAAACTTGCAGATGTCCTCATGGGTCTGAGGGACATAAGTTCCAAGGGATCGAGTGACATTATTCACAAACTTAGTAACTATCAGTCGGTAATCAGCTTCTTTCAAGTGCTGATTTAACCAAAATGGCTTGAGCTTTGGCTTTGCAAAACCTATCAGTGCCCATTCAAAGCTGTGGTTATCAACCTCATCGGGCTTCTCTCCTGCTGCTGTTCCATTTGTCACGAAGAGATTTTGATTCAGTTGTGACTGCCCCAGCTCGGGAACCTCAGGAGTTGGGTCCACTGGATTGACAGCAGACAACTCAGACCCAGCATCTGATCCTCTAGCTTGAGAGGTTCCCACATTTGTGTATGTGCATGATATAGGTTGCATAACTACATCAGTATTTGGCTTCTCAGCAACACTATTTTGATTTGTTTGTGACATCCCCACCTTGGAAACCATGATTGGATTCTGTTGATTTGAGATAGGTTGAGGTGCAGTTGGATTCACTGATAGGGTGTTGGTAGCATGTGAACTTGCAAAACACACAACATTATCCCATTGAGAAGCCACTGGCTTGATTGAATGTTCTATTCCTGGTGAGTCTTTTACCACTTTTTCTCTCACATCCTCATGATATTGAGATGAAATCTGTAGCTCCTGTGATATGTTGTTTTCTTCCATTACAATATTATCTCTGTAATTCGTTTTCTTATCATACCTACCCTCCGAGCCATCCTTTTTCTCTCTATCTTGATCCATTCTGAGCACACGACTGGGGCTCCTTTGTGAACTAGGTGATCTTCTAGACCTTATCGGGCTGTAGGAAGAGTCTCTGGGATTAAGTGTGAAACTAGGTGAGGATCAACCATTAAAGTAGAGAAAGAACCTCTGATTATGGAAATGAATAGAAAAGGTTTATACCTCTTTTGGCATCTGTATGTTGAATTGGTACCTCTTCCTCGGTACCTGAACCCACCTCTTGGCCTCTCCACGTCCCATCCAGTTCTTTGTTTATTGACAGGTGAGTAACTGCTGTCTCTACCTCTTGGCGTCTCCACGTCCCATCCAGTTCTCCGTTTCGGTGCCGGGGAACAGCTTTGGTTGCTTGGTTTCTGTCCTCCTCTTCTGCAAATAAATTGTTATAAATGGCTTAAAATTATTATGCACTAATTGATTTTTTGACCGGTGAAGAGTCTTGACCCCACCAATCAGATTCCTCTTGGTTAGCATTCTTCGTTGATTCTGTACCCCACCTATCAGATGCAGTCTTTTCGTTTAGATCATAGCATTTTTTTGTGGGAGATGAAAAGCCTAACTGTTTCTCCCTTTCGTCTTTTGTTTTGTTGGCATCAGTAGGACTCATTCCTTGACTCCTGTTGAATCTTTTACAGAACCCAAGTAAGAAATGGGCGTCAGACCAGAGATAAAAGTTGTCGAAATCAAAGGACTTATATTTGAGTAAATAGAGAAAATATTTGAAGCAAATATGTATTCACAGTTATCAACTCCTGACCAGCAAATAACTGAAATATTTGTATAAAATTGTGACACGACTCAAATCCTTATATTCTATTGCAGTGAAAATTTATAAGCTTTCAGGTTACTATTGCATAATATCATGTACCTGCTAAGATGACTCTGATCAGTACTACCTCTCCCTCTGGACCTACCCTGGTCCCATCCACTTCTTCTTGGTCTATTCTCTGAGGAAACATTGTGTCTTGATTTGTCCTGATGATGTCCAGTTTTTATCCATTTGCATTCTGGTGAGCAGCTGTTGTCCTGTCCAGTTCTTTTCTGTTTGTTCTCAGTTGAAAATCTTCCTCCCCTTGATCTAAATGCACTGCGCCCACCTCTCCATCTGTATATTGATTTTGGCCATGATCAAAGAAATAGTTTCTAGGAATAAGGTTAACTCCAGTAATTTAGGTGTATAGTTACATGATCATTATCTCATAATTTGTCTAGTGCGTTAGTATTTAAGGTGCTCTGTTATATGGCAGGTATGGCAATAGCCAGAACACCACACTCCAGAAGATGCATTTTCTTGTGTTTTAGTTAAATATTTATGAGCCCCAAAAAGATCATCATGGATGCCAACTTAAAAAGCATAGAATCAAATTAGAAACAAATAAATATGTTTCAAGTTTTATAGAAACAACATACCTGTCAGCCATGGGTTTCTCTCCAGTTTATGCCTCTGTCACAAAGTCCAAATCATGAAATGCAATCAATAAATATTTTAACTCAAACTAAAAATTACAATGAAAAAACTAGATAGAAGTCTCCGCTGGATATTTTTCAAAATTACCCATATACCCTTTTGACATAAACCCTATTTGCACTGCATTATAATACAATAATATTGTCATTTATAACTCAAACTAAAAATGGTTACATAAACCCTAATTTCGTAAGCTGGCATCATTTTTTGGTACATAAAAAAGGGGGTAAAAAATTCCTCCACATTTAAGCAAAGAAATGCTTAAGCCCTGAACCTAGTCATGAAAAACAGGGTGGGATTAGAAAAAAACCCTCTGTTATAATGATTTAAAATAAACCTAAAGAAGGAATTTCTTAAAAACCCTCTGTTATAATGATTTAAAATAAACGAAAGGAGGAGGGAACATTAGTGCGAATTTCCATTTTGATTACAGATTATTCTCATTTGGCGCCAAGAAAGACTTCTAAAATGCCTTTTCATTTTGGGGAAATTCAGGCAAAAAAAAAAAGTTCCACGTAAATTGCTTCTCAGGACCACGAATTTTCCAGAAAGCAAGTTCGTAAAATTTATTTGAAACGACAATAAAATTCAATAAGATAAAGAAGCATCTATCAGCAATAAGAGTTTTCTCAAAACAAAACAAAAAATTAGATAGAGAAAAACAAATTTACCTAAACCCTTGAGAGAGGAAGAGAGGGAAAGTACATGGTTTTGTACTCTGCCTGCGACGTTTATTGACCTTTGAGCATCGGAAAGTTATTTCCTGGAGAAGAAGGGGAGACGAAAAGACACTACTGACAGTATCTATTACAAGTTTACCTTCAACTTTTTAATAATGAAATAAATGCTTATTATTACTTTTTTGCACATTAAACCCTGTAAAGTTTACCTTCAAGGCTTCAACTTGTTGTCGGAGGAATTTTTTTTTTTTAGCGATCGGTCTGCTTAATAAGGTTTGCGAATAATATTTATAATATATTCGTCTTGTAACTTTTATGAATTATTTTTTAACTACAAACTTGTCACTGTAATTATGACAAACATCTAGTATTTTTATTAGTTCATATTTATTCCAATACAAAACTATTGCCATTTTTTAGTGTCCAGAACTCATATGGAATCCAAGATAAAACTTTTTGTTTTTTGCATCTTACAAAAACTTTTCACTTACTTAGCTTGGCAACTCAACACAAATGAATGCAATAATAGGATATGGGATTTATTGACAATGAGTTGAATTTTTACAGATCAAATTTTATGTTTTCTAGCAATTGAAGTATAGCTCTGTATCTTCTAGCAGGGATCGCTTGATAATCTGCATTAATTGTTGTTTTTTTGTAAACATACATTAAACTGTTGTGTATTTCTTCAACTGTAACCCAAAGTCCATAGGATATCCTGTTCAGCCGCTCTATTGTTTCCGCAGAAAAAAAAATTCAGTTGAACTAAATTTTTTTTTCCTGCATGTACAACAATTTTTAATTCAATTTCTATGCCCATAGACCATACCCATTGCCAATGATCCACTTAACAGACCCTAAGAGAGAGAGGGAGCTAGATAAAAAAAGATGAGGAAGAGTTGAGGGAAGAGGAGAATCAGTTAACCACTTTGACTGACTTATTGAATTTTTGGAAATATAGAGGATTTTTTTTAAATAGACAAAAACAAATTAACATAAACGAAAGAAGCACCCGAGGTGCTGGATTTCCAAAATGTTAATGAGATCATTCAACAAGTGTTTGTTCAGCAAAATGTCTTTCACCTCCCACCGTAGTGCTGTTTTAGTGGAGATGCTTTTCGATCCAACACATTGAATGTTTATTTTGTTTAAATTGATTTGATTTTTTTATTTAAAAAAAAAATCAATATAAAGACAGGAGGATAATATATTTTTTCTATTATAATTTCAATCCAGAGATATGGAACGTTTGTTATCTCTAAAGCATCGTATCAATTTTTTCAAGTATTAATTTAGAGATGTAATGTTAGTGATTACAAAATTATTCATTAAAATAAATCACTCACATCAACAAAATTAAATGACCGACGGTAAACATTTAATTTAATGGGGTAATTAAACCTATAATTATTTCAAAGTTGCCATGTATCTTTTGGGAGGGATGGCAGCTGGCCAGAACGCGTATCCTCTGCATTAACTCAAAAGGGAATCTTTTGAGTTAATGAATCTCAACCGTCCGATTTTAAACGGAGCCAATCAGACTACTGCCTATAATATAGGAGTCTTTCAATATTAGTGCAGATCTAGTCCGCACGAATCTCAAAATAGATCGGACGGTTAAAATTCATTAACTCAAAAGATTCCCTTTTGAGTTAATGCAGAGGATACGAATTCGGCTGGCCAACTGCTGCCAGGCTTTCGAAAAAAATCTTTTGAGAGGGATTGCTTGGTAATCTGCATTAATGGTTGGTTTTCCAAAACCATAAAGATACAGTCAAATCGTTGTGTACTCTGCTACTCTATAGCGTTTCTTTTTCCTGAAAATAAAATAATCGCACCTTTTCAGGAGCTCCGTAATTTGATGTGTTGACGTAAACATCAAGGAAGCAAAAGGAAAAACCAGAAAGGAGGTAACG
The DNA here is from genome assembly GCA_964058825.1 of Carex arenaria. Taxonomy (NCBI): domain Eukaryota; kingdom Viridiplantae; phylum Streptophyta; class Magnoliopsida; order Poales; family Cyperaceae; genus Carex; species Carex arenaria. The sequence continues at coordinate 123,291 of CAXKVW010000446.1, read as the reverse complement.
ATTACCGTTTTCGTGTAATAATATAAAACCAAGACTGGTTTGAGTCGGATTCTTCGTATTTAAAAGGAACGAAGAAATTATGGTGCATTCGTATTTCAAAAGAATGATTGATTGAAAATAATAAGTTCTCCTCTAAAAATATCAGAGGCTGTGCTCAAGATTGAACGCATTCAGTTTCAGTGTGTTAAAATTTTACAACCAAAGATAAAAAAAAAATGAAATTAACAAAAATCCTCTATCAATTATAAAGATGTTTTATCCTCGCCAAAAATCGAAACGCATCAGAACATGATAACTAAAAGCAGTGATAGTAATGAGAAAAGGAGACTGTACCTCCCTTTGTGTATATTATTATATAGTGAGAATAAAAAATTTATAATTTTCATTTTTTTTTTACTTGCTTGCGAAATAAATAAGGTCAAAAAGTCATACTTAAAAGTTTACTATAGTGGTACATATTAGATCATCATGATGTTATTCATTAGAATTTGAATTAGGACGTGTTCGGCCGCTCCACTATTTTCACAGGGAATTTTTTTTTCCTACACAAATAGTAATTTTTAGTTCAATTCTCACGTCCATGCTTATTCCCAATGGAATAAGATTTGGTCCAAATGGCTTTGGACCGGACACCGTCCAAAGTCTCTAAAAATCGTATGATTAAAATCCAAAAAATCGATCTGAACCGCTCAACATGATTTCCATACTAAAATATGCTCAGAGATCAAATTTTATATTTTTTGAAAATGATTTACTATTTTTTTAGATACGTACAACATTATTGTTTCTGAATGGTCCACAAATAGAGATTTTGTACGTATCTAAAAAAATAGTAAAAATTTTCCAAAAAAATATAAAATTTGGTCTATGAGCACATTTTAATATGAAAATCATATTGAGCGGTTCAGATGGATTGTTCGGACTTTAATCGTACGATTTTATAGACTTTGGATGGTGTCCGGTCCAAAGCCATTTGGACCAAACCACATCCCATTCCCAATGGCCTGCCAAAACACTATTTCACCAAAACACTATTTCACCAAAATTGTCTGATTCACAAAATCCTCCAATAACCAAAATAACACCAGATCACCCAAATAACAAACCACCACATCACCAAAATTCCAATTCACCAAATTATAAAAAAAAAATTGAATTACCTCAAAATCCTAGCCAAAATGCGCATATGTCTGATATTTTGTCTGAATTGAGTTGGTGTATAACTTCACGGACTGAATCCTAAAATGGTCATGGCGTGGTCTCAAAAGAATCAACTCACGCGACTTGATACATGCACTGACTAAACAGTTCATAGGAGGAATTGGCAATAAACAATTGATGTTAGCACATCTATGAATTCAAAAGCGGAAGAAGAGGGGTCTAGATCGACATATCTTAACAACAGAAACTTATATCATATTTTTTTCCTTTTTTTCTCCTTCTTTTTCTTCTTTGCCATGATTAAACTCTCTTCTATCTCACCAAGTTATAATACCAATTTGTCAGGGTTTCAAGAGAATAGGCTAGAAAACAAGAGACAAAATTTTATGATGAAACTTCATTGTATTTCTCGACTTTTTATTACATAGAGTGCAAATGACATAATTTATAGCAACATAAATCTGTAAAAAAGAAAACTCTACAAATGACACGTTCTAAAACACCCTATACTAAAATACAAAAGTTTTCCTCTTTAATATAGCATGCCAAACATAATCTACTATTCATAACACCCCCTGATAAAAAAATATATGATGAGATAAGAGGCATATACAATATTTATTATTTTGTCACTTGAAAATTATAATATAGTTCGCAAAAAAAAATTAAAATTAAACGTATTTATGTAAAATGAATTTTTAACAATGACACGTTTAGAGTTTATCATTCATTTAAGTGATTTGAATTTTTTAACAATCTAAAATGAATGATATCTTAGGATGGCTTGAAAAACATGTATCAAACAATTAGCCAAGATATTGCTCCATGTAAGATGGCATGTTGGAAATTTACTGCATTCCGCTCATGAACTCCAACCCTCTTTTTATTCTCAAAAACATTGTTTGCTTCAAAAAAATTAATAATAATAAAAAAATCACCGTTGCATCAATTTTCACATAATTATTCTTCAACATGCATATAAAACTTTTTTTTACTCTTAATCTTATTTAATATTATCAACATAAATCATATATGTCAACTATATTGATTACGACTACAAATAACTATTTTTGGGTGAGGTTGTACAGCTGAACAAGCGAATAGTTTTTGGAAGAATTCCGCAGTTTACGACGTGAATAACTTAGGATCGGCCTATTCGTGTGATTTACTGTTTAGGATAATTTTGTTTTGAATAACAGTTTATGACATTCACGAGGAACACCATAATTTGCCGCGTCAGTTCTACAATCCGAGATTTTGGATTTCGATCAATCATATTTATTTTAGTTTATCTGTTTACATTACTATTAATAAAAAAAAAAAAGGAGGGTTCCAATGCCTCATCCATATCTCGTGTTATATATTTCTATTTTCAAAGTCCAAACTATCGATCCGAACCGTTCAACATGATATTCATACTAAAAATATGCTTGGAGATGAATTTTTATAATTTTTGCAATTTTTTTACTATTTTTTAAAATAGGTACAAAATCACTGTATTTGGACCGTTCAAAAACAGTAATTTTGTACCTATCTTAAAAAATAGTAAAAAAATTACAAAAATTATAAAATTTCATCCATAAGCATATTTTTAGCATGAATATCATGTTGAACAGTTCAGATCGATAGTTTGGACTTTGAAAATAGAGATATATAACACGAGGTATGAATGAGATATGAGAAAATAGACATTGGAACTCTCCTCATAAAAAAATTCGATTGGAACTAATTCTTGAAAACCCAATGTTATTTTACCATGTACCGAATCGACAGTTTTATTTTAGAAGCGAAATGCCTCTCTTTGTGTATATTATATTGCACATTGGTCTCAGCCTATAATATGTAATCAAAAGTTTTAAGAAACATTCTAACGATATGAATTGGTACAATGATTTAAGCACAAAAAATATTCATCTAAATATTATTTTTGATTAATATACATATTTTGTTTGTATTATTATTTTTTAATAATATCTTTTGAATTATTTTTGACGAAGTGTATAAATACATTATTTTTATATTATTCATGACATTGCAAACTTTTTATGTGTTTAATAAAAATACTAATATTATAAACGAAACAAATTATTTTCGAATTATATTATTTTTATATCTGAATCATAGTTTAAAATCTGGTTATATTATTTCTAAGCACGAACATGTAGGGGTGAAAACAGTTTAGATAATTTCCGATCTGTATTTGAAAACTTAGACGTGGATATTCGATATATGTGTGGATAAGTATATGATATAGTATTATATTTCAATTATCCGTATTCAAATAGTAGATACATACCATATATTTTAATACATATATTTTAATAGAGGAGGGATCAAGTTACAATAAAGTTACAATAACGATTTTTTTCATTTTCAAAGTACAAATCGTCGATCCAAACCTTTCAACATGATTATCTAAATAAAATGTGCTTCTAGATCAAATTTTATATATTTTTTAAATTTTTTACTATTTATTAAGTATTTTACAAAAACTAGTCAAATTTAGACCATTGAATTTTGTACCCATCTTAATAAATAGTAAAAAAATTCAAAAAAATATAAAATTTGATCTGGAAGTACATTTTATTTAGATAATCATGTTGAATGGTTTGGATCAACAACTCGAACTTTGAAAATGAAAAAAACCGTCGTTGTAACTTGATCCCTCCTTATTTTAATATATATTATGAAAACATTTATATTATTCACCATTATAATTTGTTAAATATTTTACTTTAATATTTTTTAATATTATTTTAATAAATATTTAATTTATTCCGAACTTGTATTCATATTCATCCCCTGTATTTAGTATTCGCTCTGTATTCATATTCAGAAAAAAATATATATATATATATATATATATATAGTTTTCCCACCACGTGTCCTCTCCGTTTTAACCACTACGAACATGCGTGCGTTTGCCTTTCTGATAGGCTACAGATGTACAGAGTATAGACTACAGTCTACACACAGAGGCGATACGGACTCCGTTCGAAACGGTTCCAGTCGTTTGTCATTTTGTGAAGGCGTACAACAAATCTCTCAACCACCAAAATCATACGTATAACTCTTACGCAGTTTTACGTGGCTCATTTGAAGGCTACACGGCAGCAAAACTCAATACAAGGATGGCTTGTAGAAGTATGTCAAGAAAACTGGTGTATTAAGTAATTCATTTTGGGATGGAGGGAACAATTAAATATCCATCCATTCATCTCTTTTGAGATTCGTGCAGAAGAAAAATGAACGGGTAGATTTTGATTTGCAGGTTCCCCGTGATTCTTTGGAATCACAGCAGATTTATTTTCTTATTGAACCCGGTCCGTATTACGAATTCGCATTCTCTGAGATATCTCAAAGTTTACGTGACTTTATAGAAAATCTCAATCGTTTAAATAGTTTTACACGAATCTCAAAGTACAAATAATACTGGGCCCCGGAGCTATTCCCAAATAGGCACCGAACACGTCGGTCACGCAAAAATTGAGATATCTCAGAGAATACGCACTCCCGTATTACTAGGTGTCGTGGCCTGTTTTGATCTTGCTCCCTCACACTCTTCACTCTTCACTTCTCCATCTCTTGTTTGAAAGGAAAAAAAGTACGACAATGGCGAGACGGGTTAATGCTGCTGCAGGTGTACTATATTTGAAAATAATACTCTCTCTCTGTATATATGCGTGTGTTTCTTCCCTAATCGACACTCATCTGCAGATTATAACACGGCGATAAAAATTGCAAATGCTGCTCGATTTGGAGATCTCCATATGCTTCAGCGTCAGTTTCTCTGTTCGATCGTTCTAATGGGGATTGAAGTTCCCATGGCCTTTCGATTTGATGTTTTTTTCGTTTTTAATTGTTTTTAAAATAAAATAAAATTTATGTCTCTGTTTCCCATTGATCAGTATAACAAAGGCTAAATGCATTGTACTGCACGGAGAAATCTGTGCATCGTAATCCTGTCCTTCTGATACTTGCTATGATTTGTGCAGATCAGAAGCGTTGTTAAACAAGTTCCATTAATTCTTTTTTGCTCCGTCAGAAAACGTAGGGGTAGAGGGAACGAACGGGAAGGAAAGGAAGGAATCAGAGGTCTGTTTACTATGTCTACACCCGGATTTGGGACGAATTTGGAAGAGTTTGTGCAGAGAGTTTCCCCTCTCTCCCCTCCGTTCTCCTCCACTTCCTCTCTGATTTTCCTTTTCTGGAGCAGGAGAACAACCTCGGTCAGGTTGGGCCTGCTGGCCTTTCCCCTCCCCTCTCTTTCCCTTCCTTTCCTTTCCTTTGATGAGCGATATTTCATATTTCACCTCCTCTGGAGCGTTTCTTCATTCCGTCTCCCTTTATAATTCAGCAACTCAGTCTCCCTTTTTCCTAGAAAAACCTAGCAAAGATAAAAGATTTGCACTCCCTCTTCTTATAATTTAGTCCATCAAGAAATTTTGGGGCAGAATGAGCATACTATGTTCCAGAAAAAAATAGTTGAAGGGGGGCTTTGATGTAAAATTCCAGTTGAAGAGGCTTTCTGTAAAATTTCAGTTGTATGTATTACAGTGGATGATCAATTCTGCTTTTGTCCAGCTTTATGTAATTAGGTTTAATTTTTGTCCAGCTTAGTTAATTCTAGCAGCTGTAATGTACTATATGTTACTGTTTGTACATTACAATCAATTTGGTTGATAATTGATCCTTGGTGAAGCACATCTTTCTCTGTGCAGTGCATTGCATTTTAGCCTTTCAAAGTTCATGGTTTTTTTTCTTCTAACTACGATTGCACGGACACATTTGTTCCCCTCTCTTTATCTTCTTATTTTTCACAAGTAATCTAAGAAGATACAAAAATAACCTATTCGTGATACTATATTAACAACCTGCTGAGTGTGCAGCACTAAGCACTAAGCAGTTGGTCTCCCACACTATTCACTGGACAGATCCATCATAAGGAAACAAGAGCACTATATATAGTTGCTAGCTTTATCTAAGAACTTTAAAAGATTTCTTTACCTATGCATTGAGTAGCTTTACTTGCACAATTTCATAGGACATCCAATTTTCTGAATCTAAAAGGCGCCAATTTACTTGCACCTTATCTTAGACTCATTTAGTCGTATATGAAAACAATGATACAGAAATTGGTGGAAGTACAGTCAGCAGCAGGAGAGAAAAAATAGGTAAGATGGTTTCTGAATTGTGTGATGAAGAAGGAGATGGACCTCTCCATTATGCAGCCCGGCTGGGGCATGGAGAGATATGTGAGTATTTGATCAAGAATTTGAAAATGGATGTCAATTTGACTTCTCAGACAGGTTAGTTCTCATTTCTTTTATTTTACTTCCATAGTCCCGAATTTGCTTCAAGTTCTCAACTACTATGGTTCTTTTAGAACAATGCTGCGGAGATAATTTAAGGATTTTTGCAACTAAACCAAGTATTCTCAACTTGAGTAATTCCTTTTACCAAAAATTGAACAACATTCCTGTTAGTTGTATTTTTCATCTCGTCTATTTTCTCTTGTTGATTTTAATTTGATTTTTGTTTCAATGATTATTTGTAGGGAAAATACCATTATGTTTTGCAGCTAATTTTGGGGATCCAAATGCCATCAAGTCTCTCATCAACTGTGGTGCTAATCTCAATGTCAAAGATACCAATGGCTTAAGTCCTCTCCATGATGCTGTCATTGGAGGTCTCTCTAATATGTAAATTATAATTCTAATGTTATTCTTAGCGGCTAACCAAATTAAGCCCAACGTCTTGTCACTTTCCAAATAGCAGCCTTGTATTGCAATTTGCACACTAGATTTTTGTGTATTTGCGACAACAATTGATTATTAAAATTGAAGCATAGACCTTAATAAAAGTGTCTTATTTACCTCTTGCTTCAATGAATTAACTTGAATCTGAATGTATCCATAATTAGTTAAAAGTCATGTATTTGGCTTATTTTTTTTTTTCTTATTTTGACTTAAGAAAAGACAACTCACTAGTGTTTTGGGCAAATAATTAGAATTATTGCAATATACCTTTTGCATCATACTGCACTATAGCTCTAATTGTTGAACCATTCTTATACTTTCTTTTTCTTCTTTAATTCTTTTGGGTTGGAGTGGTTGTTATGATAAAAATAAAACATGTAATATGCAAATGATCTAATTTGAACGTGCACCCTTTTAATTTAGGGGTTCTAGGCAATAATAAAGAAATGACTCACTCTTTCTTATTTCAGATAACCCTCGGGCAATTGAAGTGTTATTGACTAAAGGTGCTCAAGTCGATGTGCAAAACTTTACTGGGTCACCCCTGCTTTTGGCTACTTTGCATGGCCACACATCATGTGTGAAGGTTTTGTTGGCTCACAATGCTAATGTACGTACTTGTCTTTCTCACTTCTCTTTGCTAAAAAAATTGTTATATTATCAGAATATTAAATTAGAACAGGTTTTGTTGTAGCCCAAGAATCTTAACCTAACCCACCTGACATGCATACAGGCTTGACAAATTCTTGCCACAACTTAGGCAAAGCTGTTTCTAATTTTAAAGAATGTAAAGCTTGGTTATAATCTGTATTACATTCACCAATTAAACTATTGTCTTCTCAGCCAAATGAGTTTCTATGTGGTATCGTGACACCTCTCCTTGTCGCCGTGATGAATAATGAGAATTGTACATTTCATCCACAAGATGAAACAAAGGAAATTGTAGAACTTCTGATAAAGGTACAAAATCTTGCAATTCAGACACCTATATTTTGGAGTTTGAATCCTCTTTTTGTGTGCCAATAATTTTGTAAATTGCTACTGCATCAATCCTTCTAAGTTAGCTCAGATAAATAACACTCAACTATCTTTCAGTGTAAATAACACTCAACCTTTAAACCTGAGTCAAAACATGGCAAGTTAGCTCAGATATTTTTGTAATCAAGTCACTCAAATTTTGTTTCCAAGTGTGGTGAGTTACTAAATGAAATTCACTTATAGGTCAAATAAGCTTGTTTCAAGTATTCTAATTCTTTGGTTTTAAATGTAGACTATCCTCATTATTTGTATGTACTATAAAATTTCAATTGTTATTTGTCCAAAATTATTTTTATTGTCAATGAGTTGCAATGTTATATGTCAAAAGACTTTCTTCTTAGAGTCGACATCTCATATGCTTATTTTGAATATTGTAGGCTGGGGCTGATGTAAACAAGATACCAGTGTTAAGCTTGGCTTACCATTCCAAGGAGCTGATGGAGTACTTGTTGGAATCTGGAGCCAACCCCAATCTCCCTGATGAAGTTAGTTCACCTATCTTTTTCATTGTAACCACTAAAAAATATGTGATATTCACCTTGATAAAATGGAGATATTGCATAGCAGATAGCTCGATCTTATAACTGAGAAATATCACCATAACGTCGTCTTTTTGTTGTTGTATTACATAAATAAATAAGGTTCCTCTATACTGTCCACATATTAATGTAATAGTGTGCTTGGGCTGGTCGCTTGTCTTTTGATTTAAATGATGGAGAAAATAGGGTTCTTATTATTCATGCTTTGTAATTTCTGTAAGGTTATATGAGATATTTCATGTGTTATTTTTAACAAGTCCAATACCTTCTTCAATGGTACTCCTGTCATTACTTTGATTACTAAAGGCCCTAAATAACAAGACAAAGTAACGACCTAAATAGTATCAATTATGTTGAAGTATTTGAAGGATAAAGAATTAATTGTCCTTGTTTATTACAAAATTGAAATATCAATCTAGCATATATTGACTTTCAACATGGCTGGTAATTATATAATTTAAATTTAACAAATCTGCAATGCCAATCAAGTACCAACTTTCAACATGTGTTGCAGTCTGGAAGGTTGCCCATAGAAGTAGCAGCAATGAGGGGTAAAAGTGAGGTTGTAGAAATCCTCTTTCCTGTAACATCTCCTATTCCAACGGTGCCAGATTGGAGCATTAAAGGCTTACTTGGTCATGTTACATCTGAGAAGTTTAAAAAGGAGGTATGTACTCCCTATTTTATGTTTGGATCAATGTTTATCCTAACATATAATATTTTGAGCAACAATTTTGGGAACAATACCGAATTAACAATATATTTTCTTTGCTGACTTACTTTTGATGGATCTAGCGTAAAGTTCTTTCCAAGAAGAGACTTGTGGATCTGAAACAGAAAATCAAAGAATTGCTATTCCAGAAAGAGTATCTTGCAGCACTAGTCCTCTGTAATTATGTAAGATACAATTCTGAACTGTTGTCGGAAAAAGAAATTCATTGAATAATTCTAAAGCTATTAACCTGCTTTAATTGTAGGCTATAGAGGAAGACCCTGAGAATGCAAGTGTCTACTATGCAAAGAGATGCCTCTGTTGGATGCATTTGGGAAATGCTCTGCGAGAAACAACTGGCTTCATGTACATGTTCAATGCCACCACTGATGCTGATTTGTCCAAAATGCCAGAAGTTATTCACACGCTAGGCAAGGAGCACTTGTCTGACATGTAAGTTTAACTGTCTAGATGCTCTCCATTTTTATACCTAACCAGACTTTGCCCTTGGGAACTAAACAGTCACAAATGTACCTATCACAGTTTCAGTCGGTTTACAATAATAGCATGCAACGGCTTCAATACTTTATGGTCACTAGAATAATCATTGTCAAGCCACTGCAAACTGTGCCCAATTCGCCTTTTCCAACAAGAAATCCGATTACTTCTTATTTCTCATTTATAATTATGAAGACACTTTGTAACAGATTTGTTTGGCTGTCACTGTTACCCTCTTTCATAGCCTTATTTCAAGATTTCGATGTCTAAAGGTGATTTCGAAAGCATTATGGTAGTTAATATTAAATTTTGTTTTATTATTGCAGGCTATCATTCCAGATGCTTTTGAAGTTATCATTGGCTTGAGATTGGATGCTAAAGATGTTAGGGATATTGAGTCCAGTAATATTTCTAACCTTCTTATTTTTGCTCTTTCTTGAGAGGAACTCTTATTGTTGTTGTTGGCAGTACTTGATGCTTACTAATTGTGATACTTGTACCTTGTGATGATGATGTTATACTTCATGCCGTATTGAATGAAATATGTAGTCTTGATCCACCTGTTAACATGTAGTCTTGATGCACCTGTTAACATTTGCTATGATGCAAATATGCAAACATGTAGTCTTGATGCACCAAGTCTGGAATAGTTGAGCTTGGTGCCAGTAAGGATTAATTTGTTTCCTAAAGAATTAAATTACGGTGCTTTGGTACCACGATGGTTTAGTTAATTGCAAAAATTAAAGGTTCAATATACTGCAACCAGAAGATCCTGTAAAGGACTCAAAAAGTATGTTGAAATGTATATATTTGGTATTTTTGAAGTGGTTGAATGTAGTTCTTGTTGGATTTGTGCAAGGATTGCATTTTGGTTGTTGTAACAGTTCAATGACGTTTAATAAAGGTGGGTGTAGATGTTTTTTTTACTTTTTAGTACCTTCAATATTTTTATATTTTAAAAATTTTAAAAACTCGTAATTTAAAAAAAAATGATCTTTTGTGTCAATCTACATCGTTTTTAACGAAAGCATTTCAAAATAAGATATGTCGATTATGTTTAGATTGACATTATGAGATTGTAAATTTGTTATGATGCTGAATATTTTTAGATATTGATTTCTCGAACGTTTTGTCCTCATTAAGATAATGTCCAAATATATACCGTATTTTTTTTTTATATATATTGATATAGAGTAAGTTTTATAGATACAGAGAACAAACATATTTGAACCCTCGCTATTTAAAGTTTCTACATACAGAGAACAAACAAATTTGAACCCTCGATATTTAAATTATTTGATTGATGAAGTGCCAAACTAAGGACTACATAAGGATCTGTGACATTAATTATGAATAATCGTCGAAAATCTATCAATTTAATAACAGCCTCAGCAAACAAATTTGTTACAAAACCATTTTTTAAATGAAATTTGTTTATTCAATTGTCTGATTATTCATATTTTTTCCGATAAGATATTTATGGATATTTTTTTTGTTAGCTTACAAGTAATGATGCGGACAACAATAAAAAATCATTAATTCAGAGTATGAATTAGAACTATGTGATATTCATAAAAGAATATTTTATTTATTAACTCAGAGTATGAAACAACTAGCTAGTTTGGAGTTTACCATAAATCTCAAGGATAAATAAGAATGTTAGAAAAACGCGTTGTACCGCGAGGAGTAATACACGAAACTAGCATGCTATGGGGCAGTGTTAATTAATAAGTTATGAATTAATTAATTAAATTATAGGATGTTAATCAATTAACGATTTGACGAAAGAAGGTTATCTTGGGGATTATTTTTGGCAGAGTAGGGTTAAAAATATTTGTGCTCTAATCATACTTTACATCTCTATCTTCATTTTTAAAGTTCAAACAGTTAATTTGAACCTCTCAACATGATATCATATTAAAATATATTTAAGACAAAATTTTAGATTTTTTGAATTTTTTACTATTTCTTTTGAGACAGATACAAAATCACTCTTTTTGAATAATCCAGAAGCAATGATTTTGTACTGATTTAAAAAAAAGTAGTAAAAATTTTCCAAAAATATTTAAAATTTGGTCTCTAAATACATTTTAATATAAAAATCATGCTGAACGGTTTAGATCGATTATTTAAACTTTCAAAACATAAATAAAGATGTGGGATATAGTTGAGACACAAAACTAATGATGCATTTTAATTTTACTTTTTTTTTTTTTGGTAAATAATGAAAGGGAATTTGCCGTCTGAACTTTCAGACAAAAGAGTAGTGCAATAATTAATTTATCTTAGAGGGATTTAAGTGCAAAAGATCAATCACCGTAAACCCCAAAATAGCACTTTTTGTTAGCGGTGTCATTCAAAGTTCCGTCTCCCCTCCTTTTCCAATTCCATCTGCTCGAAATTCGAAACGCTTCTCTCTCAAGGGTTTTAAGAACTTTCTCTCTCAAGACTCAAGAGTTCAGTAGAAGTCGCAAATCAAGGATTTTAGTAGAAGCCGCAAAAGAAAGATTTGTGCTTTCGCTTCTCTATCTCTCCAAGTAAGGTTTTAGGGTTTAGGTCCATTTATTTTTCTCTCTATCCCTTATCAATGTTTCTGTTTTAATCTCGTCTAATAGTTACATCTTATGATCTTTCTTTCTCGAAAATTTGTGGTCCTGAGGAGCAATTTATGTTTGCTTCAATTCCCCTAAAATTTAAGAAAGCGCGACTTTTTTCTTGGCGCCAAATGATAAAATTTCGTAATTAAAGTGAAAATAACTTCGCACTAATTACCCCCCCCCCCCCCCCCCCCTTTCGTTTGGAAAGAAGTATGCTATTTTAAGAAATTCTTTCTGTAGGTTTATTTTAAATAATAATAACTTAGGGTTTTCCTAATTTTTCCCTGTTTTTGATCTTTAGATTCAGCGCTTAACGTTTTCTTTCTCTTAATGTAGAGGAACACCCCCCCTGTTTTTATTTACCCAAAAATAATGCCAGTTTACAGAATTGGGGTTTATGTAAACATTTTTAGTTCCAGTTTTTAAGTGACGGTATTAATGTATTATAATACAGTACAAATAGGGTTCATGTGAAAAAAGGTGTATGGGTATTATTGAAAAATATCCAGGGGAAACTTCATCCTGGATATTTTTTTTTCATTGTATTAAGTATTAACTCAGTTAACATTTCATTCTTCTTCATGATTCAGATCTGCTAAAAAGGAGAGATGGCTGAAAAAGGAGAGGACAGAGAGCATCCTAATCCAAGCCGACGGGAGACCCTAGCTTCAACAGAAGGAGCGTATTGTCAGAAAGAACCTGATCCTCTCTCATGGAACTGTTCTAGGAGGATGTCTTCTCCAGGCAGTAGAAGAAGGTTCATTATTTTTTCTTATGGTTTTATGTTGTGCGTGGCATGTTATAACTTAATTACTTCCATGAAGAACTAACATGTTGTGCAATTATTATTTATTTTTTTGGTAGAAATGTTTGAAGAAGTTCTACAAGCCATGGAGGTGATTTGAGGCAACTTCTAAACAGAGGGATAAACTGGATAGAAGAGTCTCTTTCTCCTTCACACTGCATTCTACACAGTTATTATTATGAGTCTTTTTGCAAATTTCACCTTAGGTACTTTCAACGATATAGAGGACCTTACTGTGATCGTAGGATGGTTTCATGGAACAATGGTAAGGAACCTGCCGCAATCCCTAGATGCTCGGCTTTGTCTTCTGGAAGAGGAGCTTTCCAACCTGACTGGTATGATGCATTCATGAAATATCATTCTTTTCAATTTTTACACAGTTGAGACTTGATCTATCAGTACCATAACAGTCAGTACTGAACGAATTTCAGTAAATTTGGTTATTACCTGAATTGAAGCCAATACACGTACGAAAGATCTGGTGCAGTGATATTTGGTGTAATATAAGAATTATTAATATTATTTGTTTTCTTATTTTTTTATTATCTACTAAACGTGAAGAATGCTATCTAATGCAGGGGAAAAAGAGGTGAACTAAGTGCAGGGAGACAGACATATTATCCTGTTTCAACATATTCTCATTTAAATTATCATAACTGGTATTTAAGTTGTTTTGTATAGTTTTGTCAGTCTTCCGTTTCTTTGTGTATTCTGTGCAGATTCAAGATCTATATCAATTCTGTAATATATATATATATTTTTTTCTATTATTCAAAGCAGGGTTGAAAGGGATCTAGGCAATGCGAGGTCCAGTCATCCGCTGAAAGCTGATCTTAGCAAGTATGTATTTGTTTTTAATTGTTTAATATTTGCTGAGGCAAGTTACTTTACCAGCTTTAACCAAATTTAAAAAAAAAAAGCAGCAGGAGTCTGGGTGTGGAAAATGAGAATCAACAAGGCTTATCATCTGCACGCACCAAACTCTCCAATCTAAATGATGAAAACAGACATAATGGGTGGCACCCGTACTCTCCAGTGATGGCCCGATCCAGATCAAGGTCTCTGTTACCTTTGTCTCAGGCCGCACATAATGTTAAAGAGGACTCTGATAGCAAGGATACTGATTGTCACCACTTACCTAATCGTGGCTCCAACAGGTATGTCATTTCTTCTTTAGGTAAAACTTGCAGCATATTTGTTTATTACTAATTTGATTGTATGCTTTTCTAATTTAGCATCTGTGATGACCTTTTTGGGATATAATTGGGTGGGCTCATAAAATATTGAACTAAAACACAAGAAAATGCATCTTTTGTGGCGGGGTGTACTGGCCATTGCCATACCTGCCATATTGTGCACCTTAAATACTAATGCACTAGACAAATTATTAGATAATGACTTTGTAACTATAAGCCTAAATTACTAAAGTGAGCCTTATTCCAATAATACTATTTCTTTGATCATTTGACAAAATCAATATGCAGTTTGAATGGTGAGTGTAGTGCATTTAGATGAGTGGTGAGTGTAGTGCATCTAAATCTTTTCTTGAAAGTTCTGACACTATAGTAGAGGTAATTCTAGTATGATGCAAATAGTGCGGCTTTATACTTAACAGTGAGACAGAATTTTGTAGTACCATGATTGCCAAAAGAAACTGCTCTGATCAAAAGACTGGTTTTGACAGGGGTCCAGCCTCTCCAAATGTGGATGGTTCCAGATCTAGTACTCTGTCTCCACGGTCTAAGGTGGTACAGTATTCAACGAAGAATGCTAATCAGAAGGAATCTGATGGGTGGGGTCAAAACTATTCACCCATAAAAAACTCAAGATCAAGGTCTTTGACCCATAGCTTTCAAGCTGCAGTCGACACCAACAATAACATGGAGACTGACAGGTGGGGCACGGCTTTAATCCAAACTTTACCTGATGGTGGTTTGAAGATGTATCCATATTACTATTCCACATTGGTAAGCACCTCTTGTTCTGGGGGAACTGATACAAAGATGGGGATGCCTCGGGCTCGAGGATCAGCTACCGAATCGGCTGTCAATCCAGTAGACCCAACTCCCGAGGTTCCTAACCTGGGGCGGTCACAACCGAATCAAACTCTCGTTCTGGCAATTGGAACTGCAGCAGCAGAGACAATAGATGCGGTCGATAAACACAGCTTCCGACAGGCACTGATAGGTTTTGCGAAGCCAAAGCTGAGGCCATTTTGGTTAAAGAAGCTCTTAAATGATGCTAATTACCTGCAGATACTTGATAAATTCGTGAATAATATCACACGATCCCTTGGAACTTGTGCCCCTCAGACCTGTGAGGATATCTGCAAGTTCCTGGAAGAGCAAAATGACTCTCTAAGCAAATTCCTACAGGTGTGTATTTTTTTTTTTCCTCTTTTCATTTAGTAATTATATTCCTTTGCTTTGGATATTTTTTAAAAAACTTTGTTTATTTTTCAGTTTGTTCATCATATAATATCTCATACTTTTCTTTTACAGATGTACCTGGGAAGGTTTGTGACCGAGGACGTCATAATGAATATGAGGTACATTGTCAGTTCTTACGTGTTGTTGAGTGGTATAAATAGTAGATTCGTTAGGTACAGAAGAAACAAAAAGGAAATATTTAAGACTCAAATGTGCTATATGTTTTTGTTTATGTAGGTAATTTATGTGAGAAAGGACTGGAGAATAGGCAAAAATTTATGAGCTGTTCTGCGAGATTCATATGTCAACCTTCGCCAATGCTTTAATTATATATTTTTCCGAACTGTCTGAGCTGAGAATTTTATTGTTGCTCAGTGTGATACTGATGATATGCTTATTATATCTAATTAGCTTGTATTTATGTAGGACAAACTTAGTGCATATATCTCTAAATTGGTAAATTTTTTGTGTATTAATTATCAAATGTGTGCCAGCCATTACATATCAGAACTGTGTACTAATTATTATTTTTTTCTATAAATATTTGTTTTATAACTTTCCTTTCATATTGTTGTTTGGTCATTTTTGATTCTTGTATAACCAAGGATCAAGTCATCCATCTGTGGGTTTTTTTGTTGTCTTTATGGCAATTTTTTTTTACTTCTTTGACATCCTGCGTGTGAACTTTAAATTAGCAAGACTTGTTCATGGTATGATCCTTGATCTTAATATATATATATAAAGTTTACAGAAATCCTCACTTGTTAAATTTATGTACTACAGCTTTTTGACTATTTTCGGTTGTCTTTTACCGCTCAGAACATTTACGACCGCTTAGCATAAGGAAACATTAGAGCAATACATTGGCCAAAGCAAAAACATCCCATATTCACATATAACCTTTTGAGCCTAGTTCAGAACCAGAACACCCTCCTATTTTACATCTTGATCGTTAAAAACCCTAATACTAACTTAATAAAAAAAGTTATATTTTTCTATAAATCTCAAAATGAATTGCATTACTTTTTTTTTTATTGAAAATTAATAAATATTATATCTACCTATTTAAATCTTACAGTCTAAATTGATATTCGTGAATTAATTGGACGGTTCAGATTAGACAAGTTCATATTGTGGAACTTTAACCGATGGACCATTTCGAACAGCTAGCCTAAATGCTATTACTAATCACAACGAATACCGAACTGCACTTTTAGGGCCTGTTCGTTTGTCACGGGACTTTGCGGGATGGGATTTGATGGGTTCGGGAACCCATTTTTTTTATTTGTGGGAACCCATACACATAAGTATGCACGGGAATAATTATGGGAATTTACTGAATGAGTGTTCGGTTGCACCGTGGGAATAGTTGTAGGAACTATTATTTTATTTCTAAAATACTTAATATCAATAACATAACAATATTCATCAGTTATTATTTTATAAGGAGGCTTTAGTAAGTTTGTTATCCAATAACTGAAAAATTATTTAAAATTAAATCAACAAATTGATTGTTGTGGTGATTTATACAAGATTTCCATTTGCTTAATTTTTTAAAATTATACAATTATTTTTATTAATAAAAGTTATAATAATGCAATTAAATAATAATATTAAATAGATGAAACATTTATAATAAAAATTATTACTAAAATGGGTACAAATAAAATAAGAAAATATTTATAAAAAAATAAAAATAATAATAAAACAACAATTAAAAACATTTAAGAAAATAAACATTTAAATTTTTTTTAAAAAATTTATACACAAATAAACATTTAAAATATGTAATTAATGAAATAAGAAAATAAACAAACATTTAAAATATGTATAGGAGCAAGTCTCGACTTCATATAGTGAAGATCGATTAAGTGATCATATTTCAGCAAGGATCGAAGCATGAAATTTAATTTAAGAAAAAAATCAATTTTGATGAAAATGAGAATCACTTATATATACCTCTCTCCCACTTTTATGGATAAATGAGAGTTGAGACAGTGGAGGAAGAGAGAGAAATATTAAAAAATTCGGAGTGTGTCCAGTAGAGAGGAGAGAGAGAAGTTGGGTAAAAAAAAATGAGGTCTGAGATCAGAAATTTTGATGGCCCAAAATGCATTGAAATAGAAAGAGTGGAGAATTCCCATAGAAATAATTATATTAGCCTGCCGAACACCCTCCGAAGGAAATAACTGGGAACAGCCCAAATCCATGAAATATCCCGTAGGAATTTGTTTGCCGAACAGGGCCTTACTTTCATTGTTGGGCAGAACGGCCCAACAACTAATGGGCACCCATCAAGGCAGGACATTGTAATCATGCTTTTGTAATTTCTGTAGGGTCATATACTTATATGGGACCGTTATTGTGTTATTTTTAAATTATGTTGATGTATCTCGAAGGATAAAAGAATTAATTGTCCTTGTTTACGACAAAATTAAATAATTTAAATTTAACGAATCTGCAATGTCAATCAAGTACCAACTTTCAACACTTGTTGCAGTCTGCAAGGTTACCAATAGAAGTAGCAGCAATGATGGGCAAAAGTGGGGTTCTAGATACATCTTTTTTTACTTTGAATGTTTTGTAAATGTACTGGTGAGAACAATTTCTTTAGTTGCTTGTTTTTCATGAAAATTTATTTATTTTTATCATATCACTTCAAATGACATTTCAATAATTTAGATATGACAAAACAACAATTTATCGGCAAAATATATAAACAAAATCATAAACTCTAAACATATAACAAAACTATTCCAAATTTTAAAGCAAAAAACATGTTTTCTGTTAAAAAAAAAAAAACAGTATCTGCTTATCAAGGCGGCGGACACTATATGGTGTCCGCTATTTGGATTTACGAAATTTCCCATTTTGGTCCACTGATCAAATTGGCAGATATGACAGATTTATAATTTCACAGAAATAGTGGTTTTTTTTTTTTTTTTGAGAGAAAAATGGAGGTCTAGCCTCCAAGTTCTAAGAAATAGTGGTTTTTTGGTTTATTATTTTTTTCAATATGATATAAATAAAAATTTCGGGCTCCTTGGAGTGGTAAGTTAAGATTAACATTGGCATCTTGTTCACAGTAGCCCCAGCCTACAATTTCAAAATTAGCATATGAGATGTCATGAATGCTCTAAGAAGAAAGTCTTTTGACATATAACATATTGCAACTCAATAGCAATAAAAATAATTTTGGATAAATAACAGTTAACATTTTACAGTAGATACAATTATGAGGATAGTCTACATTTAAATTTTTGCAATTAACACCAATGAATTGGAATATTTGAGACATTTAATTCCATCTGAGAACCCACCATTAGCTTATAATTTATCCTGTAAGTGAATTTCATTTAGTAACTGACCGCATATGAAAAAAAAAAAAAATCAAACAACATGAACTAAAATGTAGTCATCCAATTTTGCAGAACTCATTATAAATAAGATTTGATTGACTTAATTACGAAAATATCTGAGCTAACTTTCCGTGTTTTGACTCAGGTTTAAAGGCTGAGTGTTATTTACATCTGAAAGATATATATGGCTGAGTGTTATTTAAAACATGAGTGAGCAGTCAAATTGACATCCATCTTCAGATTCTTGATCAAATGCTCACATATCTCTCCATGCCCCAGCCGGGCCGCATAATGGAGAGATCCATCTCCTTCTTCATCACATAATTCACAAACCATTTTATCTAATTTTTCTCTTCTGCTGCTGAATAATTTCACTAATATCTGTATCATTTTTTTTATATACGACTAAATGATAGTCTAAGATAAAGGTGCAAGTAAATTGGCATTTTTTTAATCTTGGGAATTATTTTTGGTAGAGTAGGCAGGTGCGGAACTAGAAAATTTGAATAGAGGGGGCTAATCTATAAAATGCATAATATATGAAAAAGGTAAAAAAAAAAATGTAGTTAGTGAGAATTGATCCCTTGACCTTACAAACACCTAATAAAGATCTTACCACAAAACCACAAACATACATTTGTCTCATAGAAGGGGGGCTAGCCTATGTAAAAACTTTAAAAAAATATTTAATTAAATTTTAATATACATAATTAAAAAATTTAAAATTATTGGGGTGGCTTAGCACCTCTTGACATACATATAGATCCGCACCTGAGAGTAGGGTTAAAAAAATTTGTACTCCAATCATACTCTACATCTCTATCTCTATTTTTAAAGTTCAAACAGTTAATTTGAACCTCTCAACATGATATCATATTAAAATATATTTAAGACCAAATGTTATATTTTTTGAATTTTGTTTACTATTTTTTGAGATAGATACAAAATCACTCTTTTTGAATAATCTAGAAGCAATGATTTTGTACTGATTTAAAAAAGTAGTACATTTGTTCCAAAAAGATTTAAAATTCGGTCTCTAAAGACATTTTAATATGAAGATCATGCTGAACGGTTTAGATCGACTGTTTGAATTTTGAGAACATAAATAAAAATGTGGGGTATAGTTGAGGTACACAATCAATAGTGCATTTCAACTCTATTTTGTTTTTTTTGGTAAATAATGAAAGGGAATTTGGTGTCTGAACTTTCAGACAAAAGGGTATTGCAATAATTAATTTATCTTAGAGGGATTTTAGTGCAAAAGATCAATCACCGTAAACCCCAAAATAGCACTTTTTGTTAGCGGTGTCATTTAAGTTCCGTCTCCCCTCCTTTTCCAATCCCATCTGCTCGAAAATCGAAACACTTCTCTCTCAAGGGTTTAAGAACTTTCTCTCTCAAGAGTTCTGAAGAAGTCGCAAACCTCTCTCTCTCAAGATCCAGGATTTTAGTAGAAGCCGCAAAAGAAAAGATTTGTGCTTTCACCTCTCCCAAGCAAGGTTTTAAGGTTTAGGTAAATTTATTTTTCTCTCTATCCCTTATCAATGTTTCTGTCTTAATCTCGTCTAATAGTTACATCTTATGATCTTTCTTTCTCGAAAATTTGTGGTCCTGAGGAGCAATTTTTGTTTGCCTGAATTCCCCTAAAATTTAAGAAAGCGCGACTTTTTTCTTGGCGCCAAATGATAAAATTTCGTAATTAAAGTGAAAATAACTTCTCACTAATTTCCCCCCCTTCTTTCGTTTGGAAAGAAGTACGCTATTTTAAGAAATTCTTTCTGTAGGTTTATTTTAAATAATAATAACTTAGGGTTTTCCTAATTTTTCCCTGTTTTTGATCTTCAGATTAAGCGCTTAACATTTTCTTTCTCTTAATGTAGAGGAACACCCCCCCTGTTTTTATTTACCCAAAAATGATGCCAGTTTACAGAATTGGGGTTTATGTAAACATTTTTAGTTCCAGTTTTTAAGTGACGGTATTAATGTATTATAATACAGTACAAATAGGGTTCATGTGAAAAAAGGTGTATGGGTATTATTGAAAAATATCCAGGGGAAACTTCATCCTGGATATTTTTTTTTCATTGTATTAAGTATTAACTCAGTTAACATTTCATTCTTCTTCATGATTCAGATCTGCTAAAAAGGAGAGATGGCTGAAAAAGGAGAGGACAGAGAGCATCCTAATCCAAGCCGACGGGAGACCCTAGCTTCAACAGAAGGAGCGTATTGTCAGAAAGAACCTGATCCTCTCTCATGGAACTGTTCTAGGAGGATGTCTTCTCCAGGCAGTAGAAGAAGGTTCATTATTTTTTCTTATGGTTTTATGTTGTGCGTGGCATGTTATAACTTAATTACTTCCATGAAGAACTAACATGTTGTGCAATTATTATTTATTTTTTTGGTAGAAATGTTTGAAGAAGTTCTACAAGCCATGGAGGTGATTTGAGGCAACTTCTAAACAGAGGGATAAACTGGATAGAAGAGTCTCTTTCTCCTTCACACTGCATTCTACACAGTTATTATTATGAGTCTTTTTGCAAATTTCACCTTAGGTACTTTCAACGATATAGAGGACCTTACTGTGATCGTAGGATGGTTTCATGGAACAATGGTAAGGAACCTGCCGCAATCCCTAGATGCTCGGCTTTGTCTTCTGGAAGAGGAGCTTTCCAACCTGACTGGTATGATGCATTCATGAAATATCATTCTTTTCAATTTTTACACAGTTGAGACTTGATCTATCAGTACCATAACAGTCAGTACTGAACGAATTTCAGTAAATTTGGTTATTACCTGAATTGAAGCCAATACACGTACGAAAGATCTGGTGCAGTGATATTTGGTGTAATATAAGAATTATTAATATTATTTGTTTTCTTATTTTTTTATTATCTACTAAACGTGAAGAATGCTATCTAATGCAGGGGAAAAAGAGGTGAACTAAGTGCAGGGAGACAGACATATTATCCTGTTTCAACATATTCTCATTTAAATTATCATAACTGGTATTTAAGTTGTTTTGTATAGTTTTGTCAGTCTTCCGTTTCTTTGTGTATTCTGTGCAGATTCAAGATCTATATCAATTCTGTAATATATATATATATTTTTTTCTATTATTCAAAGCAGGGTTGAAAGGGATCTAGGCAATGCGAGGTCCAGTCATCCGCTGAAAGCTGATCTTAGCAAGTATGTATTTGTTTTTAATTGTTTAATATTTGCTGAGGCAAGTTACTTTACCAGCTTTAACCAAATTTAAAAAAAAAAAGCAGCAGGAGTCTGGGTGTGGAAAATGAGAATCAACAAGGCTTATCATCTGCACGCACCAAACTCTCCAATCTAAATGATGAAAACAGACATAATGGGTGGCACCCGTACTCTCCAGTGATGGCCCGATCCAGATCAAGGTCTCTGTTACCTTTGTCTCAGGCCGCACATAATGTTAAAGAGGACTCTGATAGCAAGGATACTGATTGTCACCACTTACCTAATCGTGGCTCCAACAGGTATGTCATTTCTTCTTTAGGTAAAACTTGCAGCATATTTGTTTATTACTAATTTGATTGTATGCTTTTCTAATTTAGCATCTGTGATGACCTTTTTGGGATATAATTGGGTGGGCTCATAAAATATTGAACTAAAACACAAGAAAATGCATCTTTTGTGGCGGGGTGTACTGGCCATTGCCATACCTGCCATATTGTGCACCTTAAATACTAATGCACTAGACAAATTATTAGATAATGACTTTGTAACTATAAGCCTAAATTACTAAAGTGAGCCTTATTCCAATAATACTATTTCTTTGATCATTTGACAAAATCAATATGCAGTTTGAATGGTGAGTGTAGTGCATTTAGATGAGTGGTGAGTGTAGTGCATCTAAATCTTTTCTTGAAAGTTCTGACACTATAGTAGAGGTAATTCTAGTATGATGCAAATAGTGCGGCTTTATACTTAACAGTGAGACAGAATTTTGTAGTACCATGATTGCCAAAAGAAACTGCTCTGATCAAAAGACTGGTTTTGACAGGGGTCCAGCCTCTCCAAATGTGGATGGTTCCAGATCTAGTACTCTGTCTCCACGGTCTAAGGTGGTACAGTATTCAACGAAGAATGCTAATCAGAAGGAATCTGATGGGTGGGGTCAAAACTATTCACCCATAAAAAACTCAAGATCAAGGTCTTTGACCCATAGCTTTCAAGCTGCAGTCGACACCAACAATAACATGGAGACTGACAGGTGGGGCACGGCTTTAATCCAAACTTTACCTGATGGTGGTTTGAAGATGTATCCATATTACTATTCCACATTGGTAAGCACCTCTTGTTCTGGGGGAACTGATACAAAGATGGGGATGCCTCGGGCTCGAGGATCAGCTACCGAATCGGCTGTCAATCCAGTAGACCCAACTCCCGAGGTTCCTAACCTGGGGCGGTCACAACCGAATCAAACTCTCGTTCTGGCAATTGGAACTGCAGCAGCAGAGACAATAGATGCGGTCGATAAACACAGCTTCCGACAGGCACTGATAGGTTTTGCGAAGCCAAAGCTGAGGCCATTTTGGTTAAAGAAGCTCTTAAATGATGCTAATTACCTGCAGATACTTGATAAATTCGTGAATAATATCACACGATCCCTTGGAACTTGTGCCCCTCAGACCTGTGAGGATATCTGCAAGTTCCTGGAAGAGCAAAATGACTCTCTAAGCAAATTCCTACAGGTGTGTATTTTTTTTTTTCCTCTTTTCATTTAGTAATTATATTCCTTTGCTTTGGATATTTTTTAAAAAACTTTGTTTATTTTTCAGTTTGTTCATCATATAATATCTCATACTTTTCTTTTACAGATGTACCTGGGAAGGTTTGTGACCGAGGACGTCATAATGAATATGAGGTACATTGTCAGTTCTTACGTGTTGTTGAGTGGTATAAATAGTAGATTCGTTAGGTACAGAAGAAACAAAAAGGAAATATTTAAGACTCAAATGTGCTATATGTTTTTGTTTATGTAGGTAATTTATGTGAGAAAGGACTGGAGAATAGGCAAAAATTTATGAGCTGTTCTGCGAGATTCATATGTCAACCTTCGCCAATGCTTTAATTATATATTTTTCCGAACTGTCTGAGCTGAGAATTTTATTGTTGCTCAGTGTGATACTGATGATATGCTTATTATATCTAATTAGCTTGTATTTATGTAGGACAAACTTAGTGCATATATCTCTAAATTGGTAAATTTTTTGTGTATTAATTATCAAATGTGTGCCAGCCATTACATATCAGAACTGTGTACTAATTATTATTTTTTTCTATAAATATTTGTTTTATAACTTTCCTTTCATATTGTTGTTTGGTCATTTTTGATTCTTGTATAACCAAGGATCAAGTCATCCATCTGTGGGTTTTTTTGTTGTCTTTATGGCAATTTTTTTTTACTTCTTTGACATCCTGCGTGTGAACTTTAAATTAGCAAGACTTGTTCATGGTATGATCCTTGATCTTAATATATATATATAAAGTTTACAGAAATCCTCACTTGTTAAATTTATGTACTACAGCTTTTTGACTATTTTCGGTTGTCTTTTACCGCTCAGAACATTTACGACCGCTTAGCATAAGGAAACATTAGAGCAATACATTGGCCAAAGCAAAAACATCCCATATTCACATATAACCTTTTGAGCCTAGTTCAGAACCAGAACACCCTCCTATTTTACATCTTGATCGTTAAAAACCCTAATACTAACTTAATAAAAAAAGTTATATTTTTCTATAAATCTCAAAATGAATTGCATTACTTTTTTTTTTATTGAAAATTAATAAATATTATATCTACCTATTTAAATCTTACAGTCTAAATTGATATTCGTGAATTAATTGGACGGTTCAGATTAGACAAGTTCATATTGTGGAACTTTAACCGATGGACCATTTCGAACAGCTAGCCTAAATGCTATTACTAATCACAACGAATACCGAACTGCACTTTTAGGGCCTGTTCGTTTGTCACGGGACTTTGCGGGATGGGATTTGATGGGTTCGGGAACCCATTTTTTTTATTTGTGGGAACCCATACACATAAGTATGCACGGGAATAATTATGGGAATTTACTGAATGAGTGTTCGGTTGCACCGTGGGAATAGTTGTAGGAACTATTATTTTATTTCTAAAATACTTAATATCAATAACATAACAATATTCATCAGTTATTATTTTATAAGGAGGCTTTAGTAAGTTTGTTATCCAATAACTGAAAAATTATTTAAAATTAAATCAACAAATTGATTGTTGTGGTGATTTATACAAGATTTCCATTTGCTTAATTTTTTAAAATTATACAATTATTTTTATTAATAAAAGTTATAATAATGCAATTAAATAATAATATTAAATAGATGAAACATTTATAATAAAAATTATTACTAAAATGGGTACAAATAAAATAAGAAAATATTTATAAAAAAATAAAAATAATAATAAAACAACAATTAAAAACATTTAAGAAAATAAACATTTAAATTTTTTTTAAAAAATTTATACACAAATAAACATTTAAAATATGTAATTAATGAAATAAGAAAATAAACAAACATTTAAAATATGTATAGGAGCAAGTCTCGACTTCATATAGTGAAGATCGATTAAGTGATCATATTTCAGCAAGGATCGAAGCATGAAATTTAATTTAAGAAAAAAATCAATTTTGATGAAAATGAGAATCACTTATATATACCTCTCTCCCACTTTTATGGATAAATGAGAGTTGAGACAGTGGAGGAAGAGAGAGAAATATTAAAAAATTCGGAGTGTGTCCAGTAGAGAGGAGAGAGAGAAGTTGGGTAAAAAAAAATGAGGTCTGAGATCAGAAATTTTGATGGCCCAAAATGCATTGAAATAGAAAGAGTGGAGAATTCCCATAGAAATAATTATATTAGCCTGCCGAACACCCTCCGAAGGAAATAACTGGGAACAGCCCAAATCCATGAAATATCCCGTAGGAATTTGTTTGCCGAACAGGGCCTTACTTTCATTGTTGGGCAGAACGGCCCAACAACTAATGGGCACCCATCAAGGCAGGACATTGTAATCATGCTTTTGTAATTTCTGTAGGGTCATATACTTATATGGGACCGTTATTGTGTTATTTTTAAATTATGTTGATGTATCTCGAAGGATAAAAGAATTAATTGTCCTTGTTTACGACAAAATTAAATAATTTAAATTTAACGAATCTGCAATGTCAATCAAGTACCAACTTTCAACACTTGTTGCAGTCTGCAAGGTTACCAATAGAAGTAGCAGCAATGATGGGCAAAAGTGGGGTTCTAGATACATCTTTTTTTACTTTGAATGTTTTGTAAATGTACTGGTGAGAACAATTTCTTTAGTTGCTTGTTTTTCATGAAAATTTATTTATTTTTATCATATCACTTCAAATGACATTTCAATAATTTAGATATGACAAAACAACAATTTATCGGCAAAATATATAAACAAAATCATAAACTCTAAACATATAACAAAACTATTCCAAATTTTAAAGCAAAAAACATGTTTTCTGTTAAAAAAAAAAAAACAGTATCTGCTTATCAAGGCGGCGGACACTATATGGTGTCCGCTATTTGGATTTACGAAATTTCCCATTTTGGTCCACTGATCAAATTGGCAGATATGACAGATTTATAATTTCACAGAAATAGTGGTTTTTTTTTTTTTTTTGAGAGAAAAATGGAGGTCTAGCCTCCAAGTTCTAAGAAATAGTGGTTTTTTGGTTTATTATTTTTTTCAATATGATATAAATAAAAATTTCGGGCTCCTTGGAGTGGTAAGTTAAGATTAACATTGGCATCTTGTTCACAGTAGCCCCAGCCTACAATTTCAAAATTAGCATATGAGATGTCATGAATGCTCTAAGAAGAAAGTCTTTTGACATATAACATATTGCAACTCAATAGCAATAAAAATAATTTTGGATAAATAACAGTTAACATTTTACAGTAGATAGGGGTGTTCATCGGTTCGATTCGGTCGAAACCGAACCGAACTAGACAAACCAAAGTTTTATTCCGGTTTCAAAAATAGAACCGAACCGAACCATTTTAACGTATCAACCGAACTGAACCGAACCGAAATTTTATTTCGGTTTATTCGGTTTGATCGGTTCAACCGAAGTATATCAAAAGATTACAAATCAAAACCAGATTACAAAGATTCAAGCATACACAGAAGTTCAATCCACAGAAACCAGATTATAAAGATTACAGATCTAATACCAATTTACAGAAACTACAATCAAAATCAGATCTAATACCACAACAAAAAATTTACCCAAATGACAAAAATCCCTCCAATATCCCAACTACTTAGGTTGAAGTCAAAAAGTCATGAACTCAGCAAGAAGTCAAGAACTCAAAACCGATCAAGATCCATGGATTACCTTATCGGAGCCGCACCGATCTTGTCCAGTGCTTCTGCTGTTCTGCACCATATTTTTTATTTGACCTTACACTACAACAGTCGATTTATCAAAACCAGATCCTGCCTCCGATTTGTGCTTTTGGAAGATTTGAAGATGCCAAGTGAATGAGAAAATCTGAAATCAAAGAGAAACGAAAGTGGGGAGAAAGTGAAAGGAAGAGAGAGAGAAAAGTGGGAGTGGAGATAGGGTGGGACCCACTGTGATTAAAAAATTAAAAGAGCAAAAGAGTAAGAGAAAAGAAGAGTTTGGGAATCTTGGTTCGCGCAGAGAGTGGGTTTGAAATTTTTTGATTCACAGCTGAAGAGTTCGGTTTAAACGGTCGGTTCACTATATTCGGTTTTTAAAATATTTAAACCGAACTGAACCAAAGTATTAAATCGGTTTTAGAAAGTGAACCGAACCGATCCAATAAACCGAATAAACCGAACCGAATAGTCCAATCTAATTCGGTTCGGTTTAAAACCGATTAAACCGGACCCAATGAACACCCCTAACAGTAGATACAATTATGAGGATAGTCTACATTTAAATTTTTGCAATTAACACCAATGAATTGGAATATTTGAGACATTTAATTCCATCTGAGAACCCACCATTAGCTTATAATTTATCCTGTAAGTGAATTTCATTTAGTAACTGACCGCATATGAAAAAAAAAAAAAATCAAACAACATGAACTAAAATGTAGTCATCCAATTTTGCAGAACTCATTATAAATAAGATTTGATTGACTTAATTACGAAAATATCTGAGCTAACTTTCCGTGTTTTGACTCAGGTTTAAAGGCTGAGTGTTATTTACATCTGAAAGATATATATGGCTGAGTGTTATTTAAAACATGAGTGAGCAGTCAAATTGACATCCATCTTCAGATTCTTGATCAAATGCTCACATATCTCTCCATGCCCCAGCCGGGCCGCATAATGGAGAGATCCATCTCCTTCTTCATCACATAATTCACAAACCATTTTATCTAATTTTTCTCTTCTGCTGCTGAATAATTTCACTAATATCTGTATCATTTTTTTTATATACGACTAAATGATAGTCTAAGATAAAGGTGCAAGTAAATTGGCATTTTTTTAATCTTGGGAATTATTTTT
Organism: Carex arenaria; assembly: GCA_964058825.1. Lineage (NCBI taxonomy): Eukaryota > Viridiplantae > Streptophyta > Magnoliopsida > Poales > Cyperaceae > Carex > Carex arenaria. Next base: position 94,808 of record CAXKVW010000446.1, on the reverse strand, counting down.
GGTAGAGTAGGCAGGTGCGGAACTAGAAAATTTGAATAGAGGGGGCTAATCTATAAAATGCATAATATATGAAAAAGGTAAAAAAAAAAATGTAGTTAGTGAGAATTGATCCCTTGACCTTACAAACACCTAATAAAGATCTTACCACAAAACCACAAACATACATTTGTCTCATAGAAGGGGGGCTAGCCTATGTAAAAACTTTAAAAAAATATTTAATTAAATTTTAATATACATAATTAAAAAATTTAAAATTATTGGGGTGGCTTAGCACCTCTTGACATACATATAGATCCGCACCTGAGAGTAGGGTTAAAAAAATTTGTACTCCAATCATACTCTACATCTCTATCTCTATTTTTAAAGTTCAAACAGTTAATTTGAACCTCTCAACATGATATCATATTAAAATATATTTAAGACCAAATGTTATATTTTTTGAATTTTGTTTACTATTTTTTGAGATAGATACAAAATCACTCTTTTTGAATAATCTAGAAGCAATGATTTTGTACTGATTTAAAAAAGTAGTACATTTGTTCCAAAAAGATTTAAAATTCGGTCTCTAAAGACATTTTAATATGAAGATCATGCTGAACGGTTTAGATCGACTGTTTGAATTTTGAGAACATAAATAAAAATGTGGGGTATAGTTGAGGTACACAATCAATAGTGCATTTCAACTCTATTTTGTTTTTTTTGGTAAATAATGAAAGGGAATTTGGTGTCTGAACTTTCAGACAAAAGGGTAGTGCAATAATTAATTTATCTTAGAGGGATTTTAGTGCAAAAGATCAATCACCGTAAACCCCAAAATAGCACTTTTTGTTAGCGGTGTCATTTAAGTTCCGTCTCCCCTCCTTTTCCAATCCCATCTGCTCGAAAATCGAAACACTTCTCTCTCAAGGGTTTAAGAACTTTCTCTCTCAAGAGTTCTGAAGAAGTCGCAAACCTCTCTCTCTCAAGATCCAGGATTTTAGTAGAAGCCGCAAAAGAAAAGATTTGTGCTTTCACCTCTCCCAAGCAAGGTTTTAAGGTTTAGGTAAATTTATTTTTCTCTCTATCCCTTATCAATGTTTCTGTCTTAATCTCGTCTAATAGTTACATCTTATGATCTTTCTTTCTCGAAAATTTGTGGTCCTGAGGAGCAATTTTTGTTTGCCTGAATTCCCCTAAAATTTAAGAAAGCGCGACTTTTTTCTTGGCGCCAAATGATAAAATTTCGTAATTAAAGTGAAAATAACTTCTCACTAATTTCCCCCCCTTCTTTCGTTTGGAAAGAAGTACGCTATTTTAAGAAATTCTTTCTGTAGGTTTATTTTAAATAATAATAACTTAGGGTTTTCCTAATTTTTCCCTGTTTTTGATCTTCAGATTAAGCGCTTAACATTTTCTTTCTCTTAATGTAGAGGAACACCCCCCCTGTTTTTATTTACCCAAAAATGATGCCAGTTTACAGAATTGGGGTTTATGTAAACATTTTTAGTTCCAGTTTTTAAGTGACGGTATTAATGTATTATAATACAGTACAAATAGGGTTCATGTGAAAAAAGGTGTATGGGTATTATTGAAAAATATCCAGGGGAAACTTCATCCTGGATATTTTTTTTTCATTGTATTAAGTATTAACTCAGTTAACATTTCATTCTTCTTCATGATTCAGATCTGCTAAAAAGGAGAGATGGCTGAAAAAGGAGAGGACAGAGAGCATCCTAATCCAAGCCGACGGGAGACCCTAGCTTCAACAGAAGGAGCGTATTGTCAGAAAGAACCTGATCCTCTCTCATGGAACTGTTCTAGGAGGATGTCTTCTCCAGGCAGTAGAAGAAGGTTCATTATTTTTTCTTATGGTTTTATGTTGTGCGTGGCATGTTATAACTTAATTACTTCCATGAAGAACTAACATGTTGTGCAATTATTATTTATTTTTTTGGTAGAAATGTTTGAAGAAGTTCTACAAGCCATGGAGGTGATTTGAGGCAACTTCTAAACAGAGGGATAAACTGGATAGAAGAGTCTCTTTCTCCTTCACACTGCATTCTACACAGTTATTATTATGAGTCTTTTTGCAAATTTCACCTTAGGTACTTTCAACGATATAGAGGACCTTACTGTGATCGTAGGATGGTTTCATGGAACAATGGTAAGGAACCTGCCGCAATCCCTAGATGCTCGGCTTTGTCTTCTGGAAGAGGAGCTTTCCAACCTGACTGGTATGATGCATTCATGAAATATCATTCTTTTCAATTTTTACACAGTTGAGACTTGATCTATCAGTACCATAACAGTCAGTACTGAACGAATTTCAGTAAATTTGGTTATTACCTGAATTGAAGCCAATACACGTACGAAAGATCTGGTGCAGTGATATTTGGTGTAATATAAGAATTATTAATATTATTTGTTTTCTTATTTTTTTATTATCTACTAAACGTGAAGAATGCTATCTAATGCAGGGGAAAAAGAGGTGAACTAAGTGCAGGGAGACAGACATATTATCCTGTTTCAACATATTCTCATTTAAATTATCATAACTGGTATTTAAGTTGTTTTGTATAGTTTTGTCAGTCTTCCGTTTCTTTGTGTATTCTGTGCAGATTCAAGATCTATATCAATTCTGTAATATATATATATATTTTTTTCTATTATTCAAAGCAGGGTTGAAAGGGATCTAGGCAATGCGAGGTCCAGTCATCCGCTGAAAGCTGATCTTAGCAAGTATGTATTTGTTTTTAATTGTTTAATATTTGCTGAGGCAAGTTACTTTACCAGCTTTAACCAAATTTAAAAAAAAAAAGCAGCAGGAGTCTGGGTGTGGAAAATGAGAATCAACAAGGCTTATCATCTGCACGCACCAAACTCTCCAATCTAAATGATGAAAACAGACATAATGGGTGGCACCCGTACTCTCCAGTGATGGCCCGATCCAGATCAAGGTCTCTGTTACCTTTGTCTCAGGCCGCACATAATGTTAAAGAGGACTCTGATAGCAAGGATACTGATTGTCACCACTTACCTAATCGTGGCTCCAACAGGTATGTCATTTCTTCTTTAGGTAAAACTTGCAGCATATTTGTTTATTACTAATTTGATTGTATGCTTTTCTAATTTAGCATCTGTGATGACCTTTTTGGGATATAATTGGGTGGGCTCATAAAATATTGAACTAAAACACAAGAAAATGCATCTTTTGTGGCGGGGTGTACTGGCCATTGCCATACCTGCCATATTGTGCACCTTAAATACTAATGCACTAGACAAATTATTAGATAATGACTTTGTAACTATAAGCCTAAATTACTAAAGTGAGCCTTATTCCAATAATACTATTTCTTTGATCATTTGACAAAATCAATATGCAGTTTGAATGGTGAGTGTAGTGCATTTAGATGAGTGGTGAGTGTAGTGCATCTAAATCTTTTCTTGAAAGTTCTGACACTATAGTAGAGGTAATTCTAGTATGATGCAAATAGTGCGGCTTTATACTTAACAGTGAGACAGAATTTTGTAGTACCATGATTGCCAAAAGAAACTGCTCTGATCAAAAGACTGGTTTTGACAGGGGTCCAGCCTCTCCAAATGTGGATGGTTCCAGATCTAGTACTCTGTCTCCACGGTCTAAGGTGGTACAGTATTCAACGAAGAATGCTAATCAGAAGGAATCTGATGGGTGGGGTCAAAACTATTCACCCATAAAAAACTCAAGATCAAGGTCTTTGACCCATAGCTTTCAAGCTGCAGTCGACACCAACAATAACATGGAGACTGACAGGTGGGGCACGGCTTTAATCCAAACTTTACCTGATGGTGGTTTGAAGATGTATCCATATTACTATTCCACATTGGTAAGCACCTCTTGTTCTGGGGGAACTGATACAAAGATGGGGATGCCTCGGGCTCGAGGATCAGCTACCGAATCGGCTGTCAATCCAGTAGACCCAACTCCCGAGGTTCCTAACCTGGGGCGGTCACAACCGAATCAAACTCTCGTTCTGGCAATTGGAACTGCAGCAGCAGAGACAATAGATGCGGTCGATAAACACAGCTTCCGACAGGCACTGATAGGTTTTGCGAAGCCAAAGCTGAGGCCATTTTGGTTAAAGAAGCTCTTAAATGATGCTAATTACCTGCAGATACTTGATAAATTCGTGAATAATATCACACGATCCCTTGGAACTTGTGCCCCTCAGACCTGTGAGGATATCTGCAAGTTCCTGGAAGAGCAAAATGACTCTCTAAGCAAATTCCTACAGGTGTGTATTTTTTTTTTTCCTCTTTTCATTTAGTAATTATATTCCTTTGCTTTGGATATTTTTTAAAAAACTTTGTTTATTTTTCAGTTTGTTCATCATATAATATCTCATACTTTTCTTTTACAGATGTACCTGGGAAGGTTTGTGACCGAGGACGTCATAATGAATATGAGGTACATTGTCAGTTCTTACGTGTTGTTGAGTGGTATAAATAGTAGATTCGTTAGGTACAGAAGAAACAAAAAGGAAATATTTAAGACTCAAATGTGCTATATGTTTTTGTTTATGTAGGTAATTTATGTGAGAAAGGACTGGAGAATAGGCAAAAATTTATGAGCTGTTCTGCGAGATTCATATGTCAACCTTCGCCAATGCTTTAATTATATATTTTTCCGAACTGTCTGAGCTGAGAATTTTATTGTTGCTCAGTGTGATACTGATGATATGCTTATTATATCTAATTAGCTTGTATTTATGTAGGACAAACTTAGTGCATATATCTCTAAATTGGTAAATTTTTTGTGTATTAATTATCAAATGTGTGCCAGCCATTACATATCAGAACTGTGTACTAATTATTATTTTTTTCTATAAATATTTGTTTTATAACTTTCCTTTCATATTGTTGTTTGGTCATTTTTGATTCTTGTATAACCAAGGATCAAGTCATCCATCTGTGGGTTTTTTTGTTGTCTTTATGGCAATTTTTTTTTACTTCTTTGACATCCTGCGTGTGAACTTTAAATTAGCAAGACTTGTTCATGGTATGATCCTTGATCTTAATATATATATATAAAGTTTACAGAAATCCTCACTTGTTAAATTTATGTACTACAGCTTTTTGACTATTTTCGGTTGTCTTTTACCGCTCAGAACATTTACGACCGCTTAGCATAAGGAAACATTAGAGCAATACATTGGCCAAAGCAAAAACATCCCATATTCACATATAACCTTTTGAGCCTAGTTCAGAACCAGAACACCCTCCTATTTTACATCTTGATCGTTAAAAACCCTAATACTAACTTAATAAAAAAAGTTATATTTTTCTATAAATCTCAAAATGAATTGCATTACTTTTTTTTTTATTGAAAATTAATAAATATTATATCTACCTATTTAAATCTTACAGTCTAAATTGATATTCGTGAATTAATTGGACGGTTCAGATTAGACAAGTTCATATTGTGGAACTTTAACCGATGGACCATTTCGAACAGCTAGCCTAAATGCTATTACTAATCACAACGAATACCGAACTGCACTTTTAGGGCCTGTTCGTTTGTCACGGGACTTTGCGGGATGGGATTTGATGGGTTCGGGAACCCATTTTTTTTATTTGTGGGAACCCATACACATAAGTATGCACGGGAATAATTATGGGAATTTACTGAATGAGTGTTCGGTTGCACCGTGGGAATAGTTGTAGGAACTATTATTTTATTTCTAAAATACTTAATATCAATAACATAACAATATTCATCAGTTATTATTTTATAAGGAGGCTTTAGTAAGTTTGTTATCCAATAACTGAAAAATTATTTAAAATTAAATCAACAAATTGATTGTTGTGGTGATTTATACAAGATTTCCATTTGCTTAATTTTTTAAAATTATACAATTATTTTTATTAATAAAAGTTATAATAATGCAATTAAATAATAATATTAAATAGATGAAACATTTATAATAAAAATTATTACTAAAATGGGTACAAATAAAATAAGAAAATATTTATAAAAAAATAAAAATAATAATAAAACAACAATTAAAAACATTTAAGAAAATAAACATTTAAATTTTTTTTAAAAAATTTATACACAAATAAACATTTAAAATATGTAATTAATGAAATAAGAAAATAAACAAACATTTAAAATATGTATAGGAGCAAGTCTCGACTTCATATAGTGAAGATCGATTAAGTGATCATATTTCAGCAAGGATCGAAGCATGAAATTTAATTTAAGAAAAAAATCAATTTTGATGAAAATGAGAATCACTTATATATACCTCTCTCCCACTTTTATGGATAAATGAGAGTTGAGACAGTGGAGGAAGAGAGAGAAATATTAAAAAATTCGGAGTGTGTCCAGTAGAGAGGAGAGAGAGAAGTTGGGTAAAAAAAAATGAGGTCTGAGATCAGAAATTTTGATGGCCCAAAATGCATTGAAATAGAAAGAGTGGAGAATTCCCATAGAAATAATTATATTAGCCTGCCGAACACCCTCCGAAGGAAATAACTGGGAACAGCCCAAATCCATGAAATATCCCGTAGGAATTTGTTTGCCGAACAGGGCCTTACTTTCATTGTTGGGCAGAACGGCCCAACAACTAATGGGCACCCATCAAGGCAGGACATTGTAATCATGCTTTTGTAATTTCTGTAGGGTCATATACTTATATGGGACCGTTATTGTGTTATTTTTAAATTATGTTGATGTATCTCGAAGGATAAAAGAATTAATTGTCCTTGTTTACGACAAAATTAAATAATTTAAATTTAACGAATCTGCAATGTCAATCAAGTACCAACTTTCAACACTTGTTGCAGTCTGCAAGGTTACCAATAGAAGTAGCAGCAATGATGGGCAAAAGTGGGGTTCTAGATACATCTTTTTTTACTTTGAATGTTTTGTAAATGTACTGGTGAGAACAATTTCTTTAGTTGCTTGTTTTTCATGAAAATTTATTTATTTTTATCATATCACTTCAAATGACATTTCAATAATTTAGATATGACAAAACAACAATTTATCGGCAAAATATATAAACAAAATCATAAACTCTAAACATATAACAAAACTATTCCAAATTTTAAAGCAAAAAACATGTTTTCTGTTAAAAAAAAAAAAACAGTATCTGCTTATCAAGGCGGCGGACACTATATGGTGTCCGCTATTTGGATTTACGAAATTTCCCATTTTGGTCCACTGATCAAATTGGCAGATATGACAGATTTATAATTTCACAGAAATAGTGGTTTTTTTTTTTTTTTTGAGAGAAAAATGGAGGTCTAGCCTCCAAGTTCTAAGAAATAGTGGTTTTTTGGTTTATTATTTTTTTCAATATGATATAAATAAAAATTTCGGGCTCCTTGGAGTGGTAAGTTAAGATTAACATTGGCATCTTGTTCACAGTAGCCCCAGCCTACAATTTCAAAATTAGCATATGAGATGTCATGAATGCTCTAAGAAGAAAGTCTTTTGACATATAACATATTGCAACTCAATAGCAATAAAAATAATTTTGGATAAATAACAGTTAACATTTTACAGTAGATACAATTATGAGGATAGTCTACATTTAAATTTTTGCAATTAACACCAATGAATTGGAATATTTGAGACATTTAATTCCATCTGAGAACCCACCATTAGCTTATAATTTATCCTGTAAGTGAATTTCATTTAGTAACTGACCGCATATGAAAAAAAAAAAAAATCAAACAACATGAACTAAAATGTAGTCATCCAATTTTGCAGAACTCATTATAAATAAGATTTGATTGACTTAATTACGAAAATATCTGAGCTAACTTTCCGTGTTTTGACTCAGGTTTAAAGGCTGAGTGTTATTTACATCTGAAAGATATATATGGCTGAGTGTTATTTAAAACATGAGTGAGCAGTCAAATTGACATCCATCTTCAGATTCTTGATCAAATGCTCACATATCTCTCCATGCCCCAGCCGGGCCGCATAATGGAGAGATCCATCTCCTTCTTCATCACATAATTCACAAACCATTTTATCTAATTTTTCTCTTCTGCTGCTGAATAATTTCACTAATATCTGTATCATTTTTTTTATATACGACTAAATGATAGTCTAAGATAAAGGTGCAAGTAAATTGGCATTTTTTTAATCTTGGGAATTATTTTTGGTAGAGTAGGCAGGTGCGGAACTAGAAAATTTGAATAGAGGGGGCTAATCTATAAAATGCATAATATATGAAAAAGGTAAAAAAAAAAATGTAGTTAGTGAGAATTGATCCCTTGACCTTACAAACACCTAATAAAGATCTTACCACAAAACCACAAACATACATTTGTCTCATAGAAGGGGGGCTAGCCTATGTAAAAACTTTAAAAAAATATTTAATTAAATTTTAATATACATAATTAAAAAATTTAAAATTATTGGGGTGGCTTAGCACCTCTTGACATACATATAGATCCGCACCTGAGAGTAGGGTTAAAAAAATTTGTACTCCAATCATACTCTACATCTCTATCTCTATTTTTAAAGTTCAAACAGTTAATTTGAACCTCTCAACATGATATCATATTAAAATATATTTAAGACCAAATGTTATATTTTTTGAATTTTGTTTACTATTTTTTGAGATAGATACAAAATCACTCTTTTTGAATAATCTAGAAGCAATGATTTTGTACTGATTTAAAAAAGTAGTACATTTGTTCCAAAAAGATTTAAAATTCGGTCTCTAAAGACATTTTAATATGAAGATCATGCTGAACGGTTTAGATCGACTGTTTGAATTTTGAGAACATAAATAAAAATGTGGGGTATAGTTGAGGTACACAATCAATAGTGCATTTCAACTCTATTTTGTTTTTTTTGGTAAATAATGAAAGGGAATTTGGTGTCTGAACTTTCAGACAAAAGGGTAGTGCAATAATTAATTTATCTTAGAGGGATTTTAGTGCAAAAGATCAATCACCGTAAACCCCAAAATAGCACTTTTTGTTAGCGGTGTCATTTAAGTTCCGTCTCCCCTCCTTTTCCAATCCCATCTGCTCGAAAATCGAAACACTTCTCTCTCAAGGGTTTAAGAACTTTCTCTCTCAAGAGTTCTGAAGAAGTCGCAAACCTCTCTCTCTCAAGATCCAGGATTTTAGTAGAAGCCGCAAAAGAAAAGATTTGTGCTTTCACCTCTCCCAAGCAAGGTTTTAAGGTTTAGGTAAATTTATTTTTCTCTCTATCCCTTATCAATGTTTCTGTCTTAATCTCGTCTAATAGTTACATCTTATGATCTTTCTTTCTCGAAAATTTGTGGTCCTGAGGAGCAATTTTTGTTTGCCTGAATTCCCCTAAAATTTAAGAAAGCGCGACTTTTTTCTTGGCGCCAAATGATAAAATTTCGTAATTAAAGTGAAAATAACTTCTCACTAATTTCCCCCCCTTCTTTCGTTTGGAAAGAAGTACGCTATTTTAAGAAATTCTTTCTGTAGGTTTATTTTAAATAATAATAACTTAGGGTTTTCCTAATTTTTCCCTGTTTTTGATCTTCAGATTAAGCGCTTAACATTTTCTTTCTCTTAATGTAGAGGAACACCCCCCCTGTTTTTATTTACCCAAAAATGATGCCAGTTTACAGAATTGGGGTTTATGTAAACATTTTTAGTTCCAGTTTTTAAGTGACGGTATTAATGTATTATAATACAGTACAAATAGGGTTCATGTGAAAAAAGGTGTATGGGTATTATTGAAAAATATCCAGGGGAAACTTCATCCTGGATATTTTTTTTTCATTGTATTAAGTATTAACTCAGTTAACATTTCATTCTTCTTCATGATTCAGATCTGCTAAAAAGGAGAGATGGCTGAAAAAGGAGAGGACAGAGAGCATCCTAATCCAAGCCGACGGGAGACCCTAGCTTCAACAGAAGGAGCGTATTGTCAGAAAGAACCTGATCCTCTCTCATGGAACTGTTCTAGGAGGATGTCTTCTCCAGGCAGTAGAAGAAGGTTCATTATTTTTTCTTATGGTTTTATGTTGTGCGTGGCATGTTATAACTTAATTACTTCCATGAAGAACTAACATGTTGTGCAATTATTATTTATTTTTTTGGTAGAAATGTTTGAAGAAGTTCTACAAGCCATGGAGGTGATTTGAGGCAACTTCTAAACAGAGGGATAAACTGGATAGAAGAGTCTCTTTCTCCTTCACACTGCATTCTACACAGTTATTATTATGAGTCTTTTTGCAAATTTCACCTTAGGTACTTTCAACGATATAGAGGACCTTACTGTGATCGTAGGATGGTTTCATGGAACAATGGTAAGGAACCTGCCGCAATCCCTAGATGCTCGGCTTTGTCTTCTGGAAGAGGAGCTTTCCAACCTGACTGGTATGATGCATTCATGAAATATCATTCTTTTCAATTTTTACACAGTTGAGACTTGATCTATCAGTACCATAACAGTCAGTACTGAACGAATTTCAGTAAATTTGGTTATTACCTGAATTGAAGCCAATACACGTACGAAAGATCTGGTGCAGTGATATTTGGTGTAATATAAGAATTATTAATATTATTTGTTTTCTTATTTTTTTATTATCTACTAAACGTGAAGAATGCTATCTAATGCAGGGGAAAAAGAGGTGAACTAAGTGCAGGGAGACAGACATATTATCCTGTTTCAACATATTCTCATTTAAATTATCATAACTGGTATTTAAGTTGTTTTGTATAGTTTTGTCAGTCTTCCGTTTCTTTGTGTATTCTGTGCAGATTCAAGATCTATATCAATTCTGTAATATATATATATATTTTTTTCTATTATTCAAAGCAGGGTTGAAAGGGATCTAGGCAATGCGAGGTCCAGTCATCCGCTGAAAGCTGATCTTAGCAAGTATGTATTTGTTTTTAATTGTTTAATATTTGCTGAGGCAAGTTACTTTACCAGCTTTAACCAAATTTAAAAAAAAAAAGCAGCAGGAGTCTGGGTGTGGAAAATGAGAATCAACAAGGCTTATCATCTGCACGCACCAAACTCTCCAATCTAAATGATGAAAACAGACATAATGGGTGGCACCCGTACTCTCCAGTGATGGCCCGATCCAGATCAAGGTCTCTGTTACCTTTGTCTCAGGCCGCACATAATGTTAAAGAGGACTCTGATAGCAAGGATACTGATTGTCACCACTTACCTAATCGTGGCTCCAACAGGTATGTCATTTCTTCTTTAGGTAAAACTTGCAGCATATTTGTTTATTACTAATTTGATTGTATGCTTTTCTAATTTAGCATCTGTGATGACCTTTTTGGGATATAATTGGGTGGGCTCATAAAATATTGAACTAAAACACAAGAAAATGCATCTTTTGTGGCGGGGTGTACTGGCCATTGCCATACCTGCCATATTGTGCACCTTAAATACTAATGCACTAGACAAATTATTAGATAATGACTTTGTAACTATAAGCCTAAATTACTAAAGTGAGCCTTATTCCAATAATACTATTTCTTTGATCATTTGACAAAATCAATATGCAGTTTGAATGGTGAGTGTAGTGCATTTAGATGAGTGGTGAGTGTAGTGCATCTAAATCTTTTCTTGAAAGTTCTGACACTATAGTAGAGGTAATTCTAGTATGATGCAAATAGTGCGGCTTTATACTTAACAGTGAGACAGAATTTTGTAGTACCATGATTGCCAAAAGAAACTGCTCTGATCAAAAGACTGGTTTTGACAGGGGTCCAGCCTCTCCAAATGTGGATGGTTCCAGATCTAGTACTCTGTCTCCACGGTCTAAGGTGGTACAGTATTCAACGAAGAATGCTAATCAGAAGGAATCTGATGGGTGGGGTCAAAACTATTCACCCATAAAAAACTCAAGATCAAGGTCTTTGACCCATAGCTTTCAAGCTGCAGTCGACACCAACAATAACATGGAGACTGACAGGTGGGGCACGGCTTTAATCCAAACTTTACCTGATGGTGGTTTGAAGATGTATCCATATTACTATTCCACATTGGTAAGCACCTCTTGTTCTGGGGGAACTGATACAAAGATGGGGATGCCTCGGGCTCGAGGATCAGCTACCGAATCGGCTGTCAATCCAGTAGACCCAACTCCCGAGGTTCCTAACCTGGGGCGGTCACAACCGAATCAAACTCTCGTTCTGGCAATTGGAACTGCAGCAGCAGAGACAATAGATGCGGTCGATAAACACAGCTTCCGACAGGCACTGATAGGTTTTGCGAAGCCAAAGCTGAGGCCATTTTGGTTAAAGAAGCTCTTAAATGATGCTAATTACCTGCAGATACTTGATAAATTCGTGAATAATATCACACGATCCCTTGGAACTTGTGCCCCTCAGACCTGTGAGGATATCTGCAAGTTCCTGGAAGAGCAAAATGACTCTCTAAGCAAATTCCTACAGGTGTGTATTTTTTTTTTTCCTCTTTTCATTTAGTAATTATATTCCTTTGCTTTGGATATTTTTTAAAAAACTTTGTTTATTTTTCAGTTTGTTCATCATATAATATCTCATACTTTTCTTTTACAGATGTACCTGGGAAGGTTTGTGACCGAGGACGTCATAATGAATATGAGGTACATTGTCAGTTCTTACGTGTTGTTGAGTGGTATAAATAGTAGATTCGTTAGGTACAGAAGAAACAAAAAGGAAATATTTAAGACTCAAATGTGCTATATGTTTTTGTTTATGTAGGTAATTTATGTGAGAAAGGACTGGAGAATAGGCAAAAATTTATGAGCTGTTCTGCGAGATTCATATGTCAACCTTCGCCAATGCTTTAATTATATATTTTTCCGAACTGTCTGAGCTGAGAATTTTATTGTTGCTCAGTGTGATACTGATGATATGCTTATTATATCTAATTAGCTTGTATTTATGTAGGACAAACTTAGTGCATATATCTCTAAATTGGTAAATTTTTTGTGTATTAATTATCAAATGTGTGCCAGCCATTACATATCAGAACTGTGTACTAATTATTATTTTTTTCTATAAATATTTGTTTTATAACTTTCCTTTCATATTGTTGTTTGGTCATTTTTGATTCTTGTATAACCAAGGATCAAGTCATCCATCTGTGGGTTTTTTTGTTGTCTTTATGGCAATTTTTTTTTACTTCTTTGACATCCTGCGTGTGAACTTTAAATTAGCAAGACTTGTTCATGGTATGATCCTTGATCTTAATATATATATATAAAGTTTACAGAAATCCTCACTTGTTAAATTTATGTACTACAGCTTTTTGACTATTTTCGGTTGTCTTTTACCGCTCAGAACATTTACGACCGCTTAGCATAAGGAAACATTAGAGCAATACATTGGCCAAAGCAAAAACATCCCATATTCACATATAACCTTTTGAGCCTAGTTCAGAACCAGAACACCCTCCTATTTTACATCTTGATCGTTAAAAACCCTAATACTAACTTAATAAAAAAAGTTATATTTTTCTATAAATCTCAAAATGAATTGCATTACTTTTTTTTTTATTGAAAATTAATAAATATTATATCTACCTATTTAAATCTTACAGTCTAAATTGATATTCGTGAATTAATTGGACGGTTCAGATTAGACAAGTTCATATTGTGGAACTTTAACCGATGGACCATTTCGAACAGCTAGCCTAAATGCTATTACTAATCACAACGAATACCGAACTGCACTTTTAGGGCCTGTTCGTTTGTCACGGGACTTTGCGGGATGGGATTTGATGGGTTCGGGAACCCATTTTTTTTATTTGTGGGAACCCATACACATAAGTATGCACGGGAATAATTATGGGAATTTACTGAATGAGTGTTCGGTTGCACCGTGGGAATAGTTGTAGGAACTATTATTTTATTTCTAAAATACTTAATATCAATAACATAACAATATTCATCAGTTATTATTTTATAAGGAGGCTTTAGTAAGTTTGTTATCCAATAACTGAAAAATTATTTAAAATTAAATCAACAAATTGATTGTTGTGGTGATTTATACAAGATTTCCATTTGCTTAATTTTTTAAAATTATACAATTATTTTTATTAATAAAAGTTATAATAATGCAATTAAATAATAATATTAAATAGATGAAACATTTATAATAAAAATTATTACTAAAATGGGTACAAATAAAATAAGAAAATATTTATAAAAAAATAAAAATAATAATAAAACAACAATTAAAAACATTTAAGAAAATAAACATTTAAATTTTTTTTAAAAAATTTATACACAAATAAACATTTAAAATATGTAATTAATGAAATAAGAAAATAAACAAACATTTAAAATATGTATAGGAGCAAGTCTCGACTTCATATAGTGAAGATCGATTAAGTGATCATATTTCAGCAAGGATCGAAGCATGAAATTTAATTTAAGAAAAAAATCAATTTTGATGAAAATGAGAATCACTTATATATACCTCTCTCCCACTTTTATGGATAAATGAGAGTTGAGACAGTGGAGGAAGAGAGAGAAATATTAAAAAATTCGGAGTGTGTCCAGTAGAGAGGAGAGAGAGAAATTGGGTAAAAAAAAATGAGGTCTGAGATCGGAAATTTTGATGGCCCAAAATGCATTGAAATGGAAAGAGTGGAGAATTTCCATAGAAATAATTTGGATAAAATATTAGCCTGCCGAACACCCTCCGAAGGAAATAACTGGGAACAGCCCAAATCCATGAAATATCCCGTAGGAATTTGTTTGCCGAACAGGGCCTTACTTTCATTGTTGGGCAGAACGGCCCAACAACTAATGGGCACCCATCAAGGCAGGACATTGTAATCATGCTTTTGTAATTTCTGTAGGGTTATATACTTATATGGGACCGTTATTGTGTTATTTTTAAATTATGTTGATGTATCTCGAAGGATAAAAGAATTAATTGTCCTTGTTTACGACAAAATTAAATAATTTAAATTTAACGAATCTGCAATGTCAATCAAGTACCAACTTTCAACACTTGTTGCAGTCTGCAAGGTTACCAATAGAAGTAGCAGCAATGATGGGCAAAAGTGGGGTTCTAGATACATCTTTTTTTACTTTGAATGTTTTGTAAATGTACTGGTGAGAACAATTTCTTTAGTTGCTTGTTTTTCATGAAAATTTATTTATTTTTATCATATCACTTCAAATGACATTTCAATAATTTAGATATGACAAAACAACAATTTATCGGCAAAATATATAAACAAAATCATAAACTCTAAACATATAACAAAACTATTCCAAATTTTAAAGCAAAAAACATGTTTTCTGTTAAAAAAAAAAAACAGTATCTGCTTATCAAGGCGGCGGACACTATATGGTGTCCGCTATTTGGATTTACGAAATTTCCCATTTTGGTCCACTGATCAAATTGGCAGATATGACAGATTTATAATTTCACAGAAATAGTGGTTTTTTTTTTTTTTTTGAGAGAAAAATGGAGGTCTAGCCTCCAAGTTCTAAGAAATAGTGGTTTTTTGGTTTATTATTTTTTTCAATATGATATAAATAAAAATTTCGGGCTCCTTGGAGTGGTAAGTTAAGATTAACATTGGCATCTTGTTCACAGTAGCCCCAGCCTACAATTTCAAAATTAGCATATGAGATGTCATGAATGCTCTAAGAAGAAAGTCTTTTGACATATAACATATTGCAACTCAATAGCAATAAAAATAATTTTGGATAAATAACAGTTAACATTTTACAGTAGATACAATTATGAGGATAGTCTACATTTAAATTTTTGCAATTAACACCAATGAATTGGAATATTTGAGACATTTAATTCCATCTGAGAACCCACCATTAGCTTATAATTTATCCTGTAAGTGAATTTCATTTAGTAACTGACCGCATATGAAAAAAAAAAAAAATCAAACAACATGAACTAAAATGTAGTCATCCAATTTTGCAGAACTCATTATAAATAAGATTTGATTGACTTAATTACGAAAATATCTGAGCTAACTTTCCGTGTTTTGACTCAGGTTTAAAGGCTGAGTGTTATTTACATCTGAAAGATATATATGGCTGAGTGTTATTTAAAACATGAGTGAGCAGTCAAATTGACATCCATCTTCAGATTCTTGATCAAATGCTCACATATCTCTCCATGCCCCAGCCGGGCCGCATAATGGAGAGATCCATCTCCTTCTTCATCACATAATTCACAAACCATTTTATCTAATTTTTCTCTTCTGCTGCTGAATAATTTCACTAATATCTGTATCATTTTTTTTATATACGACTAAATGATAGTCTAAGATAAAGGTGCAAGTAAATTGGCATTTTTTTAATCTTGGGAATTATTTTTGGTAGAGTAGGCAGGTGCGGAACTAGAAAATTTGAATAGAGGGGGCTAATCTATAAAATGCATAATATATGAAAAAGGTAAAAAAAAAAAATGTAGTTAGTGAGAATTGATCCCTTGACCTTACAAACACCTAATAAAGATCTTACCACAAAACCACAAACATACATTTGTCTCATAGAAGGGGGGCTAGCCTATGTAAAAACTTTAAAAAAATATTTAATTAAATTTTAATATACATAATTAAAAAATTTAAAATTATTGGGGTGGCTTAGCACCTCTTGACATACATATAGATCCGCACCTGAGAGTAGGGTTAAAAAAATTTGTACTCCAATCATACTCTACATCTCTATCTCTATTTTTAAAGTTCAAACAGTTAATTTGAACCTCTCAACATGATATCATATTAAAATATATTTAAGACCAAATGTTATATTTTTTGAATTTTGTTTACTATTTTTTGAGATAGATACAAAATCACTCTTTTTGAATAATCTAGAAGCAATGATTTTGTACTGATTTAAAAAAGTAGTACATTTGTTCCAAAAAGATTTAAAATTCGGTCTCTAAAGACATTTTAATATGAAGATCATGCTGAACGGTTTAGATCGACTGTTTGAATTTTGAGAACATAAATAAAAATGTGGGGTATAGTTGAGGTACACAATCAATAGTGCATTTCAACTCTATTTTGTTTTTTTTGGTAAATAATGAAAGGGAATTTGGTGTCTGAACTTTCAGACAAAAGGGTAGTGCAATAATTAATTTATCTTAGAGGGATTTTAGTGCAAAAGATCAATCACCGTAAACCCCAAAATAGCACTTTTTGTTAGCGGTGTCATTTAAGTTCCGTCTCCCCTCCTTTTCCAATCCCATCTGCTCGAAAATCGAAACACTTCTCTCTCAAGGGTTTAAGAACTTTCTCTCTCAAGAGTTCTGAAGAAGTCGCAAACCTCTCTCTCTCAAGATCCAGGATTTTAGTAGAAGCCGCAAAAGAAAAGATTTGTGCTTTCACCTCTCCCAAGCAAGGTTTTAAGGTTTAGGTAAATTTATTTTTCTCTCTATCCCTTATCAATGTTTCTGTCTTAATCTCGTCTAATAGTTACATCTTATGATCTTTCTTTCTCGAAAATTTGTGGTCCTGAGGAGCAATTTTTGTTTGCCTGAATTCCCCTAAAATTTAAGAAAGCGCGACTTTTTTCTTGGCGCCAAATGATAAAATTTCGTAATTAAAGTGAAAATAACTTCTCACTAATTTCCCCCCCTTCTTTCGTTTGGAAAGAAGTACGCTATTTTAAGAAATTCTTTCTGTAGGTTTATTTTAAATAATAATAACTTAGGGTTTTCCTAATTTTTCCCTGTTTTTGATCTTCAGATTAAGCGCTTAACATTTTCTTTCTCTTAATGTAGAGGAACACCCCCCCTGTTTTTATTTACCCAAAAATGATGCCAGTTTACAGAATTGGGGTTTATGTAAACATTTTTAGTTCCAGTTTTTAAGTGACGGTATTAATGTATTATAATACAGTACAAATAGGGTTCATGTGAAAAAAGGTGTATGGGTATTATTGAAAAATATCCAGGGGAAACTTCATCCTGGATATTTTTTTTTCATTGTATTAAGTATTAACTCAGTTAACATTTCATTCTTCTTCATGATTCAGATCTGCTAAAAAGGAGAGATGGCTGAAAAAGGAGAGGACAGAGAGCATCCTAATCCAAGCCGACGGGAGACCCTAGCTTCAACAGAAGGAGCGTATTGTCAGAAAGAACCTGATCCTCTCTCATGGAACTGTTCTAGGAGGATGTCTTCTCCAGGCAGTAGAAGAAGGTTCATTATTTTTTCTTATGGTTTTATGTTGTGCGTGGCATGTTATAACTTAATTACTTCCATGAAGAACTAACATGTTGTGCAATTATTATTTATTTTTTTGGTAGAAATGTTTGAAGAAGTTCTACAAGCCATGGAGGTGATTTGAGGCAACTTCTAAACAGAGGGATAAACTGGATAGAAGAGTCTCTTTCTCCTTCACACTGCATTCTACACAGTTATTATTATGAGTCTTTTTGCAAATTTCACCTTAGGTACTTTCAACGATATAGAGGACCTTACTGTGATCGTAGGATGGTTTCATGGAACAATGGTAAGGAACCTGCCGCAATCCCTAGATGCTCGGCTTTGTCTTCTGGAAGAGGAGCTTTCCAACCTGACTGGTATGATGCATTCATGAAATATCATTCTTTTCAATTTTTACACAGTTGAGACTTGATCTATCAGTACCATAACAGTCAGTACTGAACGAATTTCAGTAAATTTGGTTATTACCTGAATTGAAGCCAATACACGTACGAAAGATCTGGTGCAGTGATATTTGGTGTAATATAAGAATTATTAATATTATTTGTTTTCTTATTTTTTTATTATCTACTAAACGTGAAGAATGCTATCTAATGCAGGGGAAAAAGAGGTGAACTAAGTGCAGGGAGACAGACATATTATCCTGTTTCAACATATTCTCATTTAAATTATCATAACTGGTATTTAAGTTGTTTTGTATAGTTTTGTCAGTCTTCCGTTTCTTTGTGTATTCTGTGCAGATTCAAGATCTATATCAATTCTGTAATATATATATATATTTTTTTCTATTATTCAAAGCAGGGTTGAAAGGGATCTAGGCAATGCGAGGTCCAGTCATCCGCTGAAAGCTGATCTTAGCAAGTATGTATTTGTTTTTAATTGTTTAATATTTGCTGAGGCAAGTTACTTTACCAGCTTTAACCAAATTTAAAAAAAAAAAGCAGCAGGAGTCTGGGTGTGGAAAATGAGAATCAACAAGGCTTATCATCTGCACGCACCAAACTCTCCAATCTAAATGATGAAAACAGACATAATGGGTGGCACCCGTACTCTCCAGTGATGGCCCGATCCAGATCAAGGTCTCTGTTACCTTTGTCTCAGGCCGCACATAATGTTAAAGAGGACTCTGATAGCAAGGATACTGATTGTCACCACTTACCTAATCGTGGCTCCAACAGGTATGTCATTTCTTCTTTAGGTAAAACTTGCAGCATATTTGTTTATTACTAATTTGATTGTATGCTTTTCTAATTTAGCATCTGTGATGACCTTTTTGGGATATAATTGGGTGGGCTCATAAAATATTGAACTAAAACACAAGAAAATGCATCTTTTGTGGCGGGGTGTACTGGCCATTGCCATACCTGCCATATTGTGCACCTTAAATACTAATGCACTAGACAAATTATTAGATAATGACTTTGTAACTATAAGCCTAAATTACTAAAGTGAGCCTTATTCCAATAATACTATTTCTTTGATCATTTGACAAAATCAATATGCAGTTTGAATGGTGAGTGTAGTGCATTTAGATGAGTGGTGAGTGTAGTGCATCTAAATCTTTTCTTGAAAGTTCTGACACTATAGTAGAGGTAATTCTAGTATGATGCAAATAGTGCGGCTTTATACTTAACAGTGAGACAGAATTTTGTAGTACCATGATTGCCAAAAGAAACTGCTCTGATCAAAAGACTGGTTTTGACAGGGGTCCAGCCTCTCCAAATGTGGATGGTTCCAGATCTAGTACTCTGTCTCCACGGTCTAAGGTGGTACAGTATTCAACGAAGAATGCTAATCAGAAGGAATCTGATGGGTGGGGTCAAAACTATTCACCCATAAAAAACTCAAGATCAAGGTCTTTGACCCATAGCTTTCAAGCTGCAGTCGACACCAACAATAACATGGAGACTGACAGGTGGGGCACGGCTTTAATCCAAACTTTACCTGATGGTGGTTTGAAGATGTATCCATATTACTATTCCACATTGGTAAGCACCTCTTGTTCTGGGGGAACTGATACAAAGATGGGGATGCCTCGGGCTCGAGGATCAGCTACCGAATCGGCTGTCAATCCAGTAGACCCAACTCCCGAGGTTCCTAACCTGGGGCGGTCACAACCGAATCAAACTCTCGTTCTGGCAATTGGAACTGCAGCAGCAGAGACAATAGATGCGGTCGATAAACACAGCTTCCGACAGGCACTGATAGGTTTTGCGAAGCCAAAGCTGAGGCCATTTTGGTTAAAGAAGCTCTTAAATGATGCTAATTACCTGCAGATACTTGATAAATTCGTGAATAATATCACACGATCCCTTGGAACTTGTGCCCCTCAGACCTGTGAGGATATCTGCAAGTTCCTGGAAGAGCAAAATGACTCTCTAAGCAAATTCCTACAGGTGTGTATTTTTTTTTTTCCTCTTTTCATTTAGTAATTATATTCCTTTGCTTTGGATATTTTTTAAAAAACTTTGTTTATTTTTCAGTTTGTTCATCATATAATATCTCATACTTTTCTTTTACAGATGTACCTGGGAAGGTTTGTGACCGAGGACGTCATAATGAATATGAGGTACATTGTCAGTTCTTACGTGTTGTTGAGTGGTATAAATAGTAGATTCGTTAGGTACAGAAGAAACAAAAAGGAAATATTTAAGACTCAAATGTGCTATATGTTTTTGTTTATGTAGGTAATTTATGTGAGAAAGGACTGGAGAATAGGCAAAAATTTATGAGCTGTTCTGCGAGATTCATATGTCAACCTTCGCCAATGCTTTAATTATATATTTTTCCGAACTGTCTGAGCTGAGAATTTTATTGTTGCTCAGTGTGATACTGATGATATGCTTATTATATCTAATTAGCTTGTATTTATGTAGGACAAACTTAGTGCATATATCTCTAAATTGGTAAATTTTTTGTGTATTAATTATCAAATGTGTGCCAGCCATTACATATCAGAACTGTGTACTAATTATTATTTTTTTCTATAAATATTTGTTTTATAACTTTCCTTTCATATTGTTGTTTGGTCATTTTTGATTCTTGTATAACCAAGGATCAAGTCATCCATCTGTGGGTTTTTTTGTTGTCTTTATGGCAATTTTTTTTTACTTCTTTGACATCCTGCGTGTGAACTTTAAATTAGCAAGACTTGTTCATGGTATGATCCTTGATCTTAATATATATATATAAAGTTTACAGAAATCCTCACTTGTTAAATTTATGTACTACAGCTTTTTGACTATTTTCGGTTGTCTTTTACCGCTCAGAACATTTACGACCGCTTAGCATAAGGAAACATTAGAGCAATACATTGGCCAAAGCAAAAACATCCCATATTCACATATAACCTTTTGAGCCTAGTTCAGAACCAGAACACCCTCCTATTTTACATCTTGATCGTTAAAAACCCTAATACTAACTTAATAAAAAAAGTTATATTTTTCTATAAATCTCAAAATGAATTGCATTACTTTTTTTTTTATTGAAAATTAATAAATATTATATCTACCTATTTAAATCTTACAGTCTAAATTGATATTCGTGAATTAATTGGACGGTTCAGATTAGACAAGTTCATATTGTGGAACTTTAACCGATGGACCATTTCGAACAGCTAGCCTAAATGCTATTACTAATCACAACGAATACCGAACTGCACTTTTAGGGCCTGTTCGTTTGTCACGGGACTTTGCGGGATGGGATTTGATGGGTTCGGGAACCCATTTTTTTTATTTGTGGGAACCCATACACATAAGTATGCACGGGAATAATTATGGGAATTTACTGAATGAGTGTTCGGTTGCACCGTGGGAATAGTTGTAGGAACTATTATTTTATTTCTAAAATACT
Organism: Carex arenaria; assembly: GCA_964058825.1. NCBI lineage: Eukaryota > Viridiplantae > Streptophyta > Magnoliopsida > Poales > Cyperaceae > Carex > Carex arenaria. Next base: position 72,817 of record CAXKVW010000446.1, on the reverse strand, counting down.
TAATATCAATAACATAACAATATTCATCAGTTATTATTTTATAAGGAGGCTTTAGTAAGTTTGTTATCCAATAACTGAAAAATTATTTAAAATTAAATCAACAAATTGATTGTTGTGGTGATTTATACAAGATTTCCATTTGCTTAATTTTTTAAAATTATACAATTATTTTTATTAATAAAAGTTATAATAATGCAATTAAATAATAATATTAAATAGATGAAACATTTATAATAAAAATTATTACTAAAATGGGTACAAATAAAATAAGAAAATATTTATAAAAAAATAAAAATAATAATAAAACAACAATTAAAAACATTTAAGAAAATAAACATTTAAATTTTTTTTTAAAAATTTATAAACAAATAAACATTTAAAATATGTAATTAATGAAATAAGAAAATAAACAAACATTTAAAATATGTATAGGAGCAAGTCTCGACTTCATATAGTGAAGATCGATTAAGTGATCATATTTCAGCAAGGATCGAAGCATGAAATTTAATTTAAGAAAAAAATCAATTTTGATGAAAATGAGAATCACTTATATATACCTCTCTCCCACTTTTATGGATAAATGAGAGTTGAGACAGTGGAGGAAGAGAGAGAAATATTAAAAAATTCGGAGTGTGTCCAGTAGAGAGGAGAGAGAGAAATTGGGTAAAAAAAAATGAGGTCTGAGATCGGAAATTTTGATGGCCCAAAATGCATTGAAATGGAAAGAGTGGAGAATTTCCATAGAAATAATTTGGATAAAATATTAGCCTGCCGAACACCCTCCGAAGGAAATAACTGGGAACAGCCCAAATCCATGAAATATCCCGTAGGAATTTGTTTGCCGAACAGGGCCTTACTTTCATTGTTGGGCAGAACGGCCCAACAACTAATGGGCACCCATCAAGGCAGGACATTGTAATCATGCTTTTGTAATTTCTGTAGGGTTATATACTTATATGGGACCGTTATTGTGTTATTTTTAAATTATGTTGATGTATCTCGAAGGATAAAAGAATTAATTGTCCTTGTTTACGACAAAATTAAATAATTTAAATTTAACGAATCTGCAATGTCAATCAAGTACCAACTTTCAACACTTGTTGCAGTCTGCAAGGTTACCAATAGAAGTAGCAGCAATGATGGGCAAAAGTGGGGTTCTAGATACATCTTTTTTTACTTTGAATGTTTTGTAAATGTACTGGTGAGAACAATTTCTTTAGTTGCTTGTTTTTCATGAAAATTTATTTATTTTTATCATATCACTTCAAATGACATTTCAATAATTTAGATATGACAAAACAACAATTTATCGGCAAAATATATAAACAAAATCATAAACTCTAAACATATAACAAAACTATTCCAAATTTTAAAGCAAAAAACATGTTTTCTGTTAAAAAAAAAAAACAGTATCTGCTTATCAAGGCGGCGGACACTATATGGTGTCCGCTATTTGGATTTACGAAATTTCCCATTTTGGTCCACTGATCAAATTGGCAGATATGACAGATTTATAATTTCACAGAAATAGTGGTTTTTTTTTTTTTTTTGAGAGAAAAATGGAGGTCTAGCCTCCAAGTTCTAAGAAATAGTGGTTTTTTGGTTTATTATTTTTTTCAATATGATATAAATAAAAATTTCGGGCTCCTTGGAGTGGTAAGTTAAGATTAACATTGGCATCTTGTTCACAGTAGCCCCAGCCTACAATTTCAAAATTAGCATATGAGATGTCATGAATGCTCTAAGAAGAAAGTCTTTTGACATATAACATATTGCAACTCAATAGCAATAAAAATAATTTTGGATAAATAACAGTTAACATTTTACAGTAGATACAATTATGAGGATAGTCTACATTTAAATTTTTGCAATTAACACCAATGAATTGGAATATTTGAGACATTTAATTCCATCTGAGAACCCACCATTAGCTTATAATTTATCCTGTAAGTGAATTTCATTTAGTAACTGACCGCATATGAAAAAAAAAAAAAATCAAACAACATGAACTAAAATGTAGTCATCCAATTTTGCAGAACTCATTATAAATAAGATTTGATTGACTTAATTACGAAAATATCTGAGCTAACTTTCCGTGTTTTGACTCAGGTTTAAAGGCTGAGTGTTATTTACATCTGAAAGATATATATGGCTGAGTGTTATTTAAAACATGAGTGAGCAGTCAAATTGACATCCATCTTCAGATTCTTGATCAAATGCTCACATATCTCTCCATGCCCCAGCCGGGCCGCATAATGGAGAGATCCATCTCCTTCTTCATCACATAATTCACAAACCATTTTATCTAATTTTTCTCTTCTGCTGCTGAATAATTTCACTAATATCTGTATCATTTTTTTTATATACGACTAAATGATAGTCTAAGATAAAGGTGCAAGTAAATTGGCATTTTTTTAATCTTGGGGATTATTTTTGGTAGAGTAGGCAGGTGCGGAACTAGAAAATTTGAATAGAGGGGGCTAATCTATAAAATGCATAATATATGAAAAAGGTAAAAAAAAAAATGTAGTTAGTGAGAATTGATCCCTTGACCTTACAAACACCTAATAAAGATCTTACCACAAAACCACAAACATACATTTGTCTCATAGAAGGGGGGCTAGCCTATGTAAAAACTTTAAAAAAATATTTAATTAAATTTTAATATACATAATTAAAAAATTTAAAATTATTGGGGTGGCTTAGCACCTCTTGACATACATATAGATCCGCACCTGAGAGTAGGGTTAAAAAAATTTGTACTCCAATCATACTCTACATCTCTATCTCTATTTTTAAAGTTCAAACAGTTAATTTGAACCTCTCAACATGATATCATATTAAAATATATTTAAGACCAAATGTTATATTTTTTGAATTTTGTTTACTATTTTTTGAGATAGATACAAAATCACTCTTTTTGAATAATCTAGAAGCAATGATTTTGTACTGATTTAAAAAAGTAGTACATTTGTTCCAAAAAGATTTAAAATTCGGTCTCTAAAGACATTTTAATATGAAGATCATGCTGAACGGTTTAGATCGACTGTTTGAATTTTGAGAACATAAATAAAAATGTGGGGTATAGTTGAGGTACACAATCAATAGTGCATTTCAACTCTATTTTGTTTTTTTTGGTAAATAATGAAAGGGAATTTGGTGTCTGAACTTTCAGACAAAAGGGTATTGCAATAATTAATTTATCTTAGAGGGATTTTAGTGCAAAAGATCAATCACCGTAAACCCCAAAATAGCACTTTTTGTTAGCGGTGTCATTTAAGTTCCGTCTCCCCTCCTTTTCCAATCCCATCTGCTCGAAAATCGAAACACTTCTCTCTCAAGGGTTTAAGAACTTTCTCTCTCAAGAGTTCTGAAGAAGTCGCAAACCTCTCTCTCTCAAGATCCAGGATTTTAGTAGAAGCCGCAAAAGAAAAGATTTGTGCTTTCACCTCTCCCAAGCAAGGTTTTAAGGTTTAGGTAAATTTATTTTTCTCTCTATCCCTTATCAATGTTTCTGTCTTAATCTCGTCTAATAGTTACATCTTATGATCTTTCTTTCTCGAAAATTTGTGGTCCTGAGGAGCAATTTTTGTTTGCCTGAATTCCCCTAAAATTTAAGAAAGCGCGACTTTTTTCTTGGCGCCAAATGATAAAATTTCGTAATTAAAGTGAAAATAACTTCTCACTAATTTCCCCCCCTTCTTTCGTTTGGAAAGAAGTACGCTATTTTAAGAAATTCTTTCTGTAGGTTTATTTTAAATAATAATAACTTAGGGTTTTCCTAATTTTTCCCTGTTTTTGATCTTCAGATTAAGCGCTTAACATTTTCTTTCTCTTAATGTAGAGGAACACCCCCCCTGTTTTTATTTACCCAAAAATGATGCCAGTTTACAGAATTGGGGTTTATGTAAACATTTTTAGTTCCAGTTTTTAAGTGACGGTATTAATGTATTATAATACAGTACAAATAGGGTTCATGTGAAAAAAGGTGTATGGGTATTATTGAAAAATATCCAGGGGAAACTTCATCCTGGATATTTTTTTTTCATTGTATTAAGTATTAACTCAGTTAACATTTCATTCTTCTTCATGATTCAGATCTGCTAAAAAGGAGAGATGGCTGAAAAAGGAGAGGACAGAGAGCATCCTAATCCAAGCCGACGGGAGACCCTAGCTTCAACAGAAGGAGCGTATTGTCAGAAAGAACCTGATCCTCTCTCATGGAACTGTTCTAGGAGGATGTCTTCTCCAGGCAGTAGAAGAAGGTTCATTATTTTTTCTTATGGTTTTATGTTGTGCGTGGCATGTTATAACTTAATTACTTCCATGAAGAACTAACATGTTGTGCAATTATTATTTATTTTTTTGGTAGAAATGTTTGAAGAAGTTCTACAAGCCATGGAGGTGATTTGAGGCAACTTCTAAACAGAGGGATAAACTGGATAGAAGAGTCTCTTTCTCCTTCACACTGCATTCTACACAGTTATTATTATGAGTCTTTTTGCAAATTTCACCTTAGGTACTTTCAACGATATAGAGGACCTTACTGTGATCGTAGGATGGTTTCATGGAACAATGGTAAGGAACCTGCCGCAATCCCTAGATGCTCGGCTTTGTCTTCTGGAAGAGGAGCTTTCCAACCTGACTGGTATGATGCATTCATGAAATATCATTCTTTTCAATTTTTACACAGTTGAGACTTGATCTATCAGTACCATAACAGTCAGTACTGAACGAATTTCAGTAAATTTGGTTATTACCTGAATTGAAGCCAATACACGTACGAAAGATCTGGTGCAGTGATATTTGGTGTAATATAAGAATTATTAATATTATTTGTTTTCTTATTTTTTTATTATCTACTAAACGTGAAGAATGCTATCTAATGCAGGGGAAAAAGAGGTGAACTAAGTGCAGGGAGACAGACATATTATCCTGTTTCAACATATTCTCATTTAAATTATCATAACTGGTATTTAAGTTGTTTTGTATAGTTTTGTCAGTCTTCCGTTTCTTTGTGTATTCTGTGCAGATTCAAGATCTATATCAATTCTGTAATATATATATATATTTTTTTCTATTATTCAAAGCAGGGTTGAAAGGGATCTAGGCAATGCGAGGTCCAGTCATCCGCTGAAAGCTGATCTTAGCAAGTATGTATTTGTTTTTAATTGTTTAATATTTGCTGAGGCAAGTTACTTTACCAGCTTTAACCAAATTTAAAAAAAAAAAGCAGCAGGAGTCTGGGTGTGGAAAATGAGAATCAACAAGGCTTATCATCTGCACGCACCAAACTCTCCAATCTAAATGATGAAAACAGACATAATGGGTGGCACCCGTACTCTCCAGTGATGGCCCGATCCAGATCAAGGTCTCTGTTACCTTTGTCTCAGGCCGCACATAATGTTAAAGAGGACTCTGATAGCAAGGATACTGATTGTCACCACTTACCTAATCGTGGCTCCAACAGGTATGTCATTTCTTCTTTAGGTAAAACTTGCAGCATATTTGTTTATTACTAATTTGATTGTATGCTTTTCTAATTTAGCATCTGTGATGACCTTTTTGGGATATAATTGGGTGGGCTCATAAAATATTGAACTAAAACACAAGAAAATGCATCTTTTGTGGCGGGGTGTACTGGCCATTGCCATACCTGCCATATTGTGCACCTTAAATACTAATGCACTAGACAAATTATTAGATAATGACTTTGTAACTATAAGCCTAAATTACTAAAGTGAGCCTTATTCCAATAATACTATTTCTTTGATCATTTGACAAAATCAATATGCAGTTTGAATGGTGAGTGTAGTGCATTTAGATGAGTGGTGAGTGTAGTGCATCTAAATCTTTTCTTGAAAGTTCTGACACTATAGTAGAGGTAATTCTAGTATGATGCAAATAGTGCGGCTTTATACTTAACAGTGAGACAGAATTTTGTAGTACCATGATTGCCAAAAGAAACTGCTCTGATCAAAAGACTGGTTTTGACAGGGGTCCAGCCTCTCCAAATGTGGATGGTTCCAGATCTAGTACTCTGTCTCCACGGTCTAAGGTGGTACAGTATTCAACGAAGAATGCTAATCAGAAGGAATCTGATGGGTGGGGTCAAAACTATTCACCCATAAAAAACTCAAGATCAAGGTCTTTGACCCATAGCTTTCAAGCTGCAGTCGACACCAACAATAACATGGAGACTGACAGGTGGGGCACGGCTTTAATCCAAACTTTACCTGATGGTGGTTTGAAGATGTATCCATATTACTATTCCACATTGGTAAGCACCTCTTGTTCTGGGGGAACTGATACAAAGATGGGGATGCCTCGGGCTCGAGGATCAGCTACCGAATCGGCTGTCAATCCAGTAGACCCAACTCCCGAGGTTCCTAACCTGGGGCGGTCACAACCGAATCAAACTCTCGTTCTGGCAATTGGAACTGCAGCAGCAGAGACAATAGATGCGGTCGATAAACACAGCTTCCGACAGGCACTGATAGGTTTTGCGAAGCCAAAGCTGAGGCCATTTTGGTTAAAGAAGCTCTTAAATGATGCTAATTACCTGCAGATACTTGATAAATTCGTGAATAATATCACACGATCCCTTGGAACTTGTGCCCCTCAGACCTGTGAGGATATCTGCAAGTTCCTGGAAGAGCAAAATGACTCTCTAAGCAAATTCCTACAGGTGTGTATTTTTTTTTTTCCTCTTTTCATTTAGTAATTATATTCCTTTGCTTTGGATATTTTTTAAAAAACTTTGTTTATTTTTCAGTTTGTTCATCATATAATATCTCATACTTTTCTTTTACAGATGTACCTGGGAAGGTTTGTGACCGAGGACGTCATAATGAATATGAGGTACATTGTCAGTTCTTACGTGTTGTTGAGTGGTATAAATAGTAGATTCGTTAGGTACAGAAGAAACAAAAAGGAAATATTTAAGACTCAAATGTGCTATATGTTTTTGTTTATGTAGGTAATTTATGTGAGAAAGGACTGGAGAATAGGCAAAAATTTATGAGCTGTTCTGCGAGATTCATATGTCAACCTTCGCCAATGCTTTAATTATATATTTTTCCGAACTGTCTGAGCTGAGAATTTTATTGTTGCTCAGTGTGATACTGATGATATGCTTATTATATCTAATTAGCTTGTATTTATGTAGGACAAACTTAGTGCATATATCTCTAAATTGGTAAATTTTTTGTGTATTAATTATCAAATGTGTGCCAGCCATTACATATCAGAACTGTGTACTAATTATTATTTTTTTCTATAAATATTTGTTTTATAACTTTCCTTTCATATTGTTGTTTGGTCATTTTTGATTCTTGTATAACCAAGGATCAAGTCATCGATCTGTGGGTTTTTTTGTTGTCTTTATGGCAATTTTTTTTTACTTCTTTGACATCCTGCGTGTGAACTTTAAATTAGCAAGACTTGTTCATGGTATGATCCTTGATCTTAATATATATATATAAAGTTTACAGAAATCCTCACTTGTTAAATTTATGTACTACAGCTTTTTGACTATTTTCGGTTGTCTTTTACCGCTCAGAACATTTACGACCGCTTAGCATAAGGAAACATTAGAGCAATACATTGGCCAAAGCAAAAACATCCCATATTCACATATAACCTTTTGAGCCTAGTTCAGAACCAGAACACCCTCCTATTTTACATCTTGATCGTTAAAAACCCTAATACTAACTTAATAAAAAAAGTTATATTTTTCTATAAATCTCAAAATGAATTGCATTACTTTTTTTTTTATTGAAAATTAATAAATATTATATCTACCTATTTAAATCTTACAGTCTAAATTGATATTCGTGAATTAATTGGACGGTTCAGATTAGACAAGTTCATATTGTGGAACTTTAACCGATGGACCATTTCGAACAGCTAGCCTAAATGCTATTACTAATCACAACGAATACCGAACTGCACTTTTAGGGCCTGTTCGTTTGTCACGGGACTTTGCGGGATGGGATTTGATGGGTTCGGGAACCCATTTTTTTTATTTGTGGGAACCCATACACATAAGTATGCACGGGAATAATTATGGGAATTTACTGAATGAGTGTTCGGTTGCACCGTGGGAATAGTTGTAGGAACTATTATTTTATTTCTAAAATACTTAATATCAATAACATAACAATATTCATCAGTTATTATTTTATAAGGAGGCTTTAGTAAGTTTGTTATCCAATAACTGAAAAATTATTTAAAATTAAATCAACAAATTGATTGTTGTGGTGATTTATACAAGATTTCCATTTGCTTAATTTTTTAAAATTATACAATTATTTTTATTAATAAAAGTTATAATAATGCAATTAAATAATAATATTAAATAGATGAAACATTTATAATAAAAATTATTACTAAAATGGGTACAAATAAAATAAGAAAATATTTATAAAAAAATAAAAATAATAATAAAACAACAATTAAAAACATTTAAGAAAATAAACATTTAAATTTTTTTTTAAAAATTTATAAACAAATAAACATTTAAAATATGTAATTAATGAAATAAGAAAATAAACAAACATTTAAAATATGTATAGGAGCAAGTCTCGACTTCATATAGTGAAGATCGATTAAGTGATCATATTTCAGCAAGGATCGAAGCATGAAATTTAATTTAAGAAAAAAATCAATTTTGATGAAAATGAGAATCACTTATATATACCTCTCTCCCACTTTTATGGATAAATGAGAGTTGAGACAGTGGAGGAAGAGAGAGAAATATTAAAAAATTCGGAGTGTGTCCAGTAGAGAGGAGAGAGAGAAATTGGGTAAAAAAAAATGAGGTCTGAGATCGGAAATTTTGATGGCCCAAAATGCATTGAAATGGAAAGAGTGGAGAATTTCCATAGAAATAATTTGGATAAAATATTAGCCTGCCGAACACCCTCCGAAGGAAATAACTGGGAACAGCCCAAATCCATGAAATATCCCGTAGGAATTTGTTTGCCGAACAGGGCCTTACTTTCATTGTTGGGCAGAACGGCCCAACAACTAATGGGCACCCATCAAGGCAGGACATTGTAATCATGCTTTTGTAATTTCTGTAGGGTTATATACTTATATGGGACCGTTATTGTGTTATTTTTAAATTATGTTGATGTATCTCGAAGGATAAAAGAATTAATTGTCCTTGTTTACGACAAAATTAAATAATTTAAATTTAACGAATCTGCAATGTCAATCAAGTACCAACTTTCAACACTTGTTGCAGTCTGCAAGGTTACCAATAGAAGTAGCAGCAATGATGGGCAAAAGTGGGGTTCTAGATACATCTTTTTTTACTTTGAATGTTTTGTAAATGTACTGGTGAGAACAATTTCTTTAGTTGCTTGTTTTTCATGAAAATTTATTTATTTTTATCATATCACTTCAAATGACATTTCAATAATTTAGATATGACAAAACAACAATTTATCGGCAAAATATATAAACAAAATCATAAACTCTAAACATATAACAAAACTATTCCAAATTTTAAAGCAAAAAACATGTTTTCTGTTAAAAAAAAAAAACAGTATCTGCTTATCAAGGCGGCGGACACTATATGGTGTCCGCTATTTGGATTTACGAAATTTCCCATTTTGGTCCACTGATCAAATTGGCAGATATGACAGATTTATAATTTCACAGAAATAGTGGTTTTTTTTTTTTTTTTGAGAGAAAAATGGAGGTCTAGCCTCCAAGTTCTAAGAAATAGTGGTTTTTTGGTTTATTATTTTTTTCAATATGATATAAATAAAAATTTCGGGCTCCTTGGAGTGGTAAGTTAAGATTAACATTGGCATCTTGTTCACAGTAGCCCCAGCCTACAATTTCAAAATTAGCATATGAGATGTCATGAATGCTCTAAGAAGAAAGTCTTTTGACATATAACATATTGCAACTCAATAGCAATAAAAATAATTTTGGATAAATAACAGTTAACATTTTACAGTAGATACAATTATGAGGATAGTCTACATTTAAATTTTTGCAATTAACACCAATGAATTGGAATATTTGAGACATTTAATTCCATCTGAGAACCCACCATTAGCTTATAATTTATCCTGTAAGTGAATTTCATTTAGTAACTGACCGCATATGAAAAAAAAAAAAAATCAAACAACATGAACTAAAATGTAGTCATCCAATTTTGCAGAACTCATTATAAATAAGATTTGATTGACTTAATTACGAAAATATCTGAGCTAACTTTCCGTGTTTTGACTCAGGTTTAAAGGCTGAGTGTTATTTACATCTGAAAGATATATATGGCTGAGTGTTATTTAAAACATGAGTGAGCAGTCAAATTGACATCCATCTTCAGATTCTTGATCAAATGCTCACATATCTCTCCATGCCCCAGCCGGGCCGCATAATGGAGAGATCCATCTCCTTCTTCATCACATAATTCACAAACCATTTTATCTAATTTTTCTCTTCTGCTGCTGAATAATTTCACTAATATCTGTATCATTTTTTTTATATACGACTAAATGATAGTCTAAGATAAAGGTGCAAGTAAATTGGCATTTTTTTAATCTTGGGGATTATTTTTGGTAGAGTAGGCAGGTGCGGAACTAGAAAATTTGAATAGAGGGGGCTAATCTATAAAATGCATAATATATGAAAAAGGTAAAAAAAAAAATGTAGTTAGTGAGAATTGATCCCTTGACCTTACAAACACCTAATAAATATTTTACCACAAAACCACAAACATACATTTGTCTCATAGAAGGGGGGCTAGCCTATGTAAAAACTTTAAAAAAATATTTAATTAAATTTTAATATACATAATTAAAAATTTTAAAATCATTGGGGTGGCTTAGCACCCCTTGACATACATGTAGATCCGCACCTGAGAGTAGGGTTAAAAAAATTTGTACTCCAATCATACTCTACATCTCTATCTCTATTTTTAAAGTTCAAACAGTTAATTTGAACCTCTCAACATGATATCATATTAAAATATATTTAAGACCAAATGTTATATTTTTTGAATTTTGTTTACTATTTTTTGAGATAGATACAAAATCACTCTTTTTGAATAATCTAGAAGCAATGATTTTGTACTGATTTAAAAAAGTAGTAAATTTTTTCCAAAAAGATTTAAAATTCGGTCTCTAAAGACATTTTAATATGAAGATCATGCTGAACGGTTTAGATCGACTGTTTGAATTTTGAGAACATAAATAAAAATGTGGGGTATAGTTGAGGTACACAATCAATAGTGCATTTCAACTCTATTTTGTTTTTTTTGGTAAATAACGAAAGGGAATTTGGTGTCTGAACTTTCAGACAAAAGGGTAGTGCAATAATTAATTTATCTTAGAGGGATTTTAGTGCAAAAGATCAAACACCGTAAACCCCAAAATAGCACTTTTTGTTAGCGGTGTCATTTAAGTTCCGTCTCCCCTCCTTTTCCAATCCCATCTGCTCGAAAATCGAAACACTTCTCTCTCAAGGGTTTAAGAACTTTCTCTCTCAAGAGTTCTGAAGAAGTCGCAAACCTCTCTCTCTCAAGATCCAGGATTTTAGTAGAAGCCGCAAAAGAAAAGATTTGTGCTTTCGCCTGGCTCTCCCTCCCAAGCAAGGTTTTAGGGTTTAGGTAAATTTATTTTTCTCTCTATCCCTTATCAATGTTTCTGTCTTAATCTCGTCTAATAGTTACATCTTACTTTCTTTCTCGAAAATTTGTGGTCCTGAGGAGCGATTTATGTTTGCCTGAATTCCCCTAAAATTTAAGAAAGCGCGACTTTTTTCTTGGCGCCAAATGATAAAATTTCGTAATTAAAGTGAAAATAACTTCGCGCTAACCACCCCCCCCCCCCCCCCCCCCCCCCCTCTTTCGTTTGGAAAGAAGTACTCTATTTTAAGAAATTCTTTCTGTAGGTTTATTTTAAATAATAATAACTTAGGGTTTTCCTAATTTTTCCCTGTTTTTGATCTTCAGATTCAGCGCTTAACATTTTCTTTCTCTTAATGTAGAGGAACACCCCCCCTGTTTTTATTTACCCAAAAATGATGCCAGTTTACCGAATTGGGGTTTATGTAAACATTTTTAGTTCCAGTTTTTAAGTGACGGTATTAATGTATTATAATACAGTACAAATAGGGTTCATGTGAAAAAAGGTGTATGGGTATTTTTGAAAAATATGCAGGGGAAACTTCATCCTGGATATTTTTTTTTCATTGTATTAACTCAGTTAACATTTCATTCTTCTTCATGATTCAGATCTGCTAAAAAGGAGAGATGGCTGAAAAAGGAGAGGACAGAGAGCATCCTACTCCTAGCCGGCAGGGGATCCTAGCTTCAACGAAAGGAGCGTATCATCAGAAAGAACCTGATCCTCTCTCATGGAACTGTTCTAGGAGGATGTCTTCTCCAGGCAGTAGAAGAAGGTTCATTATTTTTTCTTATGGTTTTATGTTGTGCGTGGCATGTTATAACTTAATTACTTCCATGAAGAACTAACATGTTGTGCAATTATTATTTTTCTTTTGGTAGAAATGTTTGAAGAAGTTCTACAAGACATGGAGGTGATTTGAGGCAACTTCTAAACAGAGGGATAAACTGGATAGAAGAGTCTCTTTCTCCTTCACACTGCATTCTACACAGTTATTATTATGAGTCTTTTTGCAAATTTCACCTTAGGTACTTTCAACGATATAGAGGACCTTACTGTGATCGTAGGGTGGTTTCATGGAACAATGGCAAGGAACCTGCTGCAATTCCTAGACGCTCGACTTTGTCTTCTGGAAGAGGAGCTTTCCAACCTGACTGGTATGATGCATTCATGAAATATTATATTTTCGATTTTTACACAGTTGAGACTTGATCTATCGGTACCATAACAGTCAGTACTGAACGAATTTCAGTAAAGTTGGTTATTACCGGAATTGAAGTCAATACACGTACGAAAGATCTGGTGCAGTGATATTTGGTGTAATATAAGAATTATTAATATTACTTGTTTTCTTATTTTTTTGTTATCTACTAAGCGTGAAGAATGCTATCTAATGCAGGGGAAAAAGAGGTGAACTAAGTGCAGGGAGACAGACATATTATCCTGTTTCAACATATTCTCATTTAAATTATCATAACTGGTATTTTAGTTGTTTTGTATAGTTTTGTCAGTCTTCCATTTCTTTGTGTATTCTGTGCAGATTCAAGGTCTATATCAATTCTGTAATATTTTATTTATTTATTTTCTATTATTTAAAGCAGGGTTGAAAGGGATCTAGGCAAGGCGAGGTCCAGTCATCCGCTGAAAGCTGATCTTAGCAAGTATGTATTTGTTTTTAATTGTTTAATTTTTGCTGAGGCAAGTTACTTTACCAGCTTTAACCAAATTTTTTTAAAAAAAAGCAGCAGGAGTCTGGGTGTGGAAAATGAGAATCAACAAGGCTTATCATCTGCACGCACCAAACTCTCCAATCTAAATGATGAAAACAGACATAATGGGTGGCACCCGTACTCTCCAGTGATGGCCCGATCCAGATCAAGGTCTCTGTTACCTTTGTCTCAGGCTGCACATAATGTTAAAGAGGACTCTGATAGCAAGGATACTGATTGTCACCACTTACCTAATCGTGGCTCCAACAGGTATGTCATTTCTTCTTTAGGTAAAACTTGCGGCATATTTGTTTATTACTAATTTGATTGTATGCTTTTCTAATTTAGCATCTGTGATGACCTTTTTGGGATATAATTGGGTGGGCTCATAAAATATTGAACTAAAACACAAGAAAATGCATCTTTTGTGGCGGGGTGTACTGGCCATTGCCATACCTGCCATATTGTGCACCTTAAATACTAATGCACTAGACAAATTATGAGATAATGACTTTGTAACTATAAGCCTAAATTACTAAAGTGAGCCTTATTCCAATAATACTATTTCTTTGATCATTTGACAAAATTAATATGCAGCTTGAGTGGTGAGTGTAGTGCATTTAGATGAGTGGTGAGTGTAGTGCATCTAAATCTTTTCTTGAAAGTTCTGACACTATAGTAGAGGTAATTCTAGTATGATGCAAATAGTGCGGCTTTATACTTAACAGTGAGACAGAATTTTGTAGTACCATAATTGCCAAAAGAAACTGCTCTGATCAAAAGACTGGTTTTGACAGGGGTCCAGCCTCTCCAAATGTGGATGGTTCCAGATCTAGTACTCTGTCTCCACGGTCTAAGGTGGTACTGTATTCAACCAAGAATGCTAATCAGAAGGAATCTGATGGGTGGGGTCAAAACTATTCACCGATAAAAAACTCAAGATCAAGGTCTTTGACCCATAGCTTTCAAGCTGCAGTCGACACCAACAATAACATGGAGACTGACAGGTGGGGCACGGCTTTAATCCAAACTTTACCTGATGGTGGTTTGAAGATGTATCCATATTACTATTCCACATTGGTAAGCACCTCTTGTTCTGGGGGAACTGATACAAAGATGGGGATGCCTCGGGCTCGAGGATCAGCTACCGAATCGGCTGTCAATCCAGTAGACCCAACTCCCGAGGTTCCTAACCTGGGGCGGTCACAACCGAATCAAACTCTCGTTCTGGCAATTGGAACTGCGGCAGCAGAGACAATAGATGTGGTCGATAAACACAGCTTCCGACGGGCACTGATAGGTTTTGCGAAGCCAAAGCTGAGGCCATTTTGGTTAAAGAAGCTCTTAAATGATGCTAATTACCTACAGATACTTGATAAATTCGTGAATAATATCACACGATCCCTTGGAACTTGTGCCCCTCAGACCTGTGAGGACAGCTGCAAGTTCCTGGAAGAGCAAAATGACTCTCTATGCAAATTCCTACAGGTGTGTATTTTTTTTTTTTCCTTTTTTCATTTAGTAATTATATTCCTTTGCTTTGGATATTTTTTAAAAAACTTTGTTTATTTTTCAGTTTGTTCATCATATAATATCTCATACTTTTCTTTTACAGATGTACCTGGGAAGGTTTGTGACCGAGGACGTCATAATGAATATGAGGTACATTGTCAGTTCTTACGTGTTGTTGAGTGGTATAAATAGTAGATTCGTTAGGTACAGAAGAAACAAAAAGGAAATATTTAAGACTCAAATGTGCTATATGTTTTTGTTTATGTAGGTAATTTATGTGAGAAAGGACTGGAGAATAGGCAAAAATTTATGAGCTGTTCTGCGAGATTCATATGTCAAGCTTCGCCAATGCCTTAATTCTATATATATTTTTCTGAACTGTCTGAGCTGAGAATTTTATTGTTGCTCAGTGTGATACTGATGATATTCTTATTATATCTAAGCTTGTATTTATGTCGGACAATTTAGTGCATATATCTCTAAATTGGTAAAATTTTTGTGAATTAATTATCAAATGTGTGCCTGCCGTTACATATCAGAACTGTGTACTGATTAATTTTTTTTTCTTTAAATATTTGTTTCATAACTTTCCTTTCATATTGTTGTTTGGTCATTTTTTATTCTTGTATAACCAAGGATCAAGTCATCGATCTGTGGCTTTTTTGTTATCTTTATGGCAAATTTTTTTTACTTCATATTTGATCATCCTGCGTGTGAACTTTAAATTAACAAGTCTTATTCATTGGTATGATCCTTGATCTTAATATATAGCTAAAATGTTTACAGATATCCTCACTTGTTAAATTTATGTACTATAGCTGCTAAAATTAACTAAGCTGGACAAAACTTAAATCTAATTACGTAAAGCTGGACAAAAGCAGAATTGATCATCAACCGTAATATATACAACTGAAATTTTACATCAAAACCCCGCTTCAACTAAAATTTTTCTGGAAAACACAACGCTCATTCTGCCACAAAATTTCATGGACTAAATTATTAAAAGGGAGTGCAAATCTTTCCTCTTTGCTAGGTTTTTCTACGAAAATGAGGGAGACTGAGTTGCTGAATTATAAAGGGCGACGGAGTGAAGAAACTAAAAGGGAACGCATCTTTTTTCTTTTAACTAAAAGGGAACGCATCTGACGGAGCAAAAAGGAATTAATGGAACTTGTTAATCAACGCTTCTGATCTGCACAAATCATAGCACGTATCAGAAGGACAGGATCGCGATGCACAGTTTTCTCCGTGCAGTGCATTGCATTTTAGCCTTTATTATACTGATAAATGGGAAACAGAGACATAAATTCTATTTTCCTTTCGAAAACAATTGAAACGAAAAAAAAAAACGAAATCGAAAGGTCATGGGAACTTCAGCCGCCATTTGAAGAATAGAAACAAAGAAACTCACGCTGAAGCACACGGAGATCTGATCGAGCAGCATTTGCAATCTTTATCGCCGTGTTATATATAATCCGCAGGTGAGTGTCCATCAGGAAGGAACAAATTAGGAGAAATTGTGAAAATGCCACTCCAAAACTTTCAAATTGTGAAAATGTCATTTCAAACTTTGAAATTATCAAAATGTCACTCAAAACTTTATTAATTTATAAAATTGTCACTCTAAATAATTAATGACTGAAATGCCCTTTTTCTCCTCTTCTTTCTCCTGCCTTCTCTTCTTCTCCTGTTCTGAATGGCGGCTGAGTGCGGCGGAGGAGGTCGTAGAGGAGGGTTTGATGGTGTTGGTGCTTGTCGGAGGAGGAGAGGTTGCGAAGAATACGAAGGCGGACGAGGAGAATCATGTCCGGAAACTGCTTTTTGCGTCTCTTGCGACGGGCGAGGGTCAGGTCGACGGAGGGTGCGGAAGGAGGCGGCAGAGGGACGGAGGCGGAGATGGACGGGCGAGGATATTTTAGTCATTAATTATTTGGAGTGGTATTTTTACAAATTTATGAAGTTTGGAGTGGCATTTTGACAATTTCAAAGTTTAGAGTGGCATTTTAATAATTTGAAAATCTTGAAGTGACATTTTCACAATTTCCCCAAAAAATTAACACCCGCATTTATACAGAGAGAGTATTATTTTCAAACACACACACACTTGTAAAATTTATACGTATGATTTTGGTGGTTGAGAGATTTATTTTACGCCTCTACAAATTGACAAATGACTTTACGGATTTTTTTTTATTTAGCAGACCAAAAAATCGGAATTAAATAAAAACCACTGTGTCTGGGGTTCTGTCATAAATACCACCCCCGCACAAGGGTTGTGCGCACCCGAAAAACGGATCCGCACAACCATTTGGCGCACCTGAAGTGCGGGTCCACGGAAGAGTTCGCGCACCGGGTCCGCGCAACAATTTGGCGCACCGATCGGATTCGCACAAGCCTTGTGCGCACCCCCCCTCTGTGCTGGTCCAAGGCAGATTTTGCGCACCGAGTCCGCACAACAATTTCGCGCACCAATCGGATCCGCACAAGGGTTGTGCGCACCCCCCCCTGGCGCTATAAAGCCCCTTGCGCACCCGATTTTACCCATTCTGGTCCACGCCTCAGCCCCACAGTAAAGGTAAATTTTTTTTTTTTATTTAAAATTTGTAGTTTAATGTTTAGATAGGTTAGATAATTTAGATAATTTAGTTTGTAGAATTTAGATAATGTAGTTGTAAAATAATTATAGTTTAATTTAATTTAGATAATTTAATTTATTTAGTTTGTAGATTAAGTTTAGATAATATAGTTGTAAAATAATTGTAGTTTAATTTAATTTATTTAGTTTGTAGATTAAGTTTAGATAATGTAGTTGTAAAATAATGGTAGTTTAATTTAATTTAGATAGTTTAGCTAATTTAATTTATTTAGTTTGTAGATAAGTTTAGATATGTAATTTAGTTGTAAAATAATTGTAGTTTAATTTAATTTAGATAGTTTAGCTAATTTAATTTATTTAGTTTGTAGATTGGTTTAGATATGCAATTTAGTTATAAAATAATTGTAGTTCTTGCGAATTTAATCGGACGATTACCCATTAATTTAGTTTGTAGATTACTTTATCGATTGTTTTAAAATTTGACATAAAATGTATACTTTATTTTAGTATGGCGTCAACGAGCGGCACAACACCATTGGATGAGCATAATTGGGATCAGGAGTTGATCTCTACAATATTTCCGCACTATACGGATGAGAGCATTAGCCCCGTCTGTTGGTTCCCGCGCGAGGGCCACAAGATGAAGCTAGCATATGTAAGTTTACATTTGAGAAATAATTTAAATGAAATTTTTTTTTTGGAAAAATATCTCTATTATTTATTTTATTTGCATTTGGAATTTATTTTAGGATCATGACATGACGGAGGTGAGGAATAACCATATGACTCTACGATATGACGTGCGCTATGCACCGGTGTTACAGAGGATGGGGTTGTGGCATGTGTCACAGCTCGCCCCTGTTATTGCAGATGCCTCACTTACATCTGCACTGGTCGAGAGGTGGCGGCCGGAGACACACACGTTTCACCTGCCCATTGGAGAGATTACAGTCTCTCTGCAGGATGTGAGTTGTCTTTGGGGTCTGCCCATTACTGGAGATGCTGTGACCGGTGTTGAGTACGGAAACTTTACGCAGCTCGTGACCAATTTGCTGGGTGAGGGATTGATGAAGCGGAGGAAGACAAAGAATGGCATGATTGACTCCAAGAACGACATCTGTATAGTCGCCTTGCGGGAGCGTTTCAGGTAATTTTAAATTTAATTGATTGCATGCATGTAACTTTTTAAATCATTTGATTGCGGCATTTACATTGTATACAAGTAATTTTATAGTCAAGAACTAGCCGAACATGCCAATCCTGCTGAGATAGCTCGATGGACCCGGGGTTACATTATGGAGATGTTCGCATGCTGGATGTTCCCAGATTCATCCGGGGGCACTGTTCCTGCCTCTCTATTACAATTTTTGTTGGACTTGGAGAACCCGCCAAACATGAACTGGGGTGCAGCGGTCTTGGCATGTCTATACCGCGGTTTATGCAATGCGTGCCCGGTCAGATATGACACACATGAATCTATTTGGACCAATTACAACCTGCCTCACCCACTTCATAAACCACCCCCAATTATCAAAATGCTCACTCTCTACCAGCCCAAATGCTAGCGGGATTAACTGGTTCTCCGCATCATATCCGGTTACAATCAACAATCTACCATTGTATCTACCTGATAGGAAACAAGCATCGATACTGATGACTGGTCTGAGGTGACTCGCTGCTTCAATACAAGGCCCCCAAGCCCATGCTAATCTCATGAAATACCGGTACCCATCTCTTTTGGTTCGTTTTGAAACATATTTATATTGGGTTCCCGGATTTGCCTTTTTGATTGCATCCAACAAAGGGATAACAAGCCCGTAAGACCCCTCCCAACTACCAAATAACCGAGCAATGGCTAACTCCCTACCACGCCACAATTTGTTGTACTTAGGGACGATGCCCTCGTACCTTTCAGCAACCAGATCGCTGATGGTGCTGATACTAATATCAGCATTTTTTCGTAATGACAACTTTATACAGCTGGCGACCATTGCGGACGTCAACTGCGCATGATCTGACCTTGTTGCATCAGCGTGGCATGTGTGAGGTCCCTTATATGTTGTGACCGCCCAGTCATCACCAAAACCTGTAGCTCTCGCAGCCATCTTCCACTGGCAACGGTCGCTCTTGCACTTATACCTCAACCTTTTTGAGTCACTATGTGTCTGATTCATCTCGATATTATTCTTTATATGCCAACGGTAAATTTTTTCTTGCATTTGCTCTTTGCTGCCGTACGTCATCCCCTCAGACAATTCATGTTGTTTTTCACCCTATTTAAAAAATTAAAAAATTAACAAATATAAATAAATATTTTTTTTAATTAATTAAAAATGAAACATACCTCAGAAGTTGCAAAAAAAGAGCTGTCAGCTTCTTCAAACCCCGATGTGTCATGAAATTGCTCGAACGGGTGTCCTGATGCACCACCTGACACCTGCCACTGTCGTCTACCAAGTACAGGAAAATTTGTATCCACATCACTAAAATCAGTTGCCCCACCGCCGTCACTGGCATCCCAATTTTCCTCTGCCTCCCGCTCTTCAGGATCTTCATCTGTATTTTCAGCATAATAAAGCGGTTCCGGGGTTGGAGATTGATTCCCGTCACATTCGGCCCGGCTAGAACTAGTAGATGGAACTCGAGGTCGTCCCCGGGCAGGTTGGGAACGACTAGGTCCAGCCCCTACAGATGAGGACCGACTAGCACTCCCTAAAGTTAGAGCCCGGACAGGACCCGTCACAGATTGCTCATGAACCCGACCCTTGGTCATTTGTGGCATAGTTCTGGTGTTTTGATTTTGGTTACGTCTGGGGTTCTGTCTAGGGTTAGCTACAACATATAACTCTAGGAACTTGAAAGGAGTTGTCAAATTCATTGTCATTTGGGTATACAACCTCCAGTTATTATCATCTTGTACCGGTAGTTGTTGGAACCATGTTTGATTGCCTTGACCAATATTGATCCTTGCGGAAATTACCAGTTCATAATAATTCGGAGCAATACCAATTTGTTGGTACACTTCTCTAGTTATACCTCTAAGATCTAAATCCGGCGTAATATTGAACATTTTTGAAGGTTGAGTACTGTAATAAGCACCATTTGGCCCTTGTAAAACTTCACCACCAAAATAACAAGCAATTCCAATCATAATTGAACAAACCTATCAATTAATAAATTTAATGTTAATTTTTAAAAATAATGTCAAATAAAAAAAAAAAAAAAAAACTAGTTTTACCTCTGCTGTCGCTTATGCCTGCTCCTTGGTAGTGTTGTGGAATGAACACAGTTTCCAGAAAATCCTATTTATAATTTTTTTTTTTGGGTGCGCCAAACAGCTGTGCGGATCCGGGGGTGCGCACAAGGGTTGTGCGGATCCGAATTGGGTGCGCAAAAGGGCTGTGCGGATCCGATTTGGATGGCTCAGGTGCGCACAAGGGTTGTGCGGATCCGGATCAGGTGCGCACAAGGGTTATGCGGATCCGATTTTGGACGGATCGGGTACACACAGCGGTTTGCGGATCAGTTTTATTGGGTGCGCACAACCCTTGTGCGGATCCGTTTTTCGGGTGCGCACAACCCTTGTGCGGGGGTGGTATTTATGACAGAACCCCAGTCACAGTGGTTTTTATTTAATTCCGATTTTTTGGTGTGGTAAATAAAAAAAAATCCGATGACTTTAACCGTTTCGAACTGGAGAGTTTGTGAGCCAAATATGTACTGTATTTTACGCCTTTGATTGAATGCTTAGTAACTTGGTTGTATAAAATTATACCACAAATGCATTACACTTGTGACAATTTCTCTCTCACTGTGATATATAAAAATAAATAATTATTATAATTACTTAACTTTGTCGTATATAATTGTGTGCAGTTAACTTACTCCCAATCTAACCTTAAGAAAAATGATTAATGTGTATTAATTTGATCTTGTTAATTTAATTAGCATTCAAATAGCACAATTAATATTAAAGCTGAGGTTTAACAAATATTTTATTTTGGTACTTCATATTTTATGGCAAACAGTAATCCAGAGGTCAACACTTTTCAAAATGTGGGAAAGCAAATAGAGAAAAAAAAAAAGATAATTAAAAAATTGTTTATCGCAAGCATAATTATCACTTTTTGGTGTACAGTCTACATAAGTCATCACTCATCAGAGAATTGGATATGCAATCTCCTCCTTGAAAATCAACAAGAATCATAATATACACAGATTTTGAACCTCGGGAGTTGAGATTCATGATTGAGTGCTATACTTAAGTTTACTTTTAAAAAAAAAAAATACAACATTAGGTCTTGTTCGGCTCTCCTTGAGAATGGGTGTGAGCCTAAAATTTGAACTAAATTTTAATGTTTATGTCGAAAAACAAAAATTCAGTTCACGTAGTATGGACCGAACAAGGTTTCTCTTTTTCAAAAGTCAAAATGGATTGTTATTTGTTTGTCTGTAGCCTACCAAAAATGCACCCACATGTTACTTGTTAATTAGAAAGTTCGCACTTAGAGAAAAAAATTAATTTCTTAAATAATCCTCGATACTTATTAGCTTCCTTATTTCTCTCTAAAGTTTTAAATTTATTTTATACCTCTTAAAAACTCATTGGAGTTATTGAGATTAAATGTTCTAATAACACTAGAACTTTGATATCCGTGACAAATGCCCTAAATTAAAACATACCAAAATTAAATTGAAAAACCTCATAAACTCAAAACAAAGATATCCGAATAGACGCCATAGTTTATGGAGTCCTTGCCCAGACAACATAATTATCTCTATCAGTTTTATTTACGTTAGAAATTATGGAGTACAACTTCGTAGTCTCTGCGAAGGTTTCAAAAAAAAGAAATTATGGAGTACGTCTCATCCACAAAGCTATTCACGTTAGAAATTTTGAGCAGAGACTTTTTTATGTATAGATTTATGTTTAACTAAGATATTGATGATGTCAACATAAAATAATTTCATTATTTAGTAGTTAACATTGGTTCTTTCATGAATGTAACCCAACTATTCTTCAATTGCGTTATTTAGTAATTTTTTAATCTTCAATGTCATCTCTAATAATCAAGGAAGTAATATCAGTATCGAATTATTTTTTTCTTTTACCGAGCGTTAATCTGAACAAGAAATTATATTATTTATACAAGGGATATTCTTTAACTTTTATAAACCATGTTTGTAGAGAACTTTTCATCATAGGGAGGGGGTTTCTGATGCCCATCGGATCAGAGTCTATTCGATGGGTGATTTCTACCGTCCGATCTACTTCAAAATTTGTGCACATAGATATTAAAGCAAATAGCATAGATATTAAAGTGATGTACACAAATTTTAAAGTGAATTAGACGATAGAAATCAGACTCTAATCCGATGGGCCCAAAGAGAAATTCACAATTTCATCAAAAAGAAAAAAAAGAAAGAAAAGAAGGTATATTCACTAGAATAATACAACTTTTTACACCGGCAGCGACAAAGCACATTAGAGGCTTACACTCAACTGTAACAGTAACACCGTGAGACGTAGAAGTATGTAAGGAAAAATGGTGCACTGGCCACTGAGTACTAAACAAAGACCTATGCCTTTTTGTCTTTTTGTGATGAGAAATTACCAAGTTGTTTGGTGTACAAAAAACATAGGAGGAACATTCCATCCCATATACTGTAATACTGTAGACTATAGTGGGTGCCCTGTCCTGCTGTACATAAATCAACATTACGGTTTAAAACTATTTCGTAGACCATGTCTACACTCAACTGACAGCGTCCTCCCTAAAACCCATGCCTCTTGTCTCACTCTCTCAGCACTCTTTCTTCATTCTTTTCCTAGCTTCTCCTCTCTGCTTCTCGGACAAGCCTTCTCTCTGTGCTATATTGTTAATAGAAAGGAAAAGAAACATAACAATGGCGAGACAAAGGAATCCTTCAGTTATACTATGATTCTATCTTCCCCCTCTCTCTCTTCTCTCTCTATCTCTCTCTATAATCTTTAATCGGCACTTTCCACTTGCAGATATGAAGAAGGTTGTAAAGATTGCAGACGCGGCTTCGTCAGGGAACCTCGGAATGGTTAAGCGTGAGTTTATGTAAAAAAATACAGTTGCTTGTGGTTTTGTTTAGTTTCGGTCTTTTTAAGGAGGATTAGAGGATCATAATTCCCAGGGTTTTTTTAGTTTTCATTTTTTTTTGTGTTCGTTTCTTATTGGTTTAAAAATAAATCACTAATGCGAGTTGTTTATTTAGATTTTTGATTTATGTCTCTATTTTCCGTTTATATCTCTAACTAGGATTGCATAACCATACAACTGTTCTTTTTTTCTGTATTTTATTTTCTAATCGGATTAGATACAAGATGAAATTGCTAATTCATTAGTTTCTTATTGGTTTAAGGAAAAAAAAATCACTAGTAAGAGTTCTTTCTTTTAGAAGTCAGATTACTTCCCGTTTATATATACCTCTAACTAGAATTACATAAACATGACGCCTATTCTTTTTCTCTGTATTTCATTTCTATCCGTACTACAACAAATTAGTACCTTCTTAAGCCGTAATATTCTAATCTATTTACAGACAAATCAAGCACGAGGAAACAAATGCTATTATTTCCTTATGATGGTTTTACAGTGATAATATTTTTACAATTTCACTGGACAGATCCAGGGTCCCAAAGTTTAAACATGTTTTTGAACAAAATGAAGCTAAAAATGTATTGATGGTTTTATTTAAGACGTAGAAAATTTTGTGATTCCAATTTTGTGTGGTGATGTTCTCTGAAATTTTGGTACATTCTCGATGCAGTAATAGGAGAAAGTATATCCAAAAAGAAAAAAGAAAGAATAGGTGAGCTAATTAATTGCTTGGTTGGCAAAGATGGAAATGGGGTTCTCCATATTGCAGCAGGTCGGGGCTATGCAGAGATATGCGAGTACTTGATCGAGAAATTCAATGTTAATGTCAATTCGGTGTCTCAGTCAGGTCATATCTCATTTCCTTTTTTTCTGACTTCAAAGGTTTCTGAATATTCAACAAGGGCTAATCAACAATCATTAATCAACAATCATTTGTTCTAGAACAATTCTGTAGCATTATATCCATGCTTATTTATTTTCTTTTATTTTTAAAACATGGATTTTAATTAAAAGAAATACTGAGATTTTCTGAACTGTTTATGTGCTGTTGGAATTTTCGTGAAATTTGGGAGCATTTTTCTGGGTCTAAGGTTCAAACCTGAAACCGAACTGGCACAGAACTGTAACAGTTTGTACCACCATACTAACTGGGGAATTTCAAAGAAGGAATTCTTTGAGGCACGTTTTGCCAAATAAAGAAGGAATTCTTACTGTTTTAGTTTTACAAACATATTTGTGTGAATTCAGTTTCTTCAAATTACACCAAACCATCTTCCCTCCTTTCACTCCTTTTGCCAAATAAAGAAATGGATTTTGCTGATATATAGCTCTCTTTTCTAATTCTTCTCTTGTGGGGATTATCTCTTGATTTTGTGCTCTAATGTACATTTGTAGGGAAAACACCTATTGGTTTTGCTGCTAATTTTGGAAATCCAAATGTCATTGAGTATCTTATCAAGCGTGGTGCTAATCTCAACATGCAAGATGCCCATGGCTTTACTGCTCTTCATGATGCTGTTATAGGAGGTCTCTAATTCTCTATATATAAGAGTCTTTCCTTTCTTTTTTATTTGGCAAACCATATTTAACCAAACATATTCTTGTCAATAGCATCTGTTTCTTGTATTGCAATTAGCATCCCACATATCTTGTGCTATTTCAAGAAGCAGATGAAAACAACATCGATCTCACAAAAAATATTTCTTGTGCTACTCACATGTAGCTATTCACATCCACACTGAAGTTTAGACCTAGCAAAATATGCTTAATTACCTTCTTATATTAACTTACAACCGAATAGCTCTACAAGCAGTTAAAACTATCTTGGAGCTGACATATGCTTGGCTTAATATTTGTTTAGGTTCTGACTTATTAAAAGTATATGTACAGTTTGGCAAATAATGAGAACTCAGTACTATACCTTTTGCATTATACTGAACTATGGCTAGTTTTCCTTGCAAGTCTTAATATGATGTCAGTGAGAAAAAGAAGAATTTGTCATTCCACAAGACTTTTATGAAACTAAGCACCTTTTATAATTTAGGTTATATGTGTAATAACGAAGAAATAAATTACTCTTCATTTCAGTGCAACCTCAAGCACTGGAAGTGCTACTGTCAAGAGGCGCTTGGGTCAACACACTGAGCTTTGTTGGGTCGCCTCTTCTTTTTGCCACATTGCGGGGCTACATACCTTGCATGAAGATTTTGCTGGACCACAGTGCTGATGTACTAGTTCCTCTTGTTCAATTTTCTCTTTTGCTGAAATATTATGCATGCTTATATACAGAGATTTGTTGTTTTATCTTCTGCAATACTTTATTTAATTTCATTTCTTACCATATAAGTTTGAAAAAGAAGTATATGCATGGTTGTTTTGACCTTTGCTTAAATTTTTTTAATTTGATTAGGTTTAGTCATGACCTGCTGGCATGCAAATGAATCCTCGTGTGAAACCAACTTACTTTTTCTGTTGCTAATTTGAAACAATGTAAAGCTTAGTTAGGACTTCTAATTAATTTTCACCAATTATGCTGACACTTCTGATTAGCCAAACAAGATGTTATGCCATGTGGTCACACCTCTTCTGGTTACTGTGATGAACAACAAGAAGTGTTTGTTTCAGCAACAAGCTGAAGCTAAGGAGCTTGCAGAACTTCTCATAAAGGTAGAGATTTGATGTATTGATTGCTACAAGCAATGCTGAATAAATTAATCATTTCGGATTTTTGCCAGTAACATCCAGCATATTATTTTCGATAGTTGCAAATAACACTTGGACTTTTACAGTAATGCTCATCCCACTAAAAATGACTAATACCACTAATACTTTATAACTCAAATATATGTTATTTATAGTTGTGTAAAATTGAAGGCCATATCATTTTCTTATTTTGTTGCTACTTGGGGATTCTTTTAATATTTTTAAGGGCAAATGCAGCATTAATATTTTCTTATTTTGTTGCTACTTTGGGATTCTTTTAATATTTTTAAGGGCAAATGCAGCATTAATTGGAATATCCACTTATTCCGTCCCAGTAACCTAATGGTTGTTTCTCAGTTGCATGTCCATCAAAATTGTTGGCAGTAACTTGAGAAATAGGAAATGTCATGTCTAATTTGCAGGACATGTAAAATGTTGAATATTATTTTTTCATGAACCTTTTTGTTTTTTGTTTCACTGAATTGCATTGCTATGTCACTAAACAGTAACTGCTCTCATAAAGTGACAAGAAGTCCTCATGCACATGTTCCTTTTAATTTTTGTAGGCTGGGGCTGATGTGAACAAGGTACCAATTTTAGGCTTGGCCTATCATTCAAAGGAGCTAATGGAGTACCTGTTGGAATCCGGAGCAGACCCAAATCTCACTGATGAAGTTAGTCCCCTTTTATTCTTTTTAAGTGAATACTTGTGCAACATGCAACATGCACCTTGGCAAAATGTGAGTTAGTACGTAGTCCTTAACAGCTGGAAAGATAACCACACCTTAATTGTCGTAGTTAATTTATACACAATTACCCCCACCCGCTCTTATGTTATAGTGTGCTACGTTAGGCTGTCTTCTTTTGAATGATGTAAGATGCAAAACAGAAGAGGTATGGTAGCTGGTTTATGTATTTTCTGCTGGCCAATATCTGATATTTCTTAATGTTTTTTTTTTTCGGGGGTTAATTAATTGAAAATAAATTTATGTCAAGGCATTAGTTAAATAGAATTTAGTGCCCTTGTTTTTGACCAATGGAGATCCGGTCATTATATAATTCACATTCTAGCAAATCTGCTCTTAATTTGCAGTCTGGAAGGTTACCAATAATAGTAGCAGCAGTCAGGGGTAAAAGGGAGATTGTGGAAACTCTGTTTCCGCTAACAGCGCCTATTCCAACCATGCCAGATTGGAGTATCGATGGCTTGTTTAATTATGTTGAATCTCAAGAATATAAAAAGGAGGTATGTAATCTAAGCTATATTGTTCTATTTATGTCAAAACCTTTTGTCAAAGATTATTGTTTCAATTTTACTATTCTGGGAACCTTAAAATTACAAAGATGAACTAGTTTCTTTTTATCGATTCAGAGGGAAGTTCTTTCCAAGAAGAGACTTCTGGAATTGAACAAGAAAATCCAAGCTGCACTATCCCAAAAAGAATATCTTGTGGCACTAGTCCTCTGTACTTACGTAAGTACCAATTAGTTTGTCATAATTTAGAATACTTTTCTTGTCCAATAATTCTAAAGCTACTCATGAGCTGTTTTGATGGTAGGCATTGGAGGAACGTCCTGAGAATGCAAGGTCCTACTATGTGAAGAGAAGCCGCTGTTGGATGCATTTGGGAAATGCCCTGTGTGGAGTGGCTTCTTTCACTTACAAACTTAATTCTACCTTGGATATTAACAAATCCAATTCGTCAGAAGATATCCGTACACTAGGCAAGGACTATCTATCACAAAATGTAAGTTTGACTATTTAAATGCTGACCAATTTATACCTACTGGACTCATCTCTTGACAAATAAATAGCCACAGCATGTCACTCTACCAGGACTACTAGGTTTTGGATATAAGTCTCTTATTTTTAAGCAACTTCTATGTTTCATACATTTTTGTAATCAATTTTGGAGTTATCATGGTAATTATTCTTTTATTGTGAATTATTGTTGTTTATTTTGCAGGATTATGTTTCAGCTGCACTTGCTTTTGGCGCTGGCTTGAGTTTGGATTCTGAAGATTTTAAGAATGAAATGAGGCAAATTTTGCTTTTCCATTTATTTCACTGATCTAGTTTAATTTCCGTTTCATTAGTAAATTTTGACATGTCTAATGTTGTTACATTTCAGGGGAGTCATGGACTCTGCAATCAAATCTGGGGATCACTTATTGCCAAATGAACTAGAAGAAATGGGGAAACCTGCATTCAAAGTGACAATTGATATAGACAAAATGACGGCTAGTTTTCAGGAGTAATTATCTTTGAACCAGTTGCATACTGCTATGGTGCATAAGCACTTATTTTGGTATTGTCTTTTATATCTTGGAGGGAAGAATTGTAGTTGTTTTTGTTAAGAGTTCCGTACGAGTAGTTGTTTTTTCTGCTTTCTTCTTCTCCATTGACTATAGCATCAGTTTTCTTTGAAAGGAAATGAACCCTCCTTTTGAAATGTACTTTTGGGGCTCTTTCGGAGCAAAATTTGGCTGGCAGCAAGATGATCATAATGCATCATTTTTTTTATTTAAAACACGGGACCCTTATATGATATTTTAAAGGATCAGCTTTATATATCAGTATTTACAAATGGGTCATTTTGTAAACAAGATTTGGTTGACTTGATTACCGAAAAATCTGGGCTAACTTGCCGTGTTTTGACATAGATTTAAAGGTAGTGTTATTTACACCTGAAAGATATATAATTGGTGTTAAGTGATAAACATAATCAATGTTTGGTATATCTTACATATAATGATGCAGTGGTAGTTTACAGAACTACAAAAAAAGAGGATTTAATTTCTAAAACACCAAATGCAGTTAATAGCAAAATTTTGTACCTTTATCAGAAGCTCTACAATTTCCTTTTGTTTTATCTGATCTATGAAATGTACAATTATCGTTATTCTAATCTCACTGAGCAGGAATGAATCCTTACCAATTGAATCATAAGCTTTTCATACAGAAGATTAGCAACAATTGTTAATCGGTCAAGCTATCAATTGAATAAATTAAGACGATAAGGTGTCAGTCCAGTTATCAAAATGTGATAATTAACCAAGTTACATTGTTTTAAAGAGATTCAAAGATAATGTTTTAAAAGGAAAACTAAATTAAAATATCTGGTGAATGTGAACCTTTACCAGTACACTTCCCTGTCTCTGTAGACATGAATTTGTATGCAGGAACGTACAATTTTTACAATATTACTCGTTTAATAACAAATAAAGGAATCTAAGATGAAGCAGAACGGCATTTCCTCCTGAAGTTGCAACAGGAAAAACAGACCAAAGGAAATAAAAATAAGAAAAAGCGAAGTAAATACCGAGTTCTGATATTAATGGCTGGTACACAATTACGACACAGACATGATATATATCATACAAGAAAATTTATCAGATCAGGGATGTATGCCCTAGATTGTCCTACAAAAAAACAGGCTCAGTATAATAAGAATAGTATTTGTATCACACAGTGAGCAGGAATGAAGTTCTGGCTAAACTAGTTAATTTGGAAAACATTGAATTAAGCAATGGTGTGAAGCCTGACATATAAATTGCACAGAACAGACCATAAATTTCAACTCCTCTAGTCCCTTCTCACATAAATTACCTATATAACAGATATCACATTAAGCCTTAAATATTCCCTTTTTGTTTATTTTGTACCTAACGAATCTACTTTAAAATCCATTGATTAGTCTCTTAACAATATCCTTCTGTAAATGATATCAACATAATGCATATGAAACATGTAAAATGATTGTTCACCAACATAACAACATGCTGACAGTACTATGCTATCTGCAAAATGTAGAACTTCATATACAATATTCAATACCAAACAGATCCTGTTGCATACCATTTATATTCTACTTTCATGGGAAAACTATCACACGTCACTCCCATCAAATCTGCAAAAAATTAGAAAAATTGATCTCAATTTAAATAAATAGTATGTAGCTAAAACATTTATACCACTCAACAATACCTCATATTTTTTACCTCATATGACAATTTACCTCATATTTTTTATGACGTCCTCACTCACAAACCTTTCCAGGTACATCTGTAAAAGGAAAGTATGAGATATTTTATGATGAACGAGCTGGAAACTTAACATAAGTTTCATTAAAAAAAAAAGAACCCGAAGTAAAAGGAACATATTTATTCAATCGAAAGAGAAATAAATTAATACACACCTGTAGAAATTTGCTCAGACTATTGTTTTGTTCTTTTACAAACTTGCAGCAGTTCTCATGGGTTTGAGGGACAAAAGTTCTAAGGGATTGAGTGACCTTATTCACAAATTTATGAAGTATCTGCTGGTAATCAGCTTCCTTCAAGTATCGTTTTAACCAAAATGGCTTCAGCTTTGGCTTTGCAAAACCTACCAGTGCCAATTTGAAGCTGTGATTATCAACCTCATCTGTTTTCTCTCCTGCTGCTGTTCCATTTGGCGCGACGAGATTTTGATTCAGTTGTGACTGCCCCAGCTTGGGAACCTCAGGAGTTGGGTCCGCTGGATTGATAGCAGACAACTCAGAGTCAGCATCTGATCCTCTAGCCTCAGAGGTCCCCACCTTTGGGTCCACTGGTTGCATAATTGCATCAGTATTTGGCTTCTCAACAACACAATTTTGATTTGTTTGTGACAGCCCCACCTTGGAAACGATTATTGGATTCTGTTGATTGGAGAGAGATTGAGGCGCAGTTGGATTCACTGAAAGGGTATTGGTACTATTTGGCTTCTCAACAACACAATTTTGATTTGTTTGTGACAGCCCCACCTTGGAAACCATTATTGGATTCTGTTGATTTGAGAGAGATTGAGGTGCAGTTGGATTCACTGAAAGGGTATCGGTACCATGTGAACTTGCAATACACACATCATTATCCCATTGAGATGTTATTGGATTCATTGGATGTTCTATTCCTGGTGAGTTCTTTCCCACTTTTTCTTTCACACCATCGTGATATTGAGATGAAATCTGCAGCTCCTGTGAAATGTTTTCTTCCAATACAACCTCCCTTTGTTTTGTTTTGCAGTAAGCATCTAGTATAGCTGTAGTATTTCCTTCAACTCTGGGCACTGCCTCCTCAGTGCTACTTTGGGGCAGTGTTGTGGTATGAGTAACCCTTGACTCACTGCCATGTCCAGTATTTGCGATAGCACCCCAATTGTAAATCAAATTTGGATCTTTAAGTGAACTTCTGAGAGCATTTACCGACCAGTCACGCCATTTCGGGCCTTCCCATGATGTCACTTTAGCAGCATTATCTCTGTAATTCGTGTTCTTCTCATACCTACCCTCCGAGCCATCCCTTTTCTCTCTATCTTGATCCATTCTGCACACACGACTGGGGCTCCTTTGTAAACTAGGTGATCTTCTAGAACTAATCGGGCTGTAGGAAGAGTCTCTCTTCTCTCTCCTATAATGTGATCAAGTGTGAAACTAAGTGAGCATCAACCATTAAAGCAGAGACAGAACCTTTCATTATGGAAATGAATAGAAAAAGTTCATACCTCTTTTGGTATCTGTAAGGTGAATTTGTACGACCTCTTCCTCTGTACCTGGACCCACCTCGGTTCCAGCCAGTTCTTTGTTTATTGTCAGGTGAGTAACTGTTGTCTCTACCTCTTGGTCTGTCCACATCCCATCCAGTTTTTCTCCATTTGGGTGCTGGTGAACGACTTTGGTCTCTTGATTTTTGTCCTCTTCTACAAATTAATTGTAATGAATGGCTTAAATTAGTGCATACTAATTTTAAGACAACTATAGTAATAGGGATTAAAGTAACAAGAACATTAAAGCCTTAAATTTTAGCAAAGACCACGGATTTAGAAAGTTCTTCAGTAGTATAACTTCCACAAATTACTTGTTTAGTTACCGATGTGGAATAGTACATACCTGTTGAAACCACGATAAGGCGAAAGGTTAGACCTAGGTTGATTCCATGCATCAAGGCCAGTTTGATCAAGAGCCACGCCCCACCCGTCAGTCTCCTTACTTCTAAAGTTCTTGTTGATGTGGACTGCAGCTTGAGACCAAGGGGACACAGACCTTGATCTTGATTTTTTGACTGGTGAAGAGTCTTGACCCCACCAATCAGATTCCTTTTGGTCGGCATTCTTCGTTAATTCTGGACCCCAACTGTCAGATCCAGTCATTTCGTTTAGACCAGAGCATTTTATTTGGGGATATGAAAAGCTTAACTGTTTCTCCCTTTCGTCTTTTGTTTTGTTCGCATCAGTAGGACTCATTGCTTGACTGCTGTTGAATCTTTAACAAAACCCAAGATATAAATGGGTGCCAGACATTGACCCCTGACCAGCATTAACCGAAATGTGTATAACATTGCCACGCGAATCAAATGCTTATATTCTACTGCAGTGAAAATTTATAAGCTTTCAGGTTACTTTTGCATAATATCATGTACCTGCTAAGATGATTCGGATCAGTGCTACCTCTCCCTCTATACCTACCCCTGTCCCTCTGGACCGGGGTAGTGCTACCTCTCCCTCTTGACCTATCCCGGTCCCATCCAGTTCTTCTTGGTCTATTTTCTGGGGAAACACTATGCTTGTTGTCAGTTGAAAATCTTCCGTCCCTTGATCTAAATGCACCATGCCCACCTCTCCATCTGTATATTGATTTTGTCAATGATCAAAGAAAGAGTACTCTAGCAATAAGGCACACTTTAGTAATTTAGGCTTATAGTTGCAAAGTCATTAGCTCATCATTTGTTTACTGCATTAGTATTTAAAGTAATCTACTATATGGCAGGTCCAGCAATGGCCAGCACTATATCACAGAAGATGCAATCTTAGTGTTTTAGTTCAATATTTTAACTTTTAAGAGCCCACCCTCTTATAGACCTAAAAGGTCCTCACAAATGCTAACTTGAAAAACATAAAAGAATTAGAAATAAATATGTGGCAAGTTTTATCTATAGGAGAAATGACATACCTGTCAGAATCACGATTAGGTAAGAGGCCATTAGAGTTAGTCTGATTCCATGCATCAAGGCCGGTTTGATCAAGAGCCTTGCCCCACCTGTCAGTATCCTTGCTGTCAGAGTCCCCTTTAATATTATGTGCAGCCTGAGACCAAGGAGACAGAGACCTTGATTTGGATCGCTCTGCATGTGAAGACCTCATGCCCCATCCATCAGATTCCTTTTCAATGTTGCTCTTATTGACCTCCTGTGCTGCATGAGAAAAAGGTGATGAAGACCTCAATCTGGATCGGGTCATTGCCGGAGAGTGTGGGCCCCGCCCATAATGTTTGTTTTCATCATTATGACCAGGGAGCTTGATGCGTGGAGTTGATAAGCCTGGTTCATTCTCATTTTCTGCATTTGTTTTATTGTTACAAACCAGGCTTGTTCCTTGACTCCTGCTTTTTTTATAAAAAAAAAAAAATGTTAAGGCTGTTGGTAAAATAACTTACCTAACCAAAACTGAAACAATAAAAAGAACCAAGACAAACAGATAAGTAGGACTAAAGTAACATAAGGCTTCAGTCCTAATATTATAACATATAGCCCTGCCGATGCGGTGAATGAAGTGTGGGCTGAAACTTTGTAAGTTCATACCTCTTTTGGTATCTGAAAGGTGAATTTGTACGACCTCTTCCTCTGTACCTGGACCCACCTTGGTTCCAGCCAGTTCTTTGTTTATTGTCAGGTGAGTAACTGTTGTCTCTACCTCTTGGTCTGTCAACATCCCATCCAGTTTTTCTCCATTTGGGTGCTGGTGAACGACTTTGGTCTCTTGATTTTTGTTCTCTTCTACAAATTAATTGTTATGAATGGCTTAAATTAGTGCATACTAATTTTAAGACAACTACAGTAATAGGGATTAAAGTAACAAGAACCTTAAAGCCTTAAATTTTAGCAAAGACCACGGATTTAGAAAGTTCTTCAGTAGTATAACTTCCACAAATTACTTGTTTAGTTACCAATGTGGAATAGTACATACCTGTTGAAACCACGATAAGGCGAAATGTTAGACCTAGGTTGATTCCATGCATCAGGGCCAGTTTGATCAAGAGCCACGCCCCACCCGTCAGTCTCCTTACTTTTAAAGTTCTTGTTGATGTGGACTGAAGCTTGAGACCAAGGGGACACAGACCTTGATCTTGATTTTTTGACCGGTGAAGAGTCTTGACCCCACCAATCAGATTCCTTTTGGTCGGCATTCTTCGTTAATTCTGGACTCCAACTGTCAGATCCAGTCATTTCGTTTAGACCAGAGCATTTTATTTGGGGATATGAAAAGCTTAACTGTTTCTCCCTTTCGTCTTTTGTTTTGTTCGCATCAGTAGGACTCATTGCTTGACTGCTGTTGAATCTTTAACAAAACCCAAGATATAAATGGGTGTCAGACATTGACCCCTGACCAGTATTAACCGAAATGTGTATAACATTGCCACGCGAATCAAATGCTTATATTCTACTGCAGTGAAAATTTATAAGCTTTCAGGTTACTTTTGCATAATATCATGTACCTGCTAAGATGATTCGGATCAGTGCTACCTCTCCCTCTATACCTACCCCTGTCCCTCTGGACCGGGGTAGTGCTACCTCTCCCTCTTGACCTACCCCGGTCCCATCCAGTTCTTCTTGGTCTATTTTCTGGGGAAACACTATGCTTGTTGTCAGTTGAAAATCTTCCGTGCCTTGATCTAAATGCACCATGCCCACCTCTCCATCTGTATATTGATTTTGTCAATGATCAAAGAAAGAGTACTCTAGCAATAAGGCACACTTTAGTAATTTAGGCTTATAGTTGCAAAGTCATTAGCTCATCATTTGTTTACTGCATTAGTATTTAAAGTAATCTACTATATGGCAGGTCCAGCAATGGCCAGCACCATATCACAGAAGATGCAATCTTAGTGTTTTAGTTCAATATTTTAACTTTTAAGAGCCCACCCTCTTATAGACCTAAAAGGTCCTCACAAATGCTAACTTAAAAAACATAAAAGAATTAGAAATAAATATGTGGCAAGTTTTATCTATAGGAGAAATGACATACCTGTCAGAATCACGATTAGGTAAGAGGCCATTAGAGTTAGTCTGATTCCATGCATCAAGGCCGGTTTGATCAAGAGCCTTGCCCCACCTGTCAGTATCCTTGCTGTCAGAGTCCCCTTTAATATTATGTGCAGCCTGAGACCAAGGAGACAGAGACCTTGATTTGGATCGCTCTGCATGTGAAGACCTCATGCCCCATCCATCAGATTCCTTTTCAATGTTGCTCTTATTGACCTCCTGTGCTGCATGAGAAAAAGGTGATGAAGACCTCAATCTGGATCGGGTCATTGCCGGAGAGTGCGGGCCCCGCCCATTATGTCTGTTTTCATCATTATGACCAGGGAGCTTGATGCGTGGAGTTGATAAGCCTGGTTCATTCTCATTTTCTGCATATGTTTTATTGTTACAAACAAGGCTTGTTCCTTGACTCCTGCTTTTTTTATAAAAAAAAAAAAAAAGGTTAAGGCTGTTGGTAAAATAACTTACCTAACCAAAATTGAAACAATAAAAAGAACCAAGACAAACTGATAAGTAGGACTAAAGTAACGTAAGGCTTCAGTCCTAATATTATTACATATAGCTTTGCCGATGAGGTGAATGAAGTGTGTGCTGAAACTTTGTTACTGCTCATTTAATGGGTCAGTTAAACTGGATTCAGTAACTAGTTCATGATGCAGGGTGTGTCTGACTGAGGGAGAAAAATATTATAACGATTTCTAATGAGTCAATCATGAACCAGGGCCTTTAGCTCGAGATCAGAGTCACGCTGGGCTCGACTCGGGTCAGCTTGGCTAGTTGCCAGCTCTTTAAAATCAGTCGTTCTATTGGAGTAAATTATCCATTAGTTTGTATCACGCATCAAAATACTACAAGGTGAGATTTGCAAAAAGACCCATGATAAAAACTACCTAGTTGCATTCCTGCCACAGTGTGGAGGAGATGGAGAATCTTCTCTCCAATTTGCACCTCTGTTAAGAAGTTGCCTCAAATCACCTGTAGGGCTTCTAGAACTTCTAACATTTCTACCAAATAATAAGAATTTCACAACTTGGTTATTTGCTTCATATAAGTAATTAAGGTAAAGCATACCACACAAACCATAAAACCATCTAAATAAATTCTGAACCTGCTTCTAGTACATTTTTTCTGACCATAAGATGTGCCCCACCCATCAGATTTCCACTTGGCATCATCGTTCAAAGACTGGCCCCACTTGTCAGACCGATTCCACCCGTTGTTGTTCTGAAGTTGAGCTTCTTGAGTTGAAGCTAGGGTCTCCCATGGGCTAGGCTTAGGCTGCTCTCTTTCATCTCCTTTTTCAGTCATGGTTACTTTTCTCTCAAGCTTGTGCCTCTATTAGCAAAATTGAATCGTGAAGTACAATCAAAAATATTTTGGTATGCTAAAAAGAATGTAATGTTAAAGGAGCTATTACAATCGTGAAGTACCCATATACCCTTTTTCACATAAATCCAATTTGCACTACATTATAAAACATTAATACTGTCATTTGAAGCCCACACTAAAATTGGTTAAGTAAACCCTAATTCCTCAAGCTGACATCATTTTTGGGTAAATTAAAATCAGGGGTAAGAAGTTCCTCTACGTTTAGACAAAGAAATGCTTAAGCCATTAATCTAAAGATATAAACAGGGTTGGATTAGGAAAACCCTCTGTTATTGTTATTTAAAATAAACCTAAAGAAAGAACTTCTTAAAATAACAAACTTCCTTTCCTGACGAGAGGAGGGAAAATTAGTGCGAATTTTCAACATATTACGAATTTCTCTCAATTGGCGCCAAGAAAGTCATCTAAAAATGCCTTTAATTTTGGGGACATTCAGGCAAAGAAGGTCCCACATAATTACTCCTCAGAACCACAATATTTCGAGAAAGTAAGCTCGCACATTTGTTTGAAACGACGATGAAATCCAATAAATCACCACGACATTTCTCCGAAATTTCACGAGTAGGTCGCTCTGATGCTCGCGCATCTTACTAGACGAGATTAAGACAAAAAGACATTCATCAGGAAAAAAAGAGAAACATAAATTTACCTAAACCCTTGGTGAGAGAAAAGAAGGCGAGAGCACCAAATCTTTTGATTTCTACTTTCGGAGTGTTTTGAGCAATCGAAAACAATGAGAAGACGAAGATTCACTGTCATATTAGGAGTGACGACAATATACCTTTAATTTTTTAATAAAGAAAAAATGGACTGCTTATTTTCACATTAAACCCTGTAAAATACTTTTTCCCGATAAATCCACTAATACTAACACTTCTTCATCTTCAGTTGTTTCACTTGTTTGTACTATGGTAATACATACTAGTATCTTCTCGGTAAGAGATGTGGAAGAGTTTCTTATTTAAAAATTATGCATGAAAGTTTCTTATTAAGAATCTGTTTATAAACTCCACACTGACCAAATGATTGACTCAAATTATTTATTTATTTTAATTTATTACTGATGTGGCTTAATAGAAACTCTAAATTAATTTGAGCAATGTGAGAGTTAGAATCTTTATAGACCTTAATTTCTAAAAAGTGATTAACAGTTATTTAGAAACTCATTTAATTTTTTTTTTTTTGAGAGAATCAACAGAGGTCAAAGCCTCTGTTTTTCATTAACCGAAATTGGTTACAATTTTTTGGGTTTCTGAGTAGATTAAGTTGTTAGAATGTAGATGCTCTTATCCCATAGATATTCATATATCATATACCCACATTTAATTTTTCAAATACGAACCGAATATGAATCAGATGTTATCCATACCATTTTCACCCCTAACTACTTCCCAGTGCAAGACTTATATAACTTAAATACTAAACCCTAAAACCCCAATATCAAACGTGCTAATATTGATATGAACCTTTTGACAGTAATAGAGGGTTAATTTGTCAATCATGCAAGTCCAACCTCCAATTTATGCCTCAAACTTGCTCTCAACATAACATATCAAATTGAAAACTGACAATATATAGACGATGCAATATCATCTGTATACAAATTAAGACAACTCAGTTTGAGGAAAACTAAAAACTTCAATTTTCAAATAAATTATGCCATTATAACATAATCATATCATGCCTATAACAGAATTTGATCGTAATTAAAAAATATCAAATTCTCAATTTTAATTGAGAATTATGGTACGCCAAACTAGATGTTTAATGAGATTCAAAAATTACAGTTTTAAATAATGTGGATCAAAAGTTGGTGTTGATACAAATTACATCCATCATACATGGTCGATACAACATAAAAATGGAAAAGCAAAATTTGATTATAGACAAAAATCAGATAAGAACTCAGTTCCCTAATATCTCGTCATCATTCCTCAAAGAACAAAATAACCAATTAAGCAAACAAGAAATATAAATTAAACGAGAATTCAGTTCTGAATTTTCTGGTCGATCTGCAATGTCTGTGCACATGGTTTTATAATCAATTATAAAAAGAGAAATAAAAATGAAAATATTTATCCGATGATCATTACTTTTACTGAAGTGAAAACAGGATGTTCACAAATAGGACGAACAATACATATCAATTAACATCCTACCATTTGATTAATTCATCAGCTACTTCGAATTTTTTTTTTCTAACTCATGTTTTTTCATTGAAACACTGAGCATCCTAATAAAAAAATATATAATCCTCAATTTTCAATGAGATGTGAATTATGGTGTACACCAAACTAGTTGTTTTAATGAGATAAAAAAATTACCGTTTTAATTAATAATCTGAATAACAAAAAGGACCCTTCTAATTGTACCCACTTTTTACCCAAATCAACTGTCATTTTAATGACAAAAATACTGTAACAATAACATATAATACTGTAACAGACATTATCAAGTACTGTAAAAGATGAGATAAATTTTGTAAAAAATAACAACTTCCAACATTTTTGTACTTGATGTATTATATACTTTCAAAACTGTTGTACTTTGACAGTTAATGACAGTTAATTGTACTTATTTTACTTATGAATATGCCAAATTGTGTACTTTCCGCCTTCTAGAAGGTTTTAATTTTTTTTTTCAAATTTTTTCTGTCGTTCTAGAAGTTTTGATTATTAATTTTTTTTTAATTTTTCATTATGTAAAATTACAGATTCAAAATAATGAAAATGAATATGGTAAAAAATAGGTGTGTGAACTGGAAAAATAACGACAAAATCTATATTCCAAAAATACTGTAACATAACATTATGAAAAGTGTAACAATGAATTATCCAAACTGTAACACCAAATATTGCAGCAATGAATTATTAAAACTGTAACAATTACGGTAACAACTACAAGACAAAAAATATATCACAAAAATTATATAAACAAACATAATTTTGTCAAAAGAAACACTATCCAGCAAACTTTGTCGAGCAAACTTTACAAACTTTGTCAAACATATAAAACTTTGTCGAGCAAAACAACAAACACGAAAATTTAAACTATAGATATTTGGTGTTCATTATTAGGATGCGTCAAAAGTTTCATTGCAAGAATCAAACGCTCTTTTGATATGTCCTCCTGCAAAAAAAAAACGACAAATCTTACAATTAAAACTGTGGTCAAATAATGTAACAAATCAACTAATTCTGAACATCAATCATTATAAAAATATTGTAACAAATTTAGACAAATAATGTAACAAATGTAGCAAAAATACTGTAACTTATAATGAAACAGTTCAACACATACTAAGATTGAACTGTGGTCAAATATATTTTTCGACAACAAATGTAACAAATTTAGACATACTAAATTTGTAACAAATATATTTTTAACCGAAACTGAAACAGATCAACACATACTAAGACTGAACTGTGGTCAAATATATTTTTACACATACTAAAATTGTGGTCAAATAATGTAACAAATTAGACAAAATACTGTAACAAATTTAGACAAATAATGTAACAAATGTAGAAATAATACTGTAACAAATTGAAACCAGTATTGTAACAAATTTAAACCTAATACTGCAACAAATCTAAACCCAATACTGTAACAAATGAAGACCAATACTCTAACAAAAGTAAAACAAAACGGTGACAAATGCAAACCGATGCTGTAAGAAATCCAAACCAAATATTACAACAAATCTAAATCCAATACTGGAACAAATGGAAACTAATACTGTAACAAAGGTAAAACAAAACTATAACAAATTGAAATCGTAACAAATTTAAACCCAATACTAAAACAATTCTAAACCCAACATTATAACAAATGGATACCAATACTCTAACAAAGATAAAACAAAACTGTAACAAATGCAAACTGATATTGTAACAAATCTAAACTCAATACTACAACAAATTTAAATCCAATACTAGAACAAATGGGAACCAATACTGTAATAAATGTAAAATAAAACTGTAACAAATGCAAACCAATACTGTAACAAATATAAAACCAATAATATAACAAATCTAAACTCAATACTGAAACAAATGGAAACCAATACTGAAACACAATAATTCAATAATACTATGAATTATGAAAACTAATACTGTAACATATGTAAAATAAAACTATAATAAATGGAAACCAATATTGTAACAAATATAATTAATGCTACAACAAATCTAAACTCAATACTGTAACAAAGGTAAAACAAAACTGTAACAAATGCAAACCAATACTGTAACAAATCTTAACCCAATAATTAATTTCGTCAATCCAGATTGAGTACTATTCTTCTTTCAAAGTGAGATCTAATATTGTAAAAAAAAAAACACGAATCTAGTAAATTCTTACATCAAAAAATTCAAATCAACAACATTAAAAAAATTATTTATGACATTTTGATTTAAAATATCAAATTCTAAATAAAAATTCAAATCATACATCAAATTCAATAGAAATCATTAAATAACTCACGCAATTTGAATCCATCTTTGGCAATCCGTTCGATCCAATCTTGAACAATCAAACAATCATTCAGGAAGTTATGAATATGCGTGTCATTGAACCGTCGCGGTGGATAAGTCACTAAAAATAGGATCTAGTGTGTATAGATGGAGCGATCTGATAAATTGTGCTCAAATAATAAGAATAGATCTAGCGCTTTATCTGTCGCCAAATCAGTCTCTCGTTCTTCTCTCTAAAAAGAACTCCGGTATAGAGATCGATTCAGGTAAAAAAGACTTCGAGATAAAGATCGAATTAGTTGAAGCAATCTCTTACTTTATTATTGAGGATTAAGCCGATCAATATCATAAATCTTGCGACAAAGCAAGGCGAAGCTGCTTCCACAAGGCCCGCTGTGGCTCTTTCGGTGGTGATAGAGACGACGGAGACGGCCAGGAGGAAGTTGTAGTGGTCCTGTCTCTCTTTTGGTGAAGGGAGAAAACAGATAGGGTTTGAGAGAGATATCGGGAAGTTTGAGAGAGGGCCGAGAGGCACAAATAACTTTCGAAATAGCTTCTTTCCGGAGTTAATTTCAGGATTCGGAGTTTTCCTTTTCCTATGTTTCATTTCACTAGGTATATATATGTAGCGGGTCATAAAGTACCATCTATTAAGGCTGCATCGATAGTACGTAGTACGTACACAGTGAATGATACGGAGGACGGGAGGAGCTTAGACTACAATTTTGACCATCGGTCAACGAAATTTATTACCACATCTAGCTTGAGATATCCATTATTTATATACACACGGTGTATGCAGTAAAGTTAGTACTCATATAAATCACAAAGTGGGGTCCATAAGTTACGTTCTCCATTTGTTGTTACACCTGGCGTATCGACTTCTTTTAAAAATGCTACGAGGCCAAGCAGCTGCATGAGAATGAGGAGGTGAGTCCAACGCCCTAAGCACCGTAGGACTTGAATATTAAAGATTTGGAAAGACCGTTAAAAGTAGTTTGGAAGTCGGACTGGATAGCGTGGATAAAAACTGAATAAAATGTATTGGATATAGAAATTTTTTCTCTTATAAATATATCATACTAATTGATTGAAATTTTTTATTTTTATATTGACTAGTGGTTACTGAAAAGACACTAATCGAATTTGGAGATATCAATTGATTAAAAGATTTAGTCAATAAGTTTATTTAGGAAATAAATCTGATGGGTCCTGTTTTTTCAAATCTAACTATTTATTTGTTTTGAAATTTGTGCATAAATTTTTTGTTTTTGAGATTCGTGCATTCTAAAAAATGAATGATTGGATTTGAAAAAGCAGGAAGCAGCAGATTTATTTCCGTTTATTTAACAACAAAGAATTTTACAAGTTATATATACTATCTAGACATGCATTATTTACTTGGGCCTGATGTGGGCCGGCGGGTTGCTACTCCAAGGCCTATTATTTATTTATTTATTTATATTATAATGCCACTTAGGGACTTTATTAGTGAATGATATCTTTTTTGTTTAACCTAAGCTTGTAATGTAAAAAATTATTCTGTTCTAATAACACCAAAGAAAAAAAAAATATAAAAGAAAACTTATCAATTTTTGTTAGATTTCTACAATAGTTAATCACAAAATTTAACATGAAGGCACAATTCCAACACCGGCATAAGTTAGTTAATTTATGTTGTTCATTTTTTATATAAACAAGATATAAAGAGAATAATGATTGGATTTTGACCAATGGAAACCATCAATTTGATAGAGATTAAACTAAAGATATTTAGCATAAAAAAATTTCGTTCTTGTAGATTAGATAATTTTATTAATT
Source organism: Carex arenaria (assembly GCA_964058825.1). Classification (NCBI taxonomy): domain Eukaryota; kingdom Viridiplantae; phylum Streptophyta; class Magnoliopsida; order Poales; family Cyperaceae; genus Carex; species Carex arenaria. The sequence goes on along the minus strand of CAXKVW010000446.1, from coordinate 29,776 downwards.
GTTTTTATATTATAAGGTAAGGAAAAAAATGAGAAAAACAGATTGAAAAATCCTTCTTTAGGATTTTACCAAATCAAAAATTCTTTTCTCCACTCTTATTTGAAAATGAGAATACAAGAATTTCTACTTTCATACAATATCTTAATTATATTCTGTAAAATGATCAATCAAATTTTTGATTCTATCCTATGTTCTCTTTATTTTTATTTAATTTATATGATATGTGTTATAAACATTGGTGCAAACCTCAATAGCAGTATTATCATAGAGACTAATTCAAAAGACAAATCCTCACCTTTCTATATACAGCGACTTCTCTAAAGTCCAGACCCCATATCTCTAACTACTAATTAATGAAAATCAGGTCAATGTCAATCAAACCATTAATTGGTCACTTTTATCCTTCTTTACAAAATATTCAACCCATTTCCCACAAAAAAAAAAAATTACTATCTAACCCCCCAAAAGTCTCCCAAATTCAACAGTCAAACTTGCCGGGCAGTGGCCCTGGCCTCGTCCTCCTCTTCTCCGGTTGAACCGACTTTTGAACCCGACACATCCCCGAGACAATCAAAGGTAACTTTAGCATTGCCTTGGTTACCTTTGGTCGATCCTTCGCCATCTGGCTTCTTGAATGATCCCTCGGAATCACCTTGTCCGGTAGTCATCCATGCCGGGGTTTTACTCGAAAAGGTTTTGGTAATAAAAGAGGACCACCTATCCGAACGGCCAAATTGAATGCTCCTCCCCATTTGGATGCTTCCTTCCCGGTAACCCCGCCTAGAGCTTGCCTCTCCTTGGCCAGGGAATGAGTGGAGACTCCGAGCTCGTTTCAGTTGTCCCGGTGCAATGATTTCTTTCCTGATATGATCGGGTAATCCGGGAGTGAACTTGTCGACACTCCCGACATCTGGCCTTACTTCTGCAGGTGGCAGTGGCGCTGCTAGAGAATGCCCGGTTGAGTGGGAACGGGGATTCGGTTGTTGTAGCACCGATTTTGCACAAAGGGCTCGCTTCTGGCTTCTGATCCTCTCCAATTCAATTGCCTCTTGCCTTCTCCTTGTCTCGTCTTCATGCTCATCAACATCAATTACAACTACTGAATCGGGTTGGTTTGTTGGGTTGTGTGTCTCATCAACTTGTGTCAAACTACTTGACTCGCCTCCTTAGGTTTGCTCTGACTGCTGGTTCGGATCAGGAGTTAGGATGCACCGGCAAAGCGGACATGTCGCATGAGACAAAAGCCATTCATCGATACAATCAGGATGGAAAATGTGGCTGCACTTGGGGAGGAGACGAATATTCTCGTAATCTTCGAAATCACACAAGCAAACGGCACACCCGAGCGACCCTTTTCCAATCTTGTGCTCCTTCACCTCTGAGTAAACCATTATCGGAAAGGTCTCTAGCACAGCTGCATCAAGACCTCGTTGTGCGCCGCAACAATTTAAGACGTACTCATGGAGGAAGCACCACCACAGGATACTTAAAACCACACTGCTAAATTCTATTATAATGACAGTTAAAGGACTTAAAGAATCGTTGTCGTTTCTTGATGGTGATGACGGTTGCGCTTCTATTGCCGGCAAAAGTATCACCAGAAGAACCAGCATCAAACCGAGCGAGTTTCTCTCTCGGTTAATGGCGACCGGGTGACCATTAGACCGCCACATTTTAAATTGCTTTATTTGATGGTAGTTTGCTTGAGAAAGAATGAAGATAAAGGAGATTGCGAGGAGCAAATAAATTGAGGTTCTTAATTATAAGGAGGGTTGAGATGGAAGGCCTATAAAAAAAGAACATTTTTTTTTTGCAACATCTTAAAAAAAGGAACTCAAAGCCTATATAGTTGAAAATTAGAATGCATTACAATCGGGGTTACTATTTTGGGCTCAACTATCCTCGTTAATTAAGAAAGTTAATAAAAGGAAAGGTCAATAAGAAAATTTACCAGAATATAAAGAGTAAAATAAAGGAAGTTAATATTTATCTCTTTAAGAATATAAAGTCTAATAAAATTTATAGGTTCAATCCTTTAATACCTGAAATTGTACCCGTTAAAGAAAACTATAAATAAAAAATCAAAGAAAAGTATAAATCAGAAAATAAGCAGTAGCGGTATCCACTTTAAGATCTGTGCCAGTTGCTTTAATATTCGTGCGAAGTCGCTTTAATATCCGTGCACACAGATCTGAAAGCTGATCAGACTGTTATAAAACCAAATTATTTGGGCCTGATGGGCTTCATGGGAACTGGGAAGAAATTATTTGATCAACTAAACAGCTGTTACAGCAGTACCTGACCGCTCGGAGCTGAAAAAGAAACTTGAATCAATATTGAGAATGATTAATAAATAATAATCCTTTTTTCTTCCCACCTAAATTTAGAAAACTATATAAACATGCGTCATCTTGCAAGATGCTTTCACGTGCTTTCAAAAATTAGAATATATCTTATGGCGTGTTTATATTTTGCACTAATAAACTGCTAACGTGGTCACTAAAAGTAATTAAAAGTTAATTGAACGAATGTAGACGTTTAAAATTTAAAACTAACTTAATTCCTATTTCATACTTAATCACTGTATTAATTTTTTTTTTTTTTATATAAGTTTACTGATGTAAATGTTCTACTGACAATGGAATTGACTTGATATATTAATCTTGACAATCGACATATATAAAATTATAAACTAAAATTTGGGATGTTTCTATGTGAAACATATATGTTTCTTACGGACAATGAAAACAATTGGTGCATGTCTTACAATTCATTTCAATAATAATTTTATTTATGGTTAATTAATTAGTTGGCTTGGTACAATTCATCCAATAATTATTATCTGCAAATTAAGGTCAGAATTTACCAAATTTTAATTCAACATCAAGAGCTCAAATTTCACTGAACTTGATAGATAAGCAACCTTATTAGCATAATTATATCATCTCCGTCTCCCATCCCCTAACTTTTTCTGTCAAACTCAGTCAGTGCGCGCTAATTACCTACTAACTACCGCCGTTTAACTAATCTCATGAGAATAATTATATCATCAAGGATTCAATTTTGAGTATTCTCAAATTTATCAAGAATTCAAGATTGTAAGATAGAAAGTGCAAATAAGCTAATTGAAGCTAAAGGTCAGTTTATACTTTATAGTGATGAACATGATATTTCTACTTTGCAAAAACATGATGTTTCTAAAATAGAAAATGGCAATAAGCTACTTTATTAAGATAAAAGGTGGGAATAAATATTATTGGAACACACGTTGCAGGATGCCAAACTTTGGATACAACACTGCTGAAAATTTAGTACGAATGAGAGTTGTGAGGAATACTTGTTGTGGATGTAATTTTATTTTACTTTGTCATTTTTTATTACTTTTACTTGTAACTGACAGCCATTGTCAGTCTTCTCAAAAAAAATATATATATTATTGGAACACAAATTATATGGTGGAACAGGAAAAGAGTTAAAGAAGGTAATTTTATATGTTTATTATAGTAATTCCAAAAATTAATTCAAACACCATTTGTTATATAAAAATATGAGCAAGTTATCTTTATACATGTGCTAATATTATTTTTTCGAAGAAAATAACGCTTCAATGAACTATTTTTATTTAATTTAATGAAATTATAGTAGGCTATTTGCATACTTTAAAAAAAATGTACATGAGAAAAGCCGAAAGGACACAAAATTAATGAGAGAATATGTGGCAATTAATTAGCTTATCGATCCTGTTGCTATTTCTTTATGTTTACTCTTTTATCTTTTTACAAGTTAAACTAATTAAACGATTTGTCTTCATTTTGGTTAATCATCTCTGTCGCTTTCCTTGAAGAATTAATGACATGGGCTTAAATATAAGAACATTTGTAGTACATTAAATGGGATTGAATAACTCGCTTACACTTGTCAGATCAAGACTTCTCCACAATACTATGCTAAAATAAGAGTAGAACTTGGGTGTTACTAAGTTCCCCAAGTCTTTTTGTGAATTCAACTCTAAAATATATTAGATTGACTTCAATGGATGAATCTAAACTGTTAAAATTCTTCTACTTTAAGAGTAATGCATCTACATCTCTACATGCATTGAAAATTTAATTTTAAATTAATTTTGTATAGAGTAAAGTGGTCAAAAGACGTCTAAAAATGAATGCACTAAAATTAATTTATAAACCTTCTAACCTAGAGCAGTTTGGGTCCGATGCCTATCGGACTCAAACTGAGTTCAATGGGTTCCATAACCGTCCAATCTGCTTTAAGATATGTGCACGGTGCTTTAATATCTGTGTGTGTCCGCTTTAATATTTGTGCGCACGGATTTTAAAGCGAATCGGACGGTTATGGAACCCATTAGAAGCAAATTTAAGTCCGCATCGGAGCCAAACTACTGTCTTTCTAAACAACTTGACTATATATAAAATTAATTTAAAATTTAAATTTGTTTGTATGTGGACGTATCACTCGTAAGATAGAAGAATTTCGACGGTTTAGATTCGTCGTTTAAAGCCAATTCAATAAATTTTAAAGTTGAGTTCACAAAAAACTTGATCAACTTAGGAACACCCTAGTTCTACTTCTAAAATAATAATAATAATTAATTGGCAACCCCTTTTTTCATAAAGAAAGAAAACAACAAATTTGATAGTATATATAAAACAACTAAGCAATCAAATATAAGATACTAACAACAATTATAAAAAAAATTATGTTTATTTCTTCGCGTTAATATGTGATAAAATCAACATGTCGTTTCAAGTGCTATATGAATTAATTAGCTCTAACGGCAATTATCATAAGCAAAAAAAAAAAAAAAAATTTCCCCTTCGCCATGCCATATTTTGTCCTGATATTTTTAAAATCTCATTTTTTTTTTCTGTCCTTGAATATTTGAATAAGATTAAGGAAATTAAGAGAGTTTAGGTTATATTCATCTCTAAAAATAACAAACAGAAAATGTCATGTATGTCCAAAAGGTAATGGAAACTTTATCTTTGAACAAAAAACGGCTAATTATTACTTTGATTTTCTTCACATTTGGTAAATCATTCATGCTCCGGAGAGAACATCGAATCATATGCAATTATTACCTTGGTTTTCTCCAAAATCTAATTAAAAACAGCAAATGTAAAATATTTTAGTTTATAACATCAAATCATATGTCAAGTCTGTTGTAATGTTCAATTTACCATAAATCGTAAATAACTTGCTTGAAGGGGCATTCAAATTGCATACTTACAATGTTATAATATAAATTGATTTGAGAACTTGTCTTTGGTCTAATGACAACTGACAAAAACACATGACTCTCATGTAGGAGGTCATAAAATAAACGGCATGCAACCAACAAATAACAGTTAATTCTACCCAAGATTGATTAAAATATGAACTTTTCAGTTTTTATTCATAATATCCTCTTTTTAGTTGATATATTGCAACAACACACTATCACTAATGAATTTTTTTTAAATGGGCGCAAACTGGCCCCAAATTGGTGTCCTAATTTTTTTTTAAAAACTACAATATATGAAATTACAACTAGCTAGAACACACTCGTTTATTGCTAGAAACTGTGTCAAGCTGTCTGGATCATCTTGTGTTCTTCTAAATCAAAATACTAGGGGGATATTGTTCTACAAAGCCAAAGACATGAAAGAGTTAATGAGTACATCCTGGAATGCATTATCATTGTTAAACGACTTGGTAATACTCTCTAAAACCTCCTGGTACACACCCAATTCAGTAAGCATCTTGATCACATTTCTCATAAGCCCGTGGTTTATCACCTCACCCATCCTCTCTCTATGTATTTGCTCAAGTAGTGAGTCGACCAGTTGAGTTTGGATCTTTGCCGAGTGGATTATGTGGTCCCGCCAGAGATTGAGTCCGAGTTCTTTGATAGGTGTTTTCTGGTGGGTCGGTACGTAGGTGCGATCCATGTACATCAGTATATCTCCGATTTTTTGCATGGACTCGGTATGGTCAGTCCATTTGCGGTTGAGTTCATCTAGAAATGAGCCTTGAGCTGACTCTATTGTTTTCCTCATTTTTTCAAGGTGCCTAGTAACGGTCACAACTAATCCATTGTATTGCATCTCGCCAAATTTGTACAAAACCATGCTATATGCAACCCTGCAAAATAGATACTCGTAAGAAGAAATAAATTTTTTCAAGAGAAACTCCTTTTCCCATTCAAATCATGATGTATCTGATTTTTAAGAAAAATTTTCAAGAGAAACTCTTCTTTTCCCATTCAAAATCATGATGTATATTTGATGTATATCGAATTTTATGAATATTTAGGCATAAATTGTGTTAACAACAAAATAACAAAAATACAAAAATTGCATATGGACTCTTTAAGCTGATACAAAAAATAGTGCATTAATCTCAATTTGCTCGTGTCTTTCTCCTAGACTACAAGGATATAGTTAAAGAACACATTCAAGAAAGCTTCTAGGACTTGTTATTTGTTGCAAGCCAGGTGCTTACAGACAAAAAAGAAAAAAGAAATAAGAGAAGAAAAGGGTTTTCAATTTTCTCTGTAGTATTACACTATCTACGTTATAAACCTCAGTTGATGCTAACTTTCCAATAATAAAGTTTATAGCTACACAATTATAGGCACTAGAGATAGGAAAACTTGTGATCGAGTACCAGTAATGTACTGCGCTTGACAATCTCTCTACCAAAACCTTTTGCATACATAAGATGCGGCCCTCAAACAAATCAATTGTAAATATATTCTACCTATTAAAGAGAGCTATATATCGATATTTTTTTTTTCTTTTTATTACTGCAAGTTAGTAAGACATAAGCATTCACTAGCTTTGCAATGACAGACTTACAATTGAAGTCTAATTAACCAAACTGACAAGCAAAAATATTTGAATAGTACATGTTACTAAAACTTTAAACGGGTCACTAAAATTATGAGCAATAGACCCAAAGAAACTAATGATGATAAAAACAAACCCAACTGAAAACTATTGCCTAACTTACCATCCAATGCCTGATTAGACATTTTTTTTTAGGTGCTCCCCAATTTTTCAATTATTACTCATTTTCTTCTACAAACCTAGCCACAGGACATCAGGAGTACTAAATCAAAAGCATAGTTCCCATTGTTCCACGGGAAAACCACGTTCAAAATAAAATCGAGGGTTACCTGTAAAGCTTTTCTATGCTAAGTTCGCTGTCGTTGTGATTGTAAATCTGGTTAATCCCGTGCTCGATGATTTGCCATGTGCGATCAGCGTAATTGGGATCGACCTCTATCCTGGACGGGAAGGCCGCTTTTCGTTGATTACTCATCGCTCAACTCTCCGGCGAACTAGGGTTTTGGGGAAGAGAGAGGAGAGGGAAAGAAACGAGAGAAAGAAAGAATAAAAAAAAGAACAAGAAAGAGACTTTATAAATGGAAATCGAGGAGGGAAAACATTTTCATCTAAACCTCACCAAGACGGCCGAAATTTTTATTAATGTCCTCAATTTTGTTTTACAGAAATAGCCACCATTGTTTATTTTTTATTTTTTTTTTAAATCTTCACATAAGCTGTGAAGTTGTGAGAGAGAATCAAAATATTTTATTTTTAAAATGTCCAATTGCCAGTAATCCTAACGGAACTATTCCGACGTGAACCGCCAAGCGGTCCACTAGATATAACACTAATCTAAATCTCAAAATAAAATATTTTTTTGATAAATTTTTGATGAAATACTAAATTAAATCTCAAAATAATATGTTTTTTATAGCATATTCTAGATCTGAATATAAAAAATGCTAAATTAAATTTCAAAATGAAAATATTTATATGAATAAAATTAGTTAACCATTAAGTGAGGTGTATCTTTTTTATTTGTCCTAAATTAATTATTTAAATTATAATTGTCATAAGCTATGCCTCACTTAATGATTTATTAATCTAATTATAAGGTTAAAATCAAATGCCCCGTTGTTGTTATTCCCCAATCATATATCACATCCTTAGGTTTTGTTGTGAATCACTTGGAGGGTGTTCGGCGAGGATCCGACTCCGGTGCTTTTCTCTAAGAAAAGCACGGAGCTGCTTTTCCGATCCCAACCATTCAAATTTTTAAATTTGCGTATCTCGATAAAGAAATTTTTCTATGCACAAATCTCGACAAATTTGAATGGTTGGGATCGGAAAAGCAGCTCCGTGCTTTTCTTAGAGAAAAGCACCGGAGTCGGATCCGTTCGGCGACCCTCTTTAAGGGAGGCAAGATTAAAAATTTAATCTTGACTAAGGAGTAATTGTTCGGCCGGATGTGAGGATAAAAAAATCGAATAAAAACAATTAAAAAAATGTCTTATTTTGAGAAAGATTGTAAAAGACCAAAATGACCCTTACATTATTTTTTCTCATAAAAATGATTATTGATGCTTTTATATTACATAAATTTATCAGACCAATCCGAAAGACAATATTGTTAACCATGACAACGGTAAAAGATAAGAAATTTTTATAAAGTAGCAATGCACATGATAAACTTCGTAACAGCATATCAAGATCTGACAAGTTCACCGGTACCAATTGGTACCAAAGACAGAGACAACCACAATATCTAATAACAACAACGGAATTCATCCCTTCCTTCGGAGGAGCTAACGTGGCAGGATTACGGGCGTCCACGTCATGGTCAGGGTCGGTGGTAGGAGTCGAATTTGGCGATGGCGCTGCAGAGGCGAGAGAGGAAGACCACGCCATCTCTGTTGTCATCCGCACCAGCACCAAGCCTCTCGTGGCAAAGAAACCCATTCAATGAGATCTCAATCAGTAGAGCATCTCGGCACGAGTTCTCCTGTGGCATCCGATGAATAAGTTTGTTGCTGCGATCGTCGGCGAAATCACAACGAAGGTTTGGGAGAAAATGAAGTTTCTTCTTTGCACGCCTAGGGAACCGTTTAAGCATGAGATAGAGAATCAACGAAGAAAATAATTAAATATTGAAAAGAGTCTTTAAGGAGCTCATCAGATGAGGGTAGAACCATAAAAAGAAAATATTTTTTTAATATCAGATGAGCCTTAAGGAGTTGCTAAGAAGGCCAGTCGCTTAAGGGGAAGATCCGACTTAACTTTTTTGTCTAAGGAGAGGTCTTAAGCTCTTCTAAGGAAGAACCGTTCGGTAGGATTAGAGAGCTAAGGAGTTTTAAGGAAGCTAAAGCTGACCTGCCGAACAGGTACTGGTTACTTTAGCAACATTAGAGCAACACCATTAGTCCATTACGGTAGTACGCTTCAAAGTTCAAACCAATAGGCCTTTAATATTTGGGCCATCTTAGCATCATCATTCAGGAGCCTGACCTCCTCCTATTTGAAGCCCACAATGGGTCCAGTTTGCAAACAACACCGGATCCGTCGACTCAACGGGTCCGGATCCCCTAATGTAACCCAATTTTTGGGTTTTGCATCGGGACCATCCGATTCTAATCCATCGCTCATGATCATCTCGGAATATGTGCACTCATTACTGGATGGATGGTCTCGGATTTGAATCAGACGGTCCCGATTTAAAACCCAACTTTTGGGTTACCTCACTGGATCTGAATTCCGACTCAACTAGGTTCATTGCTTATTTTATGCATAATTTGACAACAGTAGAGCACAACTTGCACCGAAATTTTTATTAATATACAAAACAAATAATAAATTTAACAATCTATACAATTTTTTTTTATAAAATTCACAATCTATCCAAACCGATGACAATCGATGACATTGTCATAAAACCGATGACAATGTCATCGGTTTTAGAAAGCTAGAACCGATGACACTATCATCGGTTTAAGCCAATCACGGTTCTTTATGCTTTCTGCACACTTTTTGAAACAACGAACGACTCAAATTAAAACACTGTTTATAATCATTACAGAGTTGCGCAAATTTTCATCCAAATTAGATATTTTTGTTAAATTTTTATTTTTTCAAAAATAGAAATACCATAATATTTTCTGTATTTACCTAGAAATGACTTTTGAATCGAGATCAATAATTCATATTCAAAGCATTTTTATTTTTTTTCTAATAACATACAAAGAAATATTTTAATTTTTCTTACAGCCATGAAAAATTCGATCTAAAAAATATTGATCCGGGTTATTTGTTTAAGTCTTTCTAATAAATCAAATTATATGGTATTCTATCTAATTTTAAAAAAATATAAAAATATTTCTAATATTTTAATAAAAAAATTATAACATTTTCTAATTAAATAAAAAAATGAAAAATTATTTTAAATTAAATTTGGATGAAAATATCTAATTTGGATGAAAGTTTGCGCGACTCTGTAATGATTACAAACAGTGTTTTAATCTAAGTCGTTCGTTGTTTCAAAAATTATGCATAAAGCATCAAAAATCGTGCTGAGCTTAAACCGATGACAATATCATCGGTTTGGATAGATTGTGAATTTCATAAAAAAAAACTGTATAGATTGTTAAATTTATTATTTGTTTTGTATATTAATAAAAATTTCGGCAACTTGCACGCAATGAAATCATAATTAGAGCATACGTAATATTGGAATTTTGTTTACTTTTAAAGTATGTTGATGCATTCTATTCAATTTTTTTGACATGTAACTTAATTTTTAGTTTAGAAACTTTTTTTTTTAAATCATTTTCTAAATTAACTGTTTAGATTAGTTCTTATTTCCGCCATGCTTCTCTCTTCTGTAGTAATAACTGCTAATGTAGTCACTAAAAGTTCTTAAAAGTTATCTGCAAGAGAGTAGAGAGGTTTAGAAACTAAAGTAAATTTTTTTTTGGTGCTTAAACAGTTATTTTTTTATTTTTATTTTCTTAAATTTACTGATGTAAATGTTCTTATATGCTCAAACTCGTTGTTGAAAAATTTATCACGTCACAACTAAAATTGAACGTTTTGTTAGCCACACAAATACTCAAGTGTCAGTTAGGTCTACTAACAATGGAATTAACTTGACACAATCTTGACAATCAGCTAGCATATATAAATTAAAATTTGCCAAATTTTTTAAAAATGCTCACATAAAAAAAAAATAAACCAAAAGACTACTATTATCAAGGCCGCAATTTCACGTTGCAGACTCCAAAAATGGATCCTCCATTTCACGTTGCAACCCCCATAATGGATTAACTGGACACCCATTATGACCATAATGGATCCGTTATTTCATGCTGCGAACTCCAGAAATGGGTCCGCAATGTGAAATTGCAGTCTTGACAATTATGGAATTCTAAGAAATCAGTGATCTTTTGGTTTATTTTTTTATGAGGATATTTTAAAATTTTCGGTAAATTTTGTAATTCAAAATTTGGGATGTTTCTATGTGATACATGTATGGCGACAATGAAAATAATTGGTAAATTGGTGCAGATCTTACAATTCATCCAATAATCACAGTCAGAATTTAACAATATGATTGAACATCAAACACTTAAATTTCACAAACTTGATGGATAAGCAATCTTATTAACCCAACAATATATATGCCAACAAATTTGGCTTCTGATTTGTTATCTTTTTTTCTACTTAATTAGGAAACCAAAAGTTAATTAATTTCTCCTAACTTCTTATACCAAACTAAACCACTCTTGAAGATGGAGCACATAAAATATCAAATGAGAACACTACGATATGATGATTTTTTTTATTTAGAAATAAAATATTATGAAATTATATATCCATATAAAATATCCGTATTAATTTTATGGAACACTACAATATGACGATTTTTCTATTTAAAAATAATATTTTCTTTTTCAATTAAAACAAAATCGAATTATGAGTCGGTTGTAAACGGATATCCGCTCCGAATCCAAATTTAAACGGATACTAATCCGGATAATTAACTCGAAGAGATTTGGATTCGGATACGGATAGTAATACCTAAACATAGCAGATATTCGGACCCATCCGGAACCCAATAAATAACAGGTCCCTACTATTGACCCATCTGGAATCCAGTAAGTATTTTTTTCGAACCCGCTAATATAAAAGAAATTAGTTTGCCTTCGAGGGGATTCAAATCCATGTGTCGAGGAGTGAGTATCTAAGTAATCAAACTACAAAATACTACAATCTCTTATCTTTCCAATATCAATATCTCCATCAGCTTATAATTATTTATTTATTTTCATATTTAAACTTTATTAATTATTATTTATATCTTAAAGTTTATATAACTCAATTATTCAACAATTATTCGTTTTATATGTGTATTCAAATTTGTATTCGTAGATTATCATTTCGTACCCTTATCTGATTAAGAAGAATTTGATTTTACATTTTGACATCCATATCTGTATTCGTATTTGCTCTTTTTTAAAATGTGAATATGAATATGATTTTACTCTTAATTATGACGGCTTTCTCCATCGGCCAAAAGCAAAGACAAACGAAATTCGATCCTTCGAATAACTCATAAAGTCTAAATCTAAACCATCAAATTAAAATTTACACAAATCTTACAAAAATTTACACGAATATTAAAGAGATCTCGTGATATTTTTCCTCCGACTGAGTCGGTTTAAATTATAATTTGAACAGTAGCGATCGAAACACAAATTTTCAGTTATTAGAAGATCCTGATCCAGAGGGACGATAGTCTGTATCTTCCGAGATATATCAAATTTTGAGTTTATCTAAAACCAGATCAATTTGTTTCAAGTGTTTTGAAATTCTGTTCTCATTCGGTATGCAGAAGGTCACCGCATACTACTTATACGGTATGCGACCGTATATATACATTTTTATTCAGATTTATATATGTAGATTTTAAATTAGAATTAATTCATATATACAAACAAGCATACAAAAATATTAGTATAAATTACTGTTAATATACTCTAAACAAGTAAACAGTAATATTCGTATATATACTCTGATCTTTTTACGGTGCCTATTTGAAATGGAAGGGCCAATATTAGTACTGTGTTATGTGATTCGTGCAGACAAAATTGAACGGTTTGGATTTTTCCACTGGTAACTCAAAATTTGAGATATCTAAGAGGACGCGAATTCGAGAAACGAGGCTGGCTATTTTTATTTTTATTTTTTATTTGACTCTACCAAGGTTCGAAATTTCCAATTGCAATGTAAGCTGAGGTATTGGAAATGACAAATGCATGCTTCCCTGAGACTACAAGTTGATTTGATTGAAGGGTTGCACAATTGAATGGACAAGGTTCAATCCAGCTGCAATTGATCCGTAACGGATTTCGATTAGCGTTATAAATAACGGTATGTGCTTACAGATAAGATATCGTTAAGTGACTGATTGGAAATAATTAAAAATAATTAGTTATAATTAGTAATAATTGGTTGATTAGTTGAGAAAATTTATAACAGTTTCGTCTCTACCAACAACTAATCAGGTAATTAATAAGTCTAAACTCTTCTTCAAAAAAAAAAAAGTCTAAACAAATGTTTTTTACAACACTATTTCAACATTTAGGTAGATTTTTTTTATTATTAAAATAATTAAAATTTTAAAATTGGATAATTTCTAAAAAAAAGTAAGTATTTAATATTTAAAAAAATGTATTCTTTAAAACATAAAAGATAAGTCTTATGTTATGCAATCACTACTAGAATCTCCAATGTTAGCAACGATAGCAAGTAGTAGTTGCAAGCGTAGAAGGGCCCTTGCAAAAGAATTTGGTTTTCTGATTAAAATAATATAGTGACAACGGTAGGCCGTTGCTACTAGTCACGCTTGCTATTGTTTCACAGTGACGCTTGCTAATTACTCCTATTGACCCTTGCAAGTAATAAAACCCCGCCCAAAAACGCCAGATATTATATTTTATTACAACCCGTTGCAATTACCTGTTATCTTGCGCTTGCAAATAACTCCAGGCGGGTGAGACACATCATTTGCAAGGGTCACCGTTGCAAATGATTTCATAAAATTCTGTTTATATTTTTTTATTGTGGGAGCCATTACTATTTGCAAGGGTCACCGTTGCAATTGTTTTTAAGTTCATGTTTATATTATTTTATTGTGAAAGCCCTCATTATTTGCAAGGGACACCGTTGCATTTGTTTTGAATTGTCAATTTATATTATTCTATTGTCAAATCCTTAACTATTTGCAAGGGCACCGTTGCATTTGATTGGAAGTTTCAGCTTATATTATTTTATTATGAAAGTCATAACTTTTTGCAAGGGGCACCGTTGCAATTGTTTTTAAGATTGAGTTTATCTTATTTAATTGTGGAAGCCCTAACTATTTGCAAGGGGCAACGTTGCAATTGTTTTGCATTTTTAGTTTATATTATTCTATTATAAAAGCACTAACTTGTTGCAACGTTATATGTCATTATATTACAAAATAATATGTTTGAAGGTGCAAAAAAGGCTTAGTGCTTCAGTGGTAGAGTAGTTAACATTTAACTCAGAGGGCACTAGTACGAACCCGCCCTTAAGGCCTTTTTTTTATGATTGTTATTTTCAGCAAATGGAATTTATATTGGTAAGTATGTACAACAGTCACACCATTTTGATAATTCAAACTAGTAACCTAATTAATTGGAGTAAATACAATCACGGATCCCTTAACAAAAATTTAACAAAATTTAGGAATGTTAAATTACAACAGTGCAGTGATCCCTTAATAAAAATATTAAGCAAATGTGTTAACACAGAAGCATTAATTACAACAGTGCCCTTTGCCAGTCCTTTGATCTTCCCTTTGATTCCCTGCATTAATTAACACAAAAGCAAATGTAACAAGTTCCCAGAATCTGGACATAAAAAAACGAAATGGTGGAATGTGAAGGGGTGTCTGGCATTCAAGAGTTTAGGACTTAACATATTATTTAGGGCGTCTTCTCCCCCATTTGCTTATGCTTTGCAATAAAGAAATAGTAATAGTCTCTTGAGAATATCCTTTAAAAAATATATATATTCAAAGGATGGAAAATCCAGATCTTAATCCTCCCGGTTCTCGTAATCATCGGTGTTCTCCTAATCCTCCAAATCCTAATGCTACGAATGCTATTATTGTTGTTCCGTCCTCACTGCCACTGTTTGAACCTTTAATCCTCTACAACCGGCCAGTGAAGATGGAGCCCGGAGATGGCTCTCAATGGCGTGTCCCAGATCCTCCAGTGCATGAAATAGATTCTTCAGATGAAGAAGTGAATTGGTTTGAACAAAGCCCTCTCGGATACGCTTATGGCCCACCAGCGCTTGTGAGTTTGGGACTGAGGAGAAGCAAGAAGATTTGGAAAAATGTGGACAGGCACAACAATGGGCACCGGGTCAGATACTTCCCTGTTAAGAAGAAGAGACGGCTGCAAAGGGATAAAGATGACTGATTTGGCTTGAAGTGTCTGTTTTTTCTTACTAATATGACCTTAGGGATGGGAGAACATGTTTATTATTAGTAGCAAATGTCTTTGGTTTTCATTTCTGTCATCCTTTTTGAAGTACTTTTTAAGAATGTTGTTATGTTATATGTTGTTTTAATTATGTAACCATCCCTTATTAATTGAGCAATTTATGTTTCTATACATTTTTGGTTTTTGGTTTTCATAACTGGCTCCCCTCTTATATGTTTTTGGTTCCCTATTGCAAGCATACTGTTATGACCAATATGACCTATGTTTGAATTGTTGCTTTAAAATTAGAAGGACTAATAGCTCTATAATCATAAATTGGAGAAAACTGCAAGAACTAATAGGAATTAAAAAGAATAATAGGCATTTCCATACTCACAAGGACTAATAGGCATAATGTCAAATAAGAAGGACTAATTTGCATTACAAGGACAAATAGCAAGCCTACTGGCCAGACAACAGTACATGGGTGCAAATGAAAAGTCAGAAAAAATATATTTATAAAATGGTTAATTACCACAGTAACGGGTTTCCCTCCGAACTAGCTAGGTTCACGCATTTGGTGGCCTTAACACAAAAGAGCATTTGGTTGCCTTAACACAAAAGAGGTTGGCTGGAATTCTTCTTTCTAAATCTTGTAGTCTGCGATGTAAGGATCAAATACATGAGACTATAGAACGAAATAAAGATGTCATGTAGGGTTTAGGGCTTAACACAAAAATCAGTCACTAAGGGAGGGTAGCACAGATATCGTCCACTATGCACAGGTAGGGTTTAGGGCTTAACAAATAAAACATACACAGTGATACAAGGGAGGGTAGCATAGAACAACCACTATGCCCCTATTTTAGTTGGTTTTATGAACTATTTCTGCAAACATTATCAAAATCAATCACTAACTTTGTATGAATGCGAAATAGTTGTAAAAATGTGAGTACTCACCAATTAGAAGCCATCTTCCTCCGATTCATAATCGCCCCCCCAATAAGCTTCCTGTTGTTCTGCCTCTAGGTCAATCTCTTCATCGGCTTGCTCTAAGGGGTTGCCGGCATTCGTCGTAGTTGGTTGTGAGACCTCCATGATATCGTCCACTAGGTCAAACTCGTCCTCTCGAATGACCGCATTGTCCCAATCAAAACCTGGTCCGTCCGAAACCTCGATGTGATTTTGCGGGATATCCTCTTGGTAAAATTCGAGGTTTGCACCGTCTTCAGCATCACGAAACTGGCCTTTCGGGGATGTTTTGAACGCAACCCACCATTTTTGTCTTTCAAGAAGCGTTGAAGCATAAGGGAGGTAGCTCACTTGGACCGCTTGACATGCCAATACAAATGGGTCATAAGTTTTCAGCCGAGACTCGTGTTTAACCTCGACAATCCCATGTTGGCGGTCGACCTTTACACCGTTTGTTATATCAAACCAATAACACTTGAAGAGAACCACCTTGTTGCCTCCTTCATATGTGAGCTGAATAACCTCTTCGAGAACTCCATAGTAATCATGTGGGGTGCCACCTGATTCCGTTTCTCCTTTGATGCAAACCCCACTATTTCTTGAACACTTGTCTTGCCCATGCGATTCAGTGTGATATCGGTATCCATTCATTTCGTACCCTTCGTAAAAACTCACTCGTTTGAGTGGTTTCATTGCTGCCTTTCGAATGTGTAGGTCACATTCATGGTCGAGTATTAGCTTCTGTCGTAACCACTCTGCGAACAGATCTTGACGTGCTTTCCAAAATCTTTCCGGGGTGGTATCATTGTCTAGCATAACTGCATCAAACTCCCTACATTTTCAAAGAGCTCTATTAAAATAATAATTGAAGTCATAAATAATAGTTAAATCGCTGAATACTAACACCTTTCGTATATTAAGAGATAATGGAAGTGATAAATAATAATATTCTACCCCAAGTATTTGTCACAAATCTCCGGGCAGTTGAGTAGGACATAAGTGTGTGCTGCCTTAAATTCATCGTCAGTGAGAGTCCTTCGATTGTCTCTACCAATAAAACAGCCAGTTTTATCAAAAATCGAAAGAGTTCCCCTCGAAGTGTTACATTTGTCAGCTCCTATTGGGTCCTTGATTGATAAATCTTCAAAATAAAACCTAGAAGTGGTGGAAATCTCTTTGACTATGGTAGCCTCAACGATTGATCCCTCAACCTTTGCTTTGTTGGTCACTCTCAGCCGTTGTTCTTTGTTACGCCTTAAAATGCAAAAGTGGATTTGAGTTAAGTAATATACTACTATATGATTCAGTAGTTTAATAGGAAAGACAATTTAGAGTTAAACGCACCTTTCACATGGAAACATCCATCGCGACCCTACTGGCCCACCCATCCTTGCCTCATATGCCAAATGCACCACAAGATGCTGCATAGAATTGAAAAATCCCGGCGGGAATATTTTCTCCATTTTGCAAATTGTGACAACAATATCTCTTTCTAATTGGTCGATACGAGATGGATCAAGTTCCTTGGCACAAATCTCTCTAAAAAAGCTTGAAACCTCACATATAACATCCCATACAGGTTCAGGGACAAAATCTCGAAATGCAACGGGTAGTATACGCTCCATGAACACATGCCAATCATGACTCTTCATCCCAATTAGGCTGTTTGTTGTTAAGTTAACACACCTCGACCAGTTTGATCCGTGGCCATCGGGGAACTTGACTTTATCTTTGAGCCAAGTTAGAACCAGCCTCTTGTGCGCTTGTGAAAGTGTGAATGGTGCCTTCGGTTTTTTTATCTTTCCCGGGGTTGAGGTACTAGGGGTTAGGTGTTGTTTGGGTCGATTGCACAGGACACTGTCAATGCTCATATGGATGAGGGCGACTTGTTTATGTCAGCAGTTGGCGGTCGCAACCATGGCCGAGTAAGAGGATTTGGATGCGTCCTAGACCCAAAGTTGCCAAAAACAATACGAGGCCGGGCAACCCCTACATCATCTGACATTTATGGGGTTACAAATCTTGGAAACAAAAGGGTCTTCACGGATGATGTCCTACTCGGAATGTTAAACGAACGTGATATGCGACTAGCTGAGGAAAAACAAGAGAGAAAAATTGAAGGAGCAAGATGTACCATGCTCTTGAACAAATTAGTCACCCTTCTTGGACAGCAAAACCCAAATGTACTGGTAAGTCAAAATAACTGGCTCTTCGATTTTATAACTCCACTCACTGCCATTACAAATTTTATTTATTTTGTCTTCTTCCAACATGACAGCTTGTCCTAAGAATGTGGCAGTTTCGTTCATATGCTAATTAGGAAGACAAAAGGAAATATCAATTTAGTTTGTTTTTATTTCCTTTTAACTTTCTTGTTAAATATATATTTTTCATATGACCAATTTAATTTCACAACTTAAGAGGGGACTGTTTAACTACAATAAAATTTAGTGTACTGTTGCACTATGATGGTTAGCTCTTATTGGTTTGTCAAATTTTTTACATAGGAAACTCTTTACGGTTCTCATGCACTGCATCAGGGGGTAATGGGGAATATGCAAACTCTGCAGGTCACATCTTTCAACTTTAGGACTTGATTATTATAATAGTATTCTATGATCAGATGTTGGGCTATCCAAATGCTAACAATGCCCTTGCATATGTAATTACTAGGGTCAGCGTCCTACCTCTCTACCTCAATCTCAGGAAGGAGGCTCACTGATGCAGATTCCACACTCTCAGGTAAGGAGATTTACTAGTACTTGCATACTTACATACCTTGAAATTTTCAAGCAAGAAGATTTACTAGTGTAAAAAGGCCAAAATAAAAAAAATGGAATTTCACTGAATACAGTGACTAGGCTGGAAAATCGATTTCATCGAGGGTGTATATGAAATGATTTATGTAGACTCTAATAAAATTCGTTGGTATTGGATTAATTGAGGTTCATACATTTTATAGCAATTATACATGGTCGAAGCAATTTGCAATTTTGTCAGTGGGAATAGAGGATATCAGGTGTAAGAAAAAATAATGGTATAATGGGAAAAACGACAGATTTTAGTGATTTTTAACTGTAGTAGTTAACTATTGTTTTGGATAAATAGAGAATAATAAAAAGAGTAAAGGGGTATATTACATATAAAGAAAAGTACAAGGGTAAATAGAAAATTGAAGAAGTTTTGAAGGGTAAATTTTCCGATTAACCCTTGTTTCAATGCTTATACTGTACTGGCACTACTAACTTGGTGCTTATGTCAATGTATACATAGGGTCTTCCATCTTTGCAGGCATCAACAAATCTAGAGGGGGGATTCCAAGCACTACTGCAGGCAAATTCTGGACCAGAGGTGGCCAACCTTTTGGGGGTCGAACCATCAATGGGTGAATGGTTCGGGCAAGGCAACTCGGACAACAACCCGCTTTAATTGTCTGGGGTATTGCTAATCTTTAACCGATAATTATAGATTTTTGGATTTTCAATAGAAACATAGGGAACGTTTCTTTGTTGTAATTTTTTGTTGATGGGTGGTGCTCATATTTTGGTATAGGTAAATGTTTCATATTATATATGGTTGTAATGTTATAACAGTTTTTATTTTGATACAATGCATGCTTTCTACTTGATTGATTCTAGTACTGTCATTGCTATTTCCAAGCTTTCCTATTCAATTTCAATGTGTTATGTTATGGTTTATTTATTTCAATGTTAAATGTATCAAATTACATGGTTGGTACCGGGTTGGTACATGGTACAGGGTTGGTACCGGGATAATTTTATAAACATGGCTGCTGATATGTTGGCATTAATAGTAATTTCATATGTTGTTCCGGATTATCAAAAAGGAATATGATTAAATTATATTGTAATTGCAAAAAATTTGGGGGGACCCACAATAAACACCCTTGCAAAAAATACAAGGGGCCCACTCAAGCTAACCTTGCTAATAAC
Organism: Carex arenaria; assembly: GCA_964058825.1. Lineage (NCBI taxonomy): Eukaryota > Viridiplantae > Streptophyta > Magnoliopsida > Poales > Cyperaceae > Carex > Carex arenaria. The sequence continues at coordinate 9,514 of CAXKVW010000446.1, read as the reverse complement.
CTCTGGGACCCACGCGGGCTAACCTTGCAAATAATCATGTGGGGTCCACTCACACTTACCTTGCTAATAACCCGGTGGGTCCCACGAGAGCCACGGTTGCTAATAATCCAAAGGGACCCACGCTGGATACCCTTGTTAAAAATCAAGTGGGACCCACGTGGAACATCCTTGCAAATAATACGTGGGACCCACAAATTATATCCTTGGTAATACTCTGTGGGGCCTACAATACATATCCTTGCTTATACTCAGTTGGGCGCCAAAAATCAATGTATTAGCAAGCGTGCTATTTGCAAGCGCTCCGCTTGCGGATACCCTGGACAACAATATTAACAAGCGTAAGCCCTTGCAACAAATCTGAATCTAAGTATTAGCAATGGGGCCTTAACCAACGGTGGTTATTGCAACCACAGTGCTTGCTAATGGCCCTTTTCGGGCTTGTAGCAAGGGCATGCCGTTGCTACAATCGAAATCCTGCTGTTGCTATTATTGGGATTTCTAGTAGTGAATAATCGGTGGATTAGTCAAAAAAATTCATGACGGTTTCGTCACTGCCAACAACTAATCAGCTGACTAATAAGTCTAAATAGTATTTTTTACAACACTATTTCAACATTTAGCTGGATTTTTTATTATTATTATTAAAATAATTTAAAATTTAAAATGGGATAATTTCTAAAAATAAGTATTTAGTATATTTAAAAAAAATATTCTCTAAAACATAAAATAATAATTCATACGAAAAACACAAAAAATGTTTTCTTTTAGAAGTTGCATTCGACGTTAGACTCTTGAAATACATATTACTTACTTTTAAATGAGAGAGTAATTAACGTGACCAATAAACCGATAACGGAGAAAATAAATAAATTAAATTGATAAAAAATACAGATTATATAGTACACTCCATAAATTCTGAGACCTAATTTTTTGCATAGAATAAATTTTGTACTTCGAGTGTGTATTCTTCGAAAAATGTCTTATGAAATTTGAATAAAAAATGAGGGGATTCACTTACATTATTTTTTTGTGACACAAATTTACACCATTCATTTTTAAACTTTTCAAAGTTCAAACAGTCGATCCAAACCGTTCAACATGATCACCATATTAAAATGTGCTTGGAGACCAAATTTTATATTTTTTTGAATTTTTTACTATTTATTAAATATTTTACAAAATCGTTATTTCTAGACCATTGAATTTTTGTACATATCTTAATAAATAGAGAACAAATTAAAAAAATATAAAATTTGATTTGCAAACACATTTTAATATATCAATTATGTTAAACGATTTGGATCAACTAATTGAATATAAAAATATAGGATGTAATTTACCTTATCTAAAAAAATATATGGTCTAATAATTTACAATGAAATGGGATTTCAAGATTCACATGCAAATTTGAATCGGATAAATTAATTTTGCGATTATGATATCCATTTGTTGCCCATGAACAACAAATGCCCTACTAATCCATATTGTTTAATATCCCTAAAATAGTAAAATGTAATTATTTTCTATCACCAATTGAGCTGGAATTCTGTAATTGTGGATATGAACAATTATTGTATTAAGATTTGTGCGTGTAAAATATCAAAATCCCCCTAAAAGTCTGCAGTCGATATGAAGCGTAATCATGTAAATGAAATACTGTTCGATCGGAACCAAAATTTCATTCAAACTAAATACCATTAAAAAAATTCAAAAAAAAATTTCCCGTGAATTGGTCGGAGGTTAATTAATTAAATCATTGATATTTATCACCTCTGTTTACTTCACTTAAATAAAATAATTAATCAATTAATTATGGATGTCTCCTGTTTGACCTAAATGGAGAAGATGTATTACGAAGTTAAACCGACCCTGTCATTTCAGCTTCTCGTTTGTCGTTTCCAAGACATTTAAAAAAGTCCGGCTCTACTGTTTCAGATTCCCTGAAACCAAATCTGTGTCAGTTCTGTGAAGAAAGGCTATGAGCGATTAATACACTTGATTTCTTTAGGGACCCACTAGTCAGTACTAAATAACAGCATTCGGTTCATGGATTTATAACAGAGGGTTTTGAAGTTGAAAGGACAAAACAAAAGGCAAAGAAGACCAAAAGATTTGCAGTCGCGCTCTAAATTTCTTTGAAATATTCAAAAAAACCTCGCACTCAGTCTCTTCAGATTCATTTCCCTTATCAGACGAGTACACTATCAAGCGCATCCATGGAAGAAGTAGTGCTTTCATGGCGGATTGAAGATGTACTGAACCAAAACCTTTACACTGATCAGGTGAATTTTCTAAACAATAATTTAGTACAGTGAAATATGCTTTCTATAGGATTGCATGGAAGAGCTGTTACCTTGTTGTAGAATGTATGCATTTTTTTTACACAAGGGATGGGATTACAATTCAGGATACTAAATTATTTCGGACTTTTGATACAAATTACTTCACAGAATCTAGCGAGATAAAATTGTAATGAAGGGGCATCCCGTCGATTCCTACAGAAATTAAGAATTCTGTTTTGAAATAGCAGATTTTTGTTTTATCCATTTGTGTATTTTTCAAGTTATAGATTAAACTGACATTTTACTTTTATATGTTTTCTTAGGTTAAAAGAATCCCTGATGAATTTCAGTCCGTGGGAGATTACTTACAGTCATTCACACTTCCTCTCATTGAAGAAGTTCGGGCTGAGTTATCTTCTTGCTTTGATGCAATCTCACAAGCACCTCATTCGAAAATTAATTAAGCACATGCAGTTGTGTCATACCCGAAGTGGGCCCACTTGTATGATGGATATTCTGGCGAACGGGTTTGCTTGTCAGCATAAATTGTACCAACCAAAGAATGGTGATACTTTCATATTATCAAGCTTGAGACCTGAGACTGCCAAGGCATTGCTGATGCATGGAGTTGTGTATTGTTTAGCCATAGTAACAAAGGTTGAGGAGATTTTGGTGGATGAAGTTTTGGTAAAGCAGTTTACTATCAGTGTGCCACCAATTATTACATCAGCTGATGATATAAACAGATGTACACATGCAACCTTCTTGACGAATATTGTAACAGATATTCGAATTTGGAATACACTAGCATCTAAAGGTACCCATGGAAATTTAACACTTATCAAGAAAGCCCTCTCCAGGAATAACATGGTAAGCTAGCTGTCTCATGCTAGTCATCTCTATAAAATCTATTCATACAGTAGTGGTAATTTTTTTTGGCAATTTTTGTGGCTCAGATTAGCAGTTTTCTGTTTCAAAATCATAATTTCAAAGTTTGATTGGTTGTGCATTATGTTGTTTTTTTTTTCCTATACAGGAAGAAATCATATCTGATATACCCCTGGAAAAGTGTGACCCTGAATTGACTAGCCTTTTTCAGCATATAGTGCTGGCAAACCTTAATCAATCACAAATGGAGGCTGTGAAATCTGCCATCAATGCCATAAAATGCGAGGAGTTAAGCTCTCTGAAGCTTGTGTGGGGGCCCCCAGGCACTGGAAAGACGACTACTATAGTTGCAATACTTTGGTGTTTGATGAAAATGCAAATCCATACTCTAACATGTGCCCCAACCGAAGTTTCAGTCACGGAAGTTTGCTCCCAGCTGCTTCAGTTTCTCAAGAATTTTGATGAGCAAAATGATCATTAAAATAGAATCCCTTCCACTTTAGCAGGTGTGGTGCTTTTTGGTAGTAGAGAGCAGATGGGTATCTGTGGTGATATCGAGGATGTTTTGCTAGAGAACCGTATTTTGCAGCTCGAGAATTGCCTTTCACCAACAACTGGTTGGAAACATGGTGTGGTTTCAATGATTGGTTTGCTTGAGGACTGTGTGTCAAAGTGCCATTTGTCTATTGTAGAAAGCAAAGGAGATGACAGCAGAGAGATATTGTCCTTTGGGAATTATCTACAGGGCAAATTCAATGAAATAGAGAACCATCTCAGGAGTTGCTTTCTCAGTTTGTTTGTTCATCTTCCCAGACAGTATCTCTCTCATGATAATTGCATGAGCATGGTTTCACTCTTAGATTTGCTCAGACAAATGGGTAGGCAGTTATCAAATGATGTCATAACAAATGATCAATTGGAGCAGACCTTTGAAGCTTCTGTGACAACTCGAACTCTCACACAGACATTGATTGAAACAGGGGTGGAATGTCTTCAAAGGTTAAAACATCTCGAGTTTACACTTGAAATTTCTTTACACTCTCTGACAAAGGGGACTCCAGTCAGGGATTTCTGCCTTCGAAATGCATCTGTTGTCTTCTGTACTGCATCGAGTTCATTTATGATGCACGATTCAGAGACAAGTTATTTTGATCTGGTGGTGGTGGATGAAGCAGCCCAACTTAAAGAATGCGAATTATTGATTCCATTAATGCTTAAGCAGGTGAAGCATGCACTTTTGGTAGGCAATGAATTTCAGCTGCCAGCACGAGTTGAAAGCCTTGTAAGTTCTTCTAGTCTGTTCTTCTGGTGATTATCTCGTAATAATTTTGTAAAGATTACCAGAATTATGTCAGTATTAATTATTGACACATACACAGAAGACCATGCCATTTGGTTACTATGTATTATTTTGTAAATTCAAGAAGGACACTGTTTCTTCTGTAGGTTCTTTAATTAATAAATATTCTGTGGATTAGTAATTTGTATTATTGTACCAAATAATCATTCGGTAAGGTTCATTTGCTACATGGAAATTTAAACAAGCATAGCAATTAGGAAATTAATTTTGCGTCATTAATCTCATTTTAACTTGCAACTGACATATTGTATCTTTTTTAGCCTCCTGAAATTTTGTATAGTTGGCATCAGTCCAGTGTCCAATTAATTTACATTTGCGTAATAGTTTATGTAATTTGAAATATCTCAGTATCCAATGATTATTTATAAATTATGATGGTGTACCCTCTTCAATAGGTTAGCAAAAGAGCTGGATTTGGGAGGAGTCTTTTCGAGAGATTGGTGTCACTAGGCATTGAAAAACACCTGCTCAACATTCAATATCGCATGCACCCATCCATTAGCCTCTTCCCCAATAATCGGTTTTACAATCGAAAGATTTTGGATGCTCCAAATGTCATGAGAGATGAATATAACAAGAACTACTCTGATTTCATGTTTGGGAGTTATGGTTTTATTAATGTCTCTGATGGACGGGAAGAAGCAGGTGACGAAGGAACAAGTCTAATGAATTTGGTCGAAGTTGCTGTTGTGCTGCATATGATTAAAGGCTTGTATGAATGTAGGTCTAACCTTGTTACCTAATGGAGTATAAAAATTTATATTATGAACTCCTGTTATTTATAATAACATTTTTGTATGAACTGGAAGGCAAGTAGGCAACTCCATTGTTTCAAACAAGTTCTCATACTTAACAGTAATTAGTTGCTATCTTGCCCAGAATTATGTTTAATTTTTCTGAAGTCCTTATTTTGAATTTCAATATTATTTGGTATGTTATCACTTCTTCACTTTCTTTCTTTATGATCTTTTTTATTTCAATGTCAGTCTTGTATCCATTACTTGATCTTTGTAATATAAAATATACTAGCATTTCTATACTATAATTTCAAACATACAACTAATTTTATATGCTTTTTCTATTGTAGGTTGGAAGAGTAGTGGAGGAAAGCTTAAAGTTGGTATTGTTTCTCCATATACTGCACAAGTTAGCTTCATTAAGAAAAAAATTGGAAAGATTTATGATTGTGATGCTGGATTTGAAGTAAGAGTCGAGTCGATTGATGGATTTCAAGGCCAACAGAATGATGTGATAATACTTTCGACTGTCAGATGCAACAGTCAAGGAGATGTTGGTTTTATTCATGACAATCAAATAACTAATGCTGCACTTACAAGAGCACAGTATGATTTCTCATTTGTTTTAATTTGCAAAGCTTTTTTGTTGTTATCACTTATCTTTATGGAATCCATATCCTCTGCATTAACGTGCTGTTTGAATTAATTTTTGGACCGTGCGATCAGAATTCAGATCAATCCGGCTCACGCCTATAATGCACAGGGCCCTTTAATATTAGTGTGGATCTAACCGTACGGTCCAGATCTTAACTCAAAATTTGAGTTAACTCGGAGTATAGAAATTCATTTTTATGAAGGTATTATACTGAATCTTTCTTTTTTTTCTTTGGAATCTGAAATGCTCCAGATATTGCCTCTGGATAGTTGGAAGTGTTGTTACCCTGATGAGAAGTGGGACCATATGGTCAGATATTGTCTTTGATGCTGAACATCGTGGATGTTTATTTCATGCAAAGGACAATGAAGATTTTGCAAAAGTGATTTCTGAAGTCAAAACTAGGCTGGACCAAATGGATGATTTGCTCAACCCAAGTTCTGATCTGTTTCCCTCAGCTAGCTGGAAAGTAAGCAATGACACTTTACTAAAGTATAAATTTAATGACCAGATATTTTAATTTTATCAGTCATTTCTGAGATACAAGGAAAAAATGGTGGAAAGCTGTAATTGTAATTTGACACAAATTTTAAGGACAAAGTGAGTTTGATATACTGATTGCAGTTATCTAAGGCTAAAATAGGAATCCGTACACTCCCAGGTACCTCGAAAGATAATTTTTTACAATTAGTGGATCCGGACCATTCTTTTTGACTTGGCACGAATCTCAAAGCCCAATAATACTGCCCCCTGTGCTAGCCCGAATCTCAAAGCGACTGAAAGTAAATCTCAAACCGTAAAGGGAGGGGAATCTTTTAGGGTACCTGGGAGGATATACTTGTCCCTAATATAGACTATTGAATCAATCAATAGTTCAACCATATTTCATAATGTGCAATTCAGCTTCAGAAATTACTAAAGCTACATTGAGAAAAAGTAGTTAGTATATAATTGAAACTCTTAAACCGCCATCTTCCTCTCCCTCCAACGTATGGCAAGAAAAAAGGACCTTTGGTTTTAAATGAAGCTGCTTTCATCTGGGGCTATATTCTGGTTAAAGAAACTGTCAAAAAGAATCCCCACAATGTTCTTCATGCGCCTCCTGATGTTGTGCAAGCAATGGAAGTGACGGTTTAGTGACTCGTATCATTTTTCTGCCAAAAGATTTTCCCGGCGAATTTGGATTATTATGTGTGTAGCACAAAACTGTACGGTTCTAGGGATCAAAATAATAAATACTACTCTTCTCAGTTGAAAATGAGGTCGGATCTAAGCCCTGTATAAGCCATTACAGCATCAAAACATTGTTCATCTTTGCTTATAGTGTCTTGTTATCTTTTTTTGTCAAGCAGGTGGTCTTCAGCAATGATTTTTCAAGATATTTTGCACGATTAAAATCAAGACATACCAGAATGGTGGTGGTGCAGATGTTGTTAAGGATTGCAGGTGGTTGGAGATCAAATAGGAGAAATGTTGACATCGGTGATTCTTCCCGTCTTACTAACATTTATAAAGTGGCAGAGCTATACTTGGTGTGGAGTGTTGATTTGGAGATGGGAAAGAAGAAAACATACTCTCAGATAATAAAGTTGTGGGACCTTCTTCCACTTGCTCTGGTCAACAGACTTGTCAAACGTATGGATCATATGTTTTCGATGTACACCGAATCTTACTTGGAACGGTGTAAAGCTGTCTGTGTGGAGGGGTATGTATCTCTCCTTTTCATTATCTTCTTGAAATTTGGTATAGCTGTTTAATGATCATTTTTTATATAGTTTTAAATGACGGAATTGCCAACTGCAATCAAGGTTTGTGTAAATCGAGCAACCAACCAATTGAACTCTGGAGCATTTATTGTTTTGAACAAGGAGATAATGTACATATATCTTCCTTTGACTGCTCGATTGTATGCACAAAGTGTTAATTGCGGTCAGAGCCACATTTAAATAATAGTTGGTAAATTGTTTGAATCTTTCATGTTTCTATTATGAGAATACTCTGTATTGAATGTTCTCTTAATTGATCAGGATGGTTGCAGTTCCCATGGCATGGATGGATGGGGAAGGCATAATGCAATACAAAAAGAACTTCAATGCTGATGAGTTCTTTGCAGCAGACCAAGATCCAGGCAACAATTCTTCAAGTCCTTTGGAGAATTCCAAGGTTAATGAGAGCCTTGTTCTAATGAAATTTTATGCTTTATCTTCGGGTGCAATTAAACATTTGCTCGTCACGCATGATGGATCCGCAGTTGACATTCCTTTTGAGATGAATGACCAAGAAAGCGCGATAGTTCGGTTTCCATACAGTTTGTTTATATTGGGAAGGTCAGGAACAGGAAAGACTACCGTTCTCACTACTAAGTTGGTTCGAATGGAGAAGCTATTTTTTGTTGCATCAAATGGGTTTGGTTACCAAGATGTCGGACCTTCTCAGGCTGAGGAGGGGATGAAAAAGTGGGAAGAAGCTGACTACATAAAGCAAGTCTTTATTACAGTTAGCCCCAAATTATGCTTTGCAGTTCGCTGTCAAGTTAACCGGCTTTTGAGGTACGATAATCTACGCTTTTTTTGTTTTTAATGTTTTCCATGTTCTAGCTTTTACGTCGATAAATAGCCTGGACGACATTCTTTTACTATTTGAAATTTGAAAAAGGACTACTAGTTTGCACTTTAGAGTGTGCAACTAACAGTTCTTATGTCACTGCTTCATTAGAGCTCAGTAAATCATCATGGACAGTGCATGCAAGGTTCTACAGTAGGCTAATTAAAAACCACTACTACCAGCTAATCAACTGAATTTGGCTGTACGGATTATTTACTAGACCAATATCCTCCTGCAAACCATTTGTTCTTTTGCTGCCAATTCTTAGCTTGGAAAGGCTGAGCACTAGGGGCCTGTTTGTAAAACAAATTTAATATTTTAGAAAAAAATAAAAATTGTACTTTCGTGAAGTCCTTTGTTGAAATTTCTCAAAATATATAAATGGGTCAGGAAAATGATTAGAAATAAAGGGTGGTGTTGAAATTCAAATTAGAAGAATTCTTTATGATAAATGATTCACTTCCAAATGAAAAAAACATTTTTTTTTTTTTAAGCTCAAAATTGGATGAAGTTTTGGCAACTTTTTATTGATATAATATAGGCTCTGAATATGTTCCTTGTAGGACAAATTTGATTAGGGATAGGAAAAATGCGACGGTTCATATTAAATTTCCTGGGACCTTGCAGCTTGCTCGCAGTTATTCATATTCTAGGACCTTGCAGCTTGCTCGCAGTTATTCATATTCTATGTTCAATTATGTATTGCACTTCCATCACAAAAGTTGCTGTACTCTTTGTGCAACTATTCTTTGTTCGAAACATAATGCCAACAAAGAGTGATGATACTTATTAATTAACAACAACATCAAGGTTAATCAAACTTCTGTATATGAGCTTATTATTTGTTGTTTCCTCTGCAGATTTGCGAACTCTGGTGAACTTCCTGTTTCTGGTCCTGTTGATTATCTTAGCATGCATGACAACATCAACGGATTAGATGATTTTGCAGACATCCCTGACAGCTTCAATGAATTAATGGCAGACAAAT